>CM060944.1:396268023-397470518 GCA_030765085.1 Allium cepa
GGTGAATTAAAAATTTAAAATGGGGTGGATAAATTGGTTAATTGAATTAAATAATAAATGGATGAAGTCTGCTTGAATAAAAATTAAATCAAGGTTTTAATTAAGATTGGATTATCAGAATGGACTTGAGTTATGAGGCGAATTTATTTGAAGCAAAATTTTTCAAATAAAGGTTTGGTTTCGAGTGAGAATAGTAGACCATTAAATAAGGATTTGGGTTAAATTTATTTGGAAAATGGATCTTAATATAAGAAATGAATGTTGTAAAGCTCAATGAAATAGTTTTAAATGAATCCAGTGCGGAGATAAAATGAAATGCAATGAATGGGTGGTGAATAAATTAGAAATGAAATGGAATTAAATACAGAATGAGTTGAAATTAATCTAAAGTAGTTATAAACTAAAATGGATACTCTATTAAGAAAATATCGCCGAATTTACATAAAATGGTCGTTGTTTGACGTAAACAAAAGTAATTAAATTTTATGAATTAATAGAAGAAAATAAAAATCGATTTTAAATCAATTGAATTGAATATGAGCTTGTTTGGATCAGAAATCAATTGAATGTTAAAAAAAATTGAGTTGCAAACCAATTAAATTTAATGAAAGTATATGAATTGGTCGGAAGCAATTGAATTGGTTTCGAAAACATATAAATTGCTCGTGGAAGTTATTTTGAATGCATTTCTTTTAGAATTGAAGTGTTATAGTTGTTTAAGTAAGAGAAATGTTGTAAACTTCATATATATAGTGCTTATATGTGTAAATTGAGTAAGTACAGGTACCTAAAGGCCGTTTGGCTGGATTTGGTTGCGCTAATTGCTTAAATTAATAAGCTGCTTGCTTAAAATGCTAAATAAGGTACGCCTATGCAATAAAAATAGGAAATAAGAACTGTTTTTGCTTTTTCCGACCGTGTGGGTCGATGTATGTATATGTTTATCTCTTGTCAAATTGCAAAAGCTCCTCCGTACAAATGAGACTCTGCCAAAAAAATTTGAAAATTCTGGGAGTTAGAAAATTTTTGGAAAATTTTTGTTAAGCAATAAAACGTTTTAGAATTTTGAAACCAAAATAAATTAGTGAATGAAACTAATTTAAAATAATGATATGAATCGGTTAGAAATGGAAGATAAGATTTAATATTCAAAAATTAAAATAGATTGAATTCATATGAAAATGGGGAAAATTAATTTGAATGGATGTAGATGTGAAAACTTCTGTAAGTCATGTATGAAACGATTTTTAAAGGGGCTATGATTGGATATTATTGCTAGGTAAGATATGCAGGTTCTATAAAGGGAAAAGAAAATTTGGATTTGATTTCAGGAGATAATGTGAATTGCTCGAAAAAAAGGTATGTATTTAAATTTCTTTATGAAATGGGATTGGGTTTTTGATCTAGCCAGTTGGCTTTTGTTTTCTTCTGGAATTTGGGATCCCGTAGAGGCCTTTTGTAGTTGTACCGAGCTTGCCGCACAAAGGAGACACTGGCAAAAAATTTCGGAAATTTAGAGAGTTAGAAAAAAATTTGAGAAAAATTTGATAATTCAAAAGTTGGTTAAATTTAAATTTAAATGATTGAACAAAAGGGTAGTGTTTGAAACTATAAAAGGTTTTGAGAGGTTAGTTAAGGTGATAGTGGGTCATTAATAAAAGATAGTGGTAGGATGTTGATAAAACTATTGGTTTTGGGGAAAGGTAAACGGGCTTTGAACCATTCTTCCTAACTAATAATTTCGGAGACGAAATTATTTTAAGGGGGGGGGGGGGGAATGTGACGACGCGGAATTTCTAACAATTTAAATTTGAATAGTTAATTGATTTTAAAATATTTAAAAGTTAATTTAACTTGAATTCAAGATATCAAATTTACTTGATAATTAAATCATTGAATTTTATAGTTTAAATATTGAATTTATTAAATGAAATTGGGTAAATTGTTGAACCTGAAATTTTTAAGCCTGTTTAAAATAATTTGAAGGCTTATAAAATTTTTAACGATGATACTGAAGGTAATAGAATAATAGAAATTTAATTTAAAGGTAATTTGTTCAATTTTAATAATATATCGTTTAAATCGATATTTAAAAATAACCTTCGGAGACACATTCTCGAAATTCAACAAAACCAGTTCCATTAGATCCGTAATAGTTAGTTATTACTGGATTTTAATTTTCGTAGTGTTTGTAGTTGTTGTGGGAGCTTACGATATGTGAACGCGCTAAAATTTATATCGAAATATTTTGGACACTCATTTATTTATCTGTGTATTGACCAAGTCAACTTTAGTTCCTTCTCGAATACGCCTGGCTCTTCCTTTAAGCACGCAAATCTTCTGTTCAAAGCTACGTTTGCTTTTACCAAATCACCTCGTCCTTCTTTTTAAATATCTTAATCCCCCTTTGCCTTTCTAAATCGAATAACATTAGAAGGAAATTATCGGCTGGCGAAAATCAAAACAAAATAAATAAAAATAATGGTAGACGCGAAATCGCGCAAGGGAGAAAGGGAACGTGGCGCGGCTTGGGTTTGGGGAAGTCGACAGTGAAGTCGAGAGTTTTGTCAGTTAGGACTTTGTGCGCGGTCGCGTTCTAGCAACATGGTGAGGTCGCGCAGCGCGAGTTTGACGAGGCGGCATGTGATGTCAGGTGATGTGAAGAGGTGGAGCTCGCGATGGAGGGCTCGACGTTCATCGCAGATTCGTGCTCGAAGTTTAGGACGTAGATGTATCGCGAGAAGATCAAGCTGGTCGCGTGTGTAAGGGCTTGCCGAGGTGCAGTTGCCTGGGTTGTTTTTCAGCTAGGTATTCATTCTTTCTCCTTTCGATTTAGTTTGATTTTTCAGGGAGAGATTTGAATGCAGATAACAGGATATATATATACAGTAAGATATAAAAGTAACTATGTTTTAAATTTAGTAAAAATATATATGTATTAACTCACATGCATATTTTTATTTAAAACAGGAAATATGAAAATTACTTTTTGTAGATTAGATTTGAAAAGAAAAGGGTTAATTTTGGTATGACAGGAAATTATATAATAGGAATTTTTAATGTTGAAAGTTTTCAAAATCTACACAGATTTTTGTTTTAAAATATAATGTTCTTCTTAATCGGAAATTATTTTGTCTATTTAAAATATAGATTTACATAGATAAACAGTAAATATGTATATATATAAATGATTTTGGGAAATATAAGATTTTAAAATCATGGAGAGGTTATAAAGATTAGATTTTTGAAATGTATATAATTTCTTTATTAAAAATGAAATTTGTTAAGATTAAAAAAATTATAATTTAAATCAAATTAATGAATGGAAATTCATTTTTCGATAAGTTCGAGTTCGAATATTAATTAATCATATAATGTTTATACAAGGTCAATAATCGTGGAATCAAATTGAGGAGGAAGTGGGTTTGCAAATTTATGGGGCAAAGGTGAGTAAATCTCACTCTGTTTTGATTTTTATTTGGATTTAAATGGTTAGATTTAAATAATTGGTTGAATGATTGGATTGATTGAATGTGTACTGATGATCTAGTGATTTTGGTTTTGGTTGGCTCTCGAGTTAATTGTTGTTTGACTCGAGGTATTTGGGTTTAAATGGTTTTAAACTTAAATCATAAATAAGAAAATGGTTCTGTTTAAAATCAATAAGTAGTTAATGATCGGTGATTTATTAAATAGGCAGGATAATTTTAAATGGAAAATTTATTAATTAAATTAATTAATGATTTGGGTTAATTAATTAAGCTTATATTAATTTGGAATGATAATTGGATGGTTTAATAAGTAATTACTTAATGTAATTAATAAAATATAATTACTTGTGAGATAAATCAAGAGATAAATCAAGATAATTAAATTAAGGAGAATTAATTTATTTAATGAAGTAAATGAAAAGGTAGATAATCACAGGTTGAGATAAATCAAAAATGATTAATGTTTGCAGTTTAATTAATGATTAATTATTTAATATAATTAATTTAGCTTAGGATAAATCGAAATATAATTGGAAATCATAAGCTTATATAACTTACGATATAATTAAAGATTGATAAATTGGAATTGATTAATCCATCAAAAGTGTTGTATGAAGAATTAATTAATACAAGTACTTCAGAATTAATGTAATTAATATAGTTAATTAATTCATGAAGTAATTAAGATTACTTATTGATTTTGGTTAAGTATAATTAATAGTGTGAAGTTAATTAAAGATAGACGCTTGAATGAAATTGAAAGATAATTAATCTAGGTTGATTAATTAAGATGAATATTGAAGGGATGATTGAATTTATTTGATTTGAAATCAACGAATTGGCAAGTAAAGAAATCTAAGTGATTGAGGTTAGAAATTCAATTAGAATTAATTGAATTAATTTTATAGTGACCAAATTTGTTGTGGATGATTGGATGGTATTGGAAGCTTGAATGGGTTGATATCTATGATATGAAATGTTGTGTATTTCATTTAGATAACTTGGGTTAGGATGACATGAGACTCGAAGAGGCAAGGATTGGGTATTGGGAAATACCCAAAACCACTTCGAATTTTTATAGATTGATATGTAAAATTTATGTGCTGGAGTAAAGTGATTTGGAGGAATTGGACTATTTTAAATCTAAATCTTTGGTATTTAGAAACTTATATATGAAGTAAGTGATGTCTAGATTAAACTTGTGGCTTTGTGAACTTATATGAGTTACCCGGGTTCTATATAAGTTGTAAGATTTGTATTCCATGTTAGATGGGTTTACTCACGCTGGTTTCCAGCCTGACCCGGGTGTTTTTTTGGTGTAATGCTCGGGTAAGACCGAGTATTACAGATTTTAAGGTAGATACGTTCTGGAGCTCGGAAGGCGAGCTGGATGGCAAAAACATATAGGGTATTTCTACTGTATTTATATTATTGTTAATCTGAGACATGATAATTGTATATGTTCAGTGACTGTATATATGTGAAACTCTGATGTATATTAAATGTAATCGACAGATATAGTATTCTTTTGTAAACTGTTATTATTTATTATTATATTTTATCCGCTGCGAATGTGAGATGTTTAGTATTTCTGTTCTTCTTCTTCTATCTCTTTCTTCTTTTCATAACTCTTTGGGATTTTCGGGATCGAAAATTTCGGGTCGTTACATCTGATCAGCCAAGGGGAATCTTCATTGTCACTCTTTGAGTATTTTGTAATAATTATACTTTATCTGAACCTGTCAACATTAGAGATTATGTACTGAATATGAAATTTTGTCTTGAAATGAAATGTGGAATTTTGTTTAGAAATTGTATTTAAAAAAATTTCATATTCTTGTACTTTGATGTTATTAATACAATTAACATATCTGCATTTTGTCATCGAAAATTAGTACTATAGATGATTGCAGCATCTGCAGCTCTTAGTTTTAGGCCCCAAAATGGGGGATGTTACAGCACCCTATGCCACCATACGCATAATGGAGCATGGAACTAAAAAGCTTCGTAACAAAGAAACTAGGCTGGTCCAAGTACAATAAGGAGATAATCCAGTGGAAAGCACATTGGAAACCGAAGAGAGGATGAAATCTTCCCATCCTAAGCTTTTCTTTGGTAAACTTTTTCTTCAAAATTTATGTGATAGCCCGCAAATCCGTACCCCTTGAATCAACACTATTCTATACAAATTGACTCAAGTGGAACAGAAATACGAACCATAGGGTTAAAGAAGAAGGGATAGAAGAAGAATAAACCAAACAATATCAGAACCTCACAGTCGCAGCGGAATAAAATATAATAGTAAATATAGAACTTTACACAAAATGCAATCTATAACTGTTTTATACATCATAACATCAAAGTGTCTCATATATCAATCACAAATCAGGTATACCATACAATCACAGCAGCAGATATACATATAGATACATATAATACGTCTCAGACTCCAGCTCCTCTCCTGCTTCATAGCATCCTGACCTGAACAAATAATACTCGGTCTGACCCGAGCATTATAATGAAATAACACCCGAGTCAGTCTGGAATACCAGCTGATAATAAATATGCATCAACTTGATTATTAAAGTTTCAAAAATTCTTTGAAAAACAAAAGCATCTCGTAAGACCACGCCACAAATAAACATGTCGGGTTTTTACCTTACGATAGCTAAAACACTTTTTATAGAAATCCTCTTATATTATAATAGGGTCTATTTACAAATACTTATAAAATAGCCGAAATTGTTACATGATTAAATTCCAGCTACTAGCCACAAAAGTGGGTAATACAAACAAAACTCGTACAAGGCTCGTAGGGAAAAAAGGATTTCCAACAATGACTAGGCACTGAGGTACCACCTGTCACAGTACGGGGCCTAGATCACCGTACCGAGGACTACTCCCTTCATCTCCTGCAACACAAGGCCGGAACCATTCCTTACTGAACAGTTCCGAACATGATAAACCCCGTGGTTGGCGCGACCAACCACCCACTAAGCCGAAAAATATAAAAAGGGACATCTAGACTGGGGAAATATCTTGTCCTGCTTGGGCATGACCCACCGAACCTTGCTGCATATCCCCTGATTTTCAGTCATTCCCGGTTAATGAGGCTTGAGGCTTAGCATTACCTTTAGAACGTTTTCACTTAGAATGCCCATCGTCCACCTGACGATGTTTTCGCAAGCATTCATCCATACAAGTCCGTCCCGGGTTCGAACGGAACCGAAGGCACTACTCCTACTACATCCATTTTGGAAATATCCTCAGGATTAGTAGCGACTAGTCCTTGCACTTCACTGCTCCATCTTCGACTCCGAACACGTTTTTCGCACGAAACGTACAAACCGGATCGAAGTGGTTTTCGAGAAATAAATCTCGATCCCGGTCTCTTCGAAACGATCAGCGCATTTGTCCAATATTGATAGTCGGTGATTTAACTATCAATTTATATTCATAAACATCCATAAGCATCCATCACACAATAAATAATTCCCACATTGTTTATTTGCCTCAATATCTTCAAAAGATATATTTTCCAATTTTCAAAGCTCATTTGAAAACAATTTCCAAAACTCTTTCCTTACAAGGTAAATCCTTTACCATATATTCCCATTGAAAATAACCAAGTTAAAAATAATATAGAATTTAATCACTTTAAATATTTTATTCTTAAATATACTTTCAAATATATAAACTTACTACTAGTTACTTTCTCAAAATAAAATTTCAAAATATTCAAAGTAAAACTATTTTATAAGATATAACTTGATTTAAAATAAGGTTTTAAATAGAGTTTTAAAAGAAATTAATAATTTCAAACAACTTTATTCAAAAACTAGCCTTTAAGTAAATCCATTTGTAAAAATAATTATTAAGGTATTTTAAAAGTTTACTATTACTAATTTATTAAGAATTATGTTAAAATAATAATTTCCAAAACACTCTTTAAACAAGTTTAAGTTTTTAAAACTTTCTTATTATAAAAATCAGTTTAAACTCGAACTTGGTTTTCCCCAGGGAACACTCTCATTCCCACTTATACATTCCCGTAATCCTTCTTATGAGTTTTGTCAATTTATTCCAATTCAGGTTTATATTTTAATAACATAAAATTACTTTCACATTTATCAACTGATAACGTTTCTCTTATTTATCATTCCAGATTTTATCAATTTTCAATTTTTCATTCCAAATAGATTTCAAATTTTAATTCTTTTAAATTCATTAATTAACAATATCTTTTATTTCTCAATAATTCAATTTATCCATTTATAATTAAATTATGGATTTATAATTTATCCAGCAATATTCCAATACAATTTTATTTCAATTTTCCATCCAAACAAATTCCAATGTTTGTATTCCTTTAAATTCCTTATTTATTAATTTATTAATTTCTTTTGAAACCCAATTTAATTTCTTTATAATTAAACTCCAAATTCCTTTATAATTAACATTCTAGTTTTGAAGTTTATCTCACAATATCATAATGCAATTAAATTCCAAATTTATCAATCACAATATATAAACAGGCATCATCATCAACTATAAAAATATTACTACATGGTGAGGAATCCAGTTGGATCCCTCCAACCTGTTTTCCCTGCATCCACAAATATTAGCACATCACATATATAAATATCAATCCAGACTGATAATAACAATAATATGCAACCAATCATACAGATATTTAAATATTTATTATTTAAATCAGCCAATATCCAGATGTGAGTGAGTTAAAATCACCTTGAGTTTCGGCGAGCGTTCGAAATTTAAATTAAACCGAACAACGTTCGATTTAACCCAAATTTCTACTTGCCCGGAATGACTCCGGATCTGCACCATCGCATAGTTCGCGTCTCTGCGATTCCGGCGTTTCCAGTTTCGCTTGAATCTGACAACGTATGAATTAGTTATTCAATTTTGAATTTTGAATTGAAATTTTAAACAATTTCCTTTTAAATTTTATTAGCAACCCAATCTGACCGTAGATCAAAATAAGGGTCGAAGCCAGCTTCTTCACTGCGAACGCGATCTCCAGCACAAACGAACCCAACTCGTCGAAGCTAGGGTTGCTGCCGCCCCCATCCACGGCCACCCAGACGACGATCGCCCAACACCACCGAGTCGCCCTTGCCACCATGCACCCCCACCAAGCCTCGTGTCGAGCTCGGTGCCCTCCTCCACCGTGAAAACGCGGCCGACCCAATGATGAACGCGGCCTCCGTGCTCCATTCACGCTGCACTAAACTCCATCACCACCGTACCCAACGAAGATCTCACAGCCCTCTTCGATTCTCCAGTTGAAGATTTTGTGAATTAATGTGTGGATTGGTTGCAAATTGGAGAAAAGAAAGGATCGTTTCCGGCCATTGGATGTTTGAGCGGTGGCTACGAACCAAACTAGGCTTTAGAGAGATTATAATGAATATATAATATAGATTTAATAATATTTTAATAATATTCTTCTTAATTTAACATCGTATGCAAACGAACTCCAATTCTCACGTCCCGATAGGCGTTCCTAGGGTTTTTCTGCGTTCCGAACACAATGGAACAGGTTTCGTAAGCTAATTCGGTCGTATGCACGAGTTACAAGATTAAACGATCAATTTAAAATTAAATCGGCTAAATCGATTTCGACGCGTTTCGAGCTGCCACGGTCAAACGACAACTCTGATTGCTACGAAAATTGAAATCCGAGAATAACCAACTATTACGGATCCAATGGAACTGGTTTCGTCGAATTCCGAGACTGTGCCCCGGAAGGCTATTTTAACTCGTCTGTTAAATCGACAATTTCTAAAATTTTCGAAATTACTTCAAAATTTCACCCTTTTAAATTTTATTAATTCTATTATAACTCGTATAAGGTTTATATTCGCATTAGAAGTCATTTTGACTCATTTCCAACCAAAATCCAATTATTCGCATTCTTATATTATTAAATTTCAATATTAAATTAATATAAAATTCCAAATAATAACTTATTGACTTTTAAGTCTGTCTAAAAGTCCAACCACCCTATTTATATTCAAATAGACTTAAAAATAAATTTGAAACCGTTTGTATAACTATTCACATCCAAATTCACCACTTATTCTAATTTTGAATATTTAATTATTATCTTTCATTATTCAAAATCGAATGGACTCACTATAATTAAAAATTATAGCTTATTTTATTGATTGCATCCGATTCCTTTCATTTCAAAGTCAATTAAGAATCCACATTAAACATTTAAAATGAATTAAATGTTCAAATTCAATGGCTTAAAAATACGGGATGTTACAATTTAGGTTTTCAGTTGCATCATGATTTCTAGATTGGATGGTAAGGAATGGTTGCCATGCTTTTTACTATTGATTTTGTGCTCATGTAGAATTTTATGCATATTTTGGATGTTTGCGTATATACCTATACATTACGATCCTGCATTCACACATGGACCGAGCTCACCTATACTATGTTCCATACATAATCACATTGCATTTTTGGTTAAGTTGTGTAGATAACTTGACGGTATAAGTGGTTAAAGAGTGCGCGTTGCACTATTTGTCCCTTAGGGATTTTGTAGACGAAATCCTTTTTAAGTGAGAGAGAATGTAACACACTGTAAAAATTAATAAAAAATTAGTTAATTAATAATATGACTAAAAATGGAAATTTTGTAAATATCAAAATTTGATGACAAAAGTTACACCGTTGCATTCGTGGAAATTTTGTAGTTGCATGGGACTGGAAAAGGCCTTTGGCCTACAAATGAAGGTATGTTATAGAGTCAGACAAGAACAGCCTTTGGACTTACAGTTGGAAGTATTATTAGTAGGATAATATACGACATGTAAGACATATTACTTATCAAAATGATACTGCCCAAATACTATTATGGTAAGATTTGATATTTTATTCACCAAATATTGTTATTCGAACCCTCTCCTCGTTCACACTAGTTAAGAGAAGAAATGCTGATAAAGGAGATGAAAGCGGCGGCGAAAACTTATGCTAGTTTATCTATCTATTTATGTTTTTGATATATTTTGACCTTTTTTCAGACATGTTGATGTTATTTTTGGGATATAGTATTTTGGATATCTAGTATGATACATTGTATTTCTGAGATTTGAATTATTATGAAATGGGTACTTATTTAAATTATTACATTTTACCATTTTCTCTATGACATTCTGGAAGCACAGATGGATATGAATCAATTTTACCAACCATCAGCCGGTTACAGAATGGGCCCAAAGTTCGATGGACTTTTATCGGGTCGAAAATTAGGTACGTTTCAGAGAGGTTTGTTACATCCTCCTTTTATGATTATTGAACAATCCTTCTCTAACCCAAATCTAACTACAAAAAAGGAAATCGCTTGATTGAATTGAAAATTCTACCTCAGTTTTCCACATCTTATAGGAAAAGCTTCTAGTATTTTGTAGTATGGTCTAGGTCCCATCGCATACAGCATGACATAATTCTTGCAGCTGCTTTCAACCTCCTAAATTGCCTTGTTAGAGATTTCACCCTTTCGTATACTACCTATGTAACAAGGATTCACAATTTCCAAATTATTCATAACATTCCCCACCTTGAACATATCTTTAACTGCATCGTTGTAGGAAACTTTATTAATGTTAGATCTAACTTGCAATTTATTGTGCCCGCCTATGGTACCCTATTCTGGCTACAAAAGGAATTTGGAATCTCCTTTTCTCTCCATGGAAGACCTGCACCTTCTCAGCTCCACCTCGATTAATCACCATTTTCCTACTTTTCTTCACCACCTCCATCCAACCCTCAATGTCCTTAGCATGCCTATCTCAGCCTTGAGCCTGTTCAGGTTCCATAAGGAAAAAATTCATATAAAGATATGTGAATGGAAAAAAGAAAATTATATAGATTGGATTAGAAGGAAGATTTGAGACGGAAAGATTTAGGACAAAACGATTAGAAAGTTAGAATTAGGAGAGAAAACTAATGTTTTTTGAAGCCTAGCCGACATAACCATAGTTTATTTATATGCACAAAACAATATTTCATATTAAATGACTTCTTTTGAAAATTAAGAATCCAAAATGTTATTTACACTACTTAAAAAAACTTCCAGCGCATCAAGAAAGGGAATTTTGAATTGTTTCATTATGATTGTGATAAGCGAAACATCCTTTGAAAGGCAATTTTTCTAATATAATATTAGGGTTTTATCATTAGAGATGATCGTCAAACAACTTCATCATTTAATACTTACAAAGCACAAACGAATTAGCAACAAAATATTTTTCTCCTTAAAATTGAAATTTTACTGCTGTGCATTTAAATTTATAATAAAATCGGTGCTTCATTATGATATTCATTGCTAAAATACCATAGTTAGTTAAAGCATGTGGTTGTTAACCACAAGGTCAGAAGTCTACCATTTATTTTTTAGCTCATCTTCGTAGTTTCAAAATATTATGTTCCATCATTATAAGAGCATTCCCAACATTAAGGGTCGGTCAGTGGTGCCATGTGGCCAATTTCACGGACTCACCCCTAGTGAACCCTAACATGTAGAAAAATGATTAACTACCTGGCACTTATAATGCCAGATGACTAAAGATCAACTAAACAACCCCCACATCGCAACCTGCGTGGGTTTTTAAAATAAATCATAGTTGCTAGTTTATCCAGGATTATATATTCTAGATAAACTAGTATAGAATAGTCAGTTTCTTCTTTAGCGGCTATTCTCCTTCCCCTTTATCCTTTAATTAAACCTAAATAATCAAATTGAAATCCACACCAATCCAACTCATTTTTAATCTATTTCAAAAAATATTTTACAAAAAAACTACCCAAAGATGAGAAGAGTATTGCATGTAGCTCCTGGTAGTAGTAGATCTCCCCAAAATGTTGGGGCAACGGAGATGATGGTGGTTCCTAGCTCTAGTTCATCGAGAAGGCATAAGGGTTATGGAATAATGGTATCTCAAAGGTGGTGCATGGGGGTTTTTTCTAAAGACTTTGCTTTGGCTCTGAATATCGATCAAAACTTAGGATCGAGGAAGGAGTTGATCAATTTTCGTGTTTTGCCCAATGAATAAGCACATGTTTTTACCTGTATTGACATCATAAATTATATTTTAAATTCAAACACAATGATAAAGATTAGCATCAATTATTAGAAATTGTTTAAGTATTCAAAAAATATGATATATTGTGTATGGTTCTATACTAATTGTATAGTTATATATTTGTGTTTGGTGAAATGTTGACATTTTAGTTTATAAATTATATAGTTAGTATATGAAGTTAATAGCTAAAATAATTTTCTCAATAGGCGAGGGAAGGGAAAATTCATGGGTTTCTTGCATCCGTTTTTCATTGATATCGAGAGATCATAGTAATCGATGTCGATCAATGTATTATCGAATTTTCGGGTGACATAGGATTTCAGGATTTTTTAGGTAAGTTTTTATCATAAATATCTAAATTTAAAACCATATTGAAATTTTCTTATCTTTGAATAACCCTTATTATATGCATTCAATTGACTTTAAATTCTGATGTACAATTGTGTGGTACATTAGTTTTTTCTGGTGGAAGATCGCCTATACATTTCACTTCGATTTTAGGGAGATGGAAATTAGTCCTTTAGATTTTGTTATGCTTAGAATTACACCTCCTATTGCCTTACAATAAGCAGTACCAAAGACATGATAACCGACTATGTGTTTTAATTATTATTCCTATTCTGTCATTCCTACCAAGAGGCATATAGATTGGAGTTAGTTTCCCTAGGGAGACTATTAGGAAGCCATTTCGACAATACGCCTTAGCCAATGACTTGGAGGAAGCTAGGCTATTTGTCTTAAACATTGTAGGAAACCCTTTCTTTTCCAATCCATCCACTACACTGCTATTAGGACATGTTGCAGTGCTTGTTGACTTTGATATTTCTTTCTTTATTCTTTAAGAATGGCAAACAGCTATCATGGCTTACTTGTATAGGTCTTTGGACGTAAAGTGTGTGTTGACTAGTCATGGTACATTATTATGTGGCTTTTGGAATGCTTTACAGTATTGGAGGTATAAGTATAGCCACAATTTGGCTCACCCGAATAAAGACCGCCAATTATCATTATTCTTTCCGAGGATTTGTTCATGGTTGTTGCAAAATAGTAGAGATTACACGGCGGTGAGGCTAGTCATGTTTTTACAGTTGCATGGAACCAGATAGAGTTACGGCGTACACGTTTGGACATCATTTGGGAACCGTATGATGGATCTCAATTTATGACATATCCAAGTACTTCAAATGCATTATTCTTGTCAGCCAGACGGTTTCCATTTGTACAATCTTCTCTGGCCACTGCTTGTATTTGGTATCATGGTGAGTGATGTTGGCGTTTGTTATACGAAGGAGACATGGTACCTAGTGGTCCTCGTCCTCATACACCTTTTCTCATAGTGTATTCCATTGCCTCCTTATAGCTTGCAACAGCATAAGGCTAATGGGAAGCGTGTTATTTTATTATTCTCTGCTTGGACTATCCATCATCTGCGGATTTTACACATGAAGGAGACGTCATTTTAATCGAGCTATCTTCCATCTGTCCCATTGTTGTACCGTTAGTTGTGCATGAATTATCTCTGCCCACCCAGAGGTTTGTTTCTTCAAAACCTGAGATTCCCGGTAGAGTATATGGATGGTATGTTGCTATACCCACTTCATCCGACCAGGATTGATATGTTGACATACCACGTCTGTCCATCACTGATTATCCTAATACAACATCATTTCCGTACGAGAATTTACTTCAGATTAGGTTGGTCTAAGGGATGTTGTAACGATCCTGGTTTTGAGTCAAATTTAAAATTGGTAATTAATATAAAATTTTGGATTTAATTATGAATTCATATGAATTTTTCCAAAATTAATAGTATATGCTGTTTATTTATATATACACAAATTGATTTTTAAATTGAATTTCAAATTTGCAACTCAAGAATAAATAAATTGAGAATGAATTAGATTTAAAATTCTATATTTAAAATTTTATAAAAAATTGTTTTCTAATTATAATATACATATGTAATATATATTTCGCAAGATATATTTTGAATTTGATATAAATGATTTTCAAAAGTTAAAAAATAATTTAAATCTATAATTAAGAACTTATATATATATATATATGTATGCGTTTATTTATTAATATATAATTTGATTTCAAATTATATTTCCTTAATTTGTTTAGATTAAAAGAAAAATGTATAAATAAGAATCTAAACATATGTATATATGATTATTTATAGTATATAATTGGATTTTAAAATTATTTTCTTTAAAAAGTTATGCAAATATAAATAATATAAAATGTGTAAATATAAACCTTCATAAATTTAAAAGTATAATAAACCAAGTTTAAAAATAGGATTGGTTATGAAGATTAGAACATTTTCTTTTAAAAAAATATTACTACATATTTAGATATTTATTGGACGTTGTCCCACCCACTTGGATATTTATCGAAGTTTGAAGTATACGATCAAACATTTATATGGAAGTACAGTAATATCAATCATAGATATATGATAGAGTATAATCCAAAACAAATACACATGAAGTACATACTCTAAAACAAGTAGAATACAATATGAATAACATAGGATATAATTCAAAACAAGTGCAATAGAGTCCAATCCGATACAACATAGTCCAATAAAAATACATAAAAAATACAGTCCAATGCATGGAAAAAATGAAGCAATCCTCAAATACAAGTGCATGTATGAAAAAACTAACAAAATAAACGGATCCTCTAATAACCATCGTCGTAATCATCCTCATCATCTTCGTCATAATATGGAATCTCATTATCAATGTCATCCCCATTAACTCTAGCATGCCTAAAATTTGAATCACTACCTTAATCAATTACCATATCTAGGCGAGGAATGTAACTTGTTCGATTATGGTATCTGACCTCATCCTCAGTAGTCACAACTTGAACACATCTTGTCGGATCTAGAACTGTCCACTTGTACTCCTCTATGATATATTTGTGCTTTCTGTAGGTAACATCTGTGATGACCATGGCTCGACCTTCGAAAATCGA
The DNA here is from genome assembly GCA_030765085.1 of Allium cepa. Classification (NCBI taxonomy): domain Eukaryota; kingdom Viridiplantae; phylum Streptophyta; class Magnoliopsida; order Asparagales; family Amaryllidaceae; genus Allium; species Allium cepa. The sequence continues at coordinate 396,283,622 of CM060944.1, forward strand.
CACCCAAATACTTCGCCCGTATTCAAATGCCGCAGATTCAAACGTCGAATCTGGTTCCCTGGAGCTTATAACACATTAAGTACAACCACACAGCGGAAGAAAATAAATAAATTTTATTGCTATACAATATTTGATACAACACACTGATACAAATGATATCAATATACATTAGAGATACACAATGGCGGAATGAATAGCAGCGGAAAGATAACTTCATAGACTCCAAGAGAAAGAGAGAATCCAATAGAATGCATCTCTAGTTCCAAAGCTCTAATCCAAAGATAGCTCGAACCACCATCATCACGTTGTATTAAGCCAGGACGGTCATATGAAACAAATGCGATCCCGAATCCAAAGATTGAAGAAGATTTCCAAAAGACTGAATGTTGAAAGCTATCGACTCGATATCTGCTAGCTGACTATTTGAAAATCTAACTCTAGGCTGCCCATGTGGAAAATTGTGGGCACCCAGAGTTTAGAAAGGGAACAATAAACTCCAGGTCAGTCATGGGACTGGTGTGAGCAAACGAAAATAGTTTTTATCTTGAACAAAAACAACAAAAGAATTTCAATTGAAATCCGCAATGCTTTTTGGAAAATGAAACTACCATAAGGCCTCTTGCCACACACAATGCAAACACACAAATTGGAGGAGATTTCTTCTTATGATAGTCAAACATGCTTGATTCGTAAAAACCTTTTGATATTATTATTAGTGCATAGTGTAGAAAACATTTCGAAAATATAATATAAATCTTAGCCAGCATACACATTTCGTAGTATGCCTACTATAGCTACCATGTTCAATAGCAGGTTACCACCACATTCCATGGCAAGTTATACAACTAAAACCGTACATGGCGCGTATTATTTCTTTGGATTTCCAACAGATAGTCAGGCTAAAGAACTTCCTAGGCCACATGGGTACGCCTCTGGAGGAACGCCCCGAGAACTTAACCAGCTCTCGGCGAACACAAGGCCGGGTTACCTTTGTAACTAGGTAACTACTACACGAGTATGCCATCCTCCGGTCGTTACCAACCTTTATCCGAGCGCTCAACACCAACAACCACAAAGCAATAGATTTGCAGCAACCACATAGGTTAAATATCTGGGCTCCATACCATGATACCGCCCTTTTCCAGAAGGAAATGGTCATACCCTAAAGGACGCGACCCTCATAACCTTGCTGCATTCTCCCTGTTTCGACCATTTCCGGGTTGTGAGGTCTGACAAGGACACCTCCACAATGCTACGCTTTTCACAAAAGCCATGCTTCGATCAACACATAATCAGTAGCACTTCGTATGCCACATTACCAAATTGAGAATGTATCACTAGTAATTATCAACTACATAACTTCTGAGCTCGTACGTCTCAGAGAAGGGTGTTAAGCTAAGAGAATAAATTCTCCGCCACCAAACAGAAATGTTTTTGATAGAAACCAGCTTTACATCTCAAAGTGTAATGTCAGACATATATCCATACAAGTCTGTTCCGGGTTCGAATAGAACCGAAGGCACTTCAAAAGAAGCCCTTGCAATCCAGATAATCCCTAATCACGTCCAGACTCCCCATCACAAATGGTGATCAAATCTCTATATCGAGGCCATTCAGTGCATATATATTCGACAGGTAATCCTTTCTCTTTCGAAAATATCCGGTCTTGCCCACCGGTCTTCAAATGTTAACCATTTCATCGTATCATTATTCGGAATGGGTTTTATGACACAAAGTCCTCTCCCGGCTAAACTGAATAATGAAACGTTTAATTTTGAAAAGCATATGGATATAGTGGGTTCTTAATTAAGTCACAACTTAAAGCCCAAAACCTTTTCTTTCTAATGGTATAACCAATTTTCCACTTTTAATCTCTTAAGACAAAAGATTCACCCTTTAAAAATCCACCTTAATTTAAAACCAGGGTTCACCAATTCGTTCACAAAGATTCATTCATAGTTTTCAAAATATTTCCATTTCAAATCTTTTATACCAAAGATACACCATTAAGATCCTCTTAAATTTGAAAACAAAGTTCACCAATCTTTTAACAAAGGTTCATTCATAGCTTTCAAAACAATTCCATTTCAAATTTTGAAACCCTTTCAACCAAAACTGGAAATCCTTCCTTTATTTGAAAGCTATTATCATTTAAAAACAAATACTTTTCATTTCAGAAAAATCTGATCAAATATAGACAAGTTATAGCCTTTTAAAAGTATAAACCAGAAAATCAGCGAACTGCCATATTATCGGCAAGTTCTATTTAAATTAAATTTAAATTCCCCAAAATAATTTATTCAATATACTTTAAAATGGTTTAAAATTCATATATACGTTGTATAACTTGTTTTAACCCATTCAAACCATACTTTCCAAAATAATTTCAAAACTTAAACAAAATATATTTTATTCAAACTAAATTTCAATTTTATGTTTCTTTTTCAAAAGCTTTTCATATTTAACCAAATTCTGTGACGACCCGGGATTTTCGAGCATTTAAAATTGGAATATTTTATTAATTTTAAATATTCAATAGAGTAATTTTAACTTGAATTCAAATATCACAATTTATTCGATGATTTAATTATTGGATTAAATAATTTAAAGTTGGAAAAATTATCGAATCTAGAATTTTAAGCCGATTAAAAATAATTTGAAGGCTTATAAAATTTATATTGATGATAGTGAAGATAGTAAAAGTGTTAAAATTGAATTTGGAAGTTGTTTGTTCAGTTTTGAAATTTATATCGTTTAAATTGAATTTAAAAAAAATAGCCTTCCGAGGGGCTGTCCTGAGAATTTACGAAACCAGTTCTAATGGATCCGTAATATTATATTATTATCGGATTTCAAATGTCGTAGCGTTCGGAGTCATCGTGTGTTCGTGCGTGATAAAAACGTTTAGACAATAATTTATCATTTTAATTTAAATATAATATCGTTTCTTTTGCCGACCTATTCTCCTCTGTCTTCTGAAGCAAGCCGATAATTTCCTTTATTAAATCGCATATTGTCACCTCTTTCTTTCCAAATCAAATCTCCAGAAGAAAATCTCATTCCAGTAAATGAAACAAACAAACAAAACTATAGGCTTCCTTGGTACGCTTCTTCCATCTCAATTACTTCCCACTTTCTTTTTTCCATCAACAGCCGAAACCCTTCCCTTTCCTTCAAATCAAAAATCAACTCTTCCGATTCGTATAAAAAAAGGGGGAAAGCGAAGCACGATCGAATTTTGTCTCGTTGGTATTCGACATGGTGAAGTCTGGAAGAGGGTAGAGGCATCAATCGCCGCCACGTCGCGAGCGAGCAAGAGGGCAGTTCGAGGTCATCGTTCAAGTGTGATGGTCACGCGAGGCGTTAGGACGTGCCGATGCTGGGGATATCACGAGACGATGAGGAACTTGCGGTTAAGGTCGCGACATCGCGTGGTGGATGCTCGCGTGCGACAGTGGGGGGCTAGGGCAAAGATCGGTAGGTAGAGGGGTGGTGAACTCCTCAGGTGATCGAGTTAGGGTTTGGTGGTGTAGCGCTCGCGTTCGAAGGGAGGAGCAGCTGTAGCTCTGGTGGCCTTCGAGCTCGAGGGGATTTTGGCGTTCCGCAGTAAGGTATAATTTAAAAAAAAAAAATTAAAATGCCAAATTAAAAGTAGTGATAGACAATTCGAATTTATTTCATTGGTTCCAGAAACTCTAAAAAAAATATAAAAATTAATAAATGAATAATATGGAAATTAATAGGAAATTATTTTGTATAGATAAGGTTTGAGAAAAAATAATAGGGATTTGAACATGTTGAAATTTATATAAAAGTAGGTTTTGAAATCTATAGATTATTATTTTTATACTTATACATGTAATTTCAAAAGTGAATAAATATACATATATATCTATTTCCATTTACTAATTAATTTTAAACTAATGAGGATGTATTTGTTAAATTAGATCTAAATTATTAGTTTAAAATAATTAAACAAATAGAAATTAATTATTCGATCAATTCAAATATTAATAAATCATAAATGGTTTATACAAGGTCAAAATAATGAAGAAAACAAGCCGAGTTAGGGTGGATTGCAAATCAGAAATCAAAGGTGAGTTAATCTCACTCAGTTTAAATTTAAATTCAAAAGATTAAAGTTAAATAATGGATTGTATGGTTGAATTGATTGATGTGATATAGTATAGTATAATTTGAAATGGGCATATTATCTGATGCTAACGTCTGTGGATGCAGGGAAAACAGGTTGGAGGGATCCAACTGGACCCCTCAACGTTTATTTAAATTATTTAATATTCTCTGCTCTGATTATTTGATGTTCCATAATGAATTATGTGGAAGTATTGAATGCTATGGCTTGGTTGATATAATTGGGTATAATGAATTACAAAAAAATTAAAAATTTGATTTTGGAAATGAAAATTAAAGAAGTGAAATTGCAAGTAAATAATTATAGAATAAATTTAAGAATAACTTGGAACAGAAATAAAGTGACTTTAAAATTCTAATAAATGAATCGTGAGAATGGAAGCGAAAATTTGTATAAACAGAAAGTTAATGAATTTTAAAATGCAGTATTATTAATTAAAAAGAACAAACATTTATTTAAAATTTAAGATTTGGATTATTGAAACAGTAAAGAAGAATAAAATAATAATAATAATAATAATAATAATAATAAAGTCCATAACTACTGAATTTGGAAATGAACTGATAAGTAAAATAATTTATTTCAAATAAAATAAATTGGAAATCAATTTGGGAAATTGATTTAAGTGATTGAGATTTGAAATTCTCTCTGGATAACCAAGTACGTTTCAAAGTATTTTTTTTAAATATAAGTTAAAAGATTTAGAAGTTGTTTAAAAGTATGGTTTGTAAAATTTATAATTTCTAATATTTAAAGTCTAAAGTAAGTATTTTCTCCTAATTTATTCTATTAGTAATTATTTAAAGAATGACTTAATATTATGTTTTTAAAAGTATAAATCTAGTTTTATATTTATGAAGTAACCTTATTTTCAAATATTCATATAGTATGGTATTTTTAATAAATTATTGTCGTAGTTTTAACTTAAATGTTTTAAAGTATATTTCAAAGTAAAGTGTTTTAAATTATTTTAGAAATCTAATTTTGTGCTTGGTGATTTCAGATGAGATAGAAAATATTTGGGAAAGTTTATTCTGAAAAGAAGGATGGTTTTGAAACTGTTTCCTAAGGGTTGAAAATAGAAATATATCTTGTGAAGATATTTTGAGGTTAATAAATAATTTGGGAAATTATTTATTGTTTGATGGTTGTTTGTGAATATTAATTGATAGTTAAATCACCGACTATCAATATTGGACAAAAATGCGTTGATCGTTTCGAAGAGACCGGGATCGAGATTTATTTCTCGAAAACCACTTCGATCCGGTTTGTACGTTTCGTGAAAACGATTTTGGATTCCAAAATGGAGCAGTGAAGTGCAAGGGCTAGTCGCTACTAATCCTGAGGATATTTCCAAAATGGATGTAGTAGGAATAGTTCCTTCGATTCCGTTCGAACCCGGGACGGACTTGTATGGATGAATGCTTGCGAAACATCATCAGGTGGACGATGGGCATTCTTAGGGATATTGTTCTAAAAAGGTAACGCCTAGCCTCAAGCCTCATCTGTAACGACCCAGAATTTTTATTAATTTAAATTTGAATATTTAATTAATTTTAAATATTAAAAAGTGAATTTATAAGTCAAATAAATTTTTATTTGAATTATTGGATTTAATTGGATAATTAAATCGATAATTTAATACGTTAAATTATGGAAAATAATTAAAAATTGAGTTAAAAATGATTGAAAATAATTTGGAAAATTTTATTTAATCATACTGGAGTTATAGAAATATTTTAGAACTTTTAAAATCGAATTAAAAGTTAATTTGTGAAAATAGAATATTTTAATATTTAATAATCGACTGTAAAATAGTCAATTTTTGAACAGTCTCAGAATTGAACGAAACTAGTTCCATTGGATCCGTAATAGTTAGTTATTACCGGATTTCAAATTTCGTGTCAATCGGAGCTATCGTTTGATCGTGGCAGCTCGAAACGCATCGATTTATTTTTAATTTAAATTTGGCGAGCCAAAATAGCCATTTTTCAAAAAGTCTCAGAATTCGACGAAACCAGTTTCATCGGATCCGTAATGTGATATTATTGTAAGGTTTCAAATTTCAAGTCAATCGGATTTACCGTTTGTCCGGTACAAATTAAAACGCCTAGAAATCGATTTAAATCGGTTTAATTTAAATTGAACGTTTTCAGCCATAACTCGCACATACTTCCGAATTAGCTTCCGAAACCTGTTCCATTGTGTCCGGAACGCGGGGTAAACCTTAGAAACGCTGGTTACGGCGCCTAAATCGGAGTTCGGAATTCCCGGGATGAATAGTGTTTACGCTTGCTTTTTCTATAAAAAGAGACACACACCCTTCATTTAATAAAAAAAAAATATAAACATTAAACCCTAGCCGCCTCCACCAGGTCCAATGGCCAGAAATTGTCCAAATTCAACTCTCAATCTCTCCAAATCCATTCACATTCACGCGAGGTGTTCAACACGAAGATTGAAGAGCATGGAGAGAGCTTTAATTTCATACGGTGATGATCGAGTTTGGAGTTGCGTAGGGGGAGCTAGATGTGGCCGTTCTCTTCAGTTTTGGCACGCATTTCGAGGAGATTGTGCAGGCCGAGCTTGCCATGGTTGGGGGCGAACATGAAGGAGGAAAGGAGCTTCAAAATGCATGTGGTTTGATGAAGTATCGTTGAGAAATGGAGGAGCAAGATCAAACCCTAGTTGTGATTGAATGGGTTTGTGCGTGCGGCCTTGTTGCTGTAGAAGAGATACGTGAGTTGAGGGAGATGAAGGAGAGGCCTTGGATGCAGATCTTACGGCCAGGATTTGCTGTGGTATGAAGATAGTTGAATAAATGTTGTAAAAGTTTATATATAACGTGTACAAACTTGTAAATTACATAACTTTTTCATACGAGGTCGAAAAAATGCAAACTCAGTTGCGTTGGAATCGTATGGACGAGCACTACGCGATGGAGTTGGTTTGGAGTCGTTTGGAGTTAGTGAGAATTTCGGGTAAAATTAAACGCGCGTTTAATTTTATTCGAAATAAAAGCTAAAACGGAATTTAAAATCAAGGTGAGAACTTCTCACTCAATCGAATTAGTTTCGATTTTATTTTAAATAGTTAGATTTAAAATATTTGAATGCATGTTTGAATGTTGATTGATATCTATTGATTGTTAAAATAGACATTATACGCCGTTAGTAAGCGGATGTTATTTATTAAAAACATATACCGCGAATATTTCATAAACAGTGAAATTGGTATTATATATAATATCAATATATATATATTGGCATATGTATATATTGCAGTTGATTGATTTCCCGCATTTTTTTGTTTAGCGGATGAGACCCTATTACGCCGTTATTAAGCGGATAATATTTATTAAGAACATATACCGCGATAATTTCGTACTGGAGCGAAATTGGTATTGTGCTAATGTTTTTGGATGCAGGAAAACAGGTTGGAGGGATCCAACTGGATTCCTCAACAGTATTTATTTTATTTCAGATATTTTGATATTTGATGGATTATCATATCGATATATGATATCGTTGTAGTCGTGATTGACTATTTGGTGTGTAGCATCATTGGACCCAGATTTTGGGATTTTAAAATGTTTTTAAAAGTGATTTTTGAAAAGATAAAATATTTTTGGAATTGATCCATTATAAATAAATGAACGTTATAATTTTTAAAGTTATGAAAATTATAATTTTTGAGAAATACAGTTAAAAGCTGATTTTTGAGAAATATGAACTAAAGATTTTATAAAATAGTTTAGATTGGATTTTTGAATATATTATAAAAGTTTAAATATAGGATTTATAAAATTTGATTATTTTATAAATCGAAGTGGTGAAATTTTAAAGGAATTTAAAGACGTTTTAAAGAATAATATAAACTGATTTATATTAAGAGATTTATAAATGGATATTTATAAATTGAAATATTGACATTATAAAACGAGTTTTTTATAAGTGTTTGAATGATTTGTAAATGAATTTCATTAATGAATGAAATTTATAGAATTATAAACTGTGAAGTTATAAATGAAATTTATAAATAGTAAGATTTATAAATTTGGTGAAATTATTTGAAGAATAGATTTGGTTAAATAAATGAATCTTATAAGTTATAAAATTTATAATTTGGGAAGATAAAAAGAACGATTTTGTAAAATAATCGTTTTCTAAGCAATTGACTTATAATATGAACTTTTAGTTTATAATTGAGATGTGAAATCAAATAGGTTAATAAAGGAATTTATAAAAAGGAAGTTTTTATAAATAAATAGAAACGGAATTTATAAACGTTGTTTTATAAATCCGCAAACGACTTATTTTGATAAGTTAATTGTTATAACTTATAAATGGAGTTATATTCACGTTTTAGACAGTGAATAATCCTTTAAGTTAAAGTGAATAAAAGGATGGAATTTGTTAAAGAAGTATATTCACGTTTTTGAATAGTGAATGATACGTTAAAGAAAGTGTTTTGAATGTGATATTTTAAATAGAATTAAAACGATCTAACGATGTTTTAAAAGGTGTTTAGATTCGAAACCATAGATTTCAACATTTATTGTTGAAATAGATGTTTCGTGAAATAAAAGGAAATGGTGGACTATAACACTGTTGTTATAGTAAATGATTTCCGAAAGGAAATGTTTAGTATAGTATTGGGATTTATATATCTATTTAATTTCGAATCCCTATACTAGTGATTTGGGTTGTTGTAACGATGTTTTACGCAACATTCGTTTTGGCCCAAATAAATATGTTAAGTGAATGATTTCCTTAATAGAATGAAATATATACTTAATTCGATTTAAGTATATTGAATATTTTCTAAGTGTTGAAAATAAAAAGATTTGTGAATTACTTATTTTTAATAAGTATGGAAATGTTTTCCAATATAAAGTGAATATATTGAATTTATCTTTTTGAAGATAAATTGAAATGAATGATTGAAATCACATATGCATGGATATTTTGAAATATAAATTAATTATGGAATTTATAAATGAAAAGTGGAATTTGTCTGAAAATAAATATTGATTTATTTTTGAGGTGTTGAAATTATATATCTTATAAAGATATTTTGGAAAATAAATAATTTGGAAAATTATTTGGAATCTGGTGATGTGTGCATGTCCATTGATAGTTCAATAACCGACTATCAGTATTTCCCTTTGAATGGGTATTTGGTGTGAATTGATTGAATTTGAATGCACACTTATTTTTTGAATAAGCGCTCACTATTCGGGTTAACCGGGAAAGGACCATGGGGTCGTATAACCCATTCCGAATATGTGATACGTCGTTGTGAATTGCATTTGAAGATCGGTGTTGAAGACCGGTATTTGCGAGAGCGATAGGATGACCTATCGATTGTTTCTGCACCGAGTCGCGCCGGTATAGAAACTCCCTAAGTGATGGGAAATCCGATCAGGATTGTGAATATCCGGATTGCAAGGACTTCTTTGTAAGTGCCTTCGGTTCTGTTCGAGCCCGGAACAGACTTGTATGGATTGTATGTCTGACATTACAAATTGAGATATAAAGCCGATTTCTTTCAAATATATTTCTGTTGGTGGCGGAGAATTTATTCTTTTAGCTTAACACCCTTCTCTGAGACGTATGAGCTCAGAGGTTATATAGTTGAAGTTATCAGCGATATATTCCCAATTTGGTAATGTGACATGCTGAGTGATGCTGAAATGATCATTGTGTTGATTATTGTGATAGGATCGTTTATTTGATCGTCTATCTTAGTGATCATTGTGTTGATCATTTGTTGACCCAAAGCATGGCTTTTGTTTAAAGTATGTTTTTGTGGACGTGACTTCGTCGAGCCTCACACCCCGTGAATGGTCAAAACAGGAAAGAAGCAGCAAGGTTATGAGGGGTAGCACCCTTTAGGATGTGTCCATTTCCTTCTGGAAAAGGGTGGTATCATGGTATGGAGCCCAGATACTTACTCATGTTGAAAACACTTTATGATTGTGTGAATTGATTACGAGCGCTCGGTTGGTAAAGGTCCCAAAGGACCGGGGGATGGCATATTCGGTCAGTTGTTACTCAGTTAGGAGTAACCCGGCCTTGTGTTGGTAGAGATCCGGTTTGGTTCTCGGGGATGTCCATCCAGAGGCATTCTCATGTGGCAATGGGAAGTTCCTTGGCCTGATCATTCGTTGGAAATCCAAAGAAACAATACGAGACTTGTACGGTTTTAGTTGTATAACCTGCCATGGAATGTGGCGGTAACCTGCTATTGAACATGGTTAGCTATAGTAGGCATACGATAATGGTCGTATGTTGGCTAAGATTTATATTCTACTTTCGAAATAAATTTTTCCTACACTATACACTAATAATAATATCAAATGTTATTTTAAATGCGTATCAAGCATCTTTGACTATCATAAGGAGAAATCTCCTCCGATTCTGCGTTTGCATTGCGTGTGTGTGCGGGAGGCCTTATGGTAGTCTCATTTTTAAAAGCATTGCGAATTGATTAAAAATATTCCTCTATTTTGATTTTAAAGATAAATAAACTGTTTTGAGTTCACACACCAGTCACATGACTGACTTGGAGTTTATTGTTTTCCTTCCTAAACTCTGGGTGCCCACCAATTTCCACACGGGCAGTTAAGAGTTAAGGTTTATCAGGATATTCTGGATATTCTGGAGTTGCTGGAGGCAAGCTGGATGGCATGGCGTATTACTAGTATATAGTATTTCTTTTTCCGCTGCACTGTTTGTTGATGTATGTTGTTGTACACTCTGATGATATGATATGATATGATGTAATGAAATGAAATGTAATAACTGATATAGTTCTTTGTTTAAAGATTATTCATTTATTATTATATGTTGTTCCGCTGCGAATTGTGAGATTCTGATGTTGTTCTGTAGTTTTCTGTCCCGTCCTATTTTCTTTTGTTTTTCTCCTTTTTCTCTATTCTCTTTTTCTTTCTATTTCTAAAATTTTCTATCTTCTATTTTCAAATTCTCTTATTCTATTTTCAAATTTTCTGTTCTCTTTTCTCTTTTCTTTTCTCTCTATTTTCTATCTTCTCTCTTCTTCTCTTTTCTTTTCTTAAATTCTTTTTAAAACCCCATAACTATTCGGTTTTTCGGCAACGAAAATCCGCAATCGTTACATTTGGTATCAGAGCTGATGGTTAAGCGACAACCATGGTTCTGTTGGGTATTACTCGTTAGAGATAGAGTCAGCAGTACTCTAGAATGAGTTTGAGTGTAATAATAGCTATGAGAGCGTATTTGTTAGTGAATATAAAAATTGTTTTATATTATGATGATTGGTTTATTGAGTGGCATATGAACCTTCGTCAGCACAGCCTCGAAACTGAGCCGAAGGGGTTTCTAAACACTTGAATAGAACAATTCGACACAATATTGATTTTAAATTGGGTAAATGGAATAATTTTTGCCTTGATTATATTTTATATATAAAAGAATAATTTTTCAGAATTATTATAGTATATACAAGTTGATTGTTTGTTTGTTAGGTTGTTTGGATAATCTAAATAAAAGAATAATTGTATAAGTAAAAGAATTATAAATTGAATTATAATTAAAGTGATTTACAATTGTGAAATAAACTTATATATATAAAAAGTGAAACTATATGAATATATCTATGAATATGAGTTGTGAATAAAAGTGAATTTAAAGTTAAGTAATAAATGTGAACTTAAGTTATGTGAATGAAATTCAACTTTAGAATTGAATTGAATTAATGAATCGATTGAACGTTAATCAATTGAATGTGAATCAAGTTGGTATGAAATAATGAATGTTAATTCATTTAAAATCTAATGTTATTAGAAGTTGAATAAAATTGAATGAAAATCAATTTAAAGCAAAGGAATTTGGTTGAAATTAATATACTTTGGTTGTTATATGATTGTAGTTGATTTTATATAAGTTCATTAAGTATTAATGAAGTGGAAAGCTAAAGTAAATTGAATTCAAATTGAAAGTAAATAAATTTGAATAGAATTGAATGTGGATTAGATTTAAATTAGTAAATGATAACTAATTAAAATTGAGAATGAATGTTGATAAAATCCAATGTGAATAAATCAAATGTGATTTAAAGTGAAAACCAATTCATTGAAAATTAATGAGAATATGAATATTTATTGATTATGAATGTTAATTGGTTGATGGTTGCATTTGTTGCTTTAGTTGCATTTGCTATATTATGTAGTAGTTATGTTGATATATGTTGTATATCGATACTATGCTTTATATACATGATTCTCATGTTGTTTGTTGAGTTTAGTAGGTGCGGATCGCGTTTGCTTCGCATTTGGAGTTCGCTTTAGCGCTATATTAGCCGTATATGCTTGCTAATAAAATATAAGGTACATATCTCGGATTAAATATCGTACTTTTATACTTTTTTCCCTTCGGGATGCCTCATTACTTGATGAGATGTATATTTGTGATATATATACTGTCATTTTTTTTTTCGGATCGAGCCGCGCAAAGGAGACTATGGCGAATTTTTCCGGAAATTTAAGGCGTTAGAAAAAATTTGAGAAAATTGGGAAAATTTTTGAAAACTTTAAACTTTATTTTGGAATTGAAAGTTAAACAATAGTAGTTGTTTTTGAAAAAGATAACTAAGTATGATTTGAAAACTTAGTAAAGATTTATAAGAAGTTTAACTATGAATTTTGGAAAATTAATAGATTCTCTAACTTTTCTTACTTGTAATTTCGAGGACGAAATTCTTTTAAGGGGGAAAGATTGTAACGACCCAGAATTTTTATTAATTTAAATTTGAATATTTAATTAATTTTAAATATTAAAAAGTGAATTTATAAGTCAAATAAATTTTTATTTGAATTATTGGATTTAATTGGATAATTAAATCGATAATTTAATACGTTAAATTATGGAAAATAATTAAAAATTGAGTTAAAAATGATTGAAAATAATTTGGAAAATTTTATTTAATCATACTGGAGTTATAAAAATATTTTAGAACTTTTAAAATCGAATTAAAAGTTAATTTGTGAAAATTGAATATTTTAATATTTAATAATCGACTGTAAAATAGTCAATTTTTGAACAGTCTCAGAATTGAACGAAACTAGTTCCATTGGATCCGTAATAGTTAGTTATTACCGGATTTCAAATTTCGTGTCAATCGGAGCTATCGTTTGATCGTGGCAGCTCGAAACGCATCGATTTATTTTTAATTTAAATTTGGCGAGTCAAAATAGCCATTTTTCAAAAAGTCTCGGAATTCGACGAAACTAGTTTCATCGGATCCGTAATGTGATATTATTGTAAGGTTTCAAATTTCAAGTCAATCGGATTTACCGTTTGTCCGGTACAAATTAAAACGCCTAGAAATCGATTTAAATCGGTTTAATTTAAATTGAACGTTTTCAGCCATAACTCGCACATACTTCCGAATTAGCTTCCGAAACCTGTTCCATTGTGTCCGGAACGCGGGGTAAACCTTAGAAACGCTGGTTACGGCGCCTAAATCGGAGTTCGGAATTCCCGGGATGAATAGTGTTTACGCTTGCTTTTTCTATAAAAAGAGACACACACCCTTCATTTAATAAAAAAAAAAAATATAAACATTAAACCCTAGCCGCCTCCACCAGGTCCAATGGCCAGAAATTGTCCAAATTCAACTCTCAATCTCTCCAAATCCATTCACATTCACGCGAGGTGTTCAACACGAAGATTGAAGAGCATGGAGAGAGCTTTAATTTCATACGGTGATGATCGAGTTTGGAGTTGCGTAGGGGGAGCTAGATGTGGCCGTTCTCTTCAGTTTTGGCACGCATTTCGAGGAGATTGTGCAGGCCGAGCTTGCCATGGTTGGGGGCGAACATGAAGGAGGAAAGGAGCTTCAAAATGCATGTGGTTTGATGAAGTATCGTTGAGAAATGGAGGAGCAAGATCAAACCCTAGTTGTGATTGAATGGGTTTGTGCGTGCGGCCTTGTTGCTGTAGAAGAGATACGTGAGTTGAGGGAGATGAAGGAGAGGCCTTGGATGCAGATCTTACGGCCAGGATTTGCTGTGGTATGAAGATAGTTGAATAAATGTTGTAAAAGTTTATATATAACGTGTACAAACTTGTAAATTACATAACTTTTTCATACGAGGTCGAAAAAATGCAAACTCAGTTGCGTTGGAATCGTATGGACGAGCACTACGCGATGGAGTTGGTTTGGAGTCGTTTGGAGTTAGTGAGAATTTCGGGTAAAATTAAACGCGCGTTTAATTTTATTCGAAATAAAAGCTAAAACGGAATTTAAAATCAAGGTGAGAACTTCTCACTCAATCGAATTAGTTTCGATTTTATTTTAAATAGTTAGATTTAAAATATTTGAATGCATGTTTGAATGTTGATTGATATCTATTGATTGTTAAAATAGACATTATACGCCGTTAGTAAGCGGATGTTATTTATTAAAAACATATACCGCGAATATTTCATAAACAGTGAAATTGGTATTATATATAATATCAATATATATATATTGGCATATGTATATATTGCATTTGATTGATTTCCCGCATTTTTTTGTTTAGCGGATGAGACCCTATTACGCCGTTATTAAGCGGATAATATTTATTAAGAACATATACCGCGATAATTTCGTACTGGAGCGAAATTGGTATTGTGCTAATGTTTTTGGATGCAGGAAAACAGGTTGGAGGGATCCAACTGGATTCCTCAACAGTATTTATTTTATTTCAGATATTTTGATATTTGATGGATTATCATATCGATATATGATATCGTTGTAGTCGTGATTGACTATTTGGTGTGTAGCATCATTGGACCCAGATTTTGGGATTTTAAAATGTTTTTAAAAGTGATTTTTGAAAAGATAAAATATTTTTGGAATTGATCCATTATAAATAAATGAACGTTATAATTTTTAAAGTTATGAAAATTATAATTTTTGAGAAATACAGTTAAAAGCTGATTTTTGAGAAATATGAACTAAAGATTTTATAAAATAGTTTAGATTGGATTTTTGAATATATTATAAAAGTTTAAATATAGGATTTATAAAATTTGATTATTTTATAAATCGAAGTGGTGAAATTTTAAAGGAATTTAAAGACGTTTTAAAGAATAATATAAACTGATTTATATTAAGAGATTTATAAATGGATATTTATAAATTGAAATATTGACATTATAAAACGAGTTTTTTATAAGTGTTTGAATGATTTGTAAATGAATTTCATTAATGAATGAAATTTATAGAATTATAAACTGTGAAGTTATAAATGAAATTTATAAATAGTAAGATTTATAAATTTGGTGAAATTATTTGAAGAATAGATTTGGTTAAATAAATGAATCTTATAAGTTATAAAATTTATAATTTGGGAAGATAAAAAGAACGATTTTGTAAAATAATCGTTTTCTAAGCAATTGACTTATAATATGAACTTTTAGTTTATAATTGAGATGTGAAATCAAATAGGTTAATAAAGGAATTTATAAAAAGGAAGTTTTTATAAATAAATAGAAACGGAATTTATAAACGTTGTTTTATAAATCCGCAAACGACTTATTTTGATAAGTTAATTGTTATAACTTATAAATGGAGTTATATTCACGTTTTAGACAGTGAATAATCCTTTAAGTTAAAGTGAATAAAAGGATGGAATTTGTTAAAGAAGTATATTCACGTTTTTGAATAGTGAATGATACGTTAAAGAAAGTGTTTTGAATGTGATATTTTAAATAGAATTAAAACGATCTAACGATGTTTTAAAAGGTGTTTAGATTCGAAACCATAGATTTCAACATTTATTGTTGAAATAGATGTTTCGTGAAATAAAAGGAAATGGTGGACTATAACACTGTTGTTATAGTAAATGATTTCCGAAAGGAAATGTTTAGTATAGTATTGGGATTTATATATCTATTTAATTTCGAATCCCTATACTAGTGATTTGGGTTGTTGTAACGATGTTTTACGCAACATTCGTTTTGGCCCAAATAAATATGTTAAGTGAATGATTTCCTTAATAGAATGAAATATATACTTAATTCGATTTAAGTATATTGAATATTTTCTAAGTGTTGAAAATAAAAAGATTTGTGAATTACTTATTTTTAATAAGTATGGAAATGTTTTCCAATATAAAGTGAATATATTGAATTTATCTTTTTGAAGATAAATTGAAATGAATGATTGAAATCATATATGCATGGATATTTTGAAATATAAATTAATTATGGAATTTATAAATGAAAAGTGGAATTTGTCTGAAAATAAATATTGATTTATTTTTGAGGTGTTGAAATTATATATCTTATAAAGATATTTTGGAAAATAAATAATTTGGAAAATTATTTGGAATCTGGTGATGTGTGCATGTCCATTGATAGTTCAATAACCGACTATCAGTATTTCCCTTTGAATGGGTATTTGGTGTGAATTGATTGAATTTGAATGCACACTTATTTTTTGAATAAGCGCTCACTATTCGGGTTAACCGGGAAAGGACCATGGGGTCGTATAACCCATTCCGAATATGTGATACGTCGTTGTGAATTGCATTTGAAGATCGGTGTTGAAGACCGGTATTTGCGAGAGCGATAGGATGACCTATAGATTGTTTCTGCACCGAGTCGCGCCGGTATAGAAACTCCCTAAGTGATGGGAAATCCGATCAGGATTGTGAATATCCGGATTGCAAGGACTTCTTTGTAAGTGCCTTCGGTTCTGTTCGAGCCCGGAACAGACTTGTATGGATTGTATGTCTGACATTACAAATTGAGATATAAAGCCGATTTCTTTCAAATATATTTCTGTTGGTGGCGGAGAATTTATTCTTTTAGCTTAACACCCTTCTCTGAGACGTATGAGCTCAGAGGTTATATAGTTGAAGTTATCAGCGATATATTCCCAATTTGGTAATGTGACATGCTGAGTGATGCTGAAATGATCATTGTGTTGATTATTGTGATAGGATCGTTTATTTGATCGTCTATCTTAGTGATCATTGTGTTGATCATTTGTTGACCCAAAGCATGGCTTTTGTTTAAAGTATGTTTTTGTGGACGTGACTTCGTCGAGCCTCACACCCCGTGAATGGTCAAAACAGGAAAGAAGCAGCAAGGTTATGAGGGGTAGCACCTTTTAGGATGTGTCCATTTCCTTCTGGAAAAGGGTGGTATCATGGTATGGAGCCCAGATACTTACTCATGTTGAAAACACTTTATGATTGTGTGAATTGATTACGAGCGCTCGGTTGGTAAAGGTCCCAAAGGACCGGGGGATGGCATATTCGGTCAGTTGTTACTCAGTTAGGAGTAACCCGGCCTTGTGTTGGTAGAGATCCGGTTTGGTTCTCGGGGATGTCCATCCAGAGGCATTCTCATGTGGCAATGGGAAGTTCCTTGGCCTGATCATTCGTTGGAAATCCAAAGAAACAATACGAGACTTGTACGGTTTTAGTTGTATAACCTGCCATGGAATGTGGCGGTAACCTGCTATTGAACATGGTTAGCTATAGTAGGCATACGATAATGGTCGTATGTTGGCTAAGATTTATATTCTACTTTCGAAATAAATTTTTCCTACACTATACACTAATAATAATATCAAATGTTATTTTAAATGCGTATCAAGCATCTTTGACTATCATAAGGAGAAATCTCCTCCGATTCTGCGTTTGCATTGCGTGTGTGTGCGGGAGGCCTTATGGTAGTCTCATTTTTAAAAGCATTGCGAATTGATTAAAAATATTCCTCTATTTTGATTTTAAAGATAAATAAACTGTTTTGAGTTCTCACACCAGTCACATGACTGACTTGGAGTTTATTGTTTTCCTTCCTAAACTCTGGGTGCCCACCAATTTCCACACGGGCAGTTAAGAGTTAAGGTTTATCAGGATATTCTGGATATTCTGGAGTTGCTGGAGGCAAGCTGGATGGCATGGCGTATTACTAGTATATAGTATTTCTTTTTCCGCTGCACTGTTTGTTGATGTATGTTGTTGTACACTCTGATGATATGATATGATATGATGTAATGAAATGAAATGTAATAACTGATATAGTTCTTTGTTTAAAGATTATTCATTTATTATTATATGTTGTTCCGCTGCGAATTGTGAGATTCTGATGTTGTTCTGTTGTTTTCTGTCCCGTCCTATTTTCTTTTGTTTTTCTCCTTTTTCTCTATTCTCTTTTTCTTTCTATTTCTAAAATTTTCTATCTTCTATTTTCAAATTCTCTTTTTCTATTTTCAAATTTTCTGTTCTCTTTTCTCTTTTCTTTTCTCTCTATTTTCTATCTTCTCTCTTCTTCTCTTTTCTTTTCTTAAATTCTTTTTAAAACCCCATAACTATTCGGTTTTTCGGCAACGAAAATCCGCAATCGTTACATCAGCAAATGGGAATGACTGAAAATCAGGGGTTATGCAACATGTCTAGGTGGGTAGCACCCAAGCAGGGTGAGGTCATTCCAGTCTAGATGTCCCTTTTTATTTCGGCTTAGTGGGCGGTTGCTGATACCAACCGCGGGGTGATCTCACTCGGGATTATCCAGTAAGGGGTAGTCCCGGCCTTGTGTTGCAGGGGAGCGGGCGTACTCCTCGGTACGGTGATCTAGGCCCCGTACTGTGACAGGTGGTACCCCAGTGCCTAGTCATTAGTCGGAAATCAATTCTCCCTACGAGCCTTGTACGAGTTTTGTTTCTATTGCCCACTCTGTGGCTAGTAGCTGGAATTTAATGAATGTAACAATTTCGGCTATTTTATAAGTATTTGTATATAGACCCTATTATAATATCAGAGGATTTCTATTAAAACTGTTTTAGCTATCGTAAGGTAAAAACCCGACATGTTTATTTGTGGCGTGGTCTTACGAGATGCTTTTGTTTTCAAATGATTTTTGGAACTTTAATAATCAACTGACCCTGGTGTTATTTAACTGTAATGCTCGGGTCAGACCGAGTATTATAGGATACAGGAGATGATGCTGTGGAGCTCAGGAGACAAGAAGGATGACGATACGTACTCCCGTACTTGTTTATATATATATTTTCCGCTGTGTTGAGTTCTTGTGTATCCATTTGTATGATATTGATGTTGAGCTGTGATTGATGTACTCTGATGATGTAATATATAAAACAGAGATATTTGATTCTGAGTAAAGATCATTTATTATCTATTATATTTTATTTCGCTGCGATGGTTAGATTCTGCTGTTGTTTTCTATTTTCTTCTTCTACCTCTTCTTCTTTAACCCAAATGGTTCTTATTTCTGTACAACTTGAGTTGATTTAGGTAGAATAGTGTTGACTCAAGGGGTACGGATTTGCGGGCCGTTACACTTGGTATCAGAGCTTAGGTTGGTGATAACCTTGGCTCTGGTTGGAATTACTCATAAATAGAGTCT
This sequence comes from Allium cepa, assembly GCA_030765085.1. Classification (NCBI taxonomy): domain Eukaryota; kingdom Viridiplantae; phylum Streptophyta; class Magnoliopsida; order Asparagales; family Amaryllidaceae; genus Allium; species Allium cepa. Next base: position 396,303,188 of record CM060944.1, read on the forward strand.
ATAGTACTCTAGAATGGGTTTCAGCGTATTAATAAATATGAGTGCGTATTTGTTAGTGAATATAAATTGTTTTAATATTGTGTTGATTGATTTATTGAGTGGCATATGAACCTTCGTCGACACACTCTGCGCAACTGTATTGAAGGGGTTTCTAAACACTTGAATAGAACAATCGACACGGTATTGTTTTAAATGTGGGTGAATGAAATAATTTTACCCAAAAATATATTTTGATATAAAGAAAGTTTTTGAAAACTATTTAGCTAATATATGGTTGCTTGGATGTTAGAAATGATGATATTAAAGTATTATCACTGTTAAGTGAAAATTTAACTAGAAATTAAAATATAACTAAAGTTTAAGGGAATAAACTCATTATAAAATGGAATTATAAATATGAATTATAAATGTAAATTATAAATTGAAATATAGTCAAATGAGAATTTGAATGAGAATAAGCTGCGCAAATGCATTATAGTTAAAATTTGAATTAAAACAGAATTTGAAACTTTAAACCATGAGATTTTGGAAGTATTTTGAAGATAAATAATAGTATTATTGTTTTGAAGGTATTTCTGAAAGGAAATGTGTTTCAAATGTATTTTGAAAGTGAAATAGCATTGAAATCACTTGGATTATTGGAAAGTAATTCCGATGATGACGGCCGCATCATCAGTATTCGTTTTCGAATTCCTAAGTGACGGATTGCTACCATATTGATTTGTTCAGAAAGCTAGTTGTTTTTGAAAATCTCAAAGGAAATTTGTTGAGGATAAAAACCAGGATTGGTTTAAATTTTTGAGAAGGGTGATTTTGAGACGTTGGAGATTTCAAAATGATTTGGAACCAGAGTCGATGTTTTTTTTAAAATTCCTGATGAGATAGGTGTAGCTTATAAATTGTAAACTTATAAACTGAGATGATTTTTAAATCAGGAAGGAAATATAAGCTTTGAATGTTGGGAATTTAATTTTAGGTGGAAGGTTAAAACTGAAATTAACTTGGATTGAGAAATAAAATTTAACTCGATTGGAAATGAATTGGATAGGATGAAAAATAATATCCAGTTGTATTCAAATTAAGTTGAAATCGAATTGAGATAAATAAATCCGAGTAAGAATAAAAATGAAATTGGAATAAATTTCAGTTGAGTTATTGAATGGAATTAGATTCTTTCCTGGATAAATGGAAAATAAGTTGGATAAGGATTGAATTGAAATAAATAAATCAGAATAACTTGTAAGAGAATTAAAAATCCATGGAAATAAAATATGCTTGGGCTTGAGTTAAAAATAAAAGATGAATATATTCAAGCCTATAATAAATGGAATTGAGTAAATAATAAGTTGTGACTTATAAATTTATAGGTGGAAATGAAAACCCAAAATAAATATTATTGATGAATTGGAAAATAAAATAAAAATCAAAACTCGAATTATAAACTAATTGGACTAAGAAAAATTAAATGGAGTGATATTTGGGATTAAAATTCAAGTGATGGATTATAAATAAGTGAAGAACTAATTAATAATAAATTAGTTAATAAAATGTGTAAATGGGAACGTAATATAGTTTAATAGAAACTGAATTGTGAGTTTATGATGAAGTTTGGAAATAAGCTCAAGTTATAAATTAAGATTTAATGTGAAGTGTTAACAAATTAACAAAAAATGGAAATGTGTCGAATAAAGAAAATGAAATAGATTAAAATAGTAATGGTTTGTATTGCGAATAAAATCCAAATAAGTGGAATTAATTTGGAAATGGTCTTGTAATAAATTGAATGAGCTGAATCTAAAAAGTTAAAATGTTTAATAACTAATCAAAGAAAATTGTAGGTTTAAAATGAGGTTTAATTGAAATAGAATCAAGTTGAATGAAAGGAGAAATTTATTTGCAAAATGAAATGTGCTTAAGTACAAAAAAAAGGGATTTGAATAATTTAAAGTAAATTAACTTAAGTCTAAAATTCAATAAAGTATGACTTATATAAAATTTGGGAAATGATTGTTAAATTTTAAGCATTAAGGATTGTTGAGCTTAATAAAAATGGTTTTGAATAAAATCAATGTGAAAATGAAATCAGTGCAAAGATATGGTTTGAAAATAAATTAAAATGAAATGAAATTTAATATAGATTGAGTTGAAATCAATTTAAATTGGTTATAAACATAAATACTTATTTATTCACATAAATCTCGTCGAATTGCATGGAATAAGTTGTCGTTGGATGTAAATGGAAATAATTAAAAATTCTATGAATTGATAGGAGTAAAATAAAATCGACTTTGAAAGTAATTGAATTAAATATGAGTTCAGATTGTTTAATAATAAATTAAATGTAGGTTTGTGAGTTGTTAACCATTCGGATTAAGTGGAACGATATATGAATTGGTTGTCAACAAATAAGAATTATGTTGGAACATTGGAAATGAAACAGAATAAAGTATAAATTGAATTGGTAACAATTTTAAGTAGTTATAAAATAGAATGGATATTCTATTAAGTGAACATCATTGAATTTGCATAAAAATGGTCGTCGTTGACGCAAATGAGATTGTATAAAAATCTATGTGTTAATATAAGTAATAAAATTGATTTTTGAATCAATTGAGATAAATATGTGTTCGTTTGGATTAAAATGAATAGAATGTAAGAAATGAAGTGTAAACCATTTAAATGGAATGAAATTGATGGGTGATTTAGTTGTAAACAACTAAATTTATATCGGAACCTTATTAATTTGCTTTTGGAAGTGTTTAGTGTATATTGTTTATATTATACTTGTGTTTAACTACTGAAATTAAATGAAATGCTATAAACTTTGTATATTTGTCACTTACATGTTTAAATTGAGTAAGTATAGGTTTTTGGAAGCTGTTTGGCTGGATTTTGGGCACGCTAACTGCTAAGAATAATAAGCCGCTTGCTTAAAATAATAAATAAGGTATGCCTACGCAATAAAAATAGGAAATATGAACTGTTTTTGGTTTTTCCGACCGTGTGGGTCGATGTATATATATTTATCTCTTTTGTCAAATTGCAAAAGCTCCTCCTTACAAAGGGAACTCTGCCAAAAATTTTCAGAAATTTTGGGAGTTAGAAAATTTTTGACAATTTTGGAAATTTTGTTAGCGAGAAACAAATTCAAATTGGAAACTAAAATAAGTTAGTAAATGCAACCAATTTAAAATAATGACATAAATTAGTTTTAAATGACAAATAAAATTTACATATGCATAGTTAAAGATAAATTGAATTCACATGGAAATGGAAGAATCAATTTGAATAGAAATAGATATAAACTGAAGTGGTAAGAGGGAAATAAATAAAGAAACATATAAAATGCTTATGTTAACTTAAGTAAGGAATGGCCAATTCTTAATTGGAAATTAAATATTGCAAATATATTCTAAGTTGATATTGGAATGAATAGATATTGACATTTTGTAAGAAAGTCGATAAACTGTTTTGGAAATATTGTGATTGGATATTAGTGCTAAGCAGGATATGCAGGTAATATAAAGGGAAAAGAGAATTGATTTTGATTTCAGAAGATAAATTTGAACTGCCCGACAAAAGGTATGTATTTAAATTTGGTGTGAATTTGATTTGGAATTTGGATTGAGCCACTTGGCCTTTTGTTTTCCTTTTGGATTTGGAAGGCCGTAGAGCCATTTTGTAGTTGTACCGAGCTAGCCGCGCAAAGGAGACGCTGGCGAATTTTTTTGGAAATTTAGGGAGTTAGAAATTTTTTGAGAAAACTTTGATAATTCAAAATTTTAGTTTTGAATTATAATTTGAATAGTTGAACAAGTAGGTTATTTGAAACTATAGACGGTTTTGGAAAAGTTTGGGAAGTCAATAAGAATAATAATGGGTCTTTTATAAAAAGATAGTTGGTAAGATGTCGAATTGTCAGAAACCGTTTGGTTTCGGGGAAAAAGTAAACGGGTATTGGACCATTCTTCCTAATTAGTAATTTCGGGGACGAAATTCTTTTAAGGGGGGAGGAATGTGACGACCCGGGATTTTCGAGCATTTAAAACTGGAATATTTTATTAATTTTAAATATTCAATAGAGTAATTTTAACTTGAATTCAAATATCACAATTTATTTCATGATTTAATTATTGGATTAAATAATTTGAAGTTGGGAAAATTATCGAATCTAGAATTTTAAGCCGATTAAAAATAATTTGAAGGCTTATAAAATTTATATTGATGATAGTGAAGATAGTAAAAGTGTTAAAATTAAATTTGGAAGTTGTTTGTTCAGTTTTGAAATTTATATCGTTTAAATTGAATTTAAAAAAAAAATAGCCTTCCGAGGGGCTGTCTCGGAAATTGACGAAACCAGTTCTAATGGATCCGTAATATTATATTATTATCGGATTTCAAATGTCGTAGTGTTCGGAGTCATCGTGTGTTCGTGCGAGATAAAAACGTTTAGACAATAAATTATCATTTTAATTTAAATATAATATCGTTTCTTTTGTCGACCTATTCTCCTCTGTCTTCTGAAGCAAGCCGATAATTTCCTTTATTAAATAGCGTATTGTCACCTCTTTCTTTCCAAATCAAATCTCCAGAAGAAAATCTCATTCCAGTAAATGAAACAAACAAACAAAACTATAGGCTTCCTTGGTACGCTTCTTCCATCTCAATTACTTCCCACTTTCTTTTTTCCATCAATAGCGGAAACCCTTCCCTTTCCTTAAAATCAAAAATCAATTCTTCCGATTCGTATAAAAAAAAGGGAAAGCGAAGCACGATCGAATTTCGTCTCGTCGGTATTCGACATGGTGAAGTCTGGAAGAGGGTAGAGGCATCAATCGCCGACTCGTCGCGATGGAGCAGGAGGGCAGTTCGAGGTCATCGTTCAAGTGTGATGGTCACGCGAGGCGCTAGGACGTGCCGATGCTGGGGAAATCACGAGACGATGAGGAACTCGCGGTTAAGGTCACGACATCGTGTGGTGGATGCTCGCGTGCGACAGTGGGGGGCTAGGGCAAAGATCGGCAGGCAGAGGGGTGGTGAACTCCTCAGGTGATCGAGTTAGGGTTTGGTGGTGTAGCGCTCGCGTTCGAAGGGAGGAGCAGCTGTAAATCTGGTGGCCTTCGAGCTCGAGGGGATTTTGGCGTTCGGTAGTAAGGTATAATTTTAAAAAAAAAATTGAAATGCCAAATTTAAAGTAGTGATAGATAATTCGAATTTATTTCATTGATTCCAGAAACTCTAAAAAAAATATAAAAATTAATAAATTAATAATATGGAAATTAATAGGAAATTATTTTTTATAGATAAGGTTTGAGAAAAAATAATATGGATTTGAACATGTTGAAATTTATATAAAAGTAGATTTTGAAATCTACAGATTATTATTTTTATACGTATACATGTAATTTCAAAAGTGAATAAATATACATATATATCTATTTCCATTTACTAATTAATTTTAAACTAATGAGGATGTATTTTTTAAATTAGATCTATATTATTAGTTTAAAATAATTAAACAAATAGAAATTAATTATTCGATCAATTCCAATATTAGTAAACCATAAATGGTTTATACAAGGTCAAAATAATGAAGAAAACAAGCCGGGTTAAGGTGGATTGAAATCAGAAATCAAAGGTGAGTTAATCTCACTCGGTTTAAATTTAAATTCAAAAGATTAAAGTTAAATAATGGATTGTATGGTTGAATTGATTGATGTGATATAGTATAGTATAATTTGAAATGGGCATATTATGTGATGCTAACGTCTGTGGATGCAGGGAAAACAGGTTAGAGGGATCCAACTGGACCCCTCAATGTTTATTTAAATTATTTAATATTCTCTGCTCTGATTATTTGATGTTCCATAATGAATTATGTGGAAGTATTGAATGCTATGGCTTGGTTGATATAATTGGGTATAATGAATTACAAAAAAATTATAAATTTGATTTTGGAAATGAAAATTAAAGAAGTGAAATTGCAAGTAAAATAATTATAGAATTAATTTAAGAATAACTTGGAACAGAAATAAAGTGACTTTAAAATTCTAATAGATGAATCGTGAGAATGGAAGGGAAAATTTGTATAAACAGAAAGTTAATGAATTTTAAAATGCAGTATTATTAATTAAAAAGAACAAACATTTATTTAGAATTTAAGATTTGGATTATTGAAACAGTAAGGAAGAATAAAATAATAATAATAATAATAATAATAATAATAATAATAATAATAATAATAATAATAATAATAAAGTCCATAACTACTGAATTTGGAAATGAACTGATAAGTAAAAGAATTTATTTCAAATAAAATAAATTGGAAATCAATTTGGGAAATTGATTTAAGTGATTGAAATTTGAAATTCTCTCTGGTTAACCAAGTACAGTTAAAAGTGATTTTTTTTAAATATAAGTTAAAAGATTTGGAAGTTGTTTAAAAGTATGGTTTGTAAAATTTATTATTTCTAATATTTAAAGTCAAAAGTAAGTATTTTCTCCTAATTTATTTTATTAGTAATTATTTAAAGAATGACTTAATATTATGTTTTTAAAATTATAAATCTAGTTTTATATTTATGAAGTAACCTTATTTTCAAATATTCATATAGTATGGTATTTTTAATAAATTATTGTAGTAGTTTTAACTTAAATGTTTTAAAGTATATTTCAAAGTAAAGTGTTTTAAATTATTTTAGAAATCTAATTTTGTGCAGAGGAGATAGAAAATATTTGGAAAAGTTTATTCTGAAAAGAAGGATGGTTTTGAAACTGTTTCCTAAGGATTGAAAATAGAAATATATCTTGTGAAGATATTTTGAGGTTAATAAATATTTTGGGAAATTATTTATTGTTTGATGGTTGTTTGTGAATATTAATTGATAGTTAAATCACAGACTATCAATATTGGACAAAAATACGTTGATTGTTTCGAAGAGACCAGGATCGAGACTTATTTCTCGAAAACCACTTCGATCCGGTTTGTACGTTTCGTGAAAACGATTTTGGATTCGAAAATGGAGCAGTGAAGTGCAAGGGCTAGTCGCTACTAATCCTGAGGATATTTCCAAAATGGATGTAGTAGGAATAGTGCCTTCAGTTCCGTTCGAACCCGGGACGGACTTGTATGGATGAATGCTTGTGAAACATCGTCAGGTGGACGATGGGCATTCTAAAGGATATTGTTCTAAAAAGGTAACGCTTAGCCTCAAGCCTCATCAAATGGGAATGACTGAAAATCAGGGGTTATGCAGCAAGGCTAGGTGGGTAGCACCCAAGCAGGGTGTAACGCCCCACCCCGAGACCCACCTTAGCAAAGAGAATTAACAAGTAATTCTGTCTACTAAAGCGGAGAATAGGCCTGGTTAAGGGCGACCATCTATAATTTTGTTTTAAACATCTATTGAATACGTCGATAAATGCAATATAAATTTTTTTTTCAACTCAAGTGGATCGACATACCCAGTAAATGCTTAATCCAAAACTATAGGTGGTTAACGGATCTATCAGAACAAAATATAATAACTGAATGTAAATCACATCACACAACAGTAACCAACATCATATATATACATATACACTGATACATGTTTAGTACAATAAAATATGAATACAATAAAGGTGGTACTCGACCACACCATAAATATCGAATCAAATGTAACTACATCAGAGTATGCGGAAGAACAAAAACTACTCAAGAGAAAGAAGAGCTGATATCCAACATCAACTTCAAGCTAAGTCCAATAGATGATACCTAAAACAACTCGGTCTGACCCGAGTGATAAACACACGGGTCAGGCAACTGAATCTTATCGTTAGAAAGGAATACGATAAGTTAAAGAGAAGAGCTTCGCAATGGGATAACATAAGTAGGTATGAACATCTAGGGTTGATATCAAGTAACTTCACTATGTCTCTATGGTAGTTTGCATATACATATACTTGGGTTAATATGAAGGAATTCATGTATATGGTATAAGGGAAAACATTCAAACATTATCCATGAATAAATAATCTCTCAAGTCGTATATAAATCCCAAGTATAAATCCATAAAATTCGTAATCACCAAAATCCTCAAAGAAATCATATTTGCCTTATTTACATCTATAAGGCTAGGAAAACACATCAAAAATGGTGAAATCGAAATCATCATAACTCATAAAAGAAATCTCATATTGGCCAATTATTACATGCAAAAGCATTTTGCACGTGCTATTTACCATTACTGTTCACCATCATGGTACCATATGCATCTCTAGACCGGAATCCTCATCTCGAATTAATCCGGTCTATGACGTCATCTATATTCTCCCCGAACACCCGCCATCAAAAGTGATTGGAGCACCTCACTCCAATCGGTGTCCGCTGAGTCCCCGCCATCAAAAGTGATCGAGTCAAGTATTACTTAACCCGATCGGGACTCTAAGTACTGGTAGTTCTCCCAGAATGTGTCAACAACTCTCGGGTAGTTACCCGAAAAGTGGTTACGTGCGTCCCATACCGCACGTCCTCACTCAGCGGTTTTCTAGCCGCTAGTCGATGCCACACTAACAAAAGCATCAAAATCTCAAAGAATCGCCTCATGTCATTGGCGTAAGGCATAAAATATCTAACCTGTCTCATCTCATTGACAAGTGGAAAATTCCATAAAATCATAAATCTTTGAAAATCTCATATAAAACAATTGCCTCATATCATCGGCAATAGTGTTTTTCCCAAGATAGTCCCATGTCGTATATGCTCTCGAATACGAAATATTAGACTAAAGTTATTAGTCTAAAAGACTAATCTAACACTCTATCCCAGACCACAAAGTGGTAAATCCCTAGGAGAAAATCAAAAGGATTCCTCAATGTCGTTTCGATCGTACAAGTCCATAATTAACCGATTAAGTGAATGCACGAGTCCCATTCCTCGTGGATTTACTAAATCGTTTAATTTATTTTCTTATACGTCCGAAAATATATATATATATATATATATATATATAAATAGTAAAAATAAGTAAAATTATACATATAATATTTTTCACGAGAAAACATGATTTTAAAACAATTTCCAGCAATTTTATAGAAAAGATTTTAGAGAGAAAACGACTTATTTTCAGAGTTTTTAATAAATTATTAAATCTTAGAAAATAAGAACAAATCCTCAAATCCCCAACCATATATGATTTATTTATAGAATGGTTTAATCATCTAAGCTCAAACTATTCGCAAATCAAGTGAAAAGAAAATCATCATCAAAAAACTCATCAACCAAAGCAAATACAACACACAAGGCTACATGCAAGTGCTCAGGACAGCGATCTTGCATCAGCTATTTCGACCCTTTAATCACAAAATTTTAAGAAGTGATACAAATAAATGTTTTCACATTTTATCAGCAGTTTCCAAAAATTTAAAAATTATTGGATTTGGATAAGAAACGCGAAAGTTATGCGCAAAATACTAGCTCAGGTTTGCACAAAACACTGAGTACACTACAACAACAGGACAGCGAGTTTGCAAGAGATTTTTCAACATTTTAGTCAACGAATTACAGAAAGTGATACAAATAAAAATTGTCACATTATTTATGCAGTTTCCAAAACATCATAAATTTTGATATTCCGATTAGTATCGAAGAAGTTATGATAGAAATACTACTAAGAAAGAAATTATTTGCGCTGTCTGTCAACACAGGACAGCGATGAAAATGCCAATTTTCCACTATGTAGACTTCTAAATCAGTCAAAACTGAAAACATGAAAGTTTTGGCATATTTCACAAGAATTTCGGATCATCCAAGAAATCAAAATTCCGATAAGTAACACAAAAGTTATGGCGAAAACACTAACCAGCCACTAGAATATTCTGGGCTTAATCCCTCTCGGGTTTTCATTTTTGACAGCAACTAAGAAGGTCCAAACGGACTCAAAACCCAATGAAAGTTAACAAGAACAAACTATAATCAGTCCTCTACAATTTGAAAAAAGAGTGGCATCAATCCGACACCGGACGAGCCAGATATGAGCAAAACAAGATAGGGCATTTTCAGCATCAATCAATATAGAACAGAGGTAAAATTCAACATATTTAACCAAATATTTCAAGCAAGGGATTATTTGCTGCTGAAATTTGTTCACTTACAGTTGCTATAAGCCTTAGCTTACCTATTAGCAGCAAAAAGATGATGATTTAGGCTTGAAGATGGAAGTTTTTATGATTGCTTAAACTTGTGTATTTGCCTTGACTCTTTTTCCCTAGCTTTCTCCAAGTTTTTTTTTTCACTTTATCTTCCTTTTGTTTTTATTTTGTGAAAGAAAGAAAAATAAGTAAACATTTCAACCCTTTATATAGTAATTTTCAAGGCTAGTTTGGTAATTTTAGTTTTGGACACTTGTCTACTTCTCTTTACACAAGCTTTAGAATGTTGACACACGCCTACTTAGGTGTCTTAAGATGTTTCTACACATGGAAACCTAATGGGGTTATGTGTCACTATTTTATTTAATCTTGTGACACATGTCCTTCATTTTTTTAATGTAAGCTTTATTTCATGACACATACCTTATTTTATATTGTTCTCCCAAAATTTATTCGTATTATATTGTTTATTCCGAATAAACAATATAATTCATCATTTTCTTCCAATTAATTCAATTAATTCTAATATTAAATTCTAATATTCATTATAATTTAATATTTACGGTAACCTCCAACCAGGATTGTTACAGACTCCCCCTCTTATAAAAATTGCGTCCTAGCAATTTCTAGAGGAAATCTGTATTCAACACAATTTATTCAATCGACAAAGGATAAAAGAGAAGCTCGAAACTCAAACCATTCATATTCTCAACATAGAATGGTAGAGAGAAATAAGGAAAAACTTCCTTGGTTAATCCAATGGCCCATCAAAAGCTTATATAGCGATTAGCAAACCATCGAATTTTCCAAGTAACTTGAAAGAATTTCGAAGATATCCCATCTTCGAAAAAAAACTCAATAAGATGCTCAACAATTAATCAATAGAAAATGATTGATTTCAGAAAACTCTACGAATAGAGTCGGGAACAAACTCACTTAAATCCCAACTCTAAGCAATAAAGAATATCATCAATAAGATTTTCTGCATAATAATGCGGAAAGAACATCCTCACCACGAGATAAACGCAATAGACAAGATGAATAAATCACGTAATGACTTCCTCACCACGAGATAAACGCAATAGACAAGATGAATAAATCACGTAATGACTTCTTGCAAGCCTACCAAACTCGAACGACCACGATAAGGCATGTCGTTGATATTAACTCAAGGATAGAATATACTCAAGAAATAAGGATATAAGCTCAAATTACTTTTCAATCCAAGATATTTAGAATTTTTAAATCCCAACATCTTTTAAATTTTAAATCTCAATTTTTAACATTTAAAAATTTCAAACTCCTTACTATACTACTTAGTAAGTAATTTAAAACTCAAATTAAAAGTCTAAATTTCTTCTCATACTTCAAAATTAATTTTCAAAAGATTTTGTAAATCCATAATAATATTCCTTAAAATAAATTAAGAGTTTAAATTCTCTTTAGTCTTTTTATTAAACCACTTAAATAGTTTAAAATGATCTTCAAATCCCCTTATAACTCTTCTCTTAAAACATCCAATGTATATAATATAATTCTAAAATCTCAAAATATACTTTAAATAAAGTATAGCTCAATAATTTTCTCACATATTCTCATCTTTATAATTTCAAAATAAATAAATAAATAAATATATATATATATAAATGGCATTGCCTCTCCATTGAATCTCTAATAAATAGATATACCTGTTGGCTGCAGAGTCGATCAAACGATCAAAACTGCCTCGCCACTCTGTTACTTGTCTCTAAAATTATTGGCTGCAATTACCATTCAAAAATAAATTTAATATATAATCTCAAAATATTATTTTCAAAATCTCAATTTTTAAAACACAAATCATCATGTCTGATTGCCTCATCATAGTATTTAGGAGATTCCTATCGATAACGTTGATCAGGCGTACCGACCAGAACTCTTAACTACTCGATGGACAACCCAACACTCTCAAATTATTTCTATAAAAGAATTACTACTCATCTAAATTTATTCTCAAAATATTCTTTGATTTTTTTTTAAAAATATCCCAATGCTCAAATTTCTCTTTAAAACTCATATTTATGTAGCTTCAAAACTCAAACCAAAGAACATTAAGAGAATGCATAGAGATATTCGCAGAATATTCGATTCTCGAAATCAACAGAAGGAGATAGAACGTTCGTCAATCTTACGATGTCACGAGCCACTCCCAAAAATCATCAAGATATAAGACAAGCAAGATATTCTTCTTGAACGAGATGAAGCAAACAAACAATAAATCATTGCTTCAAACAAAGTAATGCTACAGAGAATAACATCGATTGAGTATATGAAAAGGATAAATCAAAAAAAACTGAATGATAAACTCAATCAAACTCGAACAATCTAGAAACTCACCTCATTCCTTAGTGGATATCCTCGTGGAAGGATAACCGAAGAGCTAAGAGCCAGGAATAAGATTACCTCAACACTCGATTGCCCGATTGGATGTCAAATCCAAATGGACTTACAAAACTCAACAAAGTCGCCTTGATTGGAATTCGAGATATATCATCAACATCTCGATATTCAAGAGCGAATATAGAAATTACGAAATCATCATTAACATTTCAAAGTGATAGAAATAATAACCCAATAAAATAGGAAACCTAAATATACAGGATCCTATAACAACAAAAGGATCGGGCTTAACCCAAATAAGTTAGTCCATCTCAAATCAGATACATCTCAAGATTGTGAGTAACAAACAAATACTCACAAAAGCAACATCAAATAAAAATCTCAGAATGCCCACAATGAGCCAATCATTGTGGATCCCTTCAATAGGATTCACAACTCTCAAATGAATGCAACAAGAATGCTCAAAGAAATCAATCATCTCCATCGATACGAACTCACTCGTATCGGAGAAAAAAAATTGAAAATAGAATAATCCCAATAAGATTATTCATAATACAAGATAACATCAAACTCAATTATGGAATACTATGGAATACAATATATATTTTCCTAGACATATTCCATCCCGATAATCCCAAAACTCGAAAACGAATGAAGGCTCGATTTGAGAACAAGCTCGAATAAAGGACAATGATTCACTCGTATTGTACTTCGACGTATTGTGATATACGTACTATTTTATGATTATTATACTTTGTTCTGACCGCAGCTCTGATACCATGCTGTAACGCCCCACCCCGAGACCCACCTTAGCAAAGAGAATTAACAAGTAATTCTGTCTACTAAAGCGGAGAATAGGGCTGGTTAAGGGCGACCATCTATAATTTTGTTTTAAACATCTATTGAATACGTCGATAAATGCAATATAAATTTTTTTTTTCAACTCAAGTGGATCGACATACCCAGTAAATGCTTAATCCAAAACTATAGGTGGTTAACGGATCTATCAGAACAAAATATAATAACTGAATGTAAATCACATCACAGAACAGTAACCAACATCATATATATACATATACACTGATACATGTTTAGTACAATACAATATGAATACAATAAAGGTGGTACTCGACCACACCATAAATATTGAATCAAATGTAACTACATCAGATTATGCGGAAGAACAAAAACTACTCAAGAGAAAGAAGAGCTGATATCCAACATCAACATCAAGCTAAGTCCAATAGATGATACCTAAAACAACTCGGTCTGACCCGAGTGATAAACACACGGGTCAGGCAACTGAATCTTATCGTTAGAAAGGAATACGATAAGGTAAAGAGCAGAGCTTCACAACGGGATAACATAAGTAGGTATGAACATCTAGGGTTGACATCAAGTAACTTCACTATGTCTCTATGGTGGTTTGCATATACATATACTTGGGTTAATCTGAAGGAATTCATGTATATGGTATAAGGGAAAACATTCAAACATTATCCATGAATAAATAATCCCTCAAGTCGTATATAAATCCCAAGTATAAATCCATAAAATTCAAAATCACCAAAATCCACAAAGAAATCATATTTGCCTTATTTACATCTATAAGGCTAGGTTAACACATCAAAAATGGTGAAATCGAAATCATCATAACTCATAAAAGAAATCTCATATTGGCCAATTATTAAATGCAAAAGCATGTTGCACGTGCTATTTACCAGTACTGTTCACCATCATGGTACCATATCCATCTCTCCACCGGAATCCTCATCTCGAATTAATCCGGTCTATGACGTCATCTATATTCTCCCCGAACACCCGCCATCAAAAGTGATTGGAGCACCTCACTCCAATCGGTGTCCGCTGAGTCCCCGCCATCAAAAGTGATCGAGTCAAGTATTACTTAACCCGATCGGGACTCTAAGTACTGTTAGTTCTCCCAGAATGTGTCAACAACTCTCGGATAGTAACCCGAAAAGTGGTTACGTGCGTCCCATACCGCACGTCCTCACTCAGCGGTTTTCTTGCCGCTAGTCGATGCCACACTAACAAAAGCATCAAAATCTCAAAGAATTGCCTCATGTCATTGGCGTAAGGCATAAAATATCTAACCTGCCTCATCTCATTGACAAGTGGAAAATTCCATAAAATCATAAATCTCAGAAAATCTCATATAAAACAATTGCCTCATATCATCGGCAATAGTGTTTTTCCCAAGATAGTCCCATGTCGTATATGCTCTCGAATACGAAATATTAGACTAAAGTTATTAGTCTAAAAGACTAATCTAACACTCTATCCCAGACCACAAAGTGGTAAATCCCTAGGAGGAAATCAAAAGGATTCCTCAATGTCGTTTCGATCGTACAAGTCCATAATTAACCGATTAAGTGAATGCACGAGTCCCATTCCTCGTGGATTTACTAAATCGTTTAATTTATTTTCTTATACGTCCGAAAATATATATATATATATAAATAGTAAAAATAAGTAAAATTATACATATAATATTTTTCACGAGAAAACATGAATTTAAAACAATTTCCAGCAATTTTATAGAAAAGATTTTAGAGAGAAAACGGCTTATTTTCAGAGTTTTTAATAAATTATAAAATCTTAGAAAATAAAAACAAATCCTCAAATCCCCAACCATATATGATTTATTTATAGAATGGTTTAATCATCTATGCTCAAACTATTCGCAAATCAAGTGAAAAGAAAATCATCATCAGAAAACTCATCAACCAAAGCAAATACAACACACAAGGCTACACGCAAGTGCTCAGGACAGCGATCTTGCATCAGCTATTTCGACCCCTTAATCACAAAATTTTAAGAAGTGATACAAATAAAGTTTTCGCATTTTATCAGCAGTTTCCAAAACTTCAAAAATTATTGGATTTGGATAAGAAACGTAAAAGTTATGCGCAAAATACTAGCTCAGGTTTGCACAAAACACTGAGTACACTACAACAACAGGACAGCGAGTTTGGAAGAGATTTTTCAATATTTTGGTCAACGAATTACAGAAAGCGATACAAATAAAAATTGTCACATTCTTTATGCAGTTTCCAAAATTTCATAAATTTTGATATTCCGATCAGTAACGAAGAAGTTATGATAGAAATACTACTAAGAAAGAAATTATTTGCGCTGTCTGTCAACACAGGACAGCGATGAAAATGCCAATTTTCCACTATGTAGACTTCTAAATCAGTCAAAACTAAAAACATGAAAGTTTTGGCATATTTCACAAGAATTTCGGATCATCCAAGAAATCAAAATTCCGATAAGTAACACAAAAGTTATGGCGAAAACACTAACCAGCCACTAGAATATTCTGGGCTTAATCCCTCTCGGGTTTTCATTTTTGACAGCAACTAAGAAGGTCCAAACGGACTCAAAACCCAATGAAAGTTAACAAGAACAAACTATAATCAGTCCTCTACAATCTGAAAAAAGAGTGGCATCAATCCGACACCGGACGAGCCAGATATGAGCAAAACAAGATAGGGCATTTTCAGCATCAATTAATATAGAACAGAGGTAAAATTCAACATATTTAACCAAATATTTCAAGCAAGAGATTATTTGCTGCTGAAATTTGTTCACTTACAGTTGCTATAAGCCTTAGCTTACCTATTAGCAGCAAAGAGATGATGATTTAGGCTTGAAGATGGAAGTTTTTATGATTGCTTAAACTTGTGTATTTGCCTTGACTCTTGTTCCCTAGCTTTCTCCAAGTTTTTTTTTCACTTTATCTTCCCTATGTTTTTATTTTGTGAAAGAAAGAAAAATAAGTAAACATTTCCACCCTTTATATAGTAATTTTCAAGGCTAGTTTGGTAATTTTAGTTTTGAACACTTGTCTACTTCTCTTTGCACAAGCTTTAGAATGTTAACACATGCCTACTTAGGTGTCTTAAGATGTTTCTACACATGGACACCTAATGGGGTTATGTGTCACTATTTTATTTAATCTGGTGACACATGTCCTTCATTTTTTTATGTAAGCTTTATTTCATGACACATACCTTATTTTATATTGTTCTCCCAAAATTTATTCATATTATATTGTTTATTCCAAATAAACAATATAATTCATCATAATATTAGAATTAATTCAATTAATTCTAATATTAAATTATAATATTCATTATAATTTAATATTTACGGTAACCTCCAACCAGGGTTGTTACACAGGGTGAGGTCATTCCAATCTACATGTCTCTTTTTATTTCGGCTTAGTAGGCGGTTGCTGATCCCAACCGCGGGGCGATCTCACTCAGGATTATCCAGTAAGGGGTAGTCCCGGCCTTGTGTTGCAGGGGAGCGGGCGTACTACTCGGTACAGTGATCTAGGCCCCGTACTGTGACAGGTGGTACCCCAGTGCCTAGTCATTAGTCGGAAATCCATTCTCCCTACGAGCCTTGTGTGAGTTTTGTTTGTATTACCCACTCTGTGGCTAGTAGCTGGAATTTAATGAATGTAACAATTTCGGCTATTTTATAAGTATTTGTATATAGACCCTACTATAGTATCAGAGGGTTTCTATAAAAACTGTTTTAGCTATCGTAAGGTAAAAACCCGACATGTTTATTTGTGGCGTGGTCTTACGAGATGCTTTTGTTTTCAAAGGATTTTTGGAACTTTAATAATCAATTGAGTGTATTTTCTCACGCTGGTATTCCAGACTGACTCGGGTGTTATTCAACTGTAATGCTCGGGTCAGACCGAGTATTATAGGATACAGAAGATGATGCTGTGGAGCTCAGGAGACGAGCAGGATGACGATACGTACTCCCGTACTTGTTTATATATATTATTTCCGCTGTGTTGAGTTCTTGTATATCCATTTGTACGATATTGATGTTGAGCTATGATTGATGTACTCTGATGATGTAATATATAAAATAGAGATATTTGATTCTGAGTAAAGATCATTTATTATCTATTATATTTTATTTCGCTGTGATGGTTAGATTCTGCTGTTGTTTTCTATTTTCTTCTTCTACCTCTTCTTCTTTAACCCAAATGGTTCGTATTTCTGTACAACTTGAGTTGATTTAGGTAGAATAGTGTTGACTCAAGGGTTATGGATTTGCGGGCCATTACAAATTCCATCTTCAAAATCATTTTGGATTTAAAATTCAATTTTTCAAAACCATGACATAATATTAAATTCAAATATTTGTGACTTAACCAATTTCCTCATGAAATCCATATGTGTGTGTGTGGTGTAGTCCAGGGGTTTTACCCAATACTGTAATATCATCCATCATTATCAATTCATACACAACAATATCGATAAGCGGCATAATCTTATAATGCTTATCCTTATTCATAGATACGTAGATAAATAATATAAATTCATCACAGATAAATAAATTACATTCATCACAGCTCAAATCGAAATAATTCATATCACAAAGCATCACACATCAAGGATATCAAACAATTCAAAGTATTCTATACAATCCAAACATCCATAAGTAAGATCAATTAATCATCTGATTAATTTAAACCAGATTTATCACTAATCATGGTTAATTGCATTAATTAATTTCAATTCATTTTAATTAATTACTCTTTAATCATTTATTAATTATCCTTTAATAAATTAATTAACCTTTAATTATTAGTTAATCAACATTAATTAATAAATCAATCAACCTTTAATTATTGAATAATTAACCTCTAATTATTTAATTATCCTTTGATTAATTACCCTTAATCACATTAATTAATTAGCCCTTAATTATATAATTAATTGTCCTTAATTAATTTCAAATTAACTACATTGAGTAGTTATCCTTTAATCACTTGTTTAATCAATCATTAATCATTAATTAATTATCCTTAATTACTTTCATTAAGTAATTATCTTTAAGTAATAAATTAATTTAATTAATAAATCCTTTAAATAATTTCATTAAGCAATTATACTTCAATTATTAAGACTTTAAAAATAATCAAGATAAACCATATACCTTAATTAATAACTTAGTGATATCATCAAAAACTTATTTGAATCAAAAGTTTGAAATTAATTTGTTCAAAACACCTCTTAATTAAAGTCTTTAATACACTTGTCTTAAACACTTGCTTGATTCAAACATTATTAAGTTCCATCGACATACTTAGAAATTAATTTATTATCATCATCACATAAATTATTACCAAACCAAATTAATTAATTTTCAAAATAATCCAAAACATTTAAATTTAACATTTTAATCTTTGAAACCTTGTTTAAAAACTTGCTTGATAACTTAATCACTACCTTTTCTTTTGAAATCTTGTTTAACATTTCCTTTGCTTTAAAACTTGTTTATAAAATTTACTCTTATTTGAAATATAAGAATCTTAAGCTAAAGCCAAAAATACTTGAGCCCAACCTAAAATTTTCCTGATCCAACACCGAGTCACTTCTCCTTCTTCCCTTCTCTTTTTAAACATTGTTTTTGTGATAACTCGGATTTTGGACATCTGATAAATGGGTAATTAATTGTTTTAATCAATTGAACAGGTAAAATTCTGATAATAATAAATATCTAGATGTGTAAATGAATTTGAAAATATAATAAAAATTGAATTATAAATATCTGGATAAATATTGGTAATCTCATAATATAATTACTTAAAATTTTTATATTGAATTTGTGTTTGTTCAATATATATTTTTGAGTTGATTTAAAACTTGAATTAGTATTGATTTATATTTAAATAAATGGATTGTAATTAAAATTTGAATTTGAATTTGAATCTGAATTTGAAACTTGAATTTAAAATTTTATTAATATTTTATTAAGAGAAAATATGAATGTAAATTTGGCAACACATATAAATATGATTCATAAATTAAAATGAGGTAGGGGTCTAAAACATAATTTATAAATTAGATATGAAAATGGGACAAGGATTTAAACACAAAAATACAAACTTATGACAAATGTTTAATGAGTAAAATTTAGATCACAAGTGTAGGCTAAAGGAAATAGGTAATAAACAAGTGTAGCTAGTATACAAACGGTTATATACATTTCTCTTAAATTTTCTCATCTCTTCTTTGATCTTCAATTTTCAAACCAGAAAAAAAAAATAGAAACAAAAATCTATTTTAAAATCAAAACCAGAGATATTCAACCTAGAAATTTAAGACCAGGAAATCATAATCCTGTAAAATAGAGGAGATCAGGATCTAGCAAGGGTAGACTCGAATCAAAATATATCAAGCGAACTAACTAGTTCGAAGATTCAACATCAACTAGAACTTGAAGCAAAGATCACCACAACAAGATCAAATTCAACATTCAGTTCTTAACCCAGGACAGTGCAAATCAAATTAGTACAGAACAAATTCTAGATTTCAAGCAAAAGTTTCTCTGTTTAGCATGTGCAGGTGAGTAATCTTATACTAAAATATAGTTTGAATCTGGTGCATGTGATAAATTTATATAGATATGATGAAACATGTATATATAATTCTTTTCTGAAAATATGATATAATATGCCCTGTATATATATATGAATGTATAGGACTGTGTTTAAATCTCGTCTCTATTTTAATCAGAGCCTTAAAATTAAAACGAAATTCCTTTCTTCCATTAGAAAATCGTTTTGGACTTTGATTTATGAGTAGAAAATGTTTTAAAATAAGGTAACATCATTTATAAAATGATTTTGAATTTAAATAATTGAGAAATTATCTCTAAAACAAAGGTTACAGTGAAACTTTGAAATTTGGAGCAAAATCAAACATCTTGATTTTAGGTTTGGAATCCACAATCAGGTTTGTAGTTGTAAATCATGAATTTTAATATAGATTTCATGATTTTTAGAAGTGTAAATTTTGAAAAATCTGGGATCGTTTGATTTTGGGAATATCGACGATTTCCATCGATCGGCGACGTGTGGAAGTTTGATTTTTGTTGTCAGAGGACGCTTGTTGATGGGTGATCTCTGTAAAATTGGAGAGGCGATTTATCTATGGCTATGGTGATCAAGCCATGGCGAAATAGGTTTTGGTGTCCGGTTTGAGTTGAGGTAGATGCCGAGCTTCGTTCGACGACTTGGGCGTATCAGAATGGTTCGTGTGGGATGGGATCGCGTCATGGTGACGAGAAGCTATTCTGGAAGTGGTGCCGAAGATTCCAGTCGACGTGATCGTCGTCGGCGAGTAGAATGGGTTGATCATGTTCAGTCCTGGTTTGATAAGATTGCCAATTTTCGAATGGTTGATGGAATTGTTGTACTGGAGCACCGAGATGGATGGCGAAGTCGTTGTCGACTTGTTGAAGGCTGAAAAGTTAATCGGAGGTCTGTGGAATCGATATGCACGTGCACAGTGCATAGTATTATACCTGGTTTTGTCGAAGCTTTAGGAAGAAGCGTTCGACTTGGGACAAACTCGAGGGATTTAGTGGGATTACTCGAAGTAGCAACTTTTCGTAGGGTCTCGGGGAGGTTGAGGGGCTAGCTCAAGAATCTTGTTTAAGGGCTCGGGTTAGTTTTATTTTAGCAGCAGGTTTAGCAAGTTCAAAAAAAAAATTAAGAAAAAGAAAGAAAAGCAGGTCTAATTTAACAAGTTGTCAAAATGAATGATAATCAAATTTTAACGATGTCTAAATTGAATATAATTTCAAGGATTTAAAGTGTTTAGATTGTTTTAAAGAAAATTATATATTTTCAAATATATAGATTTCTAAATGGTTTCTAATAAAGTTTAATGATGCAAATAATTAGTTAAAATAATTAAAGAATTTATCTTAAATTAGTAAGGTTGAGATTTATTAAGAGTAATAAATTTGTGAAATAAATTAAAAGTAAATTACTTATTGTAATTAAGAATAATTTCTTAACGAGGTAATTAGTGAAGAGTTAATGAATGTTTTTAAGGGAAGAATCATTAACTAGTGATTAAGTGATAATTAATTAATTAATTAATGAAATTAATTTAAGTTAATTAATTAGTTAATTAAATTTAAGATAATCACTTAATGTAGCTGATTAAGTATAACTACTTAGTAAAGTAATTAATAGATAAATACTTAATGTAATTAAAGAGTAACTATTTAGGTTAAGTAATTAAATGGTAATTACTGGAAGTAATTAAATAAAGGAAAATTTCTTAAATAAAGTAATTAGAAGACAATTACTTAATGGAAAATAATTAAGAATTAATTACTTAGTGTAATCAATAAAGAGATTGATTAATTAAGGAAATTAATTAAGGATGAGTTAATTAATGAGAGTGAATTAGTTAAAGGATAATTAATCAATGTAAGTGATTATCGGATGATTAATTTGGGTAATAAATCAAGAAGGTAATTAAAGGTTAATTAATGTGATGGGTTGAGAATAATTAATTTGTGTAATTAATTAAAGAGAAATTACTTAATGTAATTAAAGAATGATTAATGAAGAATGATTAATAAAGATAAATAATTAAGGGATGATCAATTTATTGAGCAAAATTAATTAATGTTAAATAAGCAAGATTTGTAAAGTATTTAATTTAATTCATTGGAAGTTAATTAAATTAATTAGAAATGGTAAGACTAATTTATCTTGATTAGGAATGATTGAATAATATTGTATGCCTTAGATTGATTGATATCTTGGGTATGTATTTTGAGATGCTATGTGATGTAATATGATTGGATTTAAACTGAGATAATGTACTCATTCATTGATGATGAATTAATGCATATAGATGACACCCTGCATTTAAAGTTTGATTTGAGTTTCACTTGAATAATTTGAGATAAGATGGTATTGAATTCGAAGAGACCGGAGTCGGGTATTAGTAAATACCAGAAACCACTTCGATTTATAACCCTCTATAAATTCCT
The DNA here is from genome assembly GCA_030765085.1 of Allium cepa. Classification (NCBI taxonomy): domain Eukaryota; kingdom Viridiplantae; phylum Streptophyta; class Magnoliopsida; order Asparagales; family Amaryllidaceae; genus Allium; species Allium cepa. Next base: position 396,325,556 of record CM060944.1, read on the forward strand.
TATAGATTTAATATGTGAAATCAGTAGGCTAAAAATGGAATGATTTAAGAAATTGGACCCTTTAAACTATGTAGAGGTACATAGATATTGATGTGTGAAAGTGTTGACTATAATAAATTGAGAACTCGTAGTGAAGTACGAGTTACCCCTGGGTTTAAATGAGTTTTATATTGTTGAATAGTATGTTAGATGGGTTTACTCACACTGGTTTCCAGCCTAACCCTGGTGTTACTTTGATGTAATGCTCGGCTCAGACCAAGTATTACAGATTTTTCAGGTAAGGACGTTCTGAAGCTCAGGAGGCGAATTGGAGAGCAGGAACGTATGGAGAGTTTCTGCAGTGATATATTTTAGTACATGTAACAGATTGATTTATCTATCCTGTGTTTGTAAATTTGTTGTACCTCTGATATATATTAAAGTGTAATTTGACAAGTACAGTTTTCCTTTGTATAATTATTATTTATGTGATATTATATTTTCATCCGCTGCGAATGTGAGGTTTCTGTGACTTGTTTATGTTTTCTTCTTCTTTCTCTTTCCTTCCTTTCTTAACTATCTGGAAATTTCGGGTTTGAAATTCCAGGTCGTTACATTTGGTATCAGAGCTAAAGGTTAAGCGAGAACCTTGGCTCTGGTGGGATACTCATTAAGGATAGGGTCAATGGTACCCTAGAATGAGTTGAGTGTATATATGAGAGAGCGTACTTGTTATTTTCTTATATAAGGATTTTAAATGATTTTTATGAAAATATATTTTGATATATAAAGCAATATTTCTTTCTAACAAATAGTATGGGAATTGGTTGTTAAATTATTGAATTAAATTAAGGAGTATTAAAAATACAACCAAAACGAAATTAAATCTTGAATTTATGAAAGGTTTTAGGATAAAGATAATCAATTAATTTATGTAATTAATTAAACTTTATTTAATGAGATTAATTAATGGATAATAATTGGAAATGACAAATAAAGAGGGAGTTACTAATGAAGTAACTAGAGGTAAGTAATTTATAGGACAATTACTTAATGAAGTAATTAAGAAATAAGTTAATTACCGAATGTGACTAATTGGAATTAAATAATGACGTAATTAATTTAAAGAAATAATAAATAATATTATTTAATGCGAATGAAATGGTCCTATTTCAAACAAGAGTTGTTTGAAATTTTAAAGAAATTTGTTTTGAATTAAAAACCAATGGTGGTTTAAAATTTTAAAGTATAACTTGGTGAGCCAAGAAGTAATTATGTATATGTGTGGGTATACATAATACCAAAGATGGTTTGAAATAAACTCTAGATATTGAGTTTTAAAATCTGGAATGAGATATGATGCCCAAAGTGATAAGTTTTTAAACTTAATAATTGGGAAGATTATTTATGAGAAGTTTAAAATTTGAAATGGAAGTTTAAAATTTGGTAAGGTTGACTAGATTAAGTGAATTGAGTTTAACTTGGGAAAAAGTTAAATAAGTTGGAATGGTCAACCTGATTTGGAAATTTCAAGATGAAATTGGGATTTAACTTGGAGAGTTAAATGGTTGATTTGAATTAGGAAGTTTGAGTGATCTCAAATTGGGTTTGAGATCTGAAAATTTGAAATGGATGGATGTTTTAAAATAATTTGAATGATACCATTCCGTTGTTATTACTAATCTTTAAGCTGAAATTGGATTTGTTTAAATAAATGAGAAATGAAGTGTGGTAGCATATCCATTATTGGGATAAAAGGAAAATCACACTTTAATTTGGAATTAAGGATAAGGAATTACTTTGAACTGAAAATTTGAATAATTACACTTGTAAATTAAAATTGTTTAGGGAACTAGTTTTAAACTGGAAGATAAAATTGAGTAATAAATTAAATTTTGAAGGATAAAATTGTTTTGAACTCTTATTTGAACTTTGGAAAAAGTTAAGTAAAGATAACTTAAAATGGAAGTCTGAGAATTTGACTCAAAATTAAATCGTTTAAAGGTTAATTTGATTTGTGGTATAATATGTTAGGTCTAAACTGTGAATTAAATTGTTTAAAAACTTTAAAGATAAATTGATTTAAAGGAATTAAATCAACATTTGAAGTATTAACTCGAATTTATGTAATTCAAGATGGTTCATAGTGAACTGGAATTTGAAGATGGTTCAAATTGAAATTTGAATTGAATTTGGGAGGAAATCAAGAGTAATTCAACTTGATTAGGAAATGGAGTTTGAAATTGGGATTAATTCAAACTGGAGTTGAAATGAATTGAAATTGGAACTAGTTTAATTTAAATTTATTTGAATTAGTAGAATTTGAAATCAAGGTTGAATAATGTTAAATTTGGAAAGAAACATAGGTTAATTCAACTTGAATTAGGGTTGAATTAATTTCAATGTAAATTGAAGTTATTTAAAATTGGAATTGGGTCAATTTAAATAGAAGAGGAAATTTAAATTGAATTGATGAGAATGGAGATTGGAAAGTGAGCAGTTTTGACTCTGGACTATTTTTAATATAAATTGTTTTAATATAAACCTATTTTTCCAAGCTATTCATTATATATACAACCTTTCTTTTAAAATCCAAATTATCTTATATTTGTTTTACAATTATTTTTGGAACTGTTTAACAATTTTCCAACTGTTTTATAAACTAATTACTATCTTACTACTATTTTTTGCAATTATTTAAAATTTCTATAATTATTTTAACTATTTTCTAACTATCTTACACCTACTTTACAAACTAGTAATTATTTTCCAACTACCTATCTATTTTTAAAATTTTCAAGCTATTTTCTAAATAAACTGGTCAGAGTTCAAACTGTTATTGGTTAAATACCCAATCGAGATAAGAATAGAAGTAATAATCCAAATGGATTGGAACAATTGTGAGTAAGTGATGAAAATCAAAGTGAATGTGAATAGAAATGGAATTGATTTGGCTAATAACCAATAAAGATAAATACGTAGGGTGTACGTATGTTATTCTATTCGCATAGTGATTTGATCCAGATTCGAGCACAGAATTTCGAGATAGTTATATCGATCCGAGTGGGATTTTTTCGCTTGATTTTTGACGGCGAAGCTGGATATGGATTGCTGATTGGTTCTGGATATTCTCTATCACAGTTATGACTATGCAAGGAGAATAACGGTTTCTGATCAAGAAACCAGATGTGTGTCCGCACTAGGAAGTCGGGTTGACGATACTAGTTCGGAAGTGAAATTGTGTGGTCGAGTGAGCGATCAGATTGGTATAGCGTATGGATGATATGTGTACATCGTACGGATTTGAATGAAAATGATACTGAAAGGAGTAATCAATTTGAATGTTTGATTTTGAGTAAACAAAGTTAAATATCTTTGTTTTATGAAATGAAACTCCCCTTGTTGAATCTTTTGCCAGAAGAAAAGGGTTTTTGAAAATGTTTGAACTATAAATAGAGTTTTATATAAGTTCGAAATAATCCTATGTTTTAAAAATTGTGTATATCTGTATATATATATAAAGGATCTTATGAGGATTTTGGAAAAAGGTTTTGGGAACCTATGGATTTGGAAAGTCTTTTGATTTTTGGGTAAAATCAATATTAGAATTTGGAAAGCCTAGTTCGAGAATTATCGATTTTGGAGTAATCGATTTTGTGTAAAGGAGCTTTGTATGAGATCATACTAGGTGCACGATTTGAAGATACTATATGTGTATAGTATAAAATGTTTTGATGATGGCTCTGGGGAAAAAGGTCTCCCTTGAAATGAACTTCTCAGTTGTACCACCGGGTGGTGCTACCTTGAGCCCCAAGGGGGGGTTTCTAAAGTTGATTCTGTGAGGAGTCCGGACAGAACTAGTTCCTGGGGATTATGAGTAGTGTATACCATAGCGAAAGTCGAGTGTGCCGCTGAGAGCCAATAGTCTGCGTTTGATTTTATATCGGTAGACTGCGACCTATGGTAACATAGCGAAACTCGTCTGTGCCGCTGAGACCCAACAGTCTGCATTTGATTTTATATCGGTAGACTGCGACCTGTATAGGAGTGGAAAAGTTTCATTTTGACAACTAAAATCAGAGGCCGCAGAGAGCCTACAGTTACATGGACTTTTGCTGCGATGGCAACGTAACCCTGGAATGTAACTGCGACTTGTCGTGAGCTCCATGGCGTAATCGAGAGGCTGCGGAGAGCCTGTAGTTACATGGACTTGCTGCGATGGCAACGTAACCCAGGATGTAACTGCGACCATGGATGGGGGTGATGATTTCCAGAGCATTCTCACCAAAGATATTCCTCTATTTTCAAAAATGTTTTCTATATTTTCAATAAAATTATTTTTCAAAGTATTTTCACTGGGTGTTGAAAATGGGTCTGCTAAGTACTTACAGATTTTCAGTCCTACGCCTGATCAACGTATGACCGAATTTCTGTGAGAACGAGGATGTACTTATTGAGACATCGAGTTATAAAAAGTATTTTTTAAAAAACCGTTTTGTAATATTATGTAGATTTTAAAAAGTGTTTAAAAAGTGATCAAAGAATAATTTTTATGATAAAAGCATTTTAATAAAATTTTGGCTTCGTTCCTTTTCGAAGACGAAAAGATTCTAAGGGGGAAGGAATGCGATAACTCGGATTTTGGACATCTGATAAATGGGTAATTAACTGTTTTAATCAATTGAACAGGTAAAATTCTGGTAATAATAAATATCTAGATGTGTAAATGAATTTGAAAATATAATAAAAGTTGAATTATAAATATCTGGATAAATATTGGTAATCTCCTAATATAATTACTTAAAAATTTATATATTGAATTTGTGTTTGTTCAATATATATTTTTGGAGTTGATTTAAAACTTGAATTAGTATTGATTTATATTTAAATAAATGGATTGTAATTCAAATTTGAATTTGAATCTGAATTTGAAACTTGAATTTAAAATTTTATCAATATTTTGTTAAGGGAAAATATGAATGTAAATTTGACAACACATATAAATATGATTCATAAATTAAAATGAGGTAGGGGTTTAAAACATAATTTATAAATTAGATATAAAAATGGGACATGGATTTAAACAAAAAAATACAAACTTATGACAAATGTTTAATGAGTAAAATTTAGATCACAAGTGTAGGCTAAAGGAAATAGGTAATAAACAAGTGTAGCTAGTATTAACAAATGGCTGTACACATTTCTCTTAAATTTTCTCATCTCTTCTCTGATCTTCATTTTTCAAACCTGAAAAAAAATAGAAACAAAAATCTGTTTTAAAATCAAACCCAGAGATATTCAACCTAGAAATTTAAGACCAGGAAATCATAATCCTGTAAAATAGAGGAGATCGGGATCTTGCAAGGGTAGACTCGAATCAAAATATATCAAGCAAACTAACTAGTTCGAAGATTCAACATCAACTAGAACTTGAAGTAAAGATCGCCACAAAAAAATCAAATTCAACATTCAGTTCTTAACCAAGGACAATGCAATCAAATTAGTACAGAACAAATTCCGGATTTTAAGCAAAAGTTTCTATGTTTAGCATGTGCAGGTGGGTAATCTTATACTAAAATATAGTTTGAATCTGGTGCATGTGATAAATTTATATGGATATGATGAAATATGTATGCATGCATAATTCTTTTCTGAAAATATGGTATAATCTGCCTTGTATATATATAAGAATGTATAAGACCGTGTTTAAATCTTGTCTCTGTTATAATCAGAGCCTTAAAATTAAAATAAAATTCCTTTCTTCCATTAGAAATCAATTTGGACTTTGATTTCTGAGTAGAAATTTTTAAAATAAGGTAACATCATTTATAAAATGATTTCGAATTTAAATAATAGAGAAATTATCTCTAAAACAAAGGTTACAGTGAAACTTTGAAATTTGGAGAAAAATCAAACACCTTGATTTTAGGTTTGGAATCTACAATCAGGTTTGTAGTTGTAAATCACGAATTTTAATATAGACTTCGTGATTTTTAGAAGTGCAATTTTCGGTAAATCTGGGATTGTTTGATTTTGGGAATATCGACGATTTCCATCGATCGGCGACGTGTGGAAGTTTGATTTTTGTTGTTAGAGGAAGCTTGTTGATGGGTGATCTCTGTAAAATTGGAGAGGCGATTTATCTATGGCTATGGTGATCAGGCCATGGCGAAATAGGTTTTGGTGTCCGGTTTGTGTTGAGGTAGATGTCAAGCTTCGTTCGACGACTTGGGTGTATCAGAATGGATCGTGTGGGATGGGATCGCGGCATGGTGGCGAGAAGGTGCTCTGGAAGAGGTGCCAAGGATTCCAGTCGACGAGATCGTCGTCGGCGAGTAGAATGGGTTGATCATGTTCAGTCCTAGTTTGATAAGATTGCCAATTTTCGAATGGTTGATGGAATTGTTGTGCTGGAGCACCGATATGGATGGCGAAGTCGTTGTCGACTTTTTGAAGGCCGGATTGTTGATCGGAGGCCTGTGGAATCGATATGCACGTGCACAGTGCATAGTGTTGTACCTGGTTTTGTCGAAGCTATGGGAAGAAGCGTTCGACTCGGGACAAACTCGAGGGATTTAGTGAGATTACACGAAGTAGCAGCTTTTCATAGGGTCTTGGGGAGTTTGTAGGGCTAGCTCAAGAATTTTGTTTAAGGGCTCGGGTCAATTTTATTTTAGCATCAGATTTAGCAAGTTCGAAATTTTTTTTAAGAAAAAGAAAGAAAAGCAGGTCTAATTTAACAAGTTGTCAAAATGAATGATAATCAAATTTTAACGATGTCTAAATTGAATATAATTTCAAGGATTTAAAGTGTTTAGATTGTTTTAAAGAAAATTATATATTTTCAAATATATAGATTTCTAAATGGTTTCTAATAAAGTTTAATGATGCAAATAATTAGTTAAAATAATTAAAGAATTTATCTTAAATTAGTAAGGTTGAGATTTATTAAGAGTAATAAATTTGTGAAATAAATTAAAAGTAAATTACTTATTGTAATTAAGAATAATTTCTTAACGAGGTAATTAGTGAAGAGTTAATGAATGTTTTTAAGGGAAGAATCATTAACTAGTGATTAAGTGATAATTAATTAATTAATTAATGAAATTAATTTAAGTTAATTAATTAGTTAATTAAATTTAAGATAATCACTTAATGTAGCTAATTAAGTATAACTACTTAGTAAAGTAGTTGATAGATAATTACTTAATGTAATTAAAGAGTAATTACTTATGGTAAGTAATTAAATGGTAATTACTGGAAGTAATTAAATAAAGGAAAATTTCTTAAATAAAGTAATTAGAAGACAATTCCTTAATGGAAAATAATTAAGAATTAATTACTTAGTGTAATCAATAAGAGATTGATTAATTAAGGAAATTAATTAAGGATGAGTTAATTAATGAGTGTGAATTAGTTAAAGAATAATTAATCAATGTAAGTGATTATCGGATGATTAATTTGGGTAATAAATCAAGATGGTAATTAAAGTTTAATTAATGTGATGGGTTGAGAATAATTGATTTGTGTAATTAATTAAAGAGAAATTACTTAATGTAATTAAAGAATGATTAATCAAGATAAATAATTAAGGGATGATCAATTAATTGAGTAAAATTAATTAATGTTAAATAAGCAAGATTTATAAAGTATTTAATTTAATTCATTGGAAGTTAATTAAATTAATTAGAAATGGTAAGACTAATTTATCTTGATTATGATAGAATAATATTGTATGCCTTAGATTGATTGATATCTTGGGTATGTATTTTGAGATGCTATGTGATGTAATATGATTGGATTTAAACTGAGATAATGTAGTCATTCATTGATGATGAATTAATTCATATAGATGACACCCTGTATTTAAAGTTTGATTTGAGTTTCACTTGAATAATTTAAGATAAGATGGTATTGAATTCGAAGAGACCGGAGTCGGGTATTAGTAAATACCCGAAACCACTTCGATTTATAATCCTCTATAAATTCCTTATGGATTTAATATGTGAAATCAATAGGCTGAAAATGGAATGATTTAAGAAATTGGACCCTTTAAACTATGTAGTGGTACATAGATATTGATGTGTGAAAGTGTTGACTATAATAAATTGAGAACTCGTAGTGAAGTACGAGTTACCCCTAGGTTTAAATAAGTTTTATATTGTTGAATAGTATGTTAGATAGGTTTACTCACGCTGGTTTCCAGCCTGACCCGGGTGTTACTTTGATGTAATGCTCGGGTCAGACCGAGTGTTACAGATTTTTCAGGTAAGGGCGTTCTGAAGCTCAAGAGGCGAGTTGGAGAGCAGGAATGTATGGAGAGTTTCTGCAGTGATATATTTTAGTACCTGTAACAGATTGATTTATCTGTCCTGTGTTTGTAAATTTGTTGTAACTCTGATATATATTAAAGTGTAATTTGACAAGTACAGTTTTCCTTTGTATAATTATTATTTATGTGATATTATACTTTGATCCGCTGCGAATGTGAGGTTTCTGTGACTTGTTTCTGTTTTCTTCTTCTTTCTCTTTTCTTCTTTTCTTAACTATTTGGAAATTTCGGGTTCGAAATTCAGGGTCGTTACAGTTTTGATTTTAAAATTTAAAAACTCTACTACAATAGGTAAACACTCGCATACGAACTTGGAGATAAACTCGATCCATCATAAAATTTTCCCAAAGCTTTCCACTATCTGCTTCGAGCCATCACGAAACACCCAGACCCATACATACCCCACTGACACACGTGCACGCCTAAATGCCAAATCTCCGGCCAGCCTCGCCGAGCTCAACAGATCACCGATCATCTCCTGAGTCGCCACGAATACCAAAATCACTGAACATCACGGCCAATCGAATTCGAACAATTTAGAGCGCTTGGAACCAAAAATCGATTGAAGAAAAACACCACGCGTCGTCGCCTTAGACCACCAGAAACCCCGACACCATATCTATGGACTTACTGTCGTCCTTCGCTTCTATCCCACCCATCCTAACCAAGTCCGATGCACCATAGTCGGAGGAATCAACTCGAAATCAACCACTACCCAAACTAGGCTTAAACCCTAGTTCAACGCCGCACCACCCCCACGGCGATATAAAAATCTTGTTACCATTTTTCCATCGAACCCCCAAACTCCAGCTTCCTTCGGTCCTGATCACGAGATCGATTAATTCGCCGATTACTAGAATTAGTCAAAAAACCACTTCTCCGATCAACACGAATTTCTCACTCATCACTAATCTAAAAATCTTAATTTTATTTTTAAAAATCATCATTTTCTTCAACGATTTAGGTTATATGATCGAAGATTAGAATTTAAACAACTGAATTTTGACATTAATTGATTTTCTTTGATCATTTCATCTTCCAATGAGTTTTTTAGCTATCTATATTTTCATAATATTTTTAAAATTTGAATTGGATAAAACAAACAAATTTCTTTTAAAATCATGACAAGAAACAGTTTACAAAATGTGGTTTTGAATTTTTGAACTTGATTTAAGAACCTGTAACTAATGAACAGAGATACATGTCTGTACACAGACATATATACACAGTCATATATATACAGATACAAGCATATTTAAACCCATGCAAACAAATTTCACAATCATACATCTAACATTTATCACATGCAACCCAAAATGTGTATAAGTTTAAGAGTTTGCTCACCTGGAACAAAGTAGAGAACCGAGAAGTGTTTAAGCCTGAAAAAGATTTCAAAATATGGAAATGAATCTTCATTTTGATCTATTCTTTGATATTGTTGATCCTGCATTTGAATTTGATTTGTTAATCTTTGATTCTGAAACTTGATCTTGAAGTTGCATTTGCATGCTTCAGACTTGAATCAGGTTAAAGTTGTTTAAGTTGAACTATGATTGTTGTTTTGAATTTGACCCAATTTTGCTTTGATCCTATGGTTTAAGCTTACAGGTTGAAGATTGAAGTCTGAAAACTATGCTGAGATGATCTTGATTTGAATTTATAACTTCAGTTGGAAAATGGGAAGAGATGTTTGTTGCGAAATCTGGAATGTTTTTCCTTTTGATTTTATTTTCTTCTCAGGTTGAAATGCTTTGATTTTCTTTTGATTTTCATTTCAGGTTTTTAGTTTGAAGATGAGAAGTTTTTGAACTGAGAAGAACAACCAGATTTTCTCAAACTTATGTTAATTTATAATTAAATTTAAAAGAAAATTAAATGCCACTTGTTTATCTAAACTTACACATGTAAATACATTTATTCCTTATTCTACAAATGTCAATTACATGTGTTAATTATATTGCACTTGTTAAAACAAATAAATTTATGTTTAGACCTTTATTTTAATTAATTTATAATTTATATTTTAAACCCTTGTTTAAACTTTTATTTATTTATGTAGATTATCTATTCTATATTAACATATGTTTTAATATTTCAATGGGTGTGTAACAACCTACCTTTTCGATCCTCAAAATTAGACATTAATACATTCACGGCATTCATGCGTTGAACATCCAAATAACAGAAAATAGATTATTGAGGTGAAAGAAAAAGATAAGATAGAACATAATCTCACAACGTGATAAGTAATATATAAAATTCGAATGATCTTCCTAAAAAGAAAACCGAACTTTAATATACATACATAAAATTAGAGTAACTTGCTTATTTCAACCTGGATAGCTATTACAACATGTCCTTACAAATACTCATAAACTCAACATGAACAAACAGTGGAAGATAAAATATGTGAATATGCCTTGGAGGATCTAACTCATCTCCTAAAGCTCCAAAGTGTTTAGCAAAATCTAGAAAATATGCTCGGGCTCGCTTGAGTATTATAAGAAATAACGTCCGGATTAGTCTAGTAAAACTAGCATGAGAAACATAATCAAATGGAATTTTGTATTTGATATCCCTTAAAAATAAATGTATGTCGTAAGACTACTGTTTGCATCAATTTTGCACAAACACCTAGTAGAGATGTTGTAGGGAAAAAATGAAGAATATAAAATGAAAAAAGAGAAAATAAGCAATTAAATAATAGAAAATAAAAGCAATAATAAGGACACAACGATTTATAGTGATACATCGTTGTTTTCCTACGTCCGCTTTGAATAGAAAGCTTTACTAATATCTTTTTCAACCAAGTGCAATAGGGATCGGATGAAAATCCTTAGTTACAATAGAGTACCAAGTAACAAGCAACCTAAAGATCTCGAAAATGAACAATCAAGCCGATAATTATAGAAGAAGATGGCGAAATATCTCCTTGTAAATTTAGCGAAAGGATCTTCAAAACCATATGGACCCACAAAAGGGATCGCATGGCCCAAGTCTTGAGGTATAGGGATCGGTGTTGATTCCTATTGTGGATAAATTAAGCCTCCAAGTTTCATGCTAGTTGGATTAGTAGAACTTGAGTTATTTCTCAATCATTGTTGCAACATGTTATGTTTCCTGATTCTGGCCAACCCCTATGGAGGGAAGAGAGTCGATCACGTTTCCTTTGTCCTTTTTAGGTGAGATCCCTAGGGTATGCTCCCTAGGGTCCTACATCATGTTCTCAAAGTTTCATTTGTATTGGACTTATGGATCTTGAGATATTGATTGTTTTCCATTAAGTTGCACTTGTTTGGTTGAAATAGGCCGATCCCTATGATTGAGAGGGATTATAGCCTATCCCTTTTCTACATTGAATTATATTCTCCATACTTAGAACATCCTGTATAGTGTATCGCTTGATTACATTCAATCAGGGCTTTATATCACCATATGTACTTGACTTCTGGATCGCACATTCATCGCTCTGAACTTACTGGCCTTAATGATAGTCGAGTTTAACTTGTTAAATCAGTTTCGATATAGCTCTGTCAAAATGCCGGTTAACTCTTCCCCTCAAAGTACGTCTTGTGCTAAACATGAGGTGATTTGAATTAAAGCAAGCTATAGTCGTCGATAAGAAATCCATTTAGTTTTTTGAATAGTCTTTATCCTTCCGTCTAATTATTTTCCCAAAGTTACGTATCTCTCTTTGATTGTCAGGACGCTTGGTTGATTTTCAATGGTATAAATTCATGATTATATTCTAGTAGTTGATACCTTTGTTCAATTCTACGAGACTAGTAAGCTTTGGCTATCTGATCCAGTCTGGACCTTGAAAACTTCAGATTTGAATTCAATTTCTATCGATTTCAAAATTGAATTTTTAGAATATACACGTGCATGTTCAAGTACACGTTCTTGTCGTTGGCTCTAGGACGCATTTGGACGCTCATGGGTTGTCGCCAATTTTTGTTGAATTAGGTGCAATTCCATTTCCTTTTATGTGTATTTACTTTATATAGTTTTTAGATACATGTTCGCATGCATATATGGTTCACAACCGATCCCTTCTTTCACTTTCTTTCTTTTATGTTTATAGGGATCGGCATTCCTATAGCCGATCCCCCTTCTTTCCTTTTTCTTGCTGTAATAGGGATCAGAATTTTCATAACCGATCCCTTTTTCCTTTTTTTATCTACATTGACATGGATTGGTTGGAACCTCCCTGGGTAGGGATTGCACTTGATCACTCTCAACATTAGGTATTTACTGTTTTTGGCTTTGTAGAGAAGAGAAAGGTGGGTTGATCCTTCGACCCCTATATATAAGCCAATATCTTTCTTCTCTACCCCTCACTTTACTTCATTCCTTTCCTATTCTTATTTCCTTCAGGCTCGCCTTCGAACCATCCCCTTCCAATTTGAACCCTGATACCTTCCCTTTAAATCAAATACCTCCTCCATCCTTAGACTCGCCATCCTCTATCGCACTAGGCAAGCAGACTATCTTCAATTTGAATCGAAATACAACATCTCCCCTTGAGCTAGTCGTACTTTATAAATTTAGGTAGGTTCATTTGCATTTACTTTTGTACGTGATGAGATAATGGGTTTTGTTTATGCCAATTATCATGAGAATGGTCTAAAATTGGAGAAGATGAGATGGAAAGCGGCGATGTAGGGTTCGACGAGGTGGTAGAGAAGGAGAAAAGAGAGGAGTGAAGCGTAAAGGACGTAGAGGGATCGGTATTACTTTGAGCTTAGAGGGACCGATGTAGAAGGTTGAAGAGGAGGATGGTAAAGGTTAAGTATATGGATCGGTCGTATACTGAGGTGGAGAGGGATCGGTTGTTCGTGAAGTAAATAGGGATCGACCATTTGTGAAGAATGACGGGATCGGCTGTGTACTTTAGGAGAAGTGTGAAAGAGGCTAAGTAAAGAGATCGAAGGAGTGTTTGCGGAGGATAAGTTATAAGCTTTGCGAGAGAGATCGACTATAAATAGGGATCAGTTATTTGCTTTATAAAAGCGATCGGTTGCATTGGGATCAAGGGATCGACCATGAGGACTTAGCTGACTCTCAATCTTTGAATTGAACTTGAAAACCAATCCACATTCACTTGCATGAATAGTCAGAACCAATCCCGTCTTAATGAACTTGAACATATAACAATGACAACATGAATTACTTATCCAATATTGAATTTGAAATTGAATAACCAAAATGTCGGGACTTGAACTTGGATTAAAACATAACATATAGACTTTAAAAATGTGCATCACACTTTGATATGCCAATGATCGATCCCATAGCTTATACAACTGATCAATCTAAACGCCAACTGAGACGGTCAGCGATGACGATCACTCTAGTCGGAATCCAAAGTCTCGTCACATACTTTTGCCTTTAATTTTGAACTGTTATCACTGTACTACACAACACTACACCACATTAGTTTACACTTAGCACCAAGGGCTAGGTAAAGTATTCTAATCTCGATTATCTACTGAGTTTAGTTGATATAGGCTCCAAATGTTTAGAGTATTTAGTTATAATGCCTTCTGGACAACCTTCACAACATAACAATCCCAAAGCCGAGTCATGTTCTGCGACCGTATCCCGTAGAATTTCCCCCGAACATCAAATTGAGAAATTGAAGATTTTTGGCCCAGTGGTCGACTTTTTCTCTGATGTTCCAGTCCTTTCCATGGAGGAGATAAACCTGGCTCCTGGCACTATAGAAGGTGCTATATTTTTGCATAATCCAATGGATTCCTAGGCCTCTAGAATTGATAAGGCCATTCTCCGTAGACTATGCTCTAAACATGGGATTTCATTTGGGGAAGTTCTAGTCCCTTCGGTGAACGATAAGGCTTATATTCCCCCAAAGGTATACGACATGCAATAAATTTTTATGTTGGGCCGTACGTGTGTCGCTTTTATTTCTTTTATCCAGGAGATGCTAAATTATCTAGGAATAGCGCTTGCTCAGCTTTATCCAAAAAGCTATGCTTTTCCTCATAAAACTTTCTTGCTATTTATGGATGTTCTATTAGTCCCCCATCTCCTAAATACGTCGCATTTATCTACAATTTCAAATGACAAATGGGAAGTCTTTCTTATACTTTCCTCGAGCCTTCGCACGATTGTCAAGTTTTGACTGGGGCTTGGAATAAGCATAGTATCTTTTAACACGAATGGTTCTGCGTTCGTTGTTCACTTGGCTTCACGAGGCGTTGTTGGAAGGACATAAGTGTTGCCTTGACTTTATACCAAATTCTTTAGCCCAAGTCTTATCCTGAACTAACTGTCCATCAATGTCATGTAGGCTATAGTTATTCAAGAGCAGTTTCTTCAATCCGTGCCACCCTAGTTGAGTATAAGGACATTAGATCCCATGTAACCATGAGTGGTTATCTGTTTTAGGCTATTAGATGAAGGTCGTAGCATTGGTCTTCCAGAAAGTGTTGCACCACCAAGAAATATAGTGGAACAAGAAGGTGGCACCAATATCCCTGTCATGCCCCCAGTCGAGGGGACTCAAGATGATATTGAAGAGGATGAAGTTAAAAATAATGAAGCGAACTTTCCTGGCGATACTAGGGCAAGTCCGAGCAATGCGGCAGTGGTCAAACCATCACAAGGCATGCAATCTCATGTGCCAGTAAGAAAAGGAAAGAATCTCACTTATAAACTCCATAGGAGAAAACCGCCAAAGAGCGCGAGTTTATCATCACCTCTTTTGAAGAAGATTCTTCCCCTCAAAATTTAGAAAGTTCGATGGAAGGGTTCTCGAATCCCCCGATCCCTGATGATATCATAACCTATGACTTCCCCAACATCAGTATTGGGGGCTCAATTCTCTCACCGGGATTGGTGATGACATTCCTCCCACTAGAAAAGAGGAAAACACTCCTATGAGCAAAGCTGTAGTAATTGGTCCGTCGGGAGGATATTAGGACACACACAATCACGTGCACTTCACTACACGATTTTTGTCTATCTTTTAATTGATAGTCACTTATCCGCTCTTGTTTGATTTGTAGGTTCTATGTCTCATTCCCATGACTTCGATCGCTTGAGGGGCTCCTCAACATAGTATGGATCCAGTTGCGGTCCAAACATGTGCAGGCGTTGAGAAAGAGATGACGACCGAGAAAGAAGTCATCGTTCAAGGGAGTCTTCATCTTCTAAACACAAGTCCCAAACTTAATCGTCTCATTAGGAAGTTCATCCTAATCTTCCTGTACGTAGCGGTGATAACAACTCTTCCTATGCTCTCCAAACTACCGTGCTGCCCAAGCATTATTTTGGTTCATTAGGTTCTCGACAGCCTCGCAAGTGTATGTCAAGCAAATGCCTAATTGCCACTTCTGATCAAAATTTGGCTACTATGGCTCCTAAGGCCTCTATGGTGCAAATATTTGTTTAACTTAAGGTCAATTTCCTAAAAATCCGCTTTGATGGGCTGAAGTTTCTTCCCTCTATCCATACAATTCCAAAGAGTGCTAAAGTGAGTTCACTTGCATGTGTGTATGATGTCTTTGTGTAGCATGAAGCATTCTAGCATTTAGCCTAGAAAATCTCAAAGGTGTCTACTGAGAGACAACAAGGCGATCCATAATAAAGACATAATTAAACACCAAGATGATGTGATCATGGAGTTGACAGCAAAGCTAGCCACGACACAGAAGAGTGCCAAAGAAACATCCGAGGCGGTTAGTCGTCTAGAAATGGCTCACAAAAAGGAGCTGGATGCTGCCCTCAACCGCAACAGTGTGATTGTTTTGGAAAAGCGCACACTAAAAAAAAAGAAAAACACTCTAGGTCATTGCATTGAGAAACCTGAAGAACTCCTCAAGAAAGAGAAGAAAGAAAAACTCGAATCTCAGGAGGATATTGTGAAGAGAAAATCTAAGCTCGAGAGCTAAAAATTAGACATGATAATCAGATCGCTCAAACTGAAGTCCTTAAGGAAAAGGCAAAGGAAGCTAGCCGTAATGAAGTTAGAGAACAAATTGAGGCCCAGCTGGAGGATGCTAAAGAGTTGGCCAGAATGAGATTAAGGACATGTTCGATCCTTTAATCGTTGAATATAATGCTAGAGTCCTAATCCGTTGCAATTTGAGTTTTCTTGGAGAGAGCTACCTCTAATCGCTCGCCGGGGCTTGGGAATATATCGTTAAAATAAAGAAGAAAGCCCTTGGTAAAGCCAATTTAGATAAAGAGAAGTTGGTACGGGAAATTCTCATGGGGATGAACCTTTAGATCTTGCCATGGAAAGGCTTCGATATTTTGATATTCTGGCACCCTCTTGCAAAAGGAAAACATCACTAAAGGTTCGAAGCCCAATTCCAAAGCTCCCCCTTCACTTCAAAAGGCCGGAGCATCAATTGCACTTGGTTCGGGGTAGGATCCAAGCTATGATCCGGACAGACCCGTCATCAATCAAAAGTGCTGACTCCTAATCTAGAAGGGAGAACTCTGGTGACAACTGAAAGTCTTCCATACACACGTATCTCGGTTTACTCTCCATTATTCAAGAGATTTTGTTGCTTTGCCCAATAGGTATGGGTTTAGTTTCTTGTTTCCATGAATCTTGATGTCTTTTGGGTCTTAGCCAAACTGTAGGAAGCGGTGCCACTATGAAGCAACGACCGGCATATCCTGAAATTCCAGCGGCTACCGACATTTTAGGGCCCGATGTTCAAGTTATTGAATCACATGACGATGAAAAAAATAACGACCATCAGCTGCTAGATGAATCAGATGACATTATGATCACCGGTGCCATCGAACATATTAATACGCTTAATATGAAAGAGCTCATTGAGAGAGAGAGGAGTTATTAAAAAAAAGCAATAGCTAAGCCCGTTGATGTGGATGTCAATGATCCAAATCTCCTTCCACTGCAAGTCATTTCACCCGGTGGGTCGATTTCTGAAGGACTCCCTCCAACCTCTAAAATCTCTCCTACCTAGGGTGGTAAAGGATCGAAGAGAAGGACAGGCAGAAGCTCGTATGGTGCCACTACCAAGAAATCTAGAAGAAAGAAGGGGAAAAAGAAGTACCCATCACTTTTGCTTAGTTTGTATAGCTATTTTTCTTTTTGTTAGCCGTGATTGTGCGGTACGGACCCTGCTTTTGTATAAATTTGTACAATGATTGACAAGTTTAATATGTAAATAAAAGTTCTTTATTTTTGGTCGAACTCTAATGTGAATTTTGTTTAAGTAGTCGAGCTATTACTTTTCCATTTAATGTACTTGTAATTCGTTGCTCATTATTTCGGATAATTGTCCATTAATTTTTACTCAAGACCTCCATGTGGTCGTGACCCCAAGTTATATCAAACACTTGGCTCGAGACATAATTGTTATGCCTTCGGATTCAGTATTTTGAGTGATTATGCTCCTACCCCAGTCACGAGTAGCGAAGATAGATAGTGGATGATCGAACTCCATCCTTAATGAGTCTATATTCCTCCTGTTGATTTCAAGTTGGAGTTTATGGAGTTGTGAGTGGTCGAACCGCACTCATATATTTATTTATACTCATATCTACACTTTAGGGTTAAGAGTTAGTTGGAGGGCGATCGGATTGCACCCAATTCGTGATTATAGTCCAGTCCACACTCTGGGGACTTAGCGTTATTTTGGGAAAAAGTTGGACAGTACTTTCCTTAATTTATTGAATTAACCCCAAGTTCGGGGTTCAAATTACCAAGCGATTGGTCGTATCATGATCATTTACTATTTATGTCTGTCCAATCACTTGGTAGGATTAATTTGGCTACTGGATGGTCATGTCACATCCACTTCTTGTTAGGTACTTCGTCCATTGGGTTGTGAGAGAGAATCATCAATTGAACGGTCGGACCGTGTTCATTTTGTTTAATTTAATCATGAACATATGTAATTGGCTAGCTCCAAACTCTGGAAACTTGCTTAGACATGTCAATATTAGTTAGTCGGGTATCGTAACTAATACGTAATGCTACAACAATCACAAATATGAAGGAAATTTCAAACTTTATTTGGAAAATGGAAAGAAATGACATAATTTGTCTTATTACATATCTAGAAAATCAAATGCTAAAGTAAATTCGAAGATTATATACAACTGAATGAAGAAGAGTAATCTAATTGAAATAGCATCATAAATGATCGCTATTCCACAACCTTGGAAGCATGATGCCATCAAAGTTGCTGTCTTGAAAGTTGCCTCTCCAAGCCTCTTTTCAATGACATATAGTCCTTCCCATATAGGATTCATGTGTGACGGGGCAGGAAAAACTCGTTTCATGATGAGATCATCGATTTCGAAGGTTCTAGATCAGACTAAAGTTTTGTAGTATCGGGAAACTTCATGTCGATGTGCAGCTGCCGTTAAATTAGCTTCGTTGCGCTTGTCATCTAAAAAGTGTAGAGATTCTAAGAGGAGATCTTTTTTTTTCTAGGAAGTAAGTCAATCAATGAGAAGGGACAAGTTCAACAGGAATGACGACTTCGGAGCCGTAAGCTAGGGAGAATGGAGTATGTCCATTCGTGGACTTGTGGGTGGTTTAGTAAGCTCATAATGCTATTGGGAGTTCATCCACCTACTTGCCTCTAGCCTTTTCCAAATGCTTCTCCAAGATGGACTTTATGTTTTTGTTTACACCTTCAACTTGTCCATTTAATTGAGGGTGTGCAACCACCTCAAATCACTTTTCAATATGATGCCAATGGCAAAAGTCCTTGGATTCTGCACTTTCGAATTGTGTTCCATTATTGATTACAATGGTATGTCAAAGGCAAAAATGATAGATGATGTTTCGGACGATGTATTTGATAACTCTCTTTGTTGTGATCATGGCTAAAGGTTCTACTTCGGCCTATTTGGTGAAGTAATCAACTGTGACGATGGCGTACTTCGCACCAGCATTAGAGATCGGTAAGGAACTAATAATATCTAAGCCCCATTTGGAAAATGGTCATGGATTGACCATTTGTGCGATTTTCGTTGGCAGAGCTTTAGAAAATTTTGCATATATGTGGTATTTATCTCATCGCTTAGCATAATCAGCAACATCATTATTGACAGTTGGCCAATAATACCCGTAATGGGGTATTTTCTTTGCTAGGGATTGCCTCTCAGTGTGATATCCACATTCCCCTTGATGAATTTTCTTTAGGACTCATTTTATTTAATCATCAGCGATACACTGAAGCAAGGGAATGGAAAAACCCTTTCTATACATGACTCCTTCCTAAATGATATATCGTAAAGCTTTGTGAAAGACTTATCACCCTTTATTCCTCCATTCGAGAAGGACTCCCTGTAGAAAATAGCCTTTAATAGGAGTCATCCACGAATCTTTCTCACGCCGTTTCTAATTCCCAGTCAATTTCCATCTGGATTATGCGCGGAGCGTCTAGCACTTAAATTGGAACTAAGCCCATTTTTTGTGCATCCCTAGTGCTAGCAAACTTTTCCAATGAGTTGGCCTCTTTTTTTTATCCTGGGGAATATGCATGATGTCATAATACTCAAAGTTGGTCAATAAATGTTTTACTTGGATAAGGTACGGAGCGAGTCATTATCCTTTAGCTTGGTAATTTCCCTTGACTTGGTATACTACCAACTGGGAATCGTAGAAGATTCCAAGAGATTTTATCCCCAGTTCTTTGGCAAGTTTGAGTTTAGTAATCAAAGCTTCATACTAAGCTTCGTTGTTTCTTGCAAATGTCAAGCTTCAAAGTATAGAAAATTGATTGGTCATATGAAGCTACTAGCACGATTCCAACTCCAGAATAGCGATCATTGAATCCTCCATCCCTATATATTTTCCACCAAATGGTAGGTGCGCCACTGCTTTTTGGGAGATCATCTTGTGCAGTGAATTCGGCAATAAAGTCCACCAATGCCTATCCTCCGATGGCTCTCCGAGGGAGATAAGTGCAGTTGAATTGGCTCAGTTTGATGTTCCACTCATGTAACCTTATAGACGTATCAGATCGCTGTAGGACCTATCGTAATGGCTAATCAGTGCAAAAATTGATGGGATGAGCTTGAAAATAAGGGCGGAGTTTTCGCGAAGCGATTATCAAGCAGTTTGCCAATTTTTTTATCTTCAGGTAGTTACTTTTAGCTCCTGTTATTCACTTGCTAACATAATAGACTGGTCTCTGGACTCGATTCTCCTCGTGAAGTAGTGTGGCACTTATAGCGTTTACCGACACAGTCAAGTAAATATACAAGTCTTTGTTATCCACCGGATTTGACAAGATGGGAGGTCTCTCTAAGTGGTTCACCAAAGCTTGGAATGCGCCTTTACAGTCTTGTGTCCACTCAAAGTTCTTTTTCTCTCTTCTAATCAAGTCGAAGAAAGGAATGCATTTATCGATGGCTTTGGAAATAAATTTTCTTAGTACAGCAAGCTTCCTATTTAAGATCTGTAATTGTTGGTGATCTTTGGCACATGGAGGTTGTGAATTGCTAGAATCATTTTGGGATTAGGTTCAATTCCATGAGCATTGATGAGGAAACACAAGAACTTTCTAATGCAGCATAAAAAGAACATTTTAGAGGATTAATCTTCATTTTGTAACATCAAAGATACTGAACATTTCTGCTAAATCTCTAATGTGGTCGCTTGATTGTCGTAACTTCATGAGAATATGGTCCACATATACCTCAATCATCTTTCCAATCTGATCTTTAAACATTCATCCGACTAGGTGCTGATAAGTTGCTCTAGCATTCTTCAAGCCAAATTGCATTACCACATAGCAATGCAATCCAACATTGGTAATAAAGCTGGTTTTCTTTTGGTAGGAAACGTGCATCAAGATTTGATTATATCCGGAGTATGCACCCATGAAAGATATCAATTCATGTCCTGGGGCTGAGTCCACTAGCTAGTCGATCCTTAGATGGGGGAAACTGTCTTTTAGGTAAGCTTTGTTTAAATTTGAGTAGTTAACACATGTCTGCCACTTTCCATTTTCCTTTCTCACAAGTACAGGATGGGATACCCATTTAGGATAGACGGCATCATGAAAAAACTTATTGCATTTGTGTCGATCCATCTTCTCTTTAAGAGCGGTAGATCTCTTCGGATCCATGCCACGTCTTTTTTTATTGAGACATGCCTCGAATTGATATATATGCGTGGCTCACAATGGCAGGAAAAATCCCACACATGATAGAGTGAATCCAAGCGAACAAGTCAAGATTCGCTCAGAAAACCATCAAGTTCTTTCATCATCGAGGGGCTGAGCTATGATCTGATCTTTAGGACCCATGATGGGTCATCGTGGCGGACTGTGATGTTGACCGTCAATTTAGCCGATGCAGCCTTATTCTCTTTGGGCTCCTCGTCATTCCTGGATCTATGTCTTATAGGACCGACTATGGTTCCCGAGCCTAGGCCCATATGCTAGTTGCCAATCTACAGTAGCTTTGATGTGGAGAGACTTATCTACACTCTTACCTTTCTTCTTCTACGGAGTATCTCTTAATTCAGCTACATTGCAGGCATGTCAAGTCGCCTGGTCACCATGTACAATTCCAACACTATTAACAACTGGGAACTTTAAAGTCAAACTCTACGGGGCCAGAGTTGTCCAAAATTCGATTAGGGCCGGTCGATGTAGATAAGCATTGTAAGGAGAGTCAACATTCAAGACAACAAATGGAAATATCTGCACTTTCCTATGGTCACCTTCTCCTAATTCTACGAGCAATTTGACATAACCAACATCTTTGATCGCAACACCATTAAAGCCATGAATGTAGGCTTTAGACGGTTTCAAATCCTTGGTTTCCATCCTCATTTCATCTCGTAATCCCTTTTGAAAATTATGTTTATGGAATTTCCACAGTCAACCAAGATCCTCCTAACTAAAGTGGGGCCGATCATTGCTGAAATGACCATTAGGCCGATCGTCGGTGTCTCCACCCTATCTACATCTTTGTTTCTAAATACAATGTCATCTGCCATTGTATGTTGCTG
This sequence comes from Allium cepa, assembly GCA_030765085.1. Lineage (NCBI taxonomy): Eukaryota > Viridiplantae > Streptophyta > Magnoliopsida > Asparagales > Amaryllidaceae > Allium > Allium cepa. Next base: position 396,347,851 of record CM060944.1, read on the forward strand.
TTTTTCTGGAGCCCCGTCTTCTGTACTCGAACAATACTAAAATTTCATATGCCTGATTGCGCTAGCATAGCGCTTCATCTCATGCCATCTCTAATCAGTTGGATGTGGTCCTCCGACTATTGTATTGATTACTAATCTTCCACCAGTCCATGGAGGCTCTTCAACCCTATGTGGTGCTTGTCGTCGGTTGGGGTCGAATGTCCTAGATTACTAATCTTTCTTGAATCAGTTTCTCGATAACATCCTGGAGATGCCTACATTCATTCTTATTATGACCATAGATTCCTGAAACTTGCAATATTTTCCAGCCTACTTTTGCTTCTCGATCGACTCATTCGGAGGTGGCTTCCTATACTGCATGGTGTTACAGGTAGATGTTCTCTAAAGATGTATTCAGTGGTGTGTAGGTATTGTACATTCAAAGCTTATATTTTCCTCTTTCAGAATCTTTCTTTCACTCACGGTTCCAATCACCGCCTTTCTTTTGTTGATTGACTTAAAATTTTCATAAACTCTCCCCAGATTGTGTCACTGCAATGTTACTTTGCACTACCCCTTCACTCGGTCGAACAACATTCTTCTTCCTAGAGCATCTAGCTTCCTCTTTACTTAAATATTGAGCTACTTTCGCATAGAAATGCTCCAACGTTGCGGGTGGTTTGCCAGCCAACCGATCACCAAAGTCAGACTCCGGGTCAATCCTTCTTATTACCACCATTAATATTAAAATAGTCATTCGGATTACTGACTTTTGTGATGGCCATATGAAATCTCTCCAAATAATTTTTTAGCGATTCACCCAGAGCCTGGATCATGCTGGATAGGGACATTACATCTCTAGGGCGAGTCGAATTGTACACGGAACTGCTCCGCAAACTTTCTTACTAAATTATCCAATCTATAGATTAACCATAGGAGTAATCTAGTTAACCACATCATTGCTATACCAGAGAGAGTAATGGGAAAACATCTGAATTTTATTGCATCATCATAATCCATCATCCATTCATATCTCATGATGTGTTGCTTGGGGTCAGTTTTTCCATCATAGGCGGGCATCGATGATATATTGAACCTCCTTGGATGCTTCGCAAGTAGGATATTGTCGATGAAAGGGATATGGCTTCTTGAGATCCCCTAATCACCATTGGTCAAGCCTTGGCTCTCACTTACTAGCTGTCTAACCATAGCTGACAAGTCCATCATTTGGATAGTTGGAGCCAAGTGGTAGTCGTGCTCTACCTCACGCAAATGGTGTAGTCAATGTCAATAGAGCATTCCATGCCTTCTTGGCTCAATATCCTCTCACTGCATATCACGTGCGTTCACTTCATCGTCATTTTAGGGAGATAACTGATCTGCATCAACTAGAACCCCAACATTCAAATAAACCACGACGACTCTAGCTCTTGCTCTCCCTGGAGAAAGGATATTTCCTCCTTTGGAGGAGGGATCGGCACCGATCCCTATAGTAGCATCGGGTCCGATTAGTCCTGGCAACCAAAGTAGGGTTGTTCATTGATGTCCAGAAGTTTCTATATGATATTCGCTATTCTGCGATGCTTGCATATGTGATAGTCATTTTATGAACTTGAAATCTCTAATATAGAATAAGGGGTTGGCTCTTTCCTAGCTTCCCACACTGTTGCTCCCTGAGTTGATTCATTAGATATTTATTAGTTTGAATCTGCTGGTTTAACCGTCGGTGGCTATCCACAAGCTATCTCATCAGCATCTAGAAATCAGCTCTTGTGATGAAATCGGGCAGATTCTAGACATCAACTGGATTGGCAGCAATCACATCTTCTGGTAGATTGCTCGGGCCCCCTTGCTAGATGCTAGCGTTCTCGTTTCCTTTTGTGTTATGAGAAGTAGATTTGGTGTTCCTTACCATTATTTTTAGTTTTCCATCGACTTTTACAAATCTGAATAGAATAGATAAACTACTTGAACATAACTATAGATCTCTTCCAAGGATTTACGCAATCCAGTAGTAGTAAAGGATCAAAATAAAGTTAAGATTCTTCTTTTCCAGTGAAAGCACCAAAATGTTTGCACCAAAATTTGGCATAATACCCAATAAGTATTTTACAGAGAAACCAATAAAGAATATTAAATGAAAATTGAGGAAACAAGCAATTAAATAACAGAAAATCAAAGCAATAACAAGAACATAATACGTCCACTTTAAATAGATAGCTTTATTAATCACTTTTTCAACTGAGAACTATAGGGACCAGATGAAAATGCTTAGTTGCAATAGAGTACCAAGTAATAAGCAGCTTAATGATCTTGAAGATGAACAGTCAAGCCTGAATTTATAAAGGAAGATGGCGAAATATCTCCTTGAAAATTTGGCATAAGGATTTCCAAAACCATATAGACCCATAACAGAGAGATTGCATAACCCAAATCCAAAGAAATAGGGATCGATATTGATCCTTATTTTGGAGGAATTTAGGAGTGCATCCGTATGTTAGCTTCTCTATGTTGTGATATGCTCAGCCTCCAAGTTTCATGCTAATTGGGTTAGTAGAACTTGTATTATTACTTGATCATTGTTGCAACATATTATGCATCCTGATTATAGTCGACCCCTATGGAGGGAATAGATCTGATCCCATTTTCTTAGTCTTTTTAAGACACGATCCCTAGGGTAGGCTCTATGAGGTCCCAACATCCTATTCCCAATGTTTTATATGCATTGGACTTATGGATCTAGAGATACTGATTGTTTTCTATTGAGTTGCATTTTTTCAAATAAAATAGGCTGATCCCTATGATTAAGAGGGATAATAGCCGATCCCTTTTCCATATTGAATTATATTCCATACTTAGAACGTTAAGTATAGCATATCCCTTGATTCCATTCGACCATGGTTTCATATTACCATTGTACTTGACTTTTGGATCCTACAATCTTCGATCTGGACTTACAGTCCTTGATGACAATCGTGTTTAACCTGCCCAATCAATTTGGATATAGCCGGGTCAAAATGCTAGATAATAACCATACTGCCGTAAAAAAGATAGATTTTTTCTTTACAATATCTGAATCATTTTATTAGAAAATCCATTGATATTATAATAGTGTCTAAGGGGAAAAATAAAATATATAAAATAGCCAAAATGCTTGCATCTCACATTTTAACATAGTTGGGCATAACTTAGTCCGTAAAGGTCCATATTGGAGATTTGATTTTCTTCACTGACCAGGCTACTGGGTACCGCCTACCATAGTACACCTTTAGAAAATGTACCAATAGCTTTATAATGACTCCCACCAGCACAACGTCGGTTGCCCCTTTAACATGGGATACCGGATTACATCATTCCTCCGGTACCAAGGCTACAAAAATAGTGTGCACCAGCCCTGGCCCCACTCTTCGTGTGCATACCAAATCCATAAATATCGAATCTAGCTCAAGGAATGGCTGCTCCTAAAGGTAGAAAACTACATAGTTCTACCGCATATTCCTTGTTTTAGTCATTACCAGGTGTGAGGCTTTGAGGTAACGATTATCTTTTTCCCCTCTTAGCAAATGTGATGATCCTAATTTTAATTAACATTATTTAGGACATTTAATCAGTTAAATTAAATGAAATAATGTAAATGGTTAAGGGATTGAGATTTGTGTTAATAGAGGGCAGCCGTGCCTAGTGAATAATGAACTAAATATGGGATTAAAATGAAATAGATAAGGGAAAAGTTGGAATAAGCTATATTCATATACCCTAAACCCTCATACCGCTTCATTTTACAAGTTTATAAACTAGAATTAAAACATAAGGGAGGCCGACCACCATTAAGGGGAAAGAAAGAAGAAGATAAAGCTAGAATCAAAAGAAGGAAGCTTAACCAACTTAATCCAAGATCAAATCTCAACTCCTTAACAACAAGTTAAAGATCAGTAATAGGTTACACCTCATATTTTTATTGTTTTCGGTTACAGTTGAGATCCGAAATTATTTTGAAAATGATTTTCCATGTTTTTATTATTTAAATGGATATATATGCTTGTTGGTGATTTATGCTATTTCATATAGGTTTTACGACAAGATTTAACTTGAAAAACTAATTAAATGACATCCAAATTCCTTGTGATTTAATATAAGGAAAGAAAAATAATAATTGGAGATGGGTTTTAAATTTCATAATTTTCTGAATTAATGTGGATGTAATATTAATTTTCTAGTGAAGAAAATGGGATAATTGGGTTTAAAATTAATTATGGCTATTTTATATTGGCTTTGGATCAAAAATTTATATATGTGAGAAAACATATTAAAGTTAATTATGGGAATTTTTGTAGAATTTTCCTAGGTGTTTTAATATGTATATAAAATTATTTAAGATATGTGACTTAAATGTTTTATATGTTTATAAAATGAGAAGGGGCAATTTGTAAATGTTTTAAATTGTTTAATTCTAAATTTCGGCAGCACTTTAAAAGATTTCGGAGAAGAAATTAGGAACCAATCATATGTTGACAAACAAAGTAGGTTAGCTGAAAAGAAATTAAATTTTAAGGTAAAAATCAGTTTTTTTATAGGGTTTTGCTGTTTTACTACTTTCGGCAGCTTCCTTTCGACTTCATACTTCCGTCTCCACCTAAATCGAATCAATACATATGGTATTAAAAGCCTTGGTACGTAATAGATTGAAAATAGGCGAAAGGTGTAGAGCCGAAACAGGAGTTCCGAAGGTGGTCGAAACCTTGTTTTCCTTTTAAAAGGAAATGTGCGTTCTTTGCTTTCAAAAAGAATGCTATCGAATAAGATAACTTTTGACTTAGTCAAATGTTTAAAGGAAGGTTTTGAAAGGGGTTGCGCCTATGTTTAATAAAGAAGCTTTCAAAGGGTCGAAACCCCTAGCTACCGCATCTAACTTTTCGGAGCAATGCTTTTGAAAGGGTTCCTTTGTTTTAAAATTAGCTTCTCCAATGCTTTCGAAGGGATAGGTTTCGACACCATCCACTTCTTTACTTAGGAAAGTACTTTTGAAAGTGTCGCTTTCGACTTAGTTCTTTTAAGACCATTTTGAGATTTTGAATGTTAAACCCAAAGGTTTCAAAAGGAATGGTTTTAAATGTTTTTGAAAGGTTGTTCCACATGTTTTCGCTTGAATACAAATGCTTTCGAAAGGTTTGATTTATGTAAAGGATTTAAAGCTTTCGAATGGTATATGATAAATGTTTCGATGGGGTGGTTCCTCAATGATTTCGAAAGGTTTACCTTAGTATTTAAATGAAGGGTTTCCAATGTTTTTGAAAGGCATGTCTAAAGTGTTGTGAAAAGAGAATGTCTAAGGTTTTATAATGCTTTCGAAAGAATACTTTCAACGTTTTCAAAAAGTCTAATGTGAATGGTTTGAAAGGTTTGTTTTGGCCTTTCGGCGTAAGGTTATAAATAAAGTAGTTCAATGGTTTTGAAAGGGGTACATTCAAAGTTTTCGAAAGAGATTGTTTAAAGGTTTTAAACCAAGATTTCGAATGTTTTCATCAACAATGTTTTATGTAGAGTATATATAACATGGCAAAGTGATTTGAGTAAAGCACAGAATATAGTCTCCTTGTTTAAGTATAATTTAAAGGGTTAAATCAATTTGAAAGAAATGGTTTCAAGGAAAATTTGATTTGATAGTTGAACCTATGTAAATGAATCAGATTTTAGAATACCACATGGGACTGGTATGGGGTTGTGCCTTATACATTAGCTAGTAGCCCCTAGCTAATTTAAGTCCAAAATTCCTGTATATAGGGCTTTGTCATAGGTAAGACTAAAATGATGTTACATCAAATCCCACTTGGAATGCTAACACGACCTCGTAGGCATAATGAAATGCCAGAATTCGTCCTTACAAGTTGTTTAGGATAAGAACAAACCAAAGGCACTACTTCTACTACATCCAATTTGGAATCAAACTATTGATTAGCAGCATGTAACCGTTGCACTTCAAATAACTCCGTCTTCGATCTAATTATCTCAAACCGACATTGAATCTCTTCTAAAGTGTTGAACGTGCATATCGTTTTGGAGTGGTTATGGTTTCGAATCATCTCATATAAGTATATTCCCCTTGCTTACCATTCACTCTAAAACCAAATTGATAGTTCTAGTAAACTCAACCGCGGTTTTTTTGGAAATAATCGAACAATATATAAGAGTGAAGATCACCTCCTAACCATTTAAGTGGACGGATTTCCTTATCATTTGTCATGCGCGAACAAAATGAGATTCATATACACAATGCAACATCATCGAGATGACTGTGCCATACAGCCCCTGTATTTCTCGTAGATATTCCAAGAGTTAGATTTGGTCAAGATTTGATAGTCAGTTATTTAGCTATCAAATAATTAAAATAATCAAACATTGATTAAATTCCATATAGGATCGACTAAGCCTCTATTAATTAATACTAATTAAAATCCCTTCTATTATTTGGTTCAAAATAGCTTTACAAAAGATAAAATCACACACCCCTTATACTCCTTTCAATATTTGAAAAAATATTCATATACTTATCCCACCAATATAATTATATTACAAAACATTATATTTTCAGTATTTAGAAAATATATCCATATACTTATCTAGTATATTAACAAAACTTAAGGGAGATTTCCTCGTTTTCAAATTCTTATTGAAATGGGCCAAAACAAATATTATTAAAATATCTCTTACTATAAACCAAACCACTTATCCTTCGTTGTTAAATACGAAAAAAATGTTTCCATACCACTATAATTAAGAAGGATAAATTATCAAAAACAAATCTCATCCCTTTTCTATAAAATTCCCTTTATATAAGCCTATTTCATACTTCCAAATCCTTTTATAAATCTCTAAATAAAATTATAAAACCTCTTCTTATAAATATCTAAAAAAAATTATAAAACTCCTTTACAAAATACCTTTTGTAAATCTCTTTAAGTAAACCATTTTGAATAAGTAATATCTTTTTATAGAATAATTTATCATTTATAAATACCTTTATTCAATTAATTATTTTCTTTTAAACATCATAAATGAATAACTAATTAACTTTAAAACATCATTAATAAAATAAGTAAATAATTTTAAACACAACATTAATATTGTTGGCGCCACAAATGGACATCAACACCTAATCGAATCTAGTAGAGATTAAATGATGAATGAAATTAAAATAGAGCAAAACTCATAAAGGAACACACAGATTTTTATAGTGGTTCGACAGTCTCAGTGTACGTCCACTTCATACTTGTATTGATCTTGCATTTGATTATGATTACAAGAATGTTTGGATCAGCTGGGATCAATTAGTACAAGAATAAAGAATAAAAATGGAAGAGCCTTGGAAGCAGAAAGAAGGATCCCCTTTCTGACGCCATGCCTAATGTGTTTATATGGGAAGATGTTTATGGATAGGTTTGAAATTTCAACTGAAGAACCTCTAGGCCAAGACGAGGCCATACAAGAATTTTGAGGCCCATTGGGGCCCACATTAGGGATTGGCCTCGATGCCTATTTTTATATCCAAATGGGATGTGATCACTTTGGGGGGTTCACCATGATGTTAGCCACTTGCCCTTACAATTTCATGCCATTTCGACTTACGGTTGTGAGATATCGCGTTTTTTGTGAAGTGGTGTAGCATGCATTCTGATTTCAGCCCATCCCTCTGGAGGGATAGGATTCAATCCCTCCAAATTATCTCATTTGATGTGCGACCATTATGGGGTGTTCCACATGTTGTAGCAAGCATGTGTTCCAAGTTTTATGTCAATTAGATGATTATATTTTGAGTTATTGCTCGATCTTTGATGCTATATGAGTTGTCTCCTGATTCTAGCTGATCCCTCTTTCTTCATTCTTTTAAGGTGCGATCCCTAGTGTAGGCTCCTTAGAGTCCCAACATCTTTTTCTCAAAGTTCACATGCATTGTACTTATGGATCTTGGGATATTGATTGTTATCTATTGACTTGCACTTGTTTAGCTGAACTATGTCGATCCTTTCTATACGATCCCTTTTGTACCGATCCCTTTCTTAGGTGAAGTATTTTTCCTATAACTTGAGCATACAAACTCCAAACAACTTGAGATTTGAAATATAGACTCATGGGGGCTTCCTTGTCACCCTATATTACAAAATTAAGGATATGTACCAATCCCCTAGGGAAAGGGATAGGCACTAATCCCTTGCCCGAGAAAGTTGCTAATCCGTACTTAGAATATTCAAGAGAGTCTATCTCTTGATCTCGATTGATCGTCACTTCACATCAGTGCCTACAGTTGATTTTTGGACCTCACAATCATCGCTCTAGATTACTAGCCTTGATGATAGTCAAGTCTAACTTGTCTAGTTAGTTCGGACATAGCTGAGTCAAAATGCCGAATAACAAATATGAAAATTAATTACCCTTAAACAAAACCAAACTAATTAACAAACTTAAACAAAATTTATAATATAATTAAATAAATTAAAATATCGTTAATAATATAATTAAGTAACTTAAACCAGCTTATTTAAAATAATTAACTAACTTAAACATCATCAATAGAATAATTTATATAATTTATAATTAAATAAACACTAATCCTTAACTTTTATAAAATTTAAGTTGTTTTTAAACTATAACCTTTCAAATTTCAAAAAGAGGCTTAGCAACCCAATGGTACTTAGTCGAGCTACCATTTTGTTCAATTTTAGCTTCCCTAGTCTTATCGCTGGTATTTACATAAGCAGACATATATGTAAATAGAATCAACCAATTATAATCATTGGTAAATCCATCACTTATCCGATATTGATTAATCTACATATTAATTAATTGACATGAATAAATGTCCAAATTAATACAATAGTAGAACAGTGATTTATTCTACTAACAGTTGTCAGCAATAATCTATTCAACTTGATTTAGCAGAACGGTGTTTTATTCTGCTTAATAGATGTCCAAAATAATCTATTCAGTTTGATTTAACCAAACGGTGTTATTGTTTGGCCAAACAGATATCACAAATAAAGCGATTTAACCATGTTGCCAATGTAATTATATCCCATCGGTTTTAATTTATCTTTAAAGTTTACTTTATTAAAACTAATAACTATTTATAACATAGTGTTCTGCTAGTTCATATGAACTAAGTGCAAAAATTCACGAGTCAATCGGGAGTAAAATAAGAAAGATATAGCTCTTCAAAGTTTTAACACACAAATTCACAAAATTAAATAACTAAATCTATTATTTCTCCAACTCTCAAACGAGCCCAAGCCCATTACCAAAAAATCCAAACTAGTTTCCTTTCCCCAAACCTTACCACCCAAACACAATGACCCACTTCCAAATAATAAAAAAGATCAAATTCAAACTTAAACTCCTCGAGCCTAAAACCAGTGCACACATGCCATCCACTACCAACGATCGCCGCTCCGACAACGTCCCTTAAACATCATTTGCCATGCATGACTCGCCTATCCTATCTCCATTACCTTTAGTTGCCTCCAACCTACATCGACTCCAAGATCGAAAAATCAAGCTTTAGGTTACCAAGTTCAGACGCCAACCACCGTCGCTCGTTCATTTGTAGCCACCGCCTCACCGCTACAAGCACCGCCACCCATCACCTCACTTCTAGACACACCATGTCAATTAGATCCTTTCTAGTGCTGCCAGCAAACCAAATTCTAATACCCAAGAACAGTTTTCCTTAAACCCTAACCTGAGCTCGAGACACTACCTCAGACCATCGCGACGCCAGCACTCACCGCCACACTAATGCATTGAGCAAAGGCTACTCCAGCTCCAATCACTCTACACAAAACCTCTTTGATTGCTAGAATTTCAAATTACACCCAAATCAGTTCATCTCTCCTCTACGACCCATTTCGACCATGTAACACCCATAATTTTAAATAACATTATTTAGGGAATTTAATTAGATAAATGAAATAGAATAATAAGAATAGAGGTTGTGCATTAACTAAATGAAATCATAAGAATGGGTTTATAAAAAGGTTTAATAAGTTAACTGCTCAAGAGAATAAGCCAAGGGTATTATGGGAAATAGCTGTATGCCATAACCCATAACCTCTAAATTCTTGCCTCATTCTCAATCACATTCTTCACAAAATAAAAACATAAACAATAGGCTTCGTGGTCGACCATAACCCTAGGAAAAAAGGGGATCAAAATCAACTAGAAGCTAAGGATTGAAGCAAAGATGGATTAAACAAGATCAAATCTCAAGTTTCTTATCCAAATAAGGTGAATAATAATCTAAAACATCTCATATATGTCTTAATGCACATTTTGATTTCAGATTTAAAGTTCAAAACCATTTGGATGATTTGGATGATGATATGCTTTGATTATATGCCATGTTTGATTTAAACAAGTTTGTTTGTAAAAGGTTTGATTGGATTTTTAAGGCTAAAAATCATGTAAAATAGGTTCTGAATGCCATGAGGATTTAATGTGTTAAGTAAAGCATTATTTTGAAGATGGGTTTAAATTTTTACAACAATCCATGCTATGGATAATTTATTATGAATTTTGAATAGATGAAATAGATAATTTGGATTTAAAATTAATTACGGTAGTACTATAAATTATTTTAGGTTCGAAATTTATATATGTTAGAAAACGTAATAAAAGTGAATTTATATGATTTTTTAGGATTTTTCCTAATTGATTTTCTATGAAAATTAAATTTATTAAGTTTGAGGACTTTATTGTCTTAATTATTTTGTTAAAGGAAAGGGCTTCATTGCTAAAATGTTTCTTATGATTAATTGATGAATTCGACAGCCTTTTTAAAAAAGGATTTTTGAAGAAGAATGGCAAACAATTATATTTTGACAAATAAGTAAAGTTAGATATAAAGGAATTTTTTTTAAAGGTATAAAATCAATTTTTCTTTGAATCACAAACTTTGCACTTCCATTTGCTTGCTAACAAAATCATCCCAGTTGGCCTTTCAAACCAATTCGAAACCAATACTCATGTTATCAAATAATTAGTATGTAGCGTATTGGAGAAAGGCAAAAAGGAATGGTGTTCAAAGCATTCTTTTGAAGGGGTTGATGCATTCTTAATAACTTTCGAAAAAGTCCACTTGGTTTTGTTTTGCTTTCAAAAGAGATCCCGCTTAATTCATTTTTAAAGAAGCTTTCAAAAGAGTTGTTTAGGAAGCATTTGAAAGAGTTACCACTTGTTTTCCAAGAAGCTTCCGAAAGGGTAGAAGTTACATTCAAATAGCTTTTTAATGGACTACTAATTACCTTTGTTTTAAAAATAGTTTTCGATTGTGTTTCCATATATTAAATTTTGAAAAGGAGCTTTCAGAAAGGTAGTTGCTTTTGAACCTAGTTGAAACTTAGTTGTTGTCTTCTTACCTTTTGAATTGGTTAATGCCCAATTTTCCTTATAGCCTTATAACGATGAGTTCGAAAAGTAAGCTTTTGTTTTATTAATATTGAAGCCACTTCTTAATGCTTTCGAAGGGGTCCTTGTAGTCACTTATATTAAAGGTTTCGAGGGTAATGGTTTCAAAAGGTTGTTTTGAAGCTATCCTTTTTTCTAATTATTTTACTTACAGATCATTGCTTTAGAAAGGGTGGTTTTGAAGCCATCTGTTTCCCCCAAACTCATTTACTTGGATATTAAAGTTTTTGAAAGGGTTACTTTCACTTATGTTCACTTTGACCTAGAAGTTATACTTAAGGTTAAACCCAATTATTTTGAAAGAGATACTTTCATATGGTTTCGAAGCTATGTTTCAATAAATCTTACTTGAACTAAGTGGTTTTGAATGATAGGCTTTAATACTTTAGAAATGAACGTTTTATGGTTTCGAAATGAAGGTTTTGATGCTTTTGAAACGGATGTTTTAAGTGTTTTGGAAGGCATTTATTTAAGTGTTTTGAAAAGATGATTTGAATACTTTCGAAGGATATATTTTAATGGTTTTGAAAGATAAGGCCTAAGGTTTCGAAAACCTTAGTTTTCAAACAAGAGACCTAATCTTAATTTTTGAAGGAAAACCCATGGCAATATAAAAGAGCTTTGAAATGGCATTTAACTTTGGAGTTTTTGAAGAAGCCTTCCTTGATAAAAATAATTAGTTAAAGGTATTAACCATGTTTCATTTGAAAATGATTACAAGTATGTTAAACCATAAATATTTGTAATATTATGTTATGATCGGTTATCATGTGTGCTTCATTTATAAACATGTTCACTTATAGTTAACCCACTACTGCATTAAGTGGTATTACGTGCAGAATAACCAGCTTGGTTGACCCAGTAGTGAATATGCATTGTGTTAACTCTTGTGTGCGTAGAATAGCATCCAGGAGGTCAAGTAGACAAGAATGTAGAATGCCCAAAGACTGATCAAAGATTTCTTAGTTTAGAAAGGTTTATAGTAAACCCATGAAAACTAGATCTGGATAAAGTTACCGATAGAGATCAATAGGTTCATAGTAAACCCATGAAAACTATATCCGGATAAGGTTATTGACAGAGATCAATAGGTTTAAAGTCAACCCATGAAAACTATGACATGAGAGAAGTTAATGGAGATCCTAATAGGTTCATGGTGATCCCATGAAAACTATAAATGGGTGAAGTTTTTGGTAGATACCAATAGGTTTTTAGTGATCCCATGAAACTATGAAATCAGATAGATAGTCCGTAAGTTTTAACCGGGTTATTAGTCAGCCCTTAAAAACTAATAGGTTAATAACAACTCTATAAACTATAACTTGAGGCGAGTAGTCAAATGAACGAGGATGGAAAATCTAGAATATATTGCATGTATGCATATCATCATGATACATTTTATTATGCTGTGTCTTAACCATTGTGGATGCAGGTGCATAGTATATGGTTATTATAAATTTGGTTAAGATACTAATGACGGGAAAACCCATTCCGCTTAGCGACGTGGTCTCGTTGGATATCTATATGGTTCGAGATGGTAAGTTATTATTCACACCAGGTGTAACGATCTGCCTTTTTGGACGCTTTAAGCTGACACATATGTTGAACTCAAACCATTCAAAAGGGCAGATTGTTATGGGGTAAATAGAAAAGGAGAAAGAAATAAAACAAATACAAAATCTCGCAGCGGAATGAAAAAATATAATAATCAAATAACAGTTCATGAAACTGTTTACAAAACGTTTGATTATACTTATACAACACAAAATCAGAGTTACACATATAGGAGATAAATAAATGATACAGTAGAACAATATCAGTGATAGTAATACAAATCTTTGTCTTCATCCTCCATAGATAAGGTCTTCAAATCCTGAAATACTCAAGCTGATCCGAGTAAATTGAAAAGACAAAACACTCGAGCCATAACTAAAAGATCTTATGTGTTAAATCAACGCTAAATATGAGTGTAACGGTGTCAGAGATGTTTACGGGGTTTGACATCTCTTATCCAGTGTCTAACGTGGGTGCAGTAACTTAAGAGATGTTCGGGATTCCCATCTTCTAAGGATCCATTAAACTGTATACTATGTAGTACAATACACTATTATAATATGTCTACAGTAAAAGTAAAAGTATTAAAACAACGTTAAGGTGTCACCCATATCCCCCTTAACACATTTTATATATTCCCATAGTATATACAGTACCATAATCTCTCCCATACTAGGCGTCATTAGAGGGCACTCCATAGGTATGGTACAAAGCAAACTCGTAGTGGTCTCGATAAGGTAGGTGACACGTCACAACTAGGCAACGCCAAGGTAGATATACCAATTACATTTTCGAGCTGGTGGTAATGCATAACAACTACTATTGCCCACCTCGGAACACACTCCCAAATCAAAATCAAGGTGGCCACAAATAAATCACAAAGTCAGAATATAGTATCGAAGGAATGTTCTTTATCTGAGGAATGACCTCACTAAGCCCATCAATTGCTCCTGTTTTATCCACCTTAAGCTAACTCACGGGAGTCAGGTCCACGTATATACCTCAAATAGAACATCACCAACCACCTACTTCATTCTGGAATCTCCACCGTATACACGGTTGTTAAAGTGGTTTTCGGTATTGGCAGAGAGTATGACAATATCCGATCTCGGCCTCTTGACCAACCAAACGCTTATTTCACACCGGATGGTTCTTTTACATTTCGAAAGTCAATTCTCAATTTATATCAAAATATCATGTTCTCAAAACCATATCACTTCCGAAATCATGTTCACTTTGAAATCATATCTTCAAACTAGTTTAAAACCCTCATTTCAAATTTCATATTCAAATCAAATATATATAGTTAACTCCAAACTTAGGTTATAATATCACGTAACGATATTCACCTTAAACTCGAGGATTTTAAAAGATAAACACATCTATTTTATTTAGATTGAAATTTAGAAAGATAGTTTAGATAGTTATAAATAGTTAAAATACTCTAAAATAATTTAAAATAGATTAAAATATTTTAACTTGATTCAAGTTAGTTGAATAGATTTAACATAGATTAAATATAATTAAAATAGATTAAATAGCTTTAAAATAGATTAATTAGATTTAAAATAGATAAATTAGATTTAAAATAACTTAAAATAGGTTAATTATTTTTAAAATAAATTAAATGGTTTAAAATAAGTTAAAATGATTCAATATAGTTGATATACGTTAAAATAGTTCAATAATTTGAAAATCTTAATAATTAGAAATATTTATGTTCTTCAACACATCTGAAACATTCAAATTTCTAGATCAACAAACCCAATTTCAATCTTTCAATTCAACTTATAATAAAATTTTAAACTTTATATTACTTCCAAACCATGTCGAAATATCAATTTAAATCTCTCACATTCCAATATATTTCATAGTTACATTTTTAAACAATTTCAATAAATCAGTTCCGTTTAATTCCATTTATACTTCAAAATTCAACTTAAAATTTTAAATCTAATTTCTTTAAACCATTCCTTTAACCCATTTAAAATTTCAACATAACTTGATTTTAATAGTAATTCAATTTGTATAAAACAAGTTTATTTCAAAATATCATTCAATCAAATTCAAAAATTAAGGATTTAGAATCATTTAATTTAACCAATCCGATATTTGTATATAATTCCCTACCCTAGGGTCAAGTGATACAGATATTTATCGTTTCAATCTGCAATTTACAATTTTACAGTTATATATCATTTCAAATTGCAATCCTGAATTATTAATAAAATCCATAAAATAGCTCGAGTCTATCATTTCAACCCATAAGGATTTTTCCTAATGTATAGATCATTCGGGTATGTATCATTTCAACCCATAGGGAACTTGCAGTTATAACAATATAAAATACAACACTCATTCATCACAATCATCATCCAAATCAATAAGCAAACATCAATAGATAATAGGTTATCATTTATAGGTAATTAACTGGAAATTTAAATCCAATAATAAATTAAATGATTGTTTAATTCAAAATAAATTCAAATTAACAGGAATGATGATTTAACTATACTAAACAGTCATAAATAAAATTCTAATCACATCATAAATAATTTAACCAACATAAGAAATTTTAGAAGTTGTGAGTGGGTTAAAACACTCACCTTTGAATTTCAAATCAATTTGAAATTCAAAATAGGGCCCAAATTTGAACAGTCTCAGAATTCGTCCAAACTTTGTTTATAATGTCCGGAATTTCAGTACGATCATAATGGAGAAAACCGTGCGTAAATTCGACATCGTATGAAGAAGTTACAATAATTAGAATAGTTGAAATTTTTAAATTTAAATAAAAAGAACAAAGTAAACACACCTCACCAAAATTGCCACATCATCGTTCAGCACGTCCTCCTCACACAATTTTGACCAAGCCCAAGCACCCAATAGCCGCCTCCTTTTACACGATTTTTTCGACTACCACGAACAACGATACAACAATCGGCCTATGCCTCCGCGATCGAGCCGCCTAGCCTCACCTATGCCCCATGCGATGCTCACCTCGCCGCCGCCCAACCTGCTCCGATCGAGACCAAAACCGCTGTGTCTATCACCCAATTTCGATGAATCAGAAGCCCTATCGACTAAAGTGACCGTGCTGATGAACTCGGAATTACGTCCTCTACCCACTGCATGTCACGACCCGTCTTTCACTAACCAGAAAGACGTATCATGAATTAAGAAAGAAAGGGATAGAAAGAGAAAGAAAGAGAAGAAAGGAGAAACAACATTAGAATCTCAACAGCGGAATGAATAAATTATATTAATATCAGAAGTATTACATAGATATACCACACTATCAGAGTTACACGGATTATACATCACATACTAGACAGTTATAAACACATGCCTAGCTATTACAACACAGTACACAACAACTCAAACAAACGACTCAGAGATACCAACACAGCGGGATACTATATAACTATAACGCAGAAGCCTCCTGCTCCATTTGCTCTTCCATAATTCGTCAAAGCTAACCCGAATCCCTTGGCTACTCGTAAAAATTTGAGTACCCAAGAGTTTATGAAAAACAAAAATAAATTCCGGGTCAGACATGGGTCTGGTGTGAGTAACAGGTTAAAGTTGCTTAATTTTCAAAAACCTTTTAAAAGAAAGGTATCACGTAAGACTTCCCACACATAAACATGGAAAAGTTTTTACCTTGCGCTAACCAAAACATTTGATAGGAA
Source organism: Allium cepa (assembly GCA_030765085.1). NCBI lineage: Eukaryota > Viridiplantae > Streptophyta > Magnoliopsida > Asparagales > Amaryllidaceae > Allium > Allium cepa. The sequence continues at coordinate 396,364,530 of CM060944.1, forward strand.
ATCTGGTGATATTATAATAGGTCTAGGGTTTTCAAGTAAATAAGATATAGCCGAAATTGTTACATCTATTAAATTCCAGCTACTAGCCACAAAAGTGGGTAATATAATCAAAACCGTTGGCACTTATTGGATTTTGGATTCCATACAATGGCAGAGCTACTGGGGTATCGCCTGTCACAGTACATGGCCTAGATCAACGTACCGAGGAGCCATCCTAACTCCCCTGCAACACAAGGCCGGAACCATCCCTTACTGGACAGTCCAGAACAAGACAATCCCGGCAGTTGTCGCGAACCAACCGCCCACACAGCCGAAATAAAAGGGACTTCTAGACAAGGGTAAATCTCGCCCTCCAGTGGGAGCTACCCACGAAGCCTTGCTGCACCTCCCCTGTTTTAGCCATTCCCGGTTGATGAGGCTTGAGGCTGCGATTACCTTTAGAGAACACATCTCTTAGAATGCTCATCATCCACCTGCCGATGTTCTGAAAGCATTCAATCCATACTAGTTCGTTTCGGGTTCGAACGAAACCGAAGGCATTATCTTGTTACACTCATTTTGGAATCACCCTCAGCGTTAACGACGATAACCCTTGCACTCAGATTCTTCATCTTCACTTGAGATTCACGACCTATCGTTAATTTGGATCGATGTGGTTTTCGGATATCCAAATATGGAAACTCGATCCCGGTCTCATCGAAATACAAAATTTGTCTTTAAGGTCCAAGTTGTTTTAAGTTTAAAACAATTCAACTTAATTATCTATATACACACAGATAGATAATCCACATCATCACAATAGATAATCATCACCACAGATAATCCATATTATCATTATCAGAAGATAATCCAAATCATCATCACAATGCAACCAATGCATCCATGTCACACAACATTACTAATCTCATATCTGAGATTCAAACCATCCAAGGAAATCTATATCATCCATATATAAACAAGGATTTAATAACCACACCATATATAATTAATTTAAATGAATTAAATTAATTACAATATCTCTAATTAATTTAAAATAAATTAAATTAATTACCTCAATCTATAAATCCTGCTTATACAACCATTGATTACAAACCAATCAACTTAATTAATTAACCACTAATTAATTCCCTTGATTAATCATCCTTTAATTACATTCAAGTAATTAATTTCACAATTTAATTATTCTTAATCAAATACAGTAATTAACCTTTAATTACTTTAATTAATTAATTAATTATAATTAGTCACATTAATCCTTAATTAGTTATATTAATTAATTACTCCAATCACTTATCATTATTTAATTAATCTCAATTAATTAATCTTAATCACGTCATTAATTATATTAATTAATGATTCCTAATTACATTTAAATTAATTACTTTATTAAGTAATTAACCATAATTATTAATCACCTTTGATTAATTAACTTTCAGTAATTAACTATTCTTAATTACTTCATTGAGTAAATTGATTACCCCTAAATTAATTATATTTAATAATTAATTATATTTATTAATCATCCTTGATTAATCTCATTAGTAATTAATTACTCTTAATTAATTACATTACTTAATTATCTCCTAAAAGACTTAATCAATAATTGCTTAAATTGGTTACACAAGTAATTAATTTTTTATTTCTTTCACAAAGAAACTATTCTTCATAATAATTACACAAGTAATTAAACCCAAACTCTTCCACACTTCAATAATTTACATTCAGTAATTACTCATCTTAATTACTTCTCTAAGTAATTATACTTCATTAATTACTTATCAACCTATCAATGATTATTCTAAATTAATTAAACTTAATTAATTAATTTAAACTAATCAAATAAATTAATCAATTACAATGAGTAATTAATAACTTTAGTTACTTCACAAAGTAATCATACTTAACCAAATTCTATAATGATTATCAAATTTAATTAATCTAATTAATTATCAAAATTAGTTTCATTAAATAATTAATAAATAATCCCAAGTTAACGACCTTCATTAACTTATCGTCAATTTCTTTAATTACCTTACTTAAGTAATTAATTTAAATTAATCATTTATTAATCACAAATTTATTAATACTTAATGATCATTTAACTAATCACTAATTATTTAATTAATTAAGTTTTTAACTTAATAAATCTTAACCCCTTGATAAATTAATTTCAAATCATTAATTAAAATCTTAACTTATTTAATTAACGATCTTATTCCCAAATTAACTAATCTAAATTAATTAACCTTAACCTTAATTAATAAATTAATTCAAAATCCTTATTTAATTAATTAAATTAATTAATTAATTAACCATCTAATTTACTTACTAATTTAATAAACCAAAATCATTTAAATCGTTGATTTATTATAAGTAAAACATTTCTTATTAATAATTTCATTATCATTAACAAAGTAATATTTAAAACAACTTACTTTGAAATTTGTGTAAAAATTTCATTTCAAAATTTAAATTTAAAATGAAAACCAAACTTAACTTTATTAAAGTTTTAAAAACATTTTAAAACCTTTTTAAAACTTATGCTGAATAATCTCTCATTTTATAAAAGGAATTTAAACCTATATTTATTTAAGATTCAAATCATATTTAAAATATGTTTCAACGATTAAAGTTGTTTAAACACTTAAAATATTTAAAACTTCCTTTATTTTCAAACATGAATTCAAATTGGATCTTGGTTTCAAATTTAAACTTATGTTTAAATCTTCTACTTTAAATTTAAAGCTTTAACTTAAATTTTAGATATTTAAACTCTTTTATAGTTGTTAAAACATTTTAATTTAAAAAGTTTAAATTAAATTTTCAAACATGGAATTCAAACACAGATTGAAAACCATACTTTAAATTTCGTTTTAAATTCTTGTTTAAAAACCCTGCTCCAGATTTTTAAATCAAATTTCTTTGAATTGAAATGTACAGGTTTCTAAAACCTGTAAACTACAGAAAATAAAATACCTGAGTTTCCCCTTTTTTTACTTCGAGTAAAACCATGAACTGCTTCGAGTAACAACTCGAATTACTCGAGTATTGACCCGAGTGCAAATCTACTGCAAAACCTAAAACCTTCCCTGTCACCATCTTCTTCACCTTGCACATGCACGGTGGTTCTGGCCACCCCCGGCCACTACACATACAACAAGCAAGTCATCGATCACCATTGAAGCTCATCGCGATCGTCAGAAACCCACAATCATCCAGAAAATCAAAATGAGTTTCCTCCAATCCCAAAGCTGAAGCATACTGTAACATTTTACCTTCAAACCCCAACCAGGAAAATCTCCCACCCTCTCTCCTCCGGCCATCGGAGGCTCTGGGACTTCGGCCATCTCCTCTTCACTACCCCAGCATCCATCCCTCGAAAAATTGTTGCACTCGATCAACGAGGCATCCATGCCGATCAAAATTTCCCACTGCCCAATAACTAGGTTTAGAACTTCCCCCTTTTACACTTCCCAGTAAGAATAGCAACGCACAAAAAAATCTCAACACTAAAAATTGTAATTTTGGTTTTAAAAAATTACATTTTACTTTTAGCTTTTGATTCAAGCACCTGAAACTAAGAAATATTCAACTTGGATTTGCCAGATTTCAGTTTACTTGTTATTACCTTTTTTCCAGTAAAACTACAGGTATTTTTTTTTCATCTTGAACAAAATCTTAAACTTATAATTTATGATATATTAAACATACATTGTTCAAATCTCTTGTATTATTAAAGATAATTTAAGACCACTTAAGTTTTTCTTTTAAAATTTTGGACGTGGAACTTAGAAGAATACTGTAATAATCATAGAACAGTAAACTTATACTCATATACCCAATACAATTCATATTAAAGGAACAAACATACATCATCATAACTATACTTGAATTTTTAAACTAATGAGGTTAATAATACAAATCAACATGAAATCCAGGTAAACATACACAAGTCATAAATCAAGCAACAGTTTAATACTTAATTTTTTTGAAAAGAAACATGTTACTCACCAGGGAAAATGAGGACAGAGCCTATATTTTTGAAAACTGTTTTGAAGGCTTCTTAGAATTTGATAAAAACTTAGGTGTTTGCCGATTTAAACTTGCATGCAGGCTTGAACAAATCCAGACTCCTTTTTACTTTTGAATTTAAACTTGCATGTAGGCCATTCAAAACTTGAACTTGCTCCAGATTCCATTTTTACATTCCCAGGTTATAAAAAAAAGAGTTTACTTGTTTCGATTTTACAGAGGACAACAGGTTGATTTTGAAATCTGCCTATAGGCCTTGTATGCTTGATTCCCGGATTTAAAGAAAATGCAGGGACTTGTTTGTTGATTAAATTTGCATGCAGGAAAATCTTTTGCAGTTGTAAGCAAATGAAATTTGTTGAAGACAAACCAGATTGAAAGATGCATGCAGATTTTCATTTTGCTTTTGAAAATGATTTTATAGAGGAAAGGAATTATAGATTTCAAGTTGATTGAATTACAGGTTGAAAATGCTTTGGTTTGAGGAAACATTTCAGATTTTAACATGATTTTACTTTTGAGAGTATGGAATACAAATTTGTTTCAGATTTTATTCAGCTGAAAACAAATCTACTTATGTTTGAATTTTTTTTTAAGATTAGAAAAGAAGAGGATTGAAGAAAATATGCTTTTATAAGTGAAATGGGTTTATTTAAAAATTAAAAGAAAATTAAAAACATAAATATGACACATGTACTAAATTCTTACATTTGTCAATAAGAGTAGGTTATTAGTCCACACTTGTCTCATTAGTTACATAAAATGTTAACACTTGTTTATACATATTTACTTATTTTTATTTAATTTGAAAGTAAATGAAATCCTCTTTATTTATTAAATAAATGTATATAAAGTAATTTCATAAATAAATGTATATGTATTGCTTTTTAAAGAAAATGAAATAAAACAATTTATATATAAATGAAAGCTTATTTATAAAATTTAAATATGTTTATTCATTTGAAATTTCAAATTAATTCAATTTCAAATGCTATTTATACATTTAAAAAAAATCCAATTTTAAAACTAATTTATCAACACATTTTAATTTTAAAATAATAACATTGTCTTTTAAAATCTTATCTATATTTATACTTTTATAATTATTTGAAAATAACATACTTATTAATTTAAATAATTTATAAAAGAAATTATACATTAATGTTCAATATATAAATGGTATTTTAAATTTCCATATATAATTCCAAACTATATTTATTATGCTATATTCAAAAAGAAATAAAATAAACTTTTGTTTATCATATTAAAATTTAACTATGCTTTAAAATATATTTAAACAAATTAAAACAATTTCTTTAAATATCTTAAAACCAAATAGTTATTTATTTAATAGTTTGAATAGTTATTTATTAAATAAAATAATAAATTCCAAATTATCAAAATGAATTATTAGAATTAAAAACAAGATTTTATTTGTTCATTTAATTTCAATCAAAGCTTATCTATTTACTGTATATATATAAATATATATATATATATACATTATAAATAGAAAACAATTTATTAGCTTTTAAAAGATAAAATTCACCAATTAAACATTTATTTAATTGGATCATTAAATCAAATCAAATTTTATTAACAGAATTTATCAAATTAATTTAATTTTAAATACAGATTATTAAATTGATATTGCTAAAATTTCCGGGATATCACATTCCTCCCACCTAAAAGGAATTCGTCCCCGAAATTTAAAAGCAAAGATAATTTAATAATCCCATTAAAGATTTAATTTAAAACACAAGCATATATCAATCATATGCTAACAACCAAAGCAACCAATTTATCTAATTAAACAAATTTAATCATCCAGACCAAATTATGGCTAAAATTTCCTCGAGTTTCCCCAAGTGTATATATATATATATATATATATACACACACACACACACACACACCGGAACACTCGCTCTACAGAATCCAAACAATCTAAACTACGAAGCTACTGAGCTCCTTCTCATCTAGATCTATAAAACTAGACAAGATATCAGACTACAAACGAGTCTGACTCAATCACCAAACCTTCCTGAACAGCTGGTTCCACAACCAGAAATAGCTCATACACGTACTCCCTCAGAGATACGTGAAACTCATCGAATCCAATTATCCAACTGGAAATTCAACTCTTGAAAACCAAACACCAATCCAACCAAAACACAGAAGAGATCCAAAACAAAACTCCGATTCCGGAATCCAAATTCCTTCGTCTCTAATCCACAAAACTCTTCGGATGATCCTGGGCTGTTTATACCCAAACTGATCAGCTTAACCTTTGCTGATGCCCCAAAAAGAAACAAGCTGGACCAAAAACAATCCAACACAACGATCTCCTCAAGATCAATTCCAAAACAAAATACACAACTCTACTCTTCAAATCTCAGAAGAACAAACTCACTTCTTCTATACGGAAAAGACAAAACAGACATATTCCCAAACTGCTTCCGCTTCACAACTTTGATGTGGAATAGAAGAAAAATGCTGATGATGATCACGAGCACAATCTGGACAACCACATCCTAGAATATGATTCAGCAGATACATAAAAGAAAACTTAGAAGTTCCACCAAAACCTAAGCTGCTTCACCACACCTTATCTCGGGAAATCATCCTCCTACTAGCTGATACACTGGTAGCACTCCTGGAATCCAGACGATAAGAAAACTCGATCTCCTGATACAAACAAACATCTGACTTCTCAGAAGACATCCAGAAAAGTGTCTGATAACACAAGAGATCACTCAAACAATCGCAAGTCACTTTTGCGATCAATCCCGACCAATTCCAAAAGAAAACTGTTCTCTCTTTACCAAACAGAACAACTTACTCTTAATTAGCCAATCCACTGAAGAAATGGATCCACTCTTCTGCTTCTGAACTCCACCTTCAGAAACTGCTAAGCCAGAAAACTTCCTGTCGACACAGAATACTCCAAGCTGCACTGCTGAAACCAACGCCCAAAGACTTCTTAACCCAAATTTCTTCGAGAAACTCGGACCTCAAAGCCAAACACCAACAACCAGCTGAACTCAGCCACATCACTGAAGCAGACACACATCCCAAAACTTGTTCCAAAGAAAACATCTTCGGAGACATCCATAGTCACTTTGTCTCATCACGCAGCTACCACTTCCTGAGGTATCAAAATACCATCACACACTTCTGCCAGACCGACAGATCCAAACTCAACTCATCCATCTTCAAAGATGAACTCTGAACCTTTACAGGTTACCTTCAGAGATCGATGAAATCCTAACACCAAGCTACATCACTCGAGACGGTATTAGGTTTACAGCCTTGACAAATACACTTCCAACTTCAAACATTCAAACTCCAACTAATGGTAGTAGTCGTGTTACACACTCCACTACCTTATCTAGCTTTATAACCTATATTGGAAAATTCGAACAGGTAACCCAATAGATAGGTAGAAATAAATAAATATATATAAATATATTAAAAATTACAAATACGCTCTCTCAAGATAGACACCACTCCAGAGCCTAGGTATTCACTCAACCTAATGCTCTGATACCAACTGTCACGATCTAGGCTTTGCAACCATCGACAGCAGCTCACTCGACCGGTAGGCTTTGCAACCATCCCAGCTCTGCCGTGGCTCATAGTGATATCTCGAGTTTGCTTTTACGGCGAGCTTCTCGACTCACAACTAACCTCAAAAGGCCTTATACTATCCCCGGGGACATGTAGGGGTAAGAGTCTCTCGTTCGCCACCTAACGCAAAGCGAGAAACCCCTATCATGATGTAATGTAGCAAACCCGATCCCGGTCTCATCGAAATCCAAAATGTGTCTTTTAGGTCCAAGTTGTTTTGAGTTTAAAATAATTCAATTTAATTATCTATATACACACAGATAGATAATCCACATCATCACAATAGATAATCATCACCATAGATAATCCATATAATCATTATCAGAAGATAATCCAAATCATCATCACAATGCAACCAATGCATCCATGTCACACAACATTACTAATCTCATATCTGAGATTCAAACTATCCAAGGAAATCTATATCATCCATATATAAACAAGGATTTAATAACCACACCATATATAATTAATTTAAATGAATTAAATTAATTACATTATCTCTAATTAATTTAAAGTAAATTAAATTAATTACCTCAATCTATAAATCCTGCTTATACAACCATTGATTACAAACCAATCAACTTAATTAATTAACCACTAATTAATTCCTTTGATTAATCATCCTCTAATTACATTCAAGTAATTAATTTCACAATTTAATTATTCTTAATCAAATACAGTAATTAACCTTTAATTACTTTTATTAATTAATTAATTATAATTAATCACATTAATCCTTAATTAATTATATTAATTAATTACTCCAATCACTTATCATTAATTAATTAATCTCAATTAATTAATCTTAATCACATCATTAATTATATTAATTAATGATTCCTAATTACATTTAAATTAATTACTTTATTAAGTAATTAACCATAATTATTAATCACCTTTGATTAATTAACTTTCAGTAATTAACTATTCTTAATTACTTCATTGAGTAAATTCATTACCCCTAAATTAATTATATTTAATAATTAATTATATTTATTAATCATCCTTGATTAATCTCATTAGTAATTAATTACTCTTAATTAATTACATTACTTAATTATTTCCCAAATGACTTAATCAATAATTGCTTAACTTAATTACACAAGTAATTAATTATTAATTTCTTTCATAGAGAAATTATCCTTCATAATAATTACACAAGTAATTAACCCCAAACTCTCCCATAATTCAATAATTTACATTCAGTAATTACTCATCTTAATTACTTCTTTAAGTAATTATCCTTCATTAATTACTTATCAACCCATCAATGATTATTCTAAATTAATTAAACTTAATTAATTAATTTAAACAAATCAAATATATTAATCAATTACAATGAGTAATTAATAACTTTAATTACTTCACAAAGTAATCATAATTAACCAAATTCTATAATGATTATCATATTTAATTAATCTAATTAATTATCAAAGTTAATTTCATTAATTAATTAATAAATCATCCCAAGTTAATGACCTTCATTAACTTATCGTCAATTTCTTTAATTACCTTACTTAAGTAATTAATTTAAATTAATCGTTTATTAATCACAAATTTATTAATACTTAATGATCATTTAATTAATTACTAATTATTTAATTAATTAAGTTTTTAACTTAATAAATCTTAACCTCTTGATAAATTAATTTCAAATCATTAATTAAAATCTTAACTTATTTAATTAACGATCTTATTCCCAAATTAATTAATCTTAATTAATTAACCTTAACCTTAATTAATAAATTAATTCAAAATCCTTATTTAATTAATTAAATAAATAAATTAATTAACCATCTAATTTCCTAACTAATTTAATAAACCAAAATCATTCAAATCTTTGATTTATTATAAGTAAAACATTTCTTATTAATAATTTCATTATGATTAACAAAGTAATATTTAAAACAACTTACTTTAAAATTTGTTTCCAAATTTCGTTTTAAAATTTAAATTTAAAATGAAAACCAAGCTGTGACGCCCCACCTCTATACCCACGCTAGCCAAGAACATTACGGTGAATGCTGTCAACTAGCACGGAGAATAAGGCTGTTGAGGAGCGACCATCCGTGTAATTGCTTTGCGCGAGCATCGATATGTCAGATAGTATAACATGCGTTTTATCTCAAGAGGAAATCCGACATACCGACACAAGCACAAAGCTACTACACAGTGGCTATAATATCTTCAGAAACAAATATAGAAATAAACATAACATAAATCAGTCACAGACAATTCATATCACAAAGGCAGAAATAGATATGAATATAACACATGAAAGTGTACATTAGAGTAGTGGTCAAACAAGATCCACAATATCAAAAAGAATAGATACAAGTTCTTAACAAAAGAATAAGTATACATCATAGAGTCTGTATCTCAAATGTATACAACAAAAAACTACTAAACTAAAGTAGTTAGCCAAAAGTCAGAAGATGGTTCCAGATAGGAAGCCATGAGGAAGCACCTGTAATATCTCAGTCTGACCCGAGTATTATTTAAGAAGAAAATAATAAACGGATCAGTCTAGCTATAAATATCAGATGAAATGATATAGAATAAGAGATATGACTAAACGTATAATAATCACAACGCCAAGCTGTGATAAATAAATAATTGAAAAATCAATAAGAGATTAATCAATATCGCTAGGATCTTCTCAAAGATAAAAAGGAAAGTCATACTCCAATTTCATTCACCAAGCCATAATAAATGACATATATATCAATGCCAATCGTAAAAGTTGGTGAAACATAAATTCCAGAATTCAACACACGAAATCCAGAAATCACAAGAAAAGGATGGCCAAGACATTGATGTAGTGCAGACGGTATATCCAATGTATCAAAAGCAAAGACATTGATGTAGTGCAGACGGTACATCCAATGTATCAAAAGCAAAGACATTGACGTAGTGCAAACGGTACATCCAATGTATCAAAAGCAAAGACATTGATGTAGTGCAAACGGTACATCTAATGTATCAAAAGCAAAGACATTGATGTAGTGCAAACGGTACATCCAATGTATCAAAAGAAAAGACATTGATGTAGTGCAAACGGTACATCCAATGTATCAAAAGCAAAGACATTGATGTAGTGCAAACGGTACATCCAATGTATCTAAAGCAAAGGCATTGATGTAGTGCAAACGGTACATCCAATGTATCAAAAGATTCAGAGCATCGACGTCGTACAGCGTGACGCCCGATGAACCGAATCAAAAGGGACATCGCTCAATGCTAGTCTAAAACATAAAATGATCGTCATGATCACCGAGAAGTGTCAATTACAATAAGCTAGTAAATATATGAGCTTAGCTTCATGTCCCATAACCACTAGCTTAACTTAAATATTTACGAACAAATTGTAGATCTCCACTAGAAAATTGTCACAAGAGATTCAATCGAACAAGTCCAAGAATTAACCGACGAAGTAAACGCAAGCGTTTCATACCACTTGTTTTACTAAGCCGTTTAATTAGATTTCTCATAGGAGTGAGGTAAAGGTTTGTATATACTAATAGATTAGAAATTGGTTTGAGAAAACGAGCTTTGTAATAAAATAGTGTTGAAATCATTTGAAGAAAGAGTTTTGATATTTACTACTAGTATAGAAAACCTTTATATTTTTAAAGTGACAAATCACAAAGAAGATTGTAAGAACAATCAATCAGTAAAATTCACATTCGAAGACGTGAATAAAATCCAAAGAAACCGATAAAGAATCCATCGAAATGGATATTCAAAAAAATCCCTAAAAAGGAGTCATCAAAGTCATAATAAATGATAACAACAAATAAGATCATCACGAATCGATTTAAATTGGAATTCTCAAGCAAATAGGCAAATAGGCAAAATAGTGCTGATTCAGACGTCTGAAATCAAGGATTCAGACGTCTGAATCTGGAAAATAAATATTTTCCAAAGACAGAATTCAGACGTTTGAATCCTGGATCCAGACGTCTGAAATAGGCACTTTTTAGCCTATTTTCTTTCTGGTTCCAAATGAACCAATTCAGACGTCTGAAACCATATATTCAGACGTCTGAATCTGGGAATAGAAATCTTCCCAGAACAATATTCAAACGTCTGAATATTACGTTTCAGACGTCTGAATCTGGGGTTCAGGGCATTCCCTGAACCTAGGCCAAAAATGGCCAAACGAATATCGGAAACGATCGAACGAGCAAATGGCGATGACTAAGGAATTACGTCGAAAGACAACCCAGCCTAAATGGCTCTTCGATACGCCTCAAATATCAATGTCCAAATATCCATAATAGGATTTTCATAAATTAGACCAAAACACCAAAAATTGGAATATACACAAAATCAATCCAAACCAAAATCAATTGTACATGAATAAGTGTTAGGAATTCATACCTAACAATCGAAGATAATTATAGACTAAGATGTGAGATAAAAATCTCACCTTTGAACCCAAATAAATGAAGGAGAAGCTTCAAGAACAAGCTAAGATCAATCCCTCTTCAATTTCAACACTAGAAGCTTGAATCTAAGCTTAAAAGAGAAACATTTCCTAAATTAGGTTTAGGAATTTTCTGAAATCAAAGAGAGAAAGAGTTGGAGAAGAAGAAGGAGATGCTTACCAATGGGTTCAGTTGAGTTTGGAGCAAGAAGATGGATTTGCTAATGGAAACTAGAGCTTAGGATTTCCTAATTCTTTTTCTCTTCCCCCATTTTTGATGAAGCTTGAATGTATTAGGAAATTATGAAGTAATGAAGAGGAGAAGGGTTTGGGACTGAATACATAAGTGGCTCAGCCCAAACCAAAGCCCTAAGTACAAAGTAGCAAAAATCAACTTTCTCCAAACATATGGAAGCTTATACTCAAAAAGGTCGCAAACGGCATTTTGAACTCAATGGAAGTGGTCTCGGGTCCTAATTCGGCTGTTTGCAAAAAGTAGCTTTTCGGACTAAAATCCGACTAACGATAAAATATTTAAATATAAAATCGATAAATATGCGGGTTGTTACACAAACTAAACTTTATCAAAGTTTTAAAAACATTTTAAAACCTTTTTAAAACTTATGCTAAATAATCTCTCATTTTATAAAAGGAATTTAAACCTATATTTATTTAAGATTCAAATCATATTTAAAATATGTTTCAACAATTTAAGTTGTTTAAACACTTAAAATATTTAAAACTTCCTTTATTTCCAAACATGAATTCAAATTGGATCTTGGTTTCAGATTTAAACTTATTTTTAAATCTTCTACTTTAAATTTAAAGCTTTAACTTAAATTTCAGATATTTAAACTCTTTTATAGTTGTGAAAATATTTTAATTTAAAAAGTTTAAATTAAATCTTCAAACCAGGAATTCAAACTCAGACTGACAACCATGCTTTAAATTTAGTTTCAAATTCTTGTTTAAAAACCCTACTCCAGATTTTTGAATCAAATCTCTTTGAATTGAAATGTACAGGTTTCTAAAACCTGTTAACTACAGAAAATAAAATACCCGAGTTTCCCCCTGTTTTACTTTGAGTAAAACCATGAACTGCTTCGAGTAACAACTCAAATTTCTCGAGTATTGACCCGAGTGCAAATCTACTACAAAACCCAAAACCTTCCGTGTCACCATCTTCTTCATCGTGCACATGCACGGTGGTTCTGGCCAACTCCGACCACTACCCAGACAACAAGCAAGTCACCGATCACCATTGAAGCTCGTCGTGATCGTCAGAAACCCACAATCATCAAGAAAATCAAACTGAGTTTCCCCCAAACCCAAAACTGAAGCATACTCTAACAGTTTACCTTCAAACCCCAACCTCGTAAATCGTCCATCCTCTCTCCTACGGCCATCGGAGTCTCTGGGTCTCCGGCCATCTCATCTTTGAAAGTGCGGTGTGTATACAATTATATGTGCTAATATAGTACACACGGATCGTGTAATATGGACAATAATATAAATGCGGAAAATAGATGATAGTAGCAAAGTAAAAATAAAAATAGAAAAATCACACCAGAGATTTTTATACTGGTTCGGAGCACCGTCCTACGTCCAGTCCCAGACTCCTATCTGGATTTTCACTATTAACTACCTCGCTTCACCCGGAGGAACAGGTTTACAATACCCGAACAGCCGAACGGGATTTCACGCCTCTAATACACTGAGGACTTCAACACTTGCCTCTTACAACACCGAGGACTTCAACACTTGCCTCTTACAACACGAGGACTTCAACAAAAACAAATACAATTGTTGTTGACAACTTGTGTTCTTGAAAACACGGATTTGTCACTAGTAGTACACCCTTCCTATAATCTTATCCTCAAAGAATATGAATGATGTTTTGTAAAGATTAAAGAAGGTATTTACTTATTGAATCAAAAGATATGAAATAATTTCAATGATTCAATAAGCTAAATTAATTTTTAGAATGCAGGAGTGTTAGAGATTAGATTAGAGAGCATATATGATCGTGTAAAAACTTGTGCTTGAATCAATGATTTAGATGAGTATATATAGAGAAAAATAGTTGTAACTCTTTGTGAACAGTTGCCATTAAGAGTTATGATCATTGATGAAAGATAGGAGATGCAACCTTTGGAGAAGAGAAGTGTCTTTTGGAAAAGTTGCTTTCTGTTTAAAAACGGTCGACAGGTCAAAAATGGACCGGTAGACAGGAATTCAAATATATATATACGTTATGTGCATGTGTGCACGTTCACTGTGCATTCTGGGCAAAAACGGTCGACCACCTTATTTTCAACCGGTCGACCGGTTCAGTCCAATTTGCACAGTTAATGTGCATATGTATATATATTGAAAGATTGAAGTTATATGATTATTTGAGGATAGATTTTAACATAAATTACTAACATACCAAATAATCAACCTCTAATATATGGAGCTCTTTGTGTTTCTTAAATGAATAACTTCTTTTTGTCGATCACGGCTTATTCCTTTGTCAGAAATCAAAACTCTATAAAAATCTTGACTCAACATTCTCCCCCTTTTTGATTGATGACAACATATATCTGAAGTTCTGAATCTCCCCTTGAATATGTGATCTCCCCCTGAGATTTTATCTTATATATATATATTCCTGCAAATAATTGTTAGCACTTTCTCCCCCTTTGTCATCGACAAAAAGGAATAATAGATAATGGAATAATATAGGAGTATATCAGCCAAAATATCCATTTTCCTCTTTTCTTAAGTAGGACCTGCAAAAAATAGAATTAAGTCCATGGTACCCACTTTTTATAGGGTCCGGGGGGTTAGGTCTTTGGAAACCATACCCATTTGGGTGTGGTTGAACCTTTATAAATATAATTTTCATTACAAATTACATTCTTATAATAGTTGCTAATATAAAGTTGTTTATCATGATCAATCATATTAGCTGGAATCCATATCTTAATACTATTAGTCATTAGCTTAGTACTTGAAGAATAATTTCTATCATTTCTAAACAAAGTACTATTATGACTATAACTGGTTTTAAAACTATCTTGATTACTAGTACTAGCACTAAAGTTAGTATACATGAATGCATATCTAGTACTATTTTTACTTTTAGCTTGTTTATAGCCTACACCACTTATATCATTGTGAGCTTTTGAATTCTTAACATAACCTATTCCCTTCTTATTTGAAGCAGGTTGAGAATTTTCAATAATCCTGGATAAATTTTCTCTCCCTTTATTAAAATTGGAAATATTTTTAGTAATGTCATCAAGCTTAGTTTTGAGACTAGTGTTATCTAACTCAACAATTTTAATTTTTGTTTTTAACTCATGATTTTCAGAAGCTAGAGCATTATTCTTTTCTTTTTGAGCTTCTATTTCTTGACTTAATAGAGCGAGTTGAGAATTGTCTGAATCTTGAATTTTCTCAAGTTCTTCTTCTAATATTCTCTTCTCGTCTTTAAGCATATCTCTTTCGAATTCTGCTTTCTTCTGATTTTCCAGAGCTTCCTTATATTTTCTTTTGAGGCTTTTTAAAGTGTCTAGAAGTTCTGAATTTATTTCTATCATATCATCAAAAGTTAGATCACTAACCTCGTTATCTTTTGCCATGAAGCATTTGTTTGTTTGCTCCTTTGATTGTTCTTTATTGCTCTTCCTCTTCTTATTGCCTTGACTAGATCTCTTTGTAGCCATTTATTCTAGGATGTTGTTACGATCTCTAGAAAACCAGGCTCTGATACCAAATGAAAGTGCGGTGTGTATACAATTATATGTGCTAATATAGTACACACGGATCGTGTAATATGGACAATAATATAAATGCGGAAAATAGATGATAGTAGCAAAGTAAAAATAAAAATAGAAAAATCACACCAGAGATTTTTATACTGGTTCGGAGCACCGTCCTACGTCCAGTCCCAGACTCCTATCTGGATTTTCACTATTAACTACCTCGCTTCACCCGGAGGAACAGGTTTACAATACCCGAACAGCCGAACGGGATTTCACGCCTCTAATACACTGAGGACTTCAACACTTGCCTCTTACAACACCGAGGACTTCAACACTTGCCTCTTACAACACGAGGACTTCAACAAAAACAAATACAATTGTTGTTGACAACTTGTGTTCTTGAAAACACGGATTTGTCACTAGTAGTACACCCTTCCTATAATCTTATCCTCAAAGAATATGAATGATGTTTTGTAAAGATTAAAGAAGGTATTTACTTATTGAATCAAAAGATATGAA
This sequence comes from Allium cepa, assembly GCA_030765085.1. Lineage (NCBI taxonomy): Eukaryota > Viridiplantae > Streptophyta > Magnoliopsida > Asparagales > Amaryllidaceae > Allium > Allium cepa. The sequence continues at coordinate 396,380,895 of CM060944.1, forward strand.
ATAATTTCAATGATTCAATAAGCTAAATTAATTTTTAGAATGCAGGAGTGTTAGAGATTAGATTAGAGAGCATATATGATCGTGTAAAAACTTGTGCTTGAATCAATGATTTAGATGAGTATATATAGAGAAAAATAGTTGTAACTCTTTGTGAACAGTTGCCATTAAGAGTTATGATCATTGATGAAAGATAGGAGATGCAACCTTTGGAGAAGAGAAGTGTCTTTTGGAAAAGTTGCTTTCTGTTTAAAAACGGTCGACAGGTCAAAAATGGACCGGTAGACAGGAATTCAAATATATATATACGTTATGTGCATGTGTGCACGTTCACTGTGCATTCTGGGCAAAAACGGTCGACCACCTTATTTTCAACCGGTCGACCGGTTCAGTCCAATTTGCACAGTTAATGTGCATATGTATATATATTGAAAGATTGAAGTTATATGATTATTTGAGGATAGATTTTAACATAAATTACTAACATACCAAATAATCAACCTCTAATATATGGAGCTCTTTGTGTTTCTTAAATGAATAACTTCTTTTTGTCGATCACGGCTTATTCCTTTGTCAGAAATCAAAACTCTATAAAAATCTTGACTCAACAATCTTCACTACCTCACCCTCAAAAAATTGTTGCACTCGATCAACGAGGCACCATGCCGATCAAAATTTCCTACTGCCCAATAACTAGGTTTAGAACTTCCCCCCTTTTACACTTTCCAGTAAGAACAGCAATGCACAAAAAAATCTAAACACTAAAAATTGTAATTTTGGTTTTAAAAAATTACATTTTAGTTTTAGCTTTTGATTCAAGCACCTGAAACTAAGAAATAATCAACTTAGATTTGTCAGATTTCAGTTTACTTGTTATTACCTTGTTTCCAGTAAAACTACAAGTATTTTTTTTTCATCTTCAAAAAATCTTAAACTTATAATTGATGATATATTAAACATACATTGTTCAAATCTCTTGTATTATTAAAGATTAATTTAAGAACACTTAAGTTTTTCTTTCAAAATTTTGGACCTGGAACTTAGAAGAATACTGTAATAATCATATAACAGTAAACTTATACTCATATACTCAATATAATTCATATTACAGGAACAAACATACATCATCATAACTATACTTGAGTTTTTAAACTAATGAGGTTAATAATACAAATCAACATGAAATCCAGGTAAACATACACAAGTCGTAAATCAAGCAACAATTTAATACTTAATTTTTTTGAAAAGAAACATGTTACTCACCAGGGAAAATGAGGACAGAGCCTATATTTTTGAAAACTGTTTTGAAGGCTACTTAGAATTTGATAAAAACTTAGGTGTTTGCCGATTTAAACTTGCATGCAGGCATGAACAAATCCAGACTCCTTTTTACTTTTGAATTTAAACTTGCATGTAGGCCATTCAAAACATGAACTTGCTCCAGATTCCATTTTTACATTCCCAGGTTATAAAAAAAATAGAGTTTACTTGTTTTGATTTTACAGAGGACTGCAGGTTGGTTTTGAAATCTGGCTACAGGCCTTGTATGCTTGATTCCCGGATTTAAAGAAAATGCAGAGACTTGTTTGTTGATTAAATTTGCATGCAGGTAAATCTTTTGCAGTTGTAAGCAAATGAAATTTGTTGAAGACAAACCAGATTGAAAGATGCATGCAGATTTTCATTTTGCTTTTGAAAATGATTTTACAGAGGCAAGGAAATATAGATTTCAGGTTGATTTAATTACAGGTTGAAAATGATTTGGTTTGAGGAAGCATTTCAGATTTTAACATGATTTCACTTTTGAGAGTATGGAATACAAATTTGTTTCAGATTTGATTCAGCTGAAAACAAATCTATTTATCTTTGAAATTTTTTTGAAGATTAGAAAAGAAGAGGATTGAAGAAAATATGCTTTTAGAAGTGAAATGGGTTTATTTAAAAATTGAAAGAAAATTAAAAAAATAAATATGACACATGTACTATATTCTTACATTTGTCAATAAGAGTAGGTTATTAGTTCACACTTGTCTCATTAGTTACATAAAATGTTAACACTTGTTTTTATACATGTTTACTTATTTTTATTTAATTTAAAAGTAAATGAAATCCTCTTTATTTATTAAATACATATATATAAAGTAATTTCATAAATAAATGTATATGTATTGCTTTTTAAAGAAAATGAAATAAAACAATTTATATAAAAATGAAAGCTTATTTATAAAATTTGAATATGTTTATTCATTTGAAATTTCAAAATTAATTCAATTTCAAATGCTATTTATACATTTTTAAAAAAATTCCAATTTTAAAACTAATTTATCAACACATTTTAATTTTAAAATAATAGCACTGTCTTTTAAAATCTTATCTATATTTATACTTTTATTATTATTTGAAAATAACATATTTATTAATTTAAATAATTTATAAAAGAAATTATACATTAATGTTCAATATATAAATCGTATTTGAAATTTCCATATATAATTCCAAACTATATTTATTATGCTATATTCAAAAAGAAATAAAATAAACTTTTGTTTATCTTATTAAAATTTAACTATGCTTTAAAATATATTTAAACAAATTAAAACAATTTCTTTAAATATCTTAAAACCATATAGTTATTTATTTAATAGTTTGAATAGTTATTTATTAAATAAAATAATAAATTCCAAATTATTAAAATTAATTATTAGAATTAAAAACAAGATTTTATTTGTTCATTTAATTTCAATCAAAACTTATCTATTTACAATATATATAAATATATATATATATATTTATATATACACACACATTATAAATAGAAAGCAATTTAGTAGCTTTTAAAAGATAAAATTCACCAATTAAACATTTATTTGATTGGATCATTAAATCAAATCTAAATTTATTAATAGAATTTATCAAATCAATTTAATTTTAAATACAGATTATTAAATTGATATTGCCAAAATTTCCGGCATATCACACTACGTCTCCCCGATCGAACCCTCATCGCAGATCCACACTTGAACGAGAAGCAATACAATGAATGGTCGGAACTTAATCATCTAATTTTGGCAGCACAGAAACCCAGATCAAAAAATGAACGGAAAAATTTACATACGCTCGTCGAGAGCTTCTGTGACGACCCGGAATTTTCAAGCATTTAAAATCGGAATATTTAATTGATTTTAAATATTCAATATAATAATTTTAACTGGAATAACAAATATCGCTATTTGTTTGATAATTAAATAATAGAATTTAGTTATTAGAAGTTGAGTAAATTGTTGAATCTTGAATTTTAAGCCTGTTAAAAATAATTTGAAGGTTTGTAAAATTTATATTGATAACACTGAAGATAATAGAAGTTATAAAATTGAAATTAGCAGTGGTTTGTTTAGTTTTGAAATTTTATCGTTTAAATTGAATTTAAAATATAGCCTTCCAAGGCACAGTCTCGGAATTTGACAAAACCAGTTCCATTAGGTCCGTAATATTGAATTATTATCGGATTTCAAATTTCGTATTGATCGGAGTTAGTGTTTGAGTATACGATATATAAACGCTGAGAATTTAATTGATAATAATAGATGCGAATTTGAATTTAAAATAAGTGAACATTGTACTTGATTAGTAAAACTTAATTTACATTAGAACCTTTCCAGTTCTTTCCTTGGCACGCTATCTTGTCTTCCTTTGGAAGCAATTCGACCCTTAAAGATTCATCTCTATCGAACAAATCAGTTCGATCCCTAAAATAAAAAAATAAAAAAATGGCCGAAGCCTTTATTCTTCAAAATCAGGTAGAAACCCATTTTGTCTTCCTCAAAAATTTCAGTTTCCCCAAATCGAACAGCAAGCTTCTAAATTAAATTGATGTTGCCACTTAAACCCAGTACTGCTCGGAAAAAAAAGGGTTTATTCGATCGATAGATGTTAGGGCTCGCACGTAGGCGGGGGAGTAGGGGATCTCGAGGGGTAGCTAGGTGATGGGCGACATCGACCTAGGGTTGGTAGCATGGGGCGGTTCGCGTTCGTTCGAGGGGGATTCAAGTACAGTAGACGTCGAGGGTTGCTGAAGCAAAATCGTGCTTGGAAGGAAAGGTCGTGAGCAATGACCTAGGGATTGTGCGATCGCTTGTTGGAAGTCACGTTTGGGATATAGTTGTCTGGAGTCGTGTTGGCATCGCGATGTTGGTCTCGAGCAGAGGCGGCGAGGTAACGTTTCTTTGTTTATTAACATAATAGAATGTTTATACGCAGAAATAAATAAATAAATAAATAAGTTTGTATATATAAATTTACAGTATAGTTAACAGTAAGTTTTTAAAAATATATATATAATAATAATAATTTAAAATCAAACTTATTAGTTAAAACCCAACGATTAATTTTAAATTTAAATAATGGTCAATTTAATTTATCAAATAGTGAATTATTGGTAGATCATTTCAAATGTTAATAAATCATATAAATGTTTGTACAAGGTCTTAATTTGTGAAGAAACAAGTCGAGATTGGATTGAGATCGCAAAACAAAGCAAAGGTGAGTTAATCTCACTCAGCCGAATTTAAAATTTAAATTTAAATGATTAAATTTAAATAATTGATTGTATGGTTGAATTGATTGATGTGATATAATATAGTATAATTTAAAATTGGCATATTATGTGATGCTAACGTATGTGGATGCAGGGAGAACAGGTTGGGGGGATCCAACTGGACCCCTCAACTTTATTTAATTATTTAATATTCTCTGTTCTGAGTATTTGATATCCTGTAATGAATTATGTTGAAATATTGAATGCTATGGCTTGATTGTTATAATCAGGCAATAATGAATTACCAAGTATATATAATTTGAGCTTGGGAATGAAAATAAAAGAAGTGAAATTGTAGGTAAAATAATTATGGAACTTGAATAAATTTAAAAATGAATTGTAAAAGAAATAAAGTAACTTTAATATTTTAATAAATAAATCTTGAGTATAGAAAGGAAATTTGAATAAACAGAAAGTTAATGAATTTTTAAACATCAGTGTTATTAATTAATAGAACAAAGCTTTTATTTTGAATTTAAGATTTAAATTATTGAAAAGAATAAAGAAGAAATTGGGAAAGATGAAATTCGTATATTTCAGTTAAAAAGATTTAAAATCAAAGGGAAATAATAATAGTAATAAAGTCTATAATTAATGAATTTTAAAATGAATTAAGAAAGTAAAGATATTTATTTCAAATGGAATAAAGTGGGAATCAATTTGGAAAATTGATTTAATTGATTGAAGTTGGAATTCCCCCTGGATAACCAAGTACGTTTTCAAAGTAAATTTTTAAGTATAAGTTAAATGATTAAAAGTTGTTTTTAAAAAGAAAGTTTTGGAAAATTTCTTATATTTTAATTCTAAAGTAAGTATTTTCTCTTAATCTATTATAGTAGTAATTATTTTAAAGAATGACTTAATATTATGTTTTTAAAAATATAAATCTAGTTTTATATTTATTAATTAACCTTATTTCCAAATATTCATATAGTATGGTATTTTTAATAAATTATTGATGTAGTTTTAACTTAAATGTTTTAAAGTACATTTCAAAGTAAAGTGTTTTAAATTATTTTAGAAATCTAGTTTTGTGCTTAGTGATTTCAGAGGAGATAGAAAATATTTGGGAAAGTTTATTCTAAAAAGGAAGATGGTTTTGAAACTGTTTTTAAAGGATTGAAAATAGAAATACATCTTGTGAAGATATTTTGAGGTTAATAAATAATTTGGGAAATTATTTATTGTTGGATGGTTGTTTGTGAATATTAATTGATAGTTAAATAACCGACTATCAATATTGGCCAAATGCGTTGATCGTTTCGAAGAGACCGGGATCGAGATTTATTTCTCGAAAACCACTTCGATCCGGTTTGTACGTTTCGTGAAAACGAGTTTGGGTTCGAAGATGGAGCAGTGAAGTGCAAGGGCTAATCGCTACTAATCCTGAGGATATTTCCAAAATGGATGTAGTAGGAATAGTGCCTTCGGTTCCGTTCGAACCCGGAACGGACTTGTATGGATGAATGCTTGCGAAACATCTTCAGGTAGACGATGAGCATTCTAAGGGATATGTTCTAAAAAGGTAACGCTTTGCCTCAAGCCTCATCAAATGGGAATGACTGAAAATCAGGGGTTATGCAGCAAGGCTAGGTGGGTAGCACCCAAGCAGGGTGAGGTCATTCCAGTCTAGATGTCCCTTTTTATTTCGACTTAGTGGGCGGTTGCTGATCCCAACCGTGGGGTGATCTCACTCAGGATTATCCAGTAAGGGGTAGTCCCGGCCTTGTGTTGCAGGGGAGCGGGCGTACTCCTCGGTACGGTGATCTAGGCCCCGTACTGTGATAGGTGGTACACTAGTCCTAGTCATTAGTTGGAAATCCATTCTCCCTACGAACCTTGTACGAGTTTTGTTTGTATTACCAACTTTATGGCTAGTAGCTGGAATTTAATAATGTAACAATTTCGGCTATTTCCTAAGTATTTGTATATATACCCTATTATAATATCAGAGGATTTCAATAAAAATTGTCTTAGCTATCGTAAGGTAAAAACCCGACAAGTTTATTTGTGGCGTGGTCTTACGAGATGCTTTTGTTTTCAAAGTATTTTTGAAACTTTAATAATCAATTGGGTGTGATTTTCTCACGCTGGTATTCCAGACTGACTTGGGTGTTATTTAACTGTAATGCTCGGGTCAGACCGAGTATTATAGGATACAGGATTCGATGCTGTGGAGTTCAGGAGTCGAGCTGGACGACAATACGTACTTTCGTACTTGTTTGTATATATTCCGCTGTGTTGAGTTGCTATGTATCCATTTGTATGTTGTTGTTAAACTGTGATTGATGTACTCTGATGACGTAATATATGAACATATATATTTGGATTGGGTAAAGATGATTTATTATCTATTATATTTTATTCCGCTGCGATGGTTAGATTCTGTTGTTGTTTTCTATTTTCTTCTTCTACCTCTTCTTCTTTAACCCAAATGGTTCGTATTTCTGTACATCTTGATTTGATTTTGGTAGAATAGTGTTAACTCATGGGGTACGGATTTGCGGGCCGTTACAGTTGGTATCAGAGCTTAGGTTGGTGATAACCTTGGCTCTGGTGGGAATTACTCATTTAAAATAGAGTCTGTAGTACTCTATAATGATTTTGAGCATATTAATAGATATGAGCGCGTATTTGTTAGTGAATATAAATTTTTTTAATATTGTGTTGATTGATTTATTAAGTGGCATATGAACCTTCGTCGACACAGTCTGCGCAACTGTATCGAAGGGGTTTCTAAACATTTGAATAGAGAAATCGACACGGTATTGTTTAAATATGGGTAGATGAAATAATTTTACCCAAAAACATATTTTGATATAAAGAAAGTTTTTGGAAACTACTTTGCTAATATATGTTTGCTTGGATGTTAGAAATGATAATATTAAAGTATTATCATTTTTAAGTGAAAATTTAACTAGAAATTGAAATATAACTAAAATTTACTGGAATAAATTCATTATAAAATGAAATTTATATATATGAATTATAAATGTAATTCATGAATTGAAATACAATCAAATGAGAATTTGTATAAGCATAAAGTATACAAATGCATTATACTTAAAATTTGAATTAAAACAGAATTTGGAAATTTAAAATCCCAGAGATTTGGAAGTATTTGAAGATAAATGATAGTATTATTGTTTTGGAGATATTTCTGAATGGAAATCTGTTTTAAATGGATTTTGAAAGTGAAATAGCAATGAAATCACTTGGATTATTGAAAAATAATTCTGATGATGACGGCCGCATCATCAGTATTCATTTTCAAACTTTTAAGTGATAAATTGCTGCCAAATTGATTTGTTCAAAAACGTTAGTTGTTTTTGAAAATTTCCAAGGAAATTTGCTGGGAATAAAATCAGGATTGGTTTAAATATTTGAGAAATGCGATTTGAGATGTTGATGATTTCATTTGAAACCAAAGCCGGGTGTTTAAAAATCCTGATGAGATAGTTGTAAGCTTATAAATTGAGATGATTTTTAAATTAGAAAGGAAATATAAGCTTTGAATGTTGGAATTTGAATTAAAAGTGTAAAGTTAAAAAAAAGAAATTAACTTGGATTGGGAAATAAAAATTTAACTGGATTGGAATAAATTGAATAAGTTGAAAATAATATACAGTTTTATTCGAATCAAGTTGAAATCGAATTGAGTTAAATAAATCTGAGTTAAAATAAAATTGAATTGGAATAAGAATTCAATTGAATTATTGAATGGAATTAGATTCCTACCTGGATAAACAGAAATAAGTTGGATAAGAAATAAATTGGATAGGAAATTAGATTGAAATATATAAATTAGAATAACTTGTAAAAGAATTAGAAATCCATGAAATAAAAATATGCTTGGGATATAATTAAACATAAGGCTTGAGTTAAAAAAAAGAATATATTCAAGCCTATGATGAATGGAATTGTGTAAATAATAAGTTGTGACTTATAAATTGAAAATGGAATACAAAATCCAAAATAAATATTTTTGATGAGTTGAAAAATAAAATGAAGATCAAAACTTGAATTATAAAATAAATTTGAACTTAAGAAAATTTAAATGAAGAGATTTTGAGATTAAAATCAAGTTCTGGATTATAAGTTGGGAAAAAACTATTAACATGATAATTAGATAATGAAATATGTAATGAGAACCCAATGTAGTTAAATAAAGTTGAATTGTGAATTTATGATGAAGTTTGGAAATAAAACTCCAGTTATAAATTAAATTCGACTTAAATTGTTGGTGAAGTAAATGAAATTGAATTGTGAGTTCATAAAGGTGAATGGTAAATTGAAAAGGGATAGTGAATTCAGAACTTGAGTTATTAATTAAATTTTGACTTGAAATGTTAACAAATTAAATATAATTGGAAAGGTATCGAATAAAAATGAAATTGGATTAAAATAATAATGGTTTGTATTGAGAATAAAATCCAGTTATGTGGAAATAAATTGGATATGGCCTTGGAATCAATTGAGTTAAGTTGAGTAATAAAAGAGAAAAATTACTTGTAAAATGAAAATGAGCTTATGTATAAAATTTGGAATAAATTGGAGTAGATTAACTTAAGCTGAATAGATGAAGGAGAGTTGAATTGAATTCAACTTAAACAAAGTTTAATAATATTGGATTGGTTTTAATCAAGTGAAAATAAATTTTTAGTCGAAATAAAATTTGGTGTGTTATAAATAATATTAATGGAATGAAATTCTAGAATAAATAATTGTAAACCATTTAAAATTATTAAGGAATTGAAATAACTTGAGACAATAAGAAAATAGAATGTTTCAAATTTAATAGAATGGATTTAAATGAATGTGGATAAGAAATGAAGTATAAATGAGTGGACTGTGAATAAAATTTAATAGGTAATGAAGATGAACCTATGTTGTTTATGGTTTTGAATGAACTGGTTTGGTTAATAAAATGAAATGCAAGTGAATGGATTCAAATCTGAAATGCAATGAAAACAAGAATATATGGATTGTGAATAAATTTAAAAATGGAATAGAATTTAGTATAAATTGAGTTGAAATCCATTTAAATTGGTTATAAAACATAAATACTTGTTTATTCACATAGATCTCTTCAAAATGCATAGAATAAATTATCACTTGATGTAAATGGAAGTAATTAAAATTCTATGAGTTGATGGAAGTAAAATAAATTGATTTTGAAAGAAATTGAATTAAATATGAGTTCAGTTTCCTTAAGAATAAATTAAATGTAGGCAATTGAGTTTTAAATCATTCAAATTGATGAAGTTTTGTACGAATGGATTGAAAACCATTCAAATTGAATGAAAATAGTTTATAAATTAATTGAAACAGTTGAATTAGTGTGAAAGTTGTAAAAATTGCTTACGGAAAATGTTTGATGTGCATTTCTTTAGAATTCATATGTTTTAACCATTGCAACTAAGTGAAATATAGTTAAACTGCATATATTTGGCACTTACGTGTTTAAATTGAGTAAGAACAGGTATCTGGAGGCCGTGTGGCTGGATTTGGATTGCATTAGTTGCTAAAAATTATAAGCTGTTTGCTTAAAATGCTAAATAAGGTACGCCTACGCAATAAAAATAGAAAATATGAACTGTTTTTGGTTTTTCCGCCCGGGTGGGTCGATGTATATATATTTATCTCTTTTGTCAAATTGCAAAAGCTCCTCCGTACAAAGGGGACTCTGCCAAAACTTTTAGAAAATTTTGGGAGTTAGAAAATTTTTGAAAATTTTTGGAAAATTTTGTTAACGACAAAACAGTTTCGAATTGAAAATTGAAATAAGTTAGTAAATGAAACTAATTTAAAATAATGACATGAAACAGTATAAATGGAAAATAAAATTTAAAATTTAGCGTTGATGATAAATTGAATTCATATGGAAATGAAAGAATCAATGTGAATAGAAATGGATATAAACTAAAGTGGTAAGATGAAAATAAATACAAGAAACATATAAAATGCTTATACTAACTTAAGAAGGGAATGGTGAATTCTTGATTGGGAATTGATACTACAAATATAACCTATGATAATATTTGAATGAATAAATACCGACAGTTTGTAAGAAAGTTGATATGATGTTTTGGGAATATTGTGATTGGATATTAGTGCTAAGCAGAATATGCAGGTAGTATGAAGGGAAAAGAGAATTAGTTTTGATTTCAGATAGTAAATTTGAAATGCTCGACAAAAAGATATGTGTTTAAATTTCTATATGAAATTTGATTGGGATTTTGATCGAGCCACTTGGCTTTTTGTTTTCTTTTTGGATTTGGGAGGCAGTAGAGCCATTTTGTAGTTGTACCGAGTCAGCCGCGCAAAGGAGACGCTGGCGAAATTTTTCGGGAATTTAGGGAGTTAGACAATTTTTGAGAAAATTTTGATAATTCAAAATTTGGTTTTGAATTATAATTTGAATAGTTGAACAAGAAGGTTATTTGAAAATTATAGAAGGTTTAGGAAAAATTTGGAAAGTTAATAAGAATAATAATGGGTCTTTTGTAAAAAGATAATTGGTAAAGATGTTGAATTGTTAGAAACTGTTTAATTTTAGGGAAATAATAAACAGGAATTGGATCATTCTTCCTAACTAGTAATTTCGGGGACGAAATTCTTTTAAGGGGGGAGGAATGTGACGACCCGGAATTTTCAAGCATTTAAAATCGGAATATTTAATTGATTTTAAATATTCAATATAATAATTTTAACTGGAATTACAAATATCGCTATTTGTTTGATAATTAAATAATAGAATTTAGTTATTAGAAGTTGAGTAAATTGTTGAATCTCGAATTTTAATCCTGTTAAAAATAATTTGAAGGTTTGTAAAATTTATATTGATAACACTGAAGATAATAGAAGTTGTAAAATTGAAATTAGCAGTGGTTTGTTCAGTTTTGAAATTTTATCGTTTAAATTGAATTTAAAATATTGCCTTCCGAGGCACAGTCTCGAAATTCGACAAAACCAGTTCCATTAGGTCCGTAATATTGAATTATTATCGGATTTCAAATTTCGTATTGATCGGAGTTAGTGTGTGAGTATACGATATATAAACGCGCTGAAAATTTAATTGATAATAATCGATGCGAATTTGAATTTAAAATAAGTGAACACTGTACTTGATTAGTAGAACTTAATTTACATCATAACCTTTCCAGTTCTTTCCTTGGCATGCTATCTTGTCTTCCTTGGAAGCAATTCGACCCTTAAAGATTCATCTCTATCGAACAAATCAGTTCGATCCCTAAACTAAAAAAAATATAAAAATGGTAGAAGCCTTTATTCTTCAAAATCAGGTAGAAACCCATTTTGTCTTCCTCAAAAATTTCAGTTTCCCCAAATCGAACAGCATGCTTCTAAATTAAATTGATGTCACCACTTAAACCCGGTACTGCTCGGGAAAAAAAGGGTTTATTCGATCGATGGATGTTAGGGCTCGCACGCAGGCGGGGGAGTAGGGGATCTCGAGGGGTAGTTGGGTGATAGGCGACATCGACCTAAGGTTGGTAGTATGGGGCGGTTCGCGTTTGTTCAAGGGGTTTCAAGCACAGTAGACGTCGAGGGTTGCTGAAGCAAAATCGTGCTTGGAAGGAAAGGTCGTGAGCAATGACCTAGGGATTGTGCGATCACTTACTGGAAGTCACGTTTGGGATATAGTTGTCCGGAGTCGCGTTGGCATCGCGATGTTGGTCTCGAGCAGAGGCGGAGAGGTAACATTTCTTTGTTTATTAACTTAATAGAATGTTTATACGCAGAAAAAACTAAATAAATAAATTTGTATATATAAATTTACAGTATAGTTAACAGCAAGTTTTTAAAAATATATATATAATAATAATAATTTAAAATCAAACTTATTAGTTAAAACCCAATGATTAATTTTAAATTTAAATAATGGTCAATTTAATTTATCAAATAGTGAATTATTGGTAGATCATTTCAAATGTTAATAAATCATATAAATGTCTGTACAAGGTCTTAATTTGTGAAGAAACAAGTCGAGATTGGATTGGGATCGCAAAACAAAGCAAAGGTGAGTTAATCTCACTCAGCCGAATTTAAAATTTAAAATTAAATGATTAAATTTAAATAATTGATTGTATGGTTGAATTGATTGATGTGATATAGTATATTATAATTTAAAATTGGCATATTATGTGATGCTAACGTCCGTGGATGCAGGGAGAATAGGTTGGAGGGATCCAACTGGACCCCTCAACTTTATTTAATTATTTAATATTCTCTGTTCTGAGTATTTGATATCCTGTAATGAATTATGTTCAAATATTGAATGCTATGGCTTGATTGTTATAATCGGGCAATAATGAATTACCAAGTATATATAATTTGAGTTTGGGAATGAAAATAAAAGAAGTGAAATTGTAGGTAAAATAATTATGGAACTTGAATAAATTTAAAAATGTATTGTAAAAGAAATAAAGTAACTTTAAGATTTTAATAAATAAATCTTGAGTATAGAAAGGAAATTTGAATAAACAGAAAGTTAATGAATTTTTAAACTTCAGCGTTATTAATTAACAGAACAAAGCTTTTATTTTAAATTTAAGATTTAAATTATTGAAAAGAATAAAGAAGAAATTGGGAAAGATGAAATTCGTATATTTCAGTTAAAAAGATTTAAAATCAAAGGAAAATAATAATAGTAATAAAGTCTATAATTAATGAATTTTAAAATGAATTAAGAAAGTAAAGATATTTATTTCAAATGGAACAAATTGGGAATCAATTTGGAAAGTTGATTTAAGCGATTGAAGTTGGAATTCTCCCTGGATAACCAAGTACGTTTTCAAAGTAAGTTTTTAAGTATAAGTTAAAAGATTAAAAGTTGTTTTAAAAAGCAAGTTTTGGAAAATTTCTTATATTTAAATTCTAAAGTAAGTATTTTCTCTTAATCTATTATAGTAGTAATTATTTTAAAGAATGACTTAATATTATGTTTTTAAAAATATAAGCCTAGTTTTATATTTATTAAGTAACCTTATTTCCATATATTCATATAGTATGGTATTTTTAATAAATTATTGATGTAGTTTTAACTTAAATGTTTTAAAGTACATTTCAAAGTAAAGTGTTTTAAATTATTTTAGAAATCTAGTTTTGTGCTTGGTGATTGCAGAGGAGATAGAAAATATTTGGGAAAGTTTATTCTAAAAGGAAAGATGGTTTTGAAACTGTTTTCAAAGGATTGAAAATAGAAATATATCTTATGAAGATATTTTGAGGTTAATAAATAATTTGGGAAATTATTTATTTTTGGATGGTTGTTTGTGAATATTAATTGATAGTTAAATAACCGACTATCAATATTGGCCAAATACGTTGATCGTTTCGAAGAAACTGGGATCGAGATTTATTTCTCGAAAACCACTTCGATCCGGTTTGTACGTTTCGTGAAAACGAGTTTGGATTCGAAGATGGAGCAGTGAAGTGCGAGGGCTAATCGCTACTAATCCTGAGGATATTTCCAAAATGGATGTAGTAGGAATAGTGCCTTCGGTTCCGTTCGAACCCGGAACGGACTTGTATGGATGAATGCTTGCGAAACATCGTCAGGTGGACGATAGGCATTCTAAGGGATATGTTCTAAAAAGGTAAAGCTTAGCCTCAAGCCTCATCAAATGGGAATGACTGAAAATCAGGGGTTATGCAGCAAGGCTAGGTGGGTAGCACCCATGCAGGGTGAGGTCATTCCAATCTAGATGTCCCTTTTTATTTCGGCTTAGTGGGCGGTTGCTGATCCCAACCACGGGGTGATCTCACTCGGGATTATCCAGTAAGGGGTAGTCCCGGCCTTGTGTTGCAGGGGAGCGGGCGTACTCCTCGGTACGGTGATCTAGGCCTCGTACTATGACAGGTGGTACCCCAGTGCCTAGTCATTAGTTGGAAATCCATTCTCCCTACGAACCTTGTACGAGTTTTGTTTGTATTACCCACTTTGTGGCTAGTAGCTGGAATTTAATAATGTAACAATTTCGGCTATTTCATAAGTATTTGTATATAGACCCTATTATAATATCAGAGGATTTCTATAAAAATTGTTTTAGCTATCGTAAGATAAAAACCCGGCATGTTTTTTTGTGGCGTGGTCTTACGAGATGCTTTTGTTTTCAAAGGACTTTTGAAACTTTAATAATCAATTGGGTGTGATTTTCTCACGCTGGTATTCCAGACTGACTCGGGTGTTATTTAACTGTAATGCTCGGGTAAGACCGAGTATTATAGGATACAGGATTCGATGTTGTGGAGTTCAGGAGTCGAGCTGGACAACGATACGTACTTTTGTAATTGTTTATATATATTCCGCTGTGTTGAGTTGCTATGCATCCATTTGTATGTTGTTGTTAAACTGTGATTGATGTACTCTGATGATGTAATATATGAACAGATATATTTGGATCGAATAAAGATGATTTATTATCTATTATATTTTATTCCGCTGCGATGGTTAGATTCTGTTGTTGTTTTCTATTTTCTTTTTCTTCCTCTTCTTCTTTAACCCAAATGGTTCGTATTTCTGTACATCTTTAGTTGATTTTGGTAGAATAGTGTTAACTCAAGGGGTACGAATTTGCGGGCTGTTACAGCTTCAAATCGATATATAATATGATAAAGTTTGAGGGGTTTGAATTTTTGATTTGATTTTGAAATTGAAATTGAGGGTTTGGGAATTTGAGTTTGTTTCTGTCATTGGAAAGGAGGAGCCACAGAGAATTATATGTACTAAAATGAGGAATGAGAAACAATTAGGATTTATAATGAGGTATTTATAAGCAAATCAGAAAAATAGACCGAGTAGATCAGATTGATTTGAATTCGTACGATAAACGACTCGAAAAGCCCCCTTCTGTCTCCGAAACAAATATGGGTCATCTCATATATCAAAATAGACGTTTTTGGTATTTTTAAACTCAATGGAACAGGTTTAGGTCCTAATTCGATCGTATGAAGAAGTTATGTTAAAATCAGCTTATTTCAAATTGATTTCTGTTGAATTGAATTAAATTGATTTCAGGACGTTTCGAGCCCGTACGATTCGAAATTTGAAACCTCACAATAACTCACTGTTACGGATCCGATGAAGCTGGTTTCGTCGAAATCCGACTCAGTGGCCAAAATGGCCATTTTCACGTAAATTAAATAAATTAATATTAAATTAATTAAATAACTTTTCAATTCAAATTTAATTATTTCCAATTCCTATCACTTTGGATTACTTAGTTACCTATAAATATTTTTAAACAAATTTCTATATCAATTTATTGTTGAATATTTCATCGATTTACAATGTTTAATTCCCATTTCAATAAATTTAGTAATTATCAATTTAATTGCAATAAATCCAATTATTATAATTGAAATTCCAAAATTTGATTAAATTAGATTTCAATCTTTATATTTAATCAATTATTGCCTTATGAATAAAATTAACATTTCTATTCATTTTATTACTTCCACAAATTTCAGTTATTGTCTTAACTCACATTAATGTAACATTTAATTGCAATTGATTTCCAATTTAATACAACGGATTAAATATATATGTAACTTATAAGAATTGTTGCCATTAATCTTAATCACACTTTTATAAGTTTATTATTTTCAAACAAGTATTATAATTCTTACAGAACGCTGATTTTATTCAATTACCATTTATTATATACTATTCATTAATTAATTCAATATTTACACTTGTCATCATAGTTCAATTTATAACCAAGTATAACATTTAAACTATTTCAATTGATTGGACTATCATTCAATTTATTAACAATTATCTTAGATTAACGTTATTACGTTTCATTTTAGTCATTACTTCATTATTAAATTACAAATTTTTATTTCTTTCAATATTAAATCACCAAATCCTATTAAATTAACAATTTTTAATTACCTAAAATTACGAGTCGTTGCACCAGGCTTTATGTCTGACTTGAAGTTTATGTTTTTCCCTCAAACTCTCGAGCGCTCAACTAATTTTGAGTAGTTTGAGAATTAAGGTTTTTAGGTTCTGCTATAGATGAATAAGCGTGTGGTGACGTGTAGTAGGCAAGCTTACTATCAGAAGTTATTTTCTATTTGATTCCGAAGTGTTTTGGTTATAATGGCAAAGTTGTTTAATTGTCTTTGTTTAGACTTTGACCATCCAGCGGGGCATCTTCATATGTCGCTCTTGGCATATTTTGTAATAAATGTAGTCCTATGAACATGGTCTACGAATGGGATTATGTAATGAATTTGGAACATGATTTGAAGTTGAATGAGAAATCTGTTTTACGATTTTGAAATTTTTCATATTCATGTATTTCTATTATATCAATGTATCCAACATTACAACATTGGGTCACCGAGAATTAATAAGTGTGGATGACTATAGCATCCATAGTCGTTAGTTTTGGGCCTCCAAATGGGGGATGTTACACACCACCTAAAATCATGGAACTTGTCTCTAAAATCTCATTTCGCCAAGATGATCATGACCATGGACTCCATTTGTCAATTTAACTTAGTCGAAAAACTGACCATGTATGACCCCTTACCGTTTTCCAATCCATATCTGACCCATTACTCGACGAAACAACTCCAGACTATTTAAAAAAAAAGGTAAATACCAAATCTAACAACTTTCTAGATGATCACAAATACTAATTAAGTGTTCATTTTTGAAAGTGAGACGGATAGTTATTTTCCTTTTACAGAGAATAGTATATATTCTTCCTTTCTTTATAGTAAACCCATTTTCCCATTTTAAGCAAATATGTGTAAAAAATGATTATAAACCATTTACTTGAATAGGTGAACTATTTTTAAGATATCACAATCAAACTATAGTGAAACTTTCCAAGGCATTTATTTTGAAAAAACAAACAATGTAAAGAAGATCTCGCCTCCCACATGAGTTTTGAAATGCTTCAAATTTTTGATCTTGAGTGAATAACAAATTTTTGAGATAAAAAGATATGATTTTTGAAAGAAAATGGGAAAAAATAGAAAGGAGTTAACAAGATGAATGAGATAAAAAGGATAAGCACATGTGTATAAATATAAGATGGAGTGAAGATATATGAAATCTGGTGTACAAGATATATGAAAAAAACCAAAATGGTTCAAAATTTTCAACTCTCACATCTTTTCCAAAGCTACCAAAAATTTACTCACAAGAAAATATGGTGGTTAATAGGTGAATCATGTACTTAAGTCAATTTTTACACATCAGCTTTAAAATCATCATTTCCTAATTTAAATTTAAATATAATTAATTCGTATTATTATATTTTACTTATACATTTCAAATTAAAATGTTCATTTTAAACACTTTAAAGTAGTTTTTTTTTTTAAATATATAGGTATTACAATCTTTTACAACTTGTCGTTTGATAAAAAGTCTAAAACCCGAAAAAGGGGTTTCGGTTATATTTTCTGCTTTTTATCGAACTATCTATTTATATAAACAAAATTCGAAAGAAAGTTTTCTACCATTAGTTATAAATTAAAAGAGGGTTGTTTAATTATATAAACCATAAATTGAATATTTGAGATAAATATCAAAGCCATAAAATTCTGGGATATTACATTATTCCCTAGTTAAAAGAATTTCGACCTTGAAATTTTATCTCAAACAAACAAGAAGGAAACTAGTTAACACAAAACTCAACCAGTTTACTTCCCCTAATTATTTATTAAAACATCTCCATAAAAAAAAACTTAGGTTCACAAATTTGAATAGTGCCCCGCTACATCCTAAGGGTGTATGCCATTATCTGATTCAAACCTTTTATTTTTAATTTATTTCCCTTAATTGAATCAAGAACCAAATACCCGATTCTTTTTCACACCCTTTTTTGAAATGATACTATATATTTTTAATCATAGGAATATATATATAGCCCATGTAACCCCAAAATGATACCTAGGAACCCCAAAATGATACCAAAGAACTAGGTACTACCAAACAGTATCATACATTCCCTTACCAAAAAGGGTAATACTTAAGGGAAGTGCTTAACATCCGAACACATCTCCTTCCCATTTTTAGTTATTTTTGAGTCACTTGAATTAGTTAACTTAGAAAAGTTCTTCTATTTCAAAATTCCAATTTTCAAAACAATATTGTATATATTTCCAAACTAATAGTTTTAACATTCATTAACATTTGGACTTGTTTCGATCATACAATGATAAAGAGAATAATTTACTAAGTGCACTACAACATTCCCTCAGTCCAACATCCAGTCATCACTTAGAAGATTATTTAGATCATTACAAAAAAATTGAGAAATATTCCCCAACCAACCCAAAGAAAATACTTCTTACTTAAAAATTCCTTTCCAAAATATTCATACTTGTAGAAACTTTTCAAGTAAGTTACTACCTTTTCCATAAAACATTTGAAATAATAATATACACATTTCCTTTTGTAAGTCGAATCATGCTCTTGGGATTAAATCAAAAAAAAATTATCACAACAATTATATAGTAAATTGCCCCAGAAGCATTTCCCACTTAAAAACTCGAAAATAAACAACGATGATGTTGTAGTCATTATCAGAATTATTTTCCAGCGATAGAAGTAAGTTCGGTGCTTTCTATCTCCTTTAAATCCCATAAAAATATTTTTATCCATGGATACTTTGAAATAATATTATTGTTTTCCCTAAAACCTTGGAAATCAGTTTTCAAAAGAATCGAATTAAAGTCCTCAAATTCTCTACTTAAATCATTTTTATTTATAGTCCATATTCTTATAAACCAATTTTATAAAATTAACTTCTTCTACAAAATCATTTCTCAAATATTTTTAGAATATTCTTGCTTTCTTTTGATAAACACCATTTATTAAAATCCTACTTTAACCCAACATTATCATCAAATGCCTTATAGTCAAATTGTGAAACTTAATTCTCAAGGTGTTCGTTTAAATGTTCCTACTATTTTTATCTACCCAACCCATGTTTCAGAAAAGAAAAATTGTAGATAAATCAACAAGCCCTAGTCCATTCTCCAAACTGCACGAGGATGACTAATGAAACCTTAAATGATAAAAATTGAATATTATCATTTCCTATCAAACAAAAACATCAAAAATAACTTTATTAATTATTATTATTTTGGAAATTTCACTTTTCTATGTAAAATATTCTCCCAAGAAAAATTATTTCATTTGCTAATTTAAAAGAATTACAGTGTTGACTGGCCTTATTTAAGTATTTAGAAATCATTGTCGATATTGTTAGTTACTCGTATTGACCAAAATCCATAAACCACTCAACCGATCAACTAACAAACACAAAATATTTTTTTATATAGCACTAACAAATATGCACTATTATATCTATATGCTCAAACTCATTCTAGGGTATTGCTAACCCTATCTTTAATGAGTTTATCCTATTAGTGCTAAGGTTCCTGCTTAACCTTCATCTCTTATACCAAATGTAACAACCCGTTTAAAATTATTTTAACGATCCTTAAATTTCAACGATTGAAAAAAACATAATTAGCTAAATTTTTATAAAAATGAACAACAAAATTTTGGCAACGGAAATTTGATATTTGGGGTATGTTTATTTAAACATAGCAAGAGGGGCAGTTTCGTCGAAAAATATGTAAATTTTTCAGTTTCGAAATTTTAATTAAAAGTCAGTCAAAAATTGATGGAAATAAAATATTTCTGTAATCTAAATATTTTTACACTAAAAAATGCAGAACATTTTCCGAGTAAGACATTATAATTCATTTTTCTAAATTTGGACTTCTCTAGCACTGTTTAAATTATTTTCGGTGATTTAGCGACATTTATGGGTAGCGAAATGGAGTTTTCATAGGAAATCCATGTCATTAGTATCTGTATACCATCTTGTTTGACTCATCGTGATGATCTCTGCAGTATATTCATTTGTGTATTTCAACATCTGGTACATGGCGAAATCAGCAAAACTGTTGGCCATATCGAATCCTCAATTTGAGTCTTTTGGGTTTTCGTATCCTTTCATGTGTCTATCTGTAAAAGCTAATGGTCATTATCTTTCATATTCCCAGAATTCAACACCTAACTTTATTATTCCCACTATTAGACATATATACGGGTCCGTTCACCCACTCTCATTCTCTCCCCTCCTCTTTTCTTTATGTTCATGTTATTATAAAAAAATTAAAGCATACATGCAGAAACCTGGCACTCTTCTTTTCCACTATCGAATGCAACCTGTCTTCCCCTACCTTGCTCCGCCACCCAAAATTGACATCTCCCCTCTACTTTTCCCCACACGCTCAACCATCCTTTCTCTATCGCAACACTCTCTCCGCTTGTGCTCAACCGAGCAGCCACCATGCCTCCCTCTTCGCCGCCGAAACCAACCCAGTCTCCATCGATTGTTGAACTGCACCCCACCAGCGTCGTCTCCTCCGTATTGCCAAGCCCAACCGTCTCTTCCCACAGCCAAACTGACCAGCCACCTTGCTACACCGCTCTCTGCCAACCAGCCTTCCCTCTTCCCTATGTTGAATGTCCGCAACACCTAGCACACCCTTCGTCTTACTTCGCTAGTCGAACCCATTTTCCCAATGTCGAACTCAACCAGGCCCTTCGGCTTATGTTGCCTTTCTACCCACCGCAACACTCGTGACAGTTTCATATAAAAACAGTTTTTCGGCTTTGTCGCTGTCCCGCTTGTTCGATCTGTGCGTATCCATGTCCAATTGCATCCTATTCGTCATCATTTGTGTGTTCATAACCACGAAAGGTTAGCGATCACTCACCACTGATATTCCTTTGTTTAGTAAATTTATTTCACATGAAATGACGATTGAAACATGTTGTTAAATTTGAATTGGTTAGTGATTAAATCGTTGAGCATGATATGTTATTATTTAAAATTCTTTACCTATGTTAATTGGCATATGACACCTATAACATGTTGGTATATATAAAATATATAAATTTTTTATTTTGATCCATGTTGTCATTGATATGTTATGTCATTTTATGTTATTATTCTATTGTTTTCACACTGTAAGTTCGCTGTTAGGGAAATCACCATGGGTTGAAATGATACATACCCGAATGACCTTATAGATTAGGGAAAAATCGTTATGGGTTGAAATGATAAACCTGAGCGATTTTACGGATTTTAAAATTTTGGGATTGCCTGTTAAAATGATATGTACCCATAAAATTTAAATTATTGTGGGTTGAAATGACAAATATTCGTATGACTTGACCGTAGGATAGAAAACTATATATGAATACCGTTGGTCTAATTTTAAAACGATTTTCAAAGTTTTATGCAAAAATATATGTTTTAATAAACATTGATTTTTTAAAAAAATATAACATAAATGTTTTTACTTTAATAAGTGTGTAAAACTTAGATTTTTTTAATTATATGTTTTGGAAATTTTAAAATTATAAGTTAAGTTTTGAAATGTTAATTATAATATTTTCCATATAACTTTATTATTTTTAGATATATATACAATATAAGATTTAATGTAAAAAAAATTTAATAAAACAAGATTTAATCTAATAAAATTTGGTGTAATGAAATTTAATGTAATAAAATTTAATTTAATAAATATATATATTGTGTTTAAAATATTTATTTAAATTTTATGTTGATATTATAAAAATAGACTTCTGTAATAACTTTAGTAGATAAATTAAAGTTGACTTGAAATTTAAATCGGTTAACAATTGAATTTAAATAAGAATTGATTTAAAACTTATTGATTTTGAGATTTTAAAAGGTATGATCTATAACTTGATTTGATTAAAAGTGATTAAGTGAATACTTTCAAAATTAAATATAATTGAAGTTGAATATTTAATTTTCATTTTAGACTGTAATTTGAGATTTTATTTAAATGTTTATAAAGTAAATTTATAAAATGACCACGGTGTGAAATAAATGTTTGGTTGTTAAAGAGACCGAGATCGGATATTGTCATACTCTCTGCCACTACCGAAAACCACTTTAACAACTGTGCACATGGTGGAGAGTCCAGAATGAAGTAGGCTGGTATGGCGAATGCTACTTGAATGAAGTAAGAGAAGGATGATAGATAGCCTTGACTTTCGGGTCATAATTAAAATGACTAAAACAGGAGATATACCTGGGCCAAGTTGGGTCACTCCCTTATCGAGCATGCTTCTTCGAAACCATATTTATTACTTTGTGATTTGATTGGTGCGCATCTTTGATTATGGGAGTGTGTCTCGAGGTGGGCGGTAGTAGTTGCTATGCATTACCACCAGCCCCGGTTCTACAAACGGTAGTATACTACATTGGGTATTGCCTCATGTGCCTTGTTATATTTATCCTGATTGAGCTCACTACGAGTTTGGTTTGTGTCATACACTACAGAGTGCCCTCTGATAGCCCTTCAGTTTGCGGAGGAATCATGATACTCTATAGACTATGATGCTTATATAAAAATGTGTTAAGGGAGATATGTGTAACGCCTTAGTGCTATTTTAATATTTTACTTTATGATAGACATATCTATGTAGCGTACTCTATTATATATGTAAATAGTTCAATAGATCTTTAAAGGATGGAATCCTAAACATCCGTTAAGTTATATCGTATTTCACTTTGGACATTTCACTTGAGTTGATTTGCTTACAAAAGAATGTTAATCCTGACTTGAGTGTTTTGTGTTTTGCTTTATGCTCGAGTCAGCTCAAGTATCATAGCATTTAAGACTCGCCTTTGGAGCTTGGAGGTTTGCTTGGAGATCCATCTTTTATTTATTCAGCTTTTCAGTTATTTCAGTTATCTCCAGCTATTTATGTTCAGACATTTTCATTTGCTTATGTATTAGAGACTTCCTTGTATTTGGACTTATGTTGTATTTTCTTTAGGCTTTGATGTTTATGTAGTAGCTTCATAAACTACTATTTATTTATTCCGCTGCGTATTATTTTATTATTCTATGTATGTGATTCTATGATTGATTTATTTACTGTATATGCTAAGTTTTTCCAAATATAAATAACAATTTGTTGTTTTGAGTTGTTTTGAGCAATTCAAGTCAGACACGTATGGTTTATTGTCGATTTGAGTGGTTCGAAATGGTGGGTCGTTACAGTTGGTATTAGAGCTTTGGTTAGGCAAATCTTATCCTATAGGGTAAAATTTATTAGAGATAGGTTAGCAATACCCTAGAATGAGGAGAATTAGTTACAGGATCATCTTCGTTTATGCTTGAAATTCTTAGTTAGGATTCTCATTAATTAGAATTCCTTTTGAATTTGATCTTTACCTTTGTTCTAAAACCCATTCTTGTCTTTTCCATATGAGTAACCATAGGAACGTTAGAGATAGGGGTCACAGAAATGCCTCCGCACCACCAGTTGTTGCACCCGTTCCACCAGCTCAGCCTATTAGGTTCATCACTCTTTGTAAGGGGTACACTCAGCTTGGAGGTACCAAGTTCATTAGAGCAAAGAGTATTATTGAGGCTCGGTAGTGGCGGAAAAGTTTAGAGAGGATTTTCACCAGACTTGAGATCGCCGATGCTCAGATAGATCAGTTAGCTATTTGGCAGTTGCAGAAGTTCGCTCAAGATTGGTAAGAGTAAGTTCCCGCTTAGACTATCAAGGCGAATATCATTTGGCGGCAGTTTAGGTGAGATTTATAGCTATCCTTACGCTAGATTATCTCTTCGGAATCTATCTCTTTCGACTTTATCTTTATCTTTGTTCTGTATTTTCAAGGATGCTTTTGTGCCTAAATGGATGCCCAAAGCCGGGAACTCTCAGTTATATATGAAATTTATGGACCTTGAGCATGGGGAAATGACTTCTGTAGAGTATGAGAGGAAGTTTAATGAGTTATCCAAGTTTGATCTTAGTTTGATCAACACCCCGCTTAAGAAGAATGAGAAGTTTATCCATGGTGCTCGTCTGGAGTATTATGATAATTTGATTACTCATGTTCATGGCACCTTCACTTCTCTTATGGATATTGCCACCAGATTTGAGAACCCTAATTCCAAAGGAATGCAAGTTGTGTCAGTATCTTAGGAAAATTCCAACAATACGAAGAAGAGGAAGCCCAACTTTCAGCAACAAAAGAAGAACTAGCAGAATTATCAGGGTATTGGTTATTCTTCTCAGAAGCGATCTCTTAACTTATCTTCCATTATTTGCTTCAAGTGCAACCAACAGGTCATTATGCCAACAGGTGTCCATCTTCTGCCGAAGCCGATATTCCTCAAGCCCAGATGACCAGGAATAACCTTTGTCACATTTGTTTACAGCAAAGACACTTCAAGAAGGACTGTCCCACTCAGAAGAAAAGCAAGACATCTAGAGTCTTTGCTATGACCTCTACCACTTCTCCTTCTACCGGTGATACCCAAGGTACTCTCCAAGGCACCTTTTCTTTGCATTATTTTCCTATTTGTGTTCTTTTTGCTACTGGAGCATCCCATAGGTTTATTTTTGTTGATCTTTTAATAAATTTGAGTGCATCTTCGAACCTCTATTGGCAACTGAACCCTTATGTGTGACTAATCCCATTAACGGTACCGCCAACCTTTTTATGCTTTGTAAAGGGGTGAAACTCCATTACAACATGCATCGAGTCACTAGAGATTTCTATATCCTCGGTTTTGATGCATTTAATATCATACTTGGGGGTTATTGGTTAAAGCGTTATGATGTAGTTATTTCTTGCAATGCCTGAACCGCTTTGTTAATAGAAGACTAGGGTACTTCTCTTGTGATCGAATGCCGAATGTCGAATGCCTCAGGATTATGCAGGCAGTTTTATCTTTTCGCTTGATTCTCAACCTAGTAATTTTGACTCCACCCCGATAGTCAGGAATTATCCTGATATTTTTGGTGAAGTCACTTCTCTACCTCCTAAGCAGGAAATTGAATTCCGCATCGATCTTATCCTTGGAGCCCAACCTGTTGTTCTTCCTCCTAGACAGATGGCATCTGGAGAGAAAGCCGAGTTAAAGAAGTTGATTGAAGACCTGTTCTCCAAGAGTTCAATTAGGAAGAGTTTTTCCAAATGGGGAGTAGCTGTGGTCTTTGTCACCAAATATGATGGTTCTTTGAGGATGTGTGTTGATTATAGAGAGCTGAACAAGCTTACTCTTTAGAACAGATGTCCTATGCCTTGTATTAATGATATGTTCGATCAGCTTAATAGAGCTAAAGTATTCTCTCATCTTGATCTTGCTACCGGTTTTCACACGCTTTGTGTAGCTGAGGAGAGCATCCCAGGATAGCTTTCCGAACAGGGAATGGTTTCTATGAATGGTTAGTCATGCCCTTTGGATTAACCAATGCTCCTGCCTTCTTCGTCGATTTCATGAATCACATTTTCCGTGATGTTTTCAACAAGTTTGTCCTAGTTTTCATTGATGATATTCTCGTCTTTTCTAAGTCAAAGAAGAAGAATGAATCTCATTTGAGCTATGTCCTTCAAACTCTTGGGAGAGATGAAAGCCAAATTTTCTAAATGCCATTCAGGAAAGATGAAGTCTGTTTTCTTGGGCACATTGTTTCTGAAAATGGAGTCTCAATTGACTCGGTTAAGGTCGCCGTGATTAATGTAAGTCTATCCACCTTTCCTCTTTTGCAGTTTAATTATCTTATCTTCCTTTGAGCACATGTACCCTATTCTATTTCTATGATTAGGAGACACATAAAACTCCTGATATTAGTAGCTTTTTGGGCCTAGCCAGTTATTATCGGAGATTCATTGAGTATTTTTCCCACATAGCTGCACCTCTTACTGCTTTGACTTGTAAAAATGCTAAACTTATTTGGAATGGTAAGTGTAAAGCAACATTTAATGAGTTAAAGAAAAAGTTTACTTCCGCTCCTGTTCTTACCGTTCCAAAAGGGATTGAAGGATTATCTGTTTATACAGATGCTAGTCGAGAAGGTTTGGATGATGTCCTAATGCAGGTTAGGAAGGTCATTGCTAATGCCAGTCGTCAGTGGAAGCCCCATAAAGCTATGCCACTCATTATTTGGAATTGCTTGTTGTTGTGTTTGCTTTCAAGTTGTAGAGGCATCATCTTTTGGGAACCAAGTTTGAGCTTTTTATGGATCATCGGTCTCTTAAGTATATTTTCACCCAAAAGGATTTGAACTAAAGGAAGGTTAGATGGCTTGAGTTCTTAGCATCTTATGACCTCGACATAAACTACCCTCCCGAGAAAGCCAATGTTTTTGCCGAGGCCTTAAGTCAGAAGCGAGCCATGTTATGTCAGATTGTAGCTTCTTCGTAAATTAAGGATCTTATCACAGCCAAGCATGATGAAGATGAGATGCTTAAACTCATGAAGGAGAATATTTGTCATATGAAAGGTGATAACCATAGTGAGTTAGGAGCATACATTGATCAAAATGGAACTCTGAGGATTAATAACCGAATTTGTGTTCTGAATGTCGACGGATTAAGGCAAGAAGTGCTTATAGAAAATCATTAGTCCAGACTCTATATCCATCTAGGTGTCACAAAGATGTTTTAAAATATGAAGAGGCTATATTGGTGGAGTGGTATGATGCGATATATCTCCATCTGTGTTAGTAGATGTGCCACTTGCCAATAGGTTAAGGCTGATCACTAGAAGATCGCCGGATTGCTGCAACCCTTTGAGATTCCCGTTTGGAAGTGGGATCGGGTCTATATGGACTTTATTAGTGGCTTACCGAGGAATAAAAGAGGAAAGAGAGCATATGAGTAGATGTCGACCGATTGACCAAATCAGCTCATTTGATTTCGGTTAAATCGAATCGAACCACAATGAGCTTAGCCGAGGTTTATATGAGAGAGATTGTCTGCATGCATGATATTTCATCTAGCATTGTTTGTGATCATGATCCTATCTTTACCAAAAAAATTGGAAAGCTTTTCATGAAGCTTTGGGTCCCATTTGAACCTTAGTACCGCTTACCATCCTCATACAGATGGTCAGACGGAAATGGTGAATCAGATTTTGAAAGATCTTCTTCGTGCATGTATTCTTAATTATAGAGAATCTTGGGAAAATCATCTCCATCTCATTGAATTCACTTATAATAACCGCTATCAGGTATAACTTTATTTTGAAATTTAAATCATCTTAAGCTTAAATCAATTAAATCCCATTCTTTTGAATTCAAGAAAGCATCGAGATGTCTTCATTTGTCGCTGTTTACATATGATCTAGCAAATATCCATCTTGCTGGATTGAATCCAGTGATCGTTTAGTTCTTAGGCCTGAAGGTTGAGAAGATTAGGAGGAAGACAACGATCGCTCATGATAGGTAAAAGAAGTATGATGATAGGCACAGAAGGGATTTGGAATTTTTAATGGGTGATTAGGTCTTTCTGAAGATCTCGCCACTGAAGACTGCGGTTCATTTTGGTCGGAGAGGGAAGCTTGCACCTAGATTCATTGGTCTTTTCCGCATCTTAAAAGAGTTGGTCCTCTAACTTATAGAGTGGATTTGACGGAGAAACTATCGGGTGTGCACAACGTAATAATGTATCTCATCTTCGCAAATATATTCATGATCCATCTTTGATTGTTCAGCCTGCTTTATTAGAGAATTTGGATGTCGAGCCAAATCTCACAATCGAGGGGAAGACACTTCGTATTGTCGATAGAGGTACGAAGCAGCTTAGGAGGAAATCTGTAACAACCCGCATATTTATCGATTTCATATTTAAATATTTTATTTAAATATTTTATCGTTCGTCGGATTTTGGTCCGAAAAGCTACTTTTTGCAAACAGTCGAACTGGGACTCGAGACCACCCCCATTGAGTTCAAAATGACGTTTGCGACCTTTTTGAGTATAAACTTCGATATGTTTGGAGTAAGTTGATTTTTGCCATTTTTTCACTTAGGGCTTTGGTTTGGGCTGAACCCATTAATCACTTACTAACTCAGCCCCAACCCACTCCAGCTCTTCATTACTTCATTTCATATTCCTAACACTCAAGCTTAAGCAAAAATGGTGGAAAAGATTGGAAATTAGAATTCCTAAGCCCTAGTTCATTTGCAAAATCCAAGCTTTAGCTCCAAATTCAAGAGAACCCATTGGTAAGCCTTCTCTTCATCTTCCCCAACTCATTCTCTCTTTGATTTCAGAAATTTCCTAAACCTAACTTAGGGAATGTTCTTCTTTTAAGCTTAGATTTAAGCTTCTAGTGTTGAGATTGAAGTGTGGTTGATCTTCCCTTGTCTTCAAGCTTCTCATTCATTGTTTTTGGGTTCAAAGGTGAGATTTTTATCTCACATCTTAGTCTATAACTATCTTCGATTGTTAGGTATGAATTCCTAACACTTATTCGTGTACAATTGCTTTTGGTTTGGATTGATTTGGTGAATATTCCAATTTTTGGAGTTTTGGGTTCAATTCTTTAAAAATCCTAACTTTGATGTTTGAGTGCGTTTTGATTATGCATCAAAGAGCTTATAGGGCCGGGTAGTCGATTGGCATAAACCCTTAGCGCCGTTGCTCGAGTGAATGCAATTTGATCGAGATTTGCACCTTATTTGTAATAGGGCATGGGAGTGATGGCAACAGGTTCGGCCGACCGAGCCCATTGGCCGGCCGACCGAGCCCATTGGCCGGCCGACCGACCTGTAGCCTAGGCACTTTCTGCCTCTGTTTGGAAGTGCTCGTTACAGGCTTCGGCCGACCGAGCCCCTGGGCCGGTCGACCGACCTGGTGCCCGAGCACTTTCAACCCCTGGTTCGGTCAACCGATTCAGGGAGTCCGGTTGACCGACCTGCTGCTATTTGCCAACTCTGCCTATTTTGCCTAGTTGTCTGAATTTCCAACTTTAATCGATTTGTGTTATTTCCCTATTTGTTATTATCATTTGTTATTGACTTTGATGACTTATTTTCTCCGAGAATTCTTGGAATATCCATTTCGATGGATTCGGTATTGATTTCTTTGGATTCTATTCACGTCTTCAAATGTGAATTTTAGTGATTGATTGTTCCTACAATCTTCTTTGTGATTTGTCACTTTAAAAATATAAAGGTTTTCTATACTAGTAGTAAATATCAAAACTCTTTCTTCAAATGATTTCAGCACTATTTTATTACAAAGCTCGTTTTCTTAAACCGTTTTCCAATCTATTATTATATACAAGCCTTTACCTCACTCGTATGAGAAATCAAATTAAACGACTTAGTAAAACAAGTGGTATAAAACGCTTGCGTTTACTTCGTCGGTTAATTCTTGGACTTGTTCGATTGAAACTCTTGTGACAATATTCTAGTGGAGATCTACAATTTGTTCGTAAATATTTAAGTTAAGCTAGTGGTTATGGGACATGAAGCTAAGCTCATATATTTACTAGCTTACTGTAATTGACACTTCTCTTTGATCATGACGATCATTTTATGTTTTAGACTAGCATGTGCGATGTCTTTGCTTTTGATACATTGGATGTACCGTTTGCACTACATCAATGTCTTTGCTTTAGATTCATTGGATGTACCGTTTGCACTACATCAATGATATGCTTTTGATACATTGGATGTACCGTTTGCACTACATCAATGTCTTTGCTTTTGATTCATTGGATGTACCGTTTGCACTACATCAATGATATTCTTTTGATACATTGGATGTACCGTTTGCACTACATCAATGATATTCTTTTGATACATTGGATGTACCGTTTGCACTACATCAATGTCTTTGCTTTTGATACATTGGATGTACCGTTTGCACTACATCAATGTCTTTGCTTTTGATTCATTGGATGTACTGTTTGCACTACATCAATGATATGCTTTTGATACATTGGATGTACCATTTGCACTACATCAATGTCTTTGCTTTTGATTCATTGGATGTACCGTTTGCACTACATCAATGATATGCTTTGGATACATTGGATGTACCGTTTGCACTACATCAATGTCTTTGCTTTGTGATTCATTGGATGTACCGTTTGCACTACATCAATGTCTTGGCCATCCTTTTCTTGTGATTTCTGGATTTCGTGTGTTGAATTCAGGAATTTATGTTTCACCAACTTTTACGATTGGCATTGATATATATGTCATTTATTGTGGCTTGGTGAATGAAATTAGGAGTATGACATTCCTTTTTATCTTTGAGAAGATCTTTGCGATATTGATTAAACTCTTATTGATTTTTCAATTATTTATTTATCACAGCTTGGCATTGTGATTATTATACGTTTAGTCATATCTCTTATTCTATATCATTTCATCTGATATTTATAGCTAGACTGGTCCGTTTATTATTTTCTTATTAAATAATACTCGGGTCAGACTGAGATTTTGCAGGTGCTTCTGGTTGATTCCTTATCGGACCACCATCTGATCTTTTGGTTAACTACTCTAGTTTAGTAGTTTTTGGTTGTATATATTTGAGATTTAGACTCTATGATGTATACTTATTCTTTTTTCTAGCACTTGTATCTATTCTTTTTGATATTGTGGATCTTGTTAGACCACTACTCTGATGAACACTTTTATGTGTTATATATATTCATATCTATTTCCGCCCTTGTGATATGAATTATCTGTGACTGATTTGTGTTATGTTTATTTCTATATTTGTTCCGAAGACCTTTATAGCCACTGTGTAGTAGCTTTGAGTTTGTGTCGGTATGTCGAATTTCCTCTTGAGATGAAAAGTTATATTTTTATCTGGCATATCGGTACTCGCACACAACAATTATACAGATGGTCGCTCCTCAACAGCCTTATTCTCCATGCTAGTCGACAGCATTACTCCGTAGTGTTCTTGCCTAGCGTGGGTATAGAGGTGGGGCGTCACAAAATCTGTCGGGCTGGTCAAAGTACAGTGGAGTACAGATAATCGGGATCGCACCTGGGAAACTGAGGAGTCCATGCATGCTTCGAATCCTAAATTGTTTGTCTCGGGTACCATTCATTTTGAATCTATCTTATCTTTATGTTTACTTCTATTCTCCAATATCGGTTCCTTTTCGGGGATGAAAAGTTTTGAGCAGGGGAGAGTGTAACGATATGTAAATTTTAACGATTTAAAAAAAACATAATTAAGTAAATTTTTATGAAAATGAACAACAAAATTTTAGCAATCGAAATTTGATATTTGCGTTACGTCTATTTAAACATAGCAAGAGGGGCAATTTCGTCGAAAAATATGTAAGTTTTGCGGTTTCAAAATTTTAATTAAAATCAGTTAAAAATTGATGGAATAAAATATTTTCGTAATCTAAATATTTTTACATGAGAAAATGTAGAACATTTTCTGAGTAAGATGTCATAATTCGTTTCACTGAATTTGGACTTCTCTAGCCCCGTTTAAATTATTTTCGGCAATTAACAGCATTTATGAACAATGAAATGAAGTTTTGATAGGAAAACCGTGTCACTAGTATACTATCTTGTTCGTCTCATCATGCTCATCTCTGTAATATAGTCAATTGTGTATTTCGACGTCTGGTACGCTACGAAATTAACAAAACGGTTAGCCATATCGATTCCTCATTTTGAGTCTTTTGGGTTTTATGTATCCTGTCCTGTGTCTATCTGGAGAAGCTAATGGACATTAACCTTTAGTATTGCTAGAATTCACAAATTGACTATATTATTCCCACTATTTGATATATATGCGTGTTCGTTCATCCACTCTCAATCTCTTCCCTCCTCTCTTCGTTCTGTTCATGCTATTATAAAAACATTAGAGTATACATACAGAAACCCGGCTCTCTTATTTTCCACTAGCGAACGCAACCCACCTTCCCCAGCCTTTCTTTGCTCCCCAAACTCAATGTCTCCCCTCCGTTTTTCCCCGCACGCTCCACCAGCCTTTCCGCAACACAACACCCTCTCCACATGTGCTTAACCGAGCAGCCACCCCACCTCCCTCTCCGCCACCGAAACCAACCCAGTCTCCACTGAACGTTGAAATGCACCCCTCCAGCCTCTTCTCCTTTCTATTGTCGAACCGTGTCATCTCTTCTCACTACCAAACGTACCAGCCACCATGCTTCACCGCCCTCTACCAACCAAACTTCCCTCTTCCTTATGCCGAACTCCAACAACACCCAGCACATCCTTCACCTCGCTTCGCCCGTCGAACCTATTTTCCCACTGCCGAAATCGACCAGTCCCTTCAGCCTGTGCTACCTTTCGATCCACTGCAACACCCGCGACAGTTCCATATAGCAGCAGTTCTTTGCCCTTGTCGCTGTCCCGCCTGTTCGATCCAAGCATATCCGTGTCCAATTCTATCCAATTCTTCATCATTTGTATGTTCATAACCAAGAAAGGTGAGCGATCACTCATGACTAACATTTGTATGTTTAGTTAATTTATTTCACATGAAATGACGATTGAAACGTGTTGTTAAATTTGGATTTGTTAGTGATTAAATCATCGAGCGAGATAATTTATTATTTAAAAAATTTCTACTATGTTAATTGACATATTACACCTATAACATGTTAGTCTGCATATATTATAAAGATTGTTAATTATGATCCATGTTTGTCATTGATATGTTATGTCATTTTATTTTATTATTCTATTATTCTCACAATGCAAGTTCCATGTTAGTTAGGAAAATCACTATGGGTTGATACATACCTGAACGATCTTATAGATTAGGGAAAAAATATTATGAGTTGAAACGATAAACATGAGCGATTTTACTGATTTAAAATTTTTAGGGTTGCGGGTCGAAATGATATGTACCTGTAAATTTTAGATTATTACGGGTTGAAATGATAAATATCTGTGTCACTTGACGATGTGATAGAGAACTATATACGAACACTATTGGTCTATTTTTAAAATTATTTCCAAAGTTTTGGAAAAAAATATGTGTTTTAACATATCGACTTTTAAAAAAATATATAAATATTTTTACTCTAATATATGTGGAAAATTTAGATTTCTAAATTATATGTTTTGGAAATTTGAAAATTCTAAGTTAAGTTTTGAAATATAAATTATAAGATTTTACTTATAGCTTTATTATTTTTAAATATATGTATATAATAATAATATTTAATATAAAATAATATAAAATTTAGTAAAAAAAGTTTTAATTTAATAAAATTTGGTATAACAAAATTTAATTTAATAAAATTTAATTTATAATATATATATATTATGTTTAAAATACTTATATAAAATATATCTTAATATTATAAAAATAGACTTTTCTAATAATTTTAATTGATAAATTAATGTTATTACAAAATTTAAATTGGTTAAGAATTGGATTTTGATAATAATTGATTTGAAACTTATTGGTTTTGAGATTTTAAATGATATGATCTATAACTTGATTTGACTAAAAGTGATTAAGTGAATACTTTCAGAATTAAATAAAATTGAAGTTGAATATTTGATTTTAATTTTAAATTGTAATTTGAGATTTCATTTAAATGTTATAAAGTAAATTTATAAAATGACCACGGTGTGAAATAAGCGTTTGGTTGTTAAAGAAACCGGGATTGGATATTATCATACTCTCAGCTACTACCGAAAACCACTTTAACAACTGTGCACGTGGTGGAGAATCCAAAATGAAGTAGGATGGTTTGGCGAACGCTACTGGAATGAAGTAAGAGAATAATGATGGATAGCCTTGACTTTCGGGTCATAATTAAAATGACTAAAACAGGAGATATACCTAGGCTAAGTGGGCCCACTTCCCTCATCGAGAATGCTTATTCAAAACCATATCTATTACTTTGTGATTTGATTGGTGCGCACCTTTGATTATGGGAGTGTGTCTCGAGGTGGGTAGTAGTTGCTGCTATGCATTACCACTAGCCCTATTCTACAAACGGTAGTATCTTACCATGCGCATTACCTCATGCGCCTTGTCATATTTATCCTTATCGAGCCCACTACGAGTTTGGTTTGTGTTGTATGCTATGGAGTTCCCTTTGACAGCCCTCTAGTTTGTGGAAGAATTATGGTACTGTATAGACTATGACGCTTATATAAAAATGTGTTATGGAGGATATAGGTAACGCCTTAATGCTACTTTAATATTTTACTATATGATAGACTTTATCTATGTAGCATTCTCTATTATATATGTAGATAGTTCCACGGATCCTTAAAGAATGGAATCCCAAGCATCCTTTAAGTTATATTGCATTTCACTTGGACATTTCACTTGAGTTGATTCACTTACATTAGAATGTTAATCCTGACTTGAGTGTTTTATGTTTTGCTTTATTCTCGGGTCAACCTGAGTATCACAACATTTGAGACCACCTTTGGAGCTTGGAGCTTTTCTTGGAGATCTTTTATCTATTCATCTTTTCAGTTATTTTAGTTATCTTCAGTTATTTATGTTTAGACTTGTCATTTGCTTATGTATTAGAGACTTCCTTGTATTTGGACTTATGTTGTATTTGCTTTAGACTCTGTTGTTTATGTAGTAGCTTCATGAACTACTATTTATCTA
Source organism: Allium cepa (assembly GCA_030765085.1). Classification (NCBI taxonomy): domain Eukaryota; kingdom Viridiplantae; phylum Streptophyta; class Magnoliopsida; order Asparagales; family Amaryllidaceae; genus Allium; species Allium cepa. The sequence goes on from CM060944.1 coordinate 396,415,942, forward strand.
TTCTGCTGCGTATTGTTATATTACTCCGTGTCTGTGATTGATTTATTTACTGTATATGCTAAGTTTTTTCAAATATAAATAACAATAAATTGTTTTGAGCAATTCAAGTCAAACATGTTGTGGTTTAGTGTCGATTTGAATGGTTCAAAATGGTGGGTCCTTACATATTCTAGGGTGTTACTGACCCTATCTCTAATGAGTTTAAACTATCAGTGCCAAGATTCTTGCTTAACTTTCATTTCTTGTTGTAACAACCCTGATTTTGGAGATTACCTGTGAATATTAAATTATAACGGTAGTTATAATTTAATATTAAGAATTAAAATAAATTGGGAATTTAAATTGTCTAATTGGAATAAATAATAAATTTTGAATTTAAAATGAGAAAACAAAGAATGGAACTCTATTTTATTTGCTTAGGGTAATAATAAATGGAAAATGGATTTTTATTTGGAGAAAATGCAACGATTTTATTAATTATTGCCAATTACCTCTTTTAGTAATTTCTAAGGGAAGTAATTGATTTTTAAAGGTTGTTTATTTAGATAAAAAGATAGAATTTGTTTTAAAAATGAGTTTTGATTATAGATATGAGACTAAAATAGTTTGTTATATTTTTCTACATAAGAAAATAATTTTTGTTGAATTTTAGAAGTTAAAAATAAGGAATTATGAATTTTTTTGATGTAAATTGGGTATTTTTGTAAATTTCGGGTTTTTAATAATAAAAATATTTAAAATTTAAAATAACCTTTTTATATGATAGGAAATATTTTATTTCATATGTATGTAAGTTTACATAAATTGTTTATGTAAAAATTTAAAAGTGAACGTAATTTATTTTGTATAATAATATACATATTTGTGCATTTGTTAAGTGTTCTATTAATTTGCTTAGGTTTTTTTTATTTCTTTTTATTTGGGTCCAAGCCCACTTAGCCAAAGCCTAAAGGAAGAAATGAGAAACTAATTACTGTACGCTCATTTTCTTCCTCTTGTAAACATTCAGAAACCAGAGGAAAAAAAGAACCCAACTTCATCTTTTTCAATCTATGGCTTTTAAAACTCAAATTTCTTCAATTCAAGCTGAGATCTTTATCAATCGAAAGTGAAATTCACAAGTAATCATATTCCAAAACCTAAATACTCTCGTCCAATCTTAGTTTAGAGAAGATTATATGTTAATTGTCTCTTCTTGTTTGCATGTTTCTGTTTATAGTTTCTATAGGTTCTAGAGGCCAAAATCTTCTCAAAGCTTCAACCTTTTAGCTGCAAATCCAAGTCTTTCTATTGCAACAGTAAGGTGAGTGCTAACCTCACAAATATCTAGCTGAGAAAAGAGTTTGATGGCCATAAAATGCTTAAAATTCGTTTTTAATATTGATTTTCTGAGTGGTGCAAACACTGCCTAGCTTTGAATTTGAGACATCATAACTTTTCCATACCTTGCCCAAATTGCATGATTCTTTTCGCAGTTTGAAGTTTTGTTGTTGGTCTTTATGTGTTTGCACAAAAAATGGGCAAACACCTCCTAGTCGTATGATTTAGTTGATTATATGTTGATTTGGATGGTTTAGGTGATTTATGCAAATATATGAAGTAGATGGACTAAACTGTAAAAGACACAGATTTATAGTGGTTCGGCCAGAACGTGCCTACGTACACTTTATATGTTATTCTCCTTTTTCTTTCAGATTACAAGTACAAAGCTTTGTATACAAGTATATGAAAGTTGTTTGAAAGTTCCTTCCGTGCTTGAGCTCTCAAACTTGTCCGCCATTATTGTACCCCTGCCCCTCTATTTATAGAGTGGGGCTGGGGGCAGAGGTCTTGGATGTATATAGTTGCTGGTGGGCTTGGGCTGAAGCAATCTGGCCTGGCAGAGTTGGTTCGGCAAAGCCTTGGTTCGGTGGAGAGTTGGTGTGGACTTGGTCCGGTTGTAGAGGGTCGAGGTAGTGGTTGGAACGGGGAGGCCTTGGACCGGTGGAGGTTGGTGAGGTTTGGTCCGGTGGAGGTGAGGTTGGTCCGGTGGAGCTTGGTTCGGTGATGGAGGAGAGGGGACTCTGGTTCAGTGGCGATGGACCGGTAGTGGATGGAAGGTAGGTTGGTTCGGTGATGGTCTATCTTGCTTCTGGTTCGGCAGTGGGAGGAGGTAGCTGGTTCGGTAGTAATATGGACCGGTAGTGGATGGAGAGGGAGCTTGGACCGGCAATGCTTGGAGATGGTATGGTTCGGCATTGTTTAGAAATGCGCCCAACACTTGCCCCCCAAAGTGGGGCATATGCCATCATATGTCGCGCTTTGTTTTAGCTTAGGTGATTTTCATCCGGTCTTGTGTGCCGAACCATACGGTCCGGTCATCCTGTTTTCGTCTATAAATAGGGGTGTTAGGCCTTCGTTATCCCTTTATCGTTTTGAGATAGCCAAATCAGCCGAATACCGGGTCAACCAAGTGCCGAATCAACCAAGTGCCGAACCAGTCTTGTTTGCCGAACTATTTGAAGTGCCGAATCAATTCTGATTGCCAAACCAGGTGAGACATTCTTTTGCCGAACGATCTTATATACTTGAATCACCGGATGGACTCGTGGATTCTGAGTACCGAATGAACCTTGTGGGTTTGAACTGCCGAATGAGTTTGGGAAGTGTGAGGCCGAACGGTATTTTGTCTTGAGTTTTACTGAATGAACCCGGGAATTACGAGTGTTGAATGAACCCCTTACCGGATGGACTTTTATACTTGAATTACCAGTGAAATTCTTAGATTACATAGTTTATGTGTTTTAACGATATACTTTTTTGTGTTGCAGACAAATGTCTCAAAGAGTGGAAACCCGATCAGAAAAGAAAAAGTCTACGGACAGAGGTGAGTCTTCCGCTATGCCCCCAGTCCAGCCGGGGCCAGCGCGACATGGACCTGCCCCGAGGTCATTAGTGGACGGATATGGCCCTCAGGAGCTCTTGAATTCCCCGCCCGACTGTTTTCCTAGCTCCCTCAAAGAGGAGCAGCTTGACGTTATATCCCGTTCCTTTGGGATTGATCGAGCGCGCATGCTATTGCCGGGGGAAGGAGTGATGCCGTATGACCCCCCTGAAGGCTACTTTGCTTACAGCAGATATCATTGCATGTGTGGTGCTATCCCGCCTCTCAACGCCTGGATAGTTAGCTTCATCACATATCTGAAGGTGGCTCCATTCCAGCTTCAGCCTAACTCCTACGCCATTCTGGTGAGTCTTTTCGTCATCTTTCAGAGGAGATACGGGCGTCTTCCTTCCAACTGGGAGATCCGGTATCTGTATAATCTGAGGGGCTACAAGAAGGGGTCTCCATATATCATCTTGGAATCGGCCGTATCCTTCAAGCCCGTCCTAGACTTGTATTCGAAGTACAACATGTTTAAGAAGGAATGGTTTTTCGTTAGGGACGACTATGTTTCTATCCGTCGCTTCACCTCCGGATGTAAGTCAAGGCTTTATTTATATTTTCCGTTCTGGTGCAATGCTTCCACTTATGTGTTTTTATTTCTTGCTAGCGACAGATGGTTTTGCGGCCGTGGAGAATGATCGCCTGGTTCAGACGGCAGCGGAAATAGAAGCTATTTCGGGAAGAGATAGGTCGGCTGCTTACTTGATCAGGAATGCTACACTTTTGGAGCTCAACCTGATCCTGCCACATCAGTCAGTGGTCAAGCAGAGGGATACGACGGAAGAGAGGGCTGCTCAAGCTAAAGGAGGGGCCACGGCGAAGAGTGGCAAGAGGAAGCCTTTCACAAAACCTCCAGTCGTCGGGGGAAAGAAGCTTAAGAAATCTGATGGACCCTCTCCCAGCACATGCCCAGATGTTCCGGAGGAGGAAGGTGGAGAGGAGGAAAGAGGCGAGGAGGAGAGCGGAGGAGATGGAGAAGGTGAAGGACAGGGTGGTAGTGGTGCCGGTGCTTTGTCTTCTAAGCAAGCAGGGGAGATCCAGGAGTGGACGGATGATGCCTTCCGCCAGGCTTTTGAGGGGTTGGAGGAAGGATCAGCCTCGGTGGAGAAGGCGAAGAAGGCTGACAAGGCTGGGACTGGTGCCGATCCATCTTCTAAGGGTCCTTCAGCTAAGGCGACTCCGGCGGTTCAAGGTGAATTCTTAACTTTCGCAGACTCCCCATATGATATGGACTTAGTAATATTTTATGGCCAGCTCCTGTCCTGGAATGAGATTCAGGACTTATTGCAGAATCCCACTCCTCCTCAGGGTTTGTAAAATAAGCGCGTCTTCCTACTTAACATATTTCTTGGATCATAGTTTCATGCATGATTGTAACACCTGGTTTTTATTCCAGGAACAGTAAGGTGGCCAAGACATCAGATATTCGGCACCGCCTTGAACAGTATAAGCTACTCAAAGCTTCTGCCAAACTAAAGCCGTCAACTAGCCATCCTAGAGATGTGGTTAGATATCGCCCTCTTCTTGGAGTTATTGAAGAAGATATGCGAAAGAGGAAGAGGGGGCGATCTTCGTTCGAACCTTCACCTGGCCCTCAGTCTCCAGTCCAGCCTATCCAGGATATTACTAAGGAAGATACCGAGCTTATGCCTTCCCCACATCCGTCCGATAATCCAACCGTCACCCCGATAGACCACCCTTGTTTGGTTCGCAACCCATTTGCCGGCCACCCGGATCTGGACCCGAGTTTTCTGGACATCTCTTTTGACGAGGCCACGGGTGAGCATCTTCTTCCCCGCAACCCCATGGTACGGGTGCTTGATGAGGCTAAGTCCTTAGATCTCGATTTGCTTACTACTCGGATAGTTACCATGGGGGATGAAGCCAAGGCTAATATCGACCGGGTCGCGGAGGAGACCAGGAAGTTGATGGGGCATCATGCCCGTCTGGTCAAGGCTGGAGAGGAGATTGGGAGTGCCAACATCTGGCTACGGTTAATGGTTTCTGACCAGGCCAAGCAGCTTGCCGACCAGGCTATCCAGATATCCCAGCATGAGGCGGCCTCTAGACGACTAAAGAAAACCATGGAAGAGGCTAGCAAGGCTAAGCTACGAAAGATGGAGGTTGCCTGCAAGGAACGGATTGACATGGCCATCGCAACGGTGGACGAGGTTCGGAGAGCGGACCTTGAGCAGGTGGAAGAGTTATCTGGGAGGCTTGAGGCCGCAGAGCTTGCTCAGGCCAAGCTGAAGGAGGAGATGGAAGTGATGCGGAAGTCCCTTCTGGCTGATTGCTCGAGATACCGATTGGAGAGAGATGCTGTTGTCACACGACTGTCGGCTTCTGAGGCCCGGATGAAAGAGTTTGAGGAGAACGAGGGGATGATGGATGAGATGCTCCAGGACATGTATTTCCGTACTTGGAGGCAGGGCAACCAATCCTAGATGGACGATTATCCCCGGGTTATGGCTAGGATATATCTCCGGGCTTTGGAGGAGGCTAAGGCCGACGCGGATAAGGAAGGTGGTGCGGCTTTCAGGATGGATGTGGTTACGGCCTAATTCACTAAGGAAGAGAAGGTGGCGGTTAAGGAGGGCATGCGGCTGCTTGCTGCGGATGAGGTAGGCGTGCAGCTAGATGATGATGATCAGGGTGCAGACGCTGGTAAGTCTTTCCTTTAGATCTTTTCATGATTTGATTGCTTATCTTTTACGACTATTAATGGATTCTCTTCTGAATTGAGCAGGCGAGGCCTCTGGAGTACATGCGGGGAGTTTTGACCCTACAGTTAAGTAGATCCGGAGGGCTAGCGGGATGGAGGCGAAGCTCCGATTCCTTGACTTGACTTATACATATTTTGGTTGCTGTCCATGTCAGTTCGAAACATTATTGTAACTTGTAGTTATATTATTTGCAAAGAATGACTTTCTGTAATTTTATAACATAAGCTATTCTGTTATGTTCGAATGTGGTTGTTATTTCGATATGTTGTATAAGAAATACAACTGTTTGTTTATGCATGTGATTTAATCGCATTTGTTGCTAAGTTTCTGCTCAAAATATTGTTTCATGTCTTGTAATGCCAATATGACATGTGAATAAATTAAAGCTACATATTTGTATACAAGAGAAGATAGTACCGCCCTTTGTGTTTTAGTTGTAGAGGGTTGCTTTGAATGTCTTGCGTGACTGAGTATGGAATGTAGCTGGGTGTTCCGTCATCCGGATGTGAGTTCATATTTCCTCAAGCGAGAGTTCCCTTATTTTGTGACCTGTACTTTAAGGATTGTTATATAGGATAAGAGAAAAGTTTTTAAATGAAATGGAAATATGAGAAACAGTAAAACTTCCAATCACGGAAGGCCGTCGATATGCTTAAGTTCGTGGCAAACGGGTTTTTTAGTCACTTTCCCTAGCTGTGGGTCTTGGAGACATTTGTCACCCATCTTACGCCTCCGCGGGGAGTTTATCTTTTTTACCACAGCCGCACTTAAGACATATCGGAGCTGAGATTGCACACAGTAACTACCCGAGCCATTATGGCCCGTAATCGTGGGAATTATTCGATTTACTGTGGCCGGCTAGCGTGGGTGCCGATCGTCAACCGTGAACTACCCCTGGCTGGCCACACCTTATGTTGGGGCTTAAAGTAGGTTCACAGTTTCCGTCGAGCCGAACGCCGTAATGAGCTGCCATCGGCTATAGTCGGCCTTCTTGATGGCTTATAATCGGCTCATTACAGTTGGCTTTGAGGGCAGTCGCGAGCAATGAGTTAACCCGCAGCAGAGGGATGCTGGAGCAAAAGTGTCTCATTGGCGAGTGCATAGAATCGCATAGTACCTTTTGGGTCTTGTCCAGGTGAGGTTGCGCCGTGATGTCCTGGTGAGGTTGCGCCGTGAAGTTCCAGTATGGAAATGTCGTTATACATGATTTTGTTCAACAGAAAAGGATAACGCTTAACAAGCAGCCAAGATATAAAGGAACAAGTTAGAAAGAGACAAGATTTTTAAAGTGGTTCAGCATGAAAATGCCTACGTCCACTGATTCTCTTTGTTAATTCACTTTATATGGGCAGTACAAGTAAAGAAAAGTGTCGACGGAGGTGTTGGATGTTCCATGCCCTCTGGAATACCTCTCCGTCCACCGTTGACAAAATATAAGCTCCATTGTGGAGATCTTTATGAATTACATAGGGTCCGTCCTAGATTGGATCTAGTGCTCCGGGGCGCGGGAAGATCCGTTTGAGGACAGGATTTCCTTCTTGTAAGCTGCGTTGTTTGACTTTAGAGTTGTATTGTGCTGCTACTTTTTGCTTGTGAGCTGCCGCTTTAAGTGCTGCATCATTTCTTCTTTCTTCAATTAGATCCAAAGATATGTGTAGGAGTTCTTCATTCTCTTCTGGGTTGTAGTGGATCCTACGGTGGGAAGGCACTACAGTTTCAACTGGGAGCATGGCCTCCGATCCGTATGCCAAAGAGAAAGGAGTATGCCCTGTTGATGTTCTGTAAGATGTGCGGTAGGTCCAAAGTGCCGTAGGAAGTTCATCCACCCAAGCGCCTTTTGACTTTTCAAGTTTCTTCTTGACTAGAGTTTTGAGAATTTTGTTGACAGCTTCGACTTGTCCGTTTGCCTGAGGATAAGCCACAGATGAGAAGCTTTTGTGAATTCCGTGCTCTTGGCACCAGTCGGCGAACTCTTCGCTGTCAAACTGAGTCCGTTGTCCGATATGATTTTAAGTGGAACCCCGTACCTGCATAAAACATTTTCGATCAAGAAGTTAATAACTTTTGCCGAAGATATTTTATTTAGAGGCTCCGCTTCCACCCATTTGGTGAAATAGTCAACTGCTACTATGGCATATTTGGCTCCGCCTCGGCCCACTGGCAATTCGCCAATCAAGTCAATTCCCCATATTGCGAAGGGCCAAGGGCTGGTCATTTGAGTAATCTCATTTTTGGTAGTCGAGGAATCTTAGCAAATTTCTGACATCTGTCACATCTTTTGACGAAGTCTAAGGCGTCTTTGTTTAAAGTGGGCCGGTAATACCCGTATCGGAGTATTTTCTTTGCTAGAGTCTGTCCTCCGGTGTGATCTCCGCAACTCCCTTGATGGATGTTGGACAGGACTTCCCTGGCTTCCCTTCCAGCGATGCACCTTAACAAGGGATTAGAGAAGCCGCGCCGATAGAGGATGCCTTCTTGTAATGTGTAGCGGGAAGCTTTCCTTAAAATTTTCTTAGCTTCGTTACGTCCGTCGGGCAGTGTGCCACTTTGTAAGTACTTCCGGACGGGGGTCATCCAAGTTTCTTCTTCAATTGTAGCTATCATATTCATTGGCTCGTAGCTCGGGGCTATTTGCTTTGAGATGGTTATTGTTCGGGAAGCAGTGCTGTCCTTCATGCTAGCTTGCTTTGCCAGTTCGTCGGCCTCCGGATTCTCTTCTCGAGGAATGTGTTTGATTAAATAGTGATCCAATTGATTGAGCAGCAGCTTGGTCTTCTTTAGATATGCTGTGAGTCGTTCTCCTCGAGTCTGGAATTCTCCCAGTATTTGATTTACAATGAGTTGAGAATCACTATGGAGACATAAAGAACCGACTCCAATCTCCAGGGCAAGTTCTAATCCAGCTATCACCGCTTCGTATTCTGCGTCATTGTTGGTGGCGAATTCCAACCTTAGGGCATAGTGCAGCTTCCTTCCCCTGGGGGTGATTATCACAACACCTGCCCCCGAGCCTTGTTCATTTGATGCTCCATCTACGAAGAGATTCCACTTGATATCTTCTGCTATTTCAGATTGCTCCTTACCTTCGTTAGTAGTAAATTCGGCAATGAAATCAGCTATGTCTTGCCCCTTGATAGCGGTGCGAGGATGGTAGGTGATATCATATTGACTCAGTTCAATGCACCACTTAAGTAGTCGACCAAAAGTGTCGGGGCGATGGAGTACCTGCCTTAGCGGTTGATCGGTTAAAACTTTGATGGAATGAGATTGGAAATAGTGTCGCAATTTCCGCGAAGTGATTAGCAAACAGTATGCTAGCCTTTCAAGTTTAGGGTATCTGGCTTCTGCCCCCGTAAACCTCCTGCTTACAAAGTATACGGGCCGCTGCGCGCGGTCGTCTTCTCTCACCAAAGCGGCGCTTAAAGCATGAGACGATACAGCAAGGTATAGGTATAGTTCCTCGCCTTCATTTGGAGTTGAGAGTACTGGTGGTCTCTGGAGGTGTTCAATTATGTTAAGGAAGGCTGTCGAGCATTCGTCAGTCCATTCGAACTTTCCTTTGTCTTTCTTTAGAGCTTCGAAGAAAGGGATGCATTTGTCGGTTGCTTTAGAGATGAACCTACTTAGGGCGGCCACTTTCCCGTTTAGGCTTTGCATCTCTCTTCGAGTGGATGGTATCTTGATATCTTGCAAAGCTCGAACTTGTTCGGGGTTTGCTTCAATCCCCCTGGCATGAACGATGAATCCCAAGAACTTTCCCGACGATACTCCGAAGGAGCACTTTAGAGGGTTCAGCTTCATTCCATATTGGCGAAGTACTTGAAACATCTCATCCAGGTGGTTTATATGATCGTTGGCTTTCCTCGATTTTACCAGCATGTCATCCACATAAACTTACATAGTTTGTCCTATTAGTTCCGCAAACATCTTGTTGACAAGGCGCTGATAAGTAGCTCCGGCGTTTTTAAGTCCAAAAGGCTTTACTTTGTAGCAGTACAATCCCCGGTCAGTGATGAAACTAGTGTGGTCTTGATCGGGGGCGTGCATAGGGATCTGGTTATATCCTGAGTATGCGTCCATAAAGGATAAGAGTTCGTGTCCGGCAGTGCTGTCCACGAGTTGGTCGATTCGGGGGAGTGGGAAGCAGTCTTTCGCGCAAGCGTCATTTAAGTTGGAGAAATCGATGCATGTTTGCCACTTCCCGTTAGCTTTCTTTACCAGTACCGGGTTGGCGATCCATTCTGGGTAGATGGCTTCTCGTATGAAGTCATTGGCAAGTAGGTTCTTCACTTCTTCCTCTAGGGCTGCTGATCGTTCTGCCCTCATGCTTCTCGTTTTCTGCTTTACTGGCACCTTCGTGGGATCGATGTTCAGTACGTGGCATGCTACATCTGGGGAGATTCCTGTCATATCAGCGTACGTCCATGCAAATACATCCATGTTGTGGCGAAGAAAATCAATGAGTTGATCCTTTAACTCCTCTTTTAGTTGAGATCCGATTTTCAATAGTCTACTTGAGTCATGTTTGTCTACAGCTACGAATTCCATAGCCTCTGCAGGCTCGGCGGTGGCCTCCTCCTCTTTGTCCCTGGGGTCTAATTCATTGAAAGAGTCACTGGTATATCGAAGAGGAGGGGCTTTCTTTAGTTGCTATGCTTCCAAGTTTTTCATGCAGAGAGTAGTCTCTGCATTTTTCCCTTTATCTTTTATGCGGTTATTGCGAAGTTCAGTTACATAGCAGTCTCGAGCAACGTCTTGATCTCCCTCTATTTCTCCTATTCCGTTATCTGTTGGAAATTTCATCTTCAGGCACCATGGGGCTAGGACAATTTGGAAGTCAGACAAGGCTGGTCTTCCCAAAAAGGCGTTGTAGGCCGAGTGGTTCTCTGTTAGCACAAATGTTTGCTTTCGCACAACGGAGCGGGGATGACCTCCTATTTCAACAAAAAGGTCTAGCTGCCCGAGGGGAATCTTCGCAACTCCAATGAAACCATGTAGTGGTTTGTTGCAGGGAGACACATCCTTCATTGACAGCTTCATTTTGTCGAAAACATGCTTGAATAGGATATTTACTGAGCTTCCAGTGTCTATTAAAATTCGGAAAACTTTGGCTGGACCGAACCAAGCAGAGATGACCACAGGATCCATGTGTGGGTACTGTCTTCCCTCTAGGTCACGCCTACTGAATGTGATGTCGTCATTCTCTTTCCGTTTCGGGTGGCGTTCTTCCATGACAGAATTAACGTAGCCTTCATCGTTCCTAAGTGACTTACCGTATCTTTCCATATCCGCCCAGCATCTGTCGGCGATGTGCGGTCCTCCTGATATGGTATGGACCACTATCTTCTCTTGACTAGAGCCGCTGGTGTTGCGATTTCCTCCGCCTGCTTCTGGGGGGAGTAGTCCAGGATTCTCATTAGCAGGAGTTGAAGTACTGTTCTGGCTTTTTACATAGCGTTCCAGTCTCTTCCTTCTGATGTGTTCTTCAATCAAGTCCCGGAGATGGTGGCATTCATTGGTGTCATGTCCATGGGATTCGTGGAAGCGGCAGAACTTTCCAGACTTGAGTGCGTTATCTGACTCCTTCTTGTGCGGGGGGCGCTTGTATCTAACTTCGTCTTGAGTGGCTAGGAAGATGTTTTCGATTGTTTCATTCAAAGGAGTGTAAGAGTCAAATCTTAGTCCTGGTCGATATAAGCGCTTTTCTCCCTTCTTACCCCCAGCATTGTCTCTAGAGTCATTTCTTCGAACATCCTTTGCTGCAGCGGGGACCCTGTCTGTAGCTGTCTTAGCCTGTTGCCCTGACTGCCTCTCAGTGGCAGCGTCTTTAAGTCTCATATACTTTCCAGCTTCATGGAAGAAATCAGGTAAAGTAGCTGGATTTTCCTTGGTTAGTCTTCTAGCAAATTTAGTGTCCGGATGTACACCACTGCAGAGAGCCATTAGGATAAGTTTCTCGTCGGCATCTTGGACTGCGGCCGCCGCGGCGTTGAATCGGGTTAGATATTGTTGCACTGTCTCTCCGGGTTTCTGTTTGATATTAGATAAGGAATAAGCGTCCTTGGGTTGTTCCACATGAATGCGGAACTGGCTGATAAACTTTCCTTTCAACATTTCCCATGAGCTGATGGACCCTTGGGGTAGGTGGCAGAACCAGGAAGTAGCTATATCTGCCAAGAAAAGTGGGAAGCACTAACACAATACTCCCTTCGTTGCTCCGCTCATGAGCATATGCTGGGTGTATCTCTGTAAGTGTACTATGGGGTCAGAGGTTCCTTTGTAAGGTTCCATTGTTGGCATTTTCCATTCCCGGGGGGTGATGGTGGTTTCGATATTGCGGGTGAAGGGGCTGGTTACCCTAGCACCTATCCCCCGATCCCTTTGCTCCCGTTGGACGCACTCTCTGAACAATCGCGTCATCCTTTCATCAGAACTTGGAGTGGATAAAAATGAGTTTGGTTCTTCCCTGCGGGACTGATTCCGTTCAGACGACTTGTAGGGATGATATCGTCTGTCACTCCTAACATTCTCCAATGGCTGCCTTTGGTCTTCTGGGGGCATGCTGGGGCCAGCCACAGTTGGCCTTTGCCTTGATCTTACCCTACTGGGTTCTGTTCTCAGCACTTCCTCGGGTCCAACTTCGGGCCGGACTCTAGCTCGGCCCCGTCTACTGGTGTTCTCATGGTTAGGTAGCATGACATGCTCAGCTATATCCGACCCCTGCCTGGCACCTTCCCCGTTGGGTTCGGTTCCAAGTGTTTCCTCGGGTCGGAATTCGGGCTGAGTCCGGGCTCGGCTCCTACCATTGTTGTTTCTGTTGTTAGCCTCTTCGAAGAAGAAAGATCATTGTCGCCTCCCAGATCCTCCAGACCGGGACTCACCCCATGATTCAGTGTTGCGGTTGGATTCTTCAGCATCCCTTAAGCGTGACATGAGTTGGTCCACCAAGGCTTCTTGTTGAGATGCGAAGCGGTTAGTTACTTCAGCCACAACCTTGTCCAGATCCGCCCTTGTAATTGGTTGTTCCGTAGCGGTGGCTGTCGGATTTGCCTGATTTTCGTTTGCTGTTGGAACCGGTCGATTGTCTTGATCTCTGATTACTAGATCTAGGATACTACTAGTTGCAATGTTCTTTCCTTTGTTAGCATCTTTCTTCCGTCCGGGAGGCATGTTTTCCAAGCAATGATCGATGTTGATAGGAAAAGGGTTGAGTGGGAAACCAAAAATGTTTGCACAAAAAATGGGCAAACACCTCCTAGTCGTATGATTTAGTTGATTATATGTTGATCTGGATGGTTTGGGTGATTTATGCAAATATATGAAGTAGATGGACTAAACTGTAAAAGACACACAGATATATATAGTGGTTTGGCCAGAACGTGCCAATGTCCACTTTATATGTTATTCTCCTTTTTCTTTCAGATTACAAGTACAAAGCTTTGTATACAAGTATATGAAAGTTGTTTGAAAGTTCCTTCCGTGCTTGAGCTCTCAAACTTGTCCGCCATTGTTGTACCCCTGCCCCTCTATTTATAGAGTGGGGCTGGGGGCAAGGGTCTTGGATGTATATAGTTGCTGGTGGGCCTGGGCTGAAGCAATCTGGCCTGGCAATGTTGGTTCGGCAAAGCCTTGGTTCGGTGGAGAGTTGGTGTGGACTTGGTCTGGTTGTAGAGGGTCGAGGTAGTGGTTGGAACGGGGAGGCCTTGGACCGGTGGAGGTTGGTGAGGTTTGGTCCGGTGGAGGTGAGGTTGGTCCGGTGGAGCTTGGTTCGGTGATGGAGGAGAGGGGACTCGGGTTCGGTGGCGATGGACCGGTAGTGGATGGAAGGTAGGTTGGTTCGGTGATGGTCTATCTTGCTTTTGGTTCGGCAGTGGGAGGAGATAGCTGGTTCGGTAGTAATATGGACCGGTAGTGGATGGAGAGGGAGCTTGGACCGGCAATGCTTGGAGATGGTATGGTTCGGCATTGTTTAGAAATGCGCCCAACATTATGCATGTTAAGTTTCAGGTCATTTCGACCTATGTAGCTTATAGAAACATGCTGTCGAACTTTGACTCGGAGCATGTTCTTGCCCAGATTTTTACAGTGCAAACACTGCTTGGGTCCAACTTCAGACATCATATCTTTTTCATACTTTATCTAAATTGAATGATTCTTGATGCAGTTTAAATTTTTGTTGTTGGCCTTTATTCATTTAAAATGTCATGTCATTTCGTCCTATATAGCTTATAGAAACATGCTACCGAACTTTGACTCGGAGCATGTTTTTGCCCAGATTTTTACAGTGTAAACACTATCTGGGTCCAATTTTGTAACATCATATCTTTTTCAGGCTTTGTCTAAATTGGATGATAATTGGTGCATTTTAAAGTGTTGTTTTTGGTCTTACGCATGTTAAATTTCAGGTCATTTCGACCTATATAGCTTATAGAAACATGCTGCCAAACTTTGACTCGGATCATGTTTTTGCCCAGATTTTTACAGTGTAAACACTGCCTGGGTCTTACTTTGAGACATCATATCTTTTTCACGCTATATCTAAATTGAATGATTCTTTATGCAGTTTAAAGTGGTGTTATTGTTTTTTTATGCATGTTAAATTTCACGTCATTTCGACCTATATAGCTTATAGAAACATTCTGCCGAACTTTGACTCGGAGCATGTTTTTGCCTAGATTTTACAGTTAAAACGCTGCCTGGGTCCAACATTAAAACATCATAACTTTCTCACACTTCGTCCAAATTTCATGATTCTTTTTTATTTGAAAGATGAAGTTTTCTGTTATAGGCTTAACAAATTTTAGGGTAATCCGATCAAATTTGGTCCTCTGTTTCATACCTGAAATTTGAACCACAGAGTGTTTTCAGGCCTGTGCTTTTTTGTTTTTGAACTGCTGCAAACATGGTCCGAGTCCATGTTTGAGACTGTACAACTTTTGTATTTCCAGTCGTAATTTATTGATTCTTTTTTGTTTGAAAGATGAAGTATTTAGTTTGATTGTACTAATTTTTAGTTCAATCAAAAGTCGTTCGGCCACCTATTTTATATCCGAAATTTGAACCCGGAGAAGATTGCATACCTGGGTATTATTTTTGCCAAGGGTTTTTATGTTCTTTTTCCGTCCGATTTTTAACTTATACTTGTTGCTTTTGTGATATTTCTGAAATGTTTTGAGGGATATGACGCCTATCAATAGGCTAGCAAAGTTTTAATGAATTTGAAATTCAAATTCGATTTGAATTTGAATTGAATTTGAATGACGGTTTTGAGTGATTTTTTTGATTTCGAGCATAGATTTTTCCAAAAAATTTTGAATTAACTTTTAAAATAAGTTGGCATTTAAAATAATTATTATGTAGTCTTTTTAAGTTATTTTAAGCTGTAAAATTTATTTATTCCCTATAATACGGGAATTTTCAATTATCGTCTTCAAAATTAATTTCGGAAAATGGTTTTAAAAGATTGTTTTCTCAAATTAATTATTTTATATATAAAATAAACACTTTTATACTATTCGAGCAAATGAGAAAGGGAATTAAACGATTTAGTAAAACACGTGGCAAGGGACATGTGCGTTTACTATTTCGGTTAATTTCGGACTTGTACGATCGAAGCTATTTGAGAATATTAATTCTGAAATGTTTTGCCATTTTATGCCATATTTTGAGCTTTATAATTTCTATTTATTGGAATTATTTAACATGGCCAGCATTTGGCAAGTATTATGGTTTGGGATCTCCTATGTAGGAGTATGGTCGATAAGAACCATCACGATGTTTTGTTTACTTGCCAATTATATAAGGCAAGTCTTGGGTTTATGATTTCCTATTTTGAGATTTATGGTTTATGAGGAACCATCGTGATGTTTTCACTTATCGATGAGATGAGACAAGTTACGATGCCATTTAATACTTGTCGATGAGATGAGACAAGTATTATGTCTCTTTATCACTCGCCAATGAGACTAGGCGAGATATAATTTTATGAGTTTTATGATGTTTCTAGTGTGGCATCGACTAACGTCTAGTAAACATCTAAGTGCGAATGTGTGGTTCGGGACATAGGTTAACACTTTTTGGGTTTCTATCCATGAGTTTGTGACACATTCATGATGTTTACCTAACAGAACTGCTTTGAGAGGTGTTAGCGACCTTGTCATGAGGACGAACTGCTTTGGGAGGTGTTAGCGACCTTGTTAGGGCTGACAAAATGGCTTGGAGAGGTGTCAGCGACCTTGTCATGAGCACGAACTGCTTTGGGAGGTGTTAGCGACCCATTCTGAGGCTTCGGTCGTCTGAGTTTAGCACCTGCAGTATTGCTTCGTCATTACAATCGGGGATTTGGCCAATCCGGATTTTTTGAGTTTTCTGTTTTATTGTGATTTCACCTTTTTAAAATATTTTATTACATCGACAGCTTAGTGCTATATGAGATGTTATATATATGGTGATTTCAATTATGATGTTTTGAACTCTTATCGAGTTCCTTGAGTTATGAGTTTGGATAATTTTTGGATTTTTTAGGATATTCTGGGTTTTGCCATTTTGGCGAGTTGAGATTTATAAACATTTATACTAATGATATGAGGTATAATTGAATTAGGAGGTTCATCTATAATTGAGTTTTGGATCATCATATTTGAGAATGTTTTATGTCTGCCATTTTGGCGAGAGTTTGTTTTTGATGTTTCTCCTTTTGAGGAGATACGGTTCATGGAAACCACGTAGACATTTTAGGATGTCGCCGATGATATAAGGCACTTGTGTTTAATTTGAGTATTGATTTGAGTTAGCTCCTTCGACGTATTTGTTCACTTAAGTTGCGTTTGTTACTTAAGTGTTGAGATTATGAGTTTATCAATTCATTCTTCTCTTTCGAGAAGAAGTATCTTCATGTCTATTCTGCTTCATATTAACGATATTGACTGATTTGAGTAGCTAGACTGACCTGTGTATTTATACTTGGGTCAGACCGAGTTGTTTCAGGTATCATCTATTGGAATTAGCTTGAAGTCGATGTTGGATATCAGCTCTCCTTTCTCTTGAGTAATTTATGTTCCTCCGCATACTCTGATGTATTTATATTTGATTCAATGTATATGGTGTGGTCGAGTACCACCTTTATTGTATTCATATTGTATTGTACTAAACATGTATCAGTGTATATGTATATATATGATGTTGATTACTGTTCTATGATGTGCTTTACATTTAGTTATTGTATTTTGTTCTGATAGATCCATTAGCCACCTATAGTTTTGGATTAAGCATTTACTGTGTATGTCGTTCCATTGAGATAGAAAAGAAAAATCATATTGCATTTATCGACATATTGAGTAGATGTTTAAGACAAATTTATAGATGGTCGCCCTTAGCCAGCCCTATTCTCCGCTTTAATAGACGGAATTACTCGTTAATTCTCTTTACTAAGATGGGTCTCGGGGTGGGTCGTTACAGCATGGTATCAGAGCCGTGGTCAGAACAAAGTAGAATAAACATAGAATAGTATGTATATCACAATACGTCGAAGTACAATATGAGTGAATCATTGTCCTTTATTCAAGCTTGTTTTCGAATCGTGCTTTGATTCTTTTTCGAGGATTGTGATATGTTGAGATGGAATATGTCTAGGAATACATATCTTATTCCGTAGTATTCCAGAATTGATTTTGATGTTATCTTATCTTACGAATAATCTTATTTGGGATTATTCTATTCTTATTTTTGTCGATGCGAGTGAGTTCGTATCGATGAAGCTTATTGATTCCTTAGAGTATTCTTGTTGTGTTCCTTTGAGAGTTGTGAATCGTATTGAGGGGATCCACAATGATTGGCTCGTTGTGAGCATTCTGAAATTTCTATTTGATGTTGCTTTTGTGAGTATTTGTTTGTTACTCACAATCTTGCGATGCATTTGATTTGAGATGGATTGACTTATTTGATATTAAATCCAATCCTTTGTTTCATAGGATCCTATTGTATATTTAGGTTTCCTATTTTGATTGGTTTATTATTTCTATCACTTTGGAATGTTGATGATGATTCCGAAATTTTTGAATTCACTCTTGAGTATCAAGATGTTGATGACATCGAATTCCAATCAGGGTGACTTTGCTGAGTTTTGATGAGTCCGTTTGGGTTTGATATCCAATCAGGCAATCGAGTTTTAAATTATCCTTATTCCTGGCTGTTAGCCTTTGGCTAACCTTCCATGAGGACATCCACTAAGGAATGAGTAAATTTTTGGATTATTCAACTTTGATTGAGTTTATCATTCGTTTCTTTGAGTTATCCTTTTCGGATACTCAATTAGTTTTATTCTTTGTAGCATTACTTTATTTGAAGTAATGATTTGTTGTTTGTGTGCTTCTTCTCCTTCGAGAAGAATATCTTGCCTATCCTGTATCTTGATTGTTTTTGGGAGTGGCTCATGACATCATAAGATTGATGAACACTCTATCTCCTTCTGTTGATTTTGAGAGTCGAGTATTCTGGGAATATCTCGATGCATTCTCCTAATGTTCTTTGGTTTGAGTTTTGAAGCTATATAAATATGAGTTTTAAATAGAAATTTGAGCTTTAAGTTATTGAAAAAATAATCAAAGAATTTTTTGAGAATATATTTATACGAGTAGTATTCTTTTATAGAAATAATTTGAGAGTGTTGGGTTATCCATCGAGTAGTTAAGAGTTTTGGTCGATATGTATGATTAACATTATCGATAGGAATCTCCTAAATGCTATGATGAGGCAATCAGACACGATGATTTGTGTTTTAAAGATTGAGATTTTGAAAATAATAATTTGAGATTAAATATTAAATTTATTTTTGAATGGCAATTGCAGCTATTGATTTTAGAGATGATTAATAGAGTGGCGAGGCAGTTTTGATCGTTCGGTCAACTCTATAGCCAACAGATATATATTTATTTATTAAAGACTCAATAGCAGGGCAATGCCATTTATTTATTTTTAAATTATAAAAAAGAGAATATAAACGAGATTATTTTTGAGCTGTACTTTATTGGAAGTATATTTTGAGATTTTAAAATATATATTATATGCTGGATGTTTTAAGGAAAGAGTATAATAAGAGAACTTAAACCCTTAATTTATTTTAAAGGATATTATTATGGATTTACAAAATTCTTTGGAAATTAATGTCGAAGTAAGAGAAGAAATTGAATTTTAACTTTGAGTTTTAAATTACTTACTAAGTAATATAGTAAAGAGTTCGAGAAATTTTCAAATGTTGAAAATGGAGATTTAAAAATTTAGAAGATGTTGAGATTTAAAATTCAAAATATCTTGGATTAAAAGATAATTCAATCTTATATGCTTGTTCTTGAGCATATTCTATCTTTGAGCTATTATCAACGACGTGCATTTCTCATGGTCGTTCGAGTTTGGTGGCCTTGCGAGAAGTTATCTTGTGATTTATCTATCTTGTCTATTGTGTCTACTTATTCTGAGGACGTTCTTCCGTATATTTATGTGGAAAATCTTAATGATGATCTTCTTTATTGCTTAGAGTTCGGGTTTAAGTGAGTTTGACCCCGACTCTATTTGTAGAATTTTTCTGAAATCAATCATTTTCAATTGATTAATTGTTGAGCATCTTATTGAGTTTGATTCGAAGACGGGACATCTTCGAAATTCTTTCGAGATACTGCAAATTTCGATGGTTTGCCAATCACTATATTGGCATTTGATGGGCCATTGGATTAACCAAGTGAGTTTTTCCTTGTTTCCCTCTACCATTCTATGTTGAGAGTATGAATGGTTTGAGTTTCGAGCTTGTCTTTTATCCTTTGTCGATTGAATTTTTATGTTGTTCACGGCTCTGTTTTTAGAAAATTGCGAGGACGCAATTTTTTAAGGAGGGGAGTCTATAACAACCATGGTTTTGGAGATTACCTGTGAATATTAAATTATAACGGTAGTTATAACTTAATATTAAGAATTAAAATAAATTGGGAATTTAAATTGTTTAATTGGAATAAATAATAAATTTTGAATTTAAAATGAGAAAATAAAGTTTGGAAGTCTATTTTATTTGCTTAGGGTAATAATAAATGGAAAATGGATTTTTATTTCGAGAAAATGCAGCGATTTTATTAATTATCGCCAATTACTTCTTTTAATAATTTTTAAGGGAAGTAATTGATTTTTAAAGGTTGCTTATTTAGATAAAAAGATGTAATTTGGTTTGAAAATGTGTTTTGATTATAGATATGAGACTAAAATAGTCTGTTATATTTTTCTACACAAGAAAATAATTTTTGTTGAATTTTAGAAGTTAAAAATAAGGAATTATGAATTTATTTAATGTAAATTGGGTATTTTTGTAAATTTCGGGTTTTAAATAATAAAAATATTTTAAATTTAAAATAATCCTTTAATATGGTAGGAAATATTTTATTTCATATGTATGTAAGTTTACATAAATTGTTTATGTAAAAATTTAAAAGTGAACGTAATTTATTTTGTATAATAATATACATATTTGTGCATTTGTTAAGTGTTGTATTAATTTGCTTAGGTTTTTTTATTTCTTTTTATTTGGGTCCAAACCTACTTAGCCTAAGTCTAAAGGAAGAAATGAGAAACTAATTATTGTACGCTCATTTTCTTCCTCCTGTAAACATTCAGAAACCAGAGGGAAGAAAAAAAAGAACCCAACTTCATCTTCTTCAATCTATAGCTTTTAAAACTCAAATTTCTTCAATTCAAGCTGAGATTTTTATTAATCTAAAGTGAAATTCATAGGTAATCATATTCCGAAACCTAAATACTCTCATCCAAACTTAGTTTAGAGAAGATTGTCTGTTAATTGTCTCTTCTTGTTTGCATGTTTCTGTTTATAGTTTCTACAAGTTCTAGAGGCCAAAATCTTCTCAAAGCTTCAACCTTTTAGCTGCAAATCCGAGTCTTTCTATTGCAACAGTAAGGTGAGTGCTAAACTCACAAATATCTAGCTGAGACAAGAGTTTGATAGCCATAAAATGCTTAAAATTCGTTTTTAATATTGATTTTGTTTTGCAAACACTGCCTGGCTTTGAATTTGAGACATCATAACTTTTCCATACCTTGCCCAAATTGCATGATTCTTTTTCCAGTTTGAAGTTTTGTTGTTGGTCTTTATGCATGTTAAATTTTAGGTCATTTTGACCTACAAAGCTTATAGAAACATGCGGCCGAACTTTGACTCGGAGCATGTTTTTGCCCAGATTTTTATAGTGCAAACACTGCCTGGCTCCAACTTTGAGACATCATATCTTTTTCATACTTTGTCTAAATTGAATGATTCTTGATTCAGTTTAAATTGTTGTTGTTGGTCTTTATGAATGTTAAATTTTAGGTCATTTCGTCCGATGTAGCTTATAGAAACTTGCTGCTGAACTTTGAGTCGAAGCATGTTTTTGCCCAGATTTTTACAGTGTAAACACTGCCTGGGTCCAACTTTGAAACATCACATCTTTTTCAAGGTTTGTCTAAATTTAATGATTCTTGGCGCAGTTTAAAGTGTTGTTGTTGGTCTTTATGCATGTTAAATTTCAGTTTATTTCAACCTATGTAGCTCATAGAAACATGCTGCCGAACTTTGACTCGGAACATGTGTTTGCCCAGATTTTTACAGTGTAAACACTGCATGGGTCCAACTTTGAGACATCAGATCTTTCTCACGCTATATCTAAATTGAATGATTCTTAATGCAGTTTAAAGTGTTATTGTTGTTTTTTATGCTTGTTAAATTTCACGTCATTTCGACCTATATAGCATATAGAAACATGCTGCCGAACTTTGACTCGGAGCATGTTTTTGCCCCCATTTTACAGTTAAAACACTGCCTGAGTCCAAAATTAAAACATCATAACTTTCTCACGCTTCATCCATATTGCATGATTCTTTTTTTGTTTGAAATATGAAGTTTACTATTATAGGATTAATAAATTTTAGAGTAATCCGATCAAATTTGGTCCTCTGTTTCATACCTGAAAGTTGAAGCCCAGAGGGTTTTCAAGCCTGTGCTTTTTTTGTTTTTGAACTGCTGCAAACATGGTCCGAGTCCATGTTTGAGACTATAACTTTTGTATTTCCAGTCGGAATTCATTGATTCTTTTTTTGTTTGAAACATGAAGTTTTTTCGTTTGAGTGCACTAACTTTTAGCTCAATCAAAAGTCATTCGGCCACCTGTTTTATATCCGAAATTCGAACCCGGAGAAGATTTCAGACCAAGGTATTATTTTGGTGAAGTGTTTTTTATGTTCTTTTTCCGTCAGATTTTTAACTTATACTTGAGGTTTTTGTGATATTTCTGAAATGTTTTGAGGGATATGACGCCTATCAATAGGATAGCAAATTTTTAATGAATTTGAAATTCAAATTCGATTTGAAGTTGAATTG
Organism: Allium cepa; assembly: GCA_030765085.1. Taxonomy (NCBI): domain Eukaryota; kingdom Viridiplantae; phylum Streptophyta; class Magnoliopsida; order Asparagales; family Amaryllidaceae; genus Allium; species Allium cepa. Next base: position 396,437,999 of record CM060944.1, read on the forward strand.
AATTTGAATGAAGGTTTTGAGTTAGTTTTTTTATTTCGAGCACATATTTTTCCAAACAGATTTGAAATAACTTTTAAAATAAGTTGGCATTTAAAATAATTATTATGTGATATTTTTAAATTATTTTAAGTTGTAAAATTTGTTTATTCTCTATAATATGGGAATTTTCAAGTATCGTCTTCAAAATTAATTTTGAAAAATGGTTTTAAAAGCTTATTTTCTCAAGTAAATTATTTTATATATAAAATAAACACTTTTATACTATTCGAACATATGTGAAAGAGCAATAAACGATTTAGTAAAACACGTGGTATGGGACATGTGCGTTCACAATTTTGGTTAATTTCGGACTTGTACGATCGAAGCTATTTGAGAATAATTAATTCTGAAATGTTTTGCCATTTTATGCCATATTTTGAGTTTTATAATTTCTATTTATTGTAATTATTTAAGCTGGCCAATATTTGGCAAGTATTATGGTTTGAGATCTCCTATGTAGGAGTATGGTCGATGAGAACCATCACAATGTTTTGTTTACTTGCCAATGATGTAAGGCAAGTCTTTTGTTTATGATTTCATATTTTGAGATTTATGGTTTAGGAGGAACCATCATGATGTTTTCACTTGTCGATGATATGAGACAAATTACGATGCCATTTAATACTTGTTGATGAGATGAGACAAGTATTGTGTCTCTTTATCACTCGCCAATGAGACTGGGCGAGATATAATTTTATGAGTTTTGTGATGTTTCTAGTGTGGCATCGACTAACGGATGGAAAACATCTAAGTGCGAATGTGTGGTATGAGACATACGTTAACACTTTTTGGGTTTCTATCCGTGAGTTTGTGACACATTCACGATGTTTACCTTACAGAACTGCTTTGAGAGGTGTTAGCGACCTTGTCATGAGGACGAACTGCTTTGGGAGGTGTTAGCGACCTTGTTAGGGCTGACAAAATGGCTTGGAGAGGTGTCAACGACCATGTCATGAGGACGAACTACTTTGGGAGGTGTTAGCGACCCTGTGTGAGGCTTCGGTCGTCTAAGTTTAGCACGTGCAGCATTGCTTCGGCATTACAATCGGGGATTTGGCCAATCTGGATATTCTGAGTTTTCTGTTTTATTGTGAATTCACCTTTTTAAGATGTTTTATTACATCGATAGCTTAGTGCTATATGAGATGTTATATATATGGTGATTTCAATTATGATGTTTTGAACTCTTATCGAGTTCCTTGAGTTATTAGTTTGGATAATTTCAGGATTTTGTAGGATATTTTGGGATTTGCCATTTTGGCGAGTTGAGATTTATAAACATTTATACCGATGAGATGAGGTATAATTGAATTTGGAGATTCATCTATAATTGAGTTTTGCATCATATTTTTGAATGTTTTATGTCTGCCATATTGGCGAGAGTTTGTTTTTGATGTTTCTCCTTTTGAGGAGATATGGTTCATGGAAACCACGTAGACATTTTGGGATGTCGCCGATGATATAAGCACTTGTATTTAGTTTGAGTATTGAGTTTGAGTTACCTCCTTCGAGGTATTTGTTCACTTAAGTAGCGTTTGTTACTTAAGTGTTGAGGTTACGACTTTATCGATTCATTCTTCTCTTTCGAGAAGAAGTATCTTCATGTCTATTCTGCTACGTATTACCGATATTGACTGATTTGAGTAGCTAGACTGACCCGTGTATTTATACTCGGGTCAGAACGAGTTGTTTCAGGTATCATCTATTGGATTTAGCTTGAAGTTGATGCTGGATATCATCTCTCCTTTCGATTGAGTAATTTTTGTTCCGCTGCATACTCTGATGTATTTATATTTGATTCAATGTATATGGTGCGGTCGAGTACCACCTTTATTGTATTTATATTGTATTGTACTAAACATGTATCGATGTATATGTATATATTTGATGTTGATTACTGTTCTGTGATGTGCTTTACATTTAGTTATTGTATTTTGTTCTGATAGATCCGTTAGCCACCTATAGTCATTGCATTTATTGACGTATTCAATAGATGTTTAAGACAAAGTTATAGATGGTCGCCCTTAACTAGCCATATTCTCCGCTTTAGTAGACGGAATTACTCGTTAATTCTCTTTACTAAGGTGGGTCTCGGGGTGGGTTGTTACACTTATACCAAATGTAACAACCGCCATTTCGATCCTCAGAAGTCAACACTAATCTGTGGTGTTCACATGCTGCATATTCTAGTACCAGGATGTTAGATTATTAAGGTGAAAGATAATGAAAAGACGGAACATAATCTCACATGACGAGTAATATATAATATTCAAACGATCTTTACAACAAGAAAACCAAACTTTAATAGACATACATAAAATCAGAGTAACTAACCTATCTCAACTTGAATAGTTATAACAACTTGTCCTTACAAATGCTGATAAATTCAACATGAACAAACAGTGGAAGACAAAATACATGAACACGCCTTAGAGGATCCAACACGTCTCTTAAAACTACTAAGTGTCCGGCTTAATCTAGAAAATATGCCCGTGCTAACCCGAGCATTATAAGAAAATATCACTCCGATTGTTCTGGTAAAACCAGCGTGAGAAACGCAATCAAATGAAATTTTAAATTATCAAACCCTTAAAAAATAAAGGTATCTCATAAGACCACACCGCACATAAACATGGACAGGTTTTTATCTTACGATAACCAAACCATTTTATTAGAAAATCCATTGATATTATAATAGTGTCCAATGGGGAAAATAAAATATGTAAAATAGCTGAAATTATTGTATCTCACATTTCAATGTAGTTGGGCACAACTAAGTCTGTAAAGGAACATATCGAAGATTGGGTTTCCATCAATTATAAGGCTCCTAGGGTACAACCTGCTATGGTAAACCTCTGAAAAAATATACTCAAGGCCTTACATGAACCCCCTACTAATACAGAGCCGGATGCCCCTTTAACATGGCATACCAGATTGCATGATTCCCCAGGTACCAAGGCTCCAAAAACGATGTACGTCGGCCTTAGCCCCGCTCTTCGCACACGTACCAAATCCATAAATATTGATTTTAAATCGAGGAATGACCACTCCAAATGGTAGCGAGCCACATAGCTCTGCTACATATCCCATGTTTTAGTCAGTACCAGGTTGTAAGGCTTGTGCGGTCAGGACTACCTTTTTCCTCTCTTAGCAAATCCCACTTGAAATGCTAACACTGCCTTCCAGGCAAAAGGCAATGCCAGCATTCGTCCATATAAGTTGTTTAGGCTAAGAACAAATTGAAAGCTCTACTTCTACGAGTAGCAAGTAGCCCTTGCACTTCAAAGAACTCATCTTTGATCCCATCATCTCGAACCAGCCTTGAATTTCTTCTATAGCATCAAACCTGAATATGGTTTTGTAGTGGTTATGATTTCGAGTCATATCATATAAGTACAATCCCCCACTTATCGGTTGCTCCAAAACCAAATTGATAGTTTCGGTAAACTCAACCATGGTTCTTTTGGAAATTATCAAACAATACATAAGAGTGGAGATCACCTCATAAACGTTTAAGTGGACAAATTTCTTTATCATTTGCCCTAGGAGAACAAAATAAGATTCATATACACTGTACAACATCATCGAAGATGCCTATGCCATATAACCCCTTTATTTCTTCTAGATATTTTCAGAGTTAGATTTGGTCAAGATTTAATAGTCGGTTGTTTAACTATCAAATAAAAAACAATCAAATATAGGCTAAATTCTATGTGGGATTCAATAAGCCTCTTTGATTAATCTTTCATTAATTAAAATCCCTTCAATTATTTGATTCAAAATACATTTACAAAAGATATATTCACACACCCCTTATACTCCTTTACATACTTCGAAAAATATTCATATTCTTATCTCACCAATATAAGTATATTACAGAACATTATATTTCCAATACTTGGAAAATAAATCCATGTACTTATCTCAACGTGTAAGTATATTAACAAAACTTATAAGGGGATTTCCTCTTTTACAAATTCGTACTAAAATGGGCCAACCAAAATTATTAAAAATACCACTTACTATAAACCAAACCACATATCCTTTGGTGTTAATTATGAAAAGAATCTTTCTATACCTCCATAATTAAAAAGGAGAAATTATCAAAAACAAATATCACCCCTTTTTCATCAAATTCCTTTTTCTAAGCTCATTTCTGTGATAACCGGATTTTTTGGCATCTGTTAATTGGTAATTAACAGGATTAAATTTATTAAGAATACTGGTTTATAAACAAATAAAATTCTGATAATTAAAAATATTTGGATACAAATATAAATTGGTTTAAACATTATATACGAACTTAACTTATAATATTTTGGGTATGATGAAATTAATTTAAGGTCTCCATAAATAATCCACCTTCCCAAATGATATTCATGTTCTATTTGTGAGGAGTTTGGTCATATGATATATAGTTGCAATAAAGTGGAAAGTATTGGTGAAGGGAAAAACAGGAAGGGTGACAATTATGTTGAACAATTTCAGTGTGAGTTTGTTCAGAGTAAGGGGAAAAAAGGTAAAAGGCTAGAAAAGGACAGTAAGGTGAAGCAAATTTGGCAAAAAGTGAACAATTACAAGGGGAAAAAAAGAAATTTAACTGTAGAAGTAAAAACTGCTACCACGAAAAGTCCAATGGTAAAGGTATTTCAATGCCAAATGTGGATAAGGAAGTTAACATTAATTATGAAGTAGGAGACTCACCCCATAGTGATGGTACCAGAGTATTAAATCAAGTTACAAGCAACAACAAGTTTAGTCTGCTTCAAGATATTGAAAATGAACAAGGAATTTTAGAACAAGTGGAGGTAGGGGAAGGAGAAATAACACATGAAGTGATCAGTAATGTAACACAAGATACTCTGTCTTTGAGTATTGGTAAATCTACTGAATGCATTACTGAAATAATTAATGAAACAAGTCAATTCTTAGTTGGGTTGGAGCAACAAATACCACATGGTGCTATTACTATTGCCAGCAATCAAGGTGTGGTATCTGTGTCTCCTGTACACACTGTGCATGTGCACACTAATGTACCTGACTTTGATGCAAATTGGTGCCAGTCTTTTGAACATCAAATAAAGCAAGTAATATTCAACTTGCATCATGCAGTTGTGGGAAAACCCCCTGATTTACCCCCATCTTATAACTTTTCCATTGATATACCAGGTTGGCCAGTCAACGTTCCTAGTTCAGTTCCACAATCTCCACCTAACCCCCCCTCCTCTAAAACCAATTCCTTTGATTTTTCCTCCCACTCATCTCTTCACCATGCTCGTATTGAAACTAGAGCTCTTTTACCAAAGAGAGGAAACAAAATTCAACTTTCACTCTAATTAATCCATGAATAAAAAAGCAGCTTCCTGGAATGTTAGGGGTGCCCATTCGAATTTGAAACATGATCAAGTCAAAAGCCTAATCAATTTGTATGATATTTGTCTCTTTGGCATTCTCGAAACGAAACTCAATCTTCCTTTAACCATTAAAGCTGCTTCTTATATTAATCCTCTTTGGGATTATTACCACAATCTTGATACTGCTTCCTACGGTAGAATCCTTCTTATTTATGATCCAGCTGTCATGACCTTATCCCCCATTTTATTTGCAAGACAATTTATTCACTTTCATGTCCAACTCTCTCAAACTCAATCTTCCTTCTACTTAACCTTTGTTTATGCTGATAAGACTTCTCTTTGAAGAAACACACTACTTAATTCCCTCCATCCACTTCGGCAGAACACTCATCCATGGGTTGTTCTTAGAGACTTTAATTCATGTTTTAGCCTTGATGATAAAAAGGGTGGATCTCCCCTCCTACCAAGTGACATTGCTCCTATCAATCTTGCTATTGCTGACTCTGAGCTTTTCTTGGTTAACAAGTCTGGTGCTAAGTATACTTGGAACAATCGAAGCCGTAGTGGTGTTCGAACATTCACAACAATTGATCATGCATTTTGTAATATCTCTTCCCTCAATCATTGGCCTTCCTTGTCTATTTTCCTACCTCTCCCAGTTCTGTCAGATCACTCTCCATTAATTCTTTCCCTTGATCCCCATATAAGAAGAGATAAAAGAAGTTTTAAATTTTTTAATGCTTGGGCTAAACATGATGACTTTCTTGGTTTAGTTTCTAGTGTTCACAATACCTATAACTGTTTTGGTAACCTTATGTATAAGTTTTGCAGGAAAATGAAAAGCATAAAGCAATCTCTCAAACAGTGGGCTTCCACTACCTTTGGGCATGGTTGCTTGCTATCTTCTACACTCATTGAACAACTCAGGGCCAAGCAGGAATACATGATGGAAAATCCAGAGGATGTCAATGCTGCTAATGAAGAAGGTCGTTTATTCTTGGATGTGAATAAAGCGCTTCACCTGGAAGCTAATATGAAAAGGCAACAACTCCACAACAATTGGTATGAGGAAGGTGATAAGAACACAAAAGTTTTCCATGACTCTTTAAGAGTCAAGCATGCCAGAGAAAATATTTACAGTATTGTGGATGAACGTGGTAATGTTTTCTCAACTCCTGATTCTGTGGACAAAGCATTTGTTGATTATTTCTCTAAAATTCTTAGCAACTCATCTTGGTTCTCTCCTGACCTTAACTTAATTTCTTCCCTTTCTTTGCCTTGCATTACCCTCCTTGAATCTCATGCTTTAATCAAACCTGTTACTGATGAAGAAATTAAGACTGCCCTCTTCTCCATGAACCAACATTCTTCTGGTGGTCCTGATGGTCTTAATGTTACCTTCTACATTTCTACGTGGTCAGTGCTTGGTCATGAGTTCTGTCTAGCTATCCATAATTTCTTTAACAAGTGTAAAATGCTGAGAGAGGTCAATGCCACAAACATTGCTTTAATTCCTAAGGTTTCTCCTCCTTCCAAAGTTTCTACTTTCAGGCCTATCTCGTGTTGTAATGTAGTGTACAAATGTATTTCAAAAATACTTGCATCTAGACTCGTTTGTGTTCTGCCTACTATTGTGTCTCGCAACCAAGCTGCTTTTATCCCATCTAGAAATATTCTTGATAATGTTCTTCTTGCCCAAGAACTGATGAAAGGATATGGTAAATGTAATGCCTCTCCAGCGGCTGCCCTTAAAATTGCTATTTCAAAAGCTTACGATTCTATGCACTAGGTATCTATTGTGAGGATCATGGCTATGATGGGCTTCCCTAAAAATTTTGTTTCATGGGTCTATACTTGTATATCTACCTCGACCTTCCCTGTCATTGTTAATAGAAGGCCTGTTGGCTACTTTGGTTGTCAAAAAGGAATTAGGCAGGGGGACCCTATTTCTTCATATTTATTTCTATTGGTTATGGAAGTGCTCAATGTTATTCTCAAGAACAAATACTCTCAAAGGCTCATTAAGTACCACCCTAAGTGCTCTCTGCAACATATTTCTTCTATTATGTTTGCTGATGATGTGATAATTTTTACTAAACCTGAAGCTTCCTCTTTAAGTGAAATATTAATTGCTCTGCAGACCTTTTACCTAATGACAGGTCTATCCATCAACTAGTCCAAATCTTCCTTGCTTTTTGCAGGAGCCACTAATGTTCATGCAGCTAGCTTGTATCAACAATGTGGGTTCGCTAGTATGCACTCTGATATGAGGTATCTAGGACTTCCCATTATCACTAAAAGAATTTCAATTGTTGATTGTCTTCCCCTTTATAATAAGATAACTTCTGTCATGAACGCTTGGGAAAATAGGAGTACGTCTCAAAGTGGTAGGCTTGTTGTCATAAAATCTGTTGTGTCCCCTTCATTGGTTTATTGGGCTCGCTCAGTTATCCTTCCTTGCAAGCTGCTGCTCCTTGTTCGCTATGCCATGAACAGATTCTTGTGGACTGGAAGTATGCACAATAAGAAACTTTTTTCTTGTTCGTTTACTAAGTTTGAGACTTCATTAAAGTTGGGTGGCCTGGGTATTTTAAATGCAAAAAATTGGAACACTGCTGCCTTCAGTAAACATTTTCATGATGTCATAAACAAGAAAGACAGTCTTTGGGTCAACTGGACTTGGACTTATAATATCAAGCATGGGAAATTTTGGTTGATGGACATAGCTCAAGACAGTAGTTGGACTTGGAGGAATATTCTTAAGCTCAGGGAAGTTTATCTACCCATGATCCAGTACTATGTCCACCATGACTCTGATATTAGTTTTTGGGATGAACCTTGGGTGAGTTCTGGTTTGATTCTATCTATTTTTTTTGATCATCTATGATTGTTCAGTCTGGTGTTCATCGAGAAGCAAAAGCCAGTGAGTACCTCAACGATGGCAGAATTCAACTACGTTACAATAGTAGTCAAGTTGTTAGGCAACTCTGGAATTTAATTCAGAGCAGTAGTTACAGTTATGATTACTCTTTATTTGTGACATGGAACAAAAAGCCTCATTGTATTAAGTTGGTATATAATCACCTATTTGGTAATAGTGTCTTGCCAGCAACTAAGTGGTTCTCTGTTCTTTGGACTACTTGTTCAACTCCGAGAGAAAACCTTATGTTTTGGAAGGTTGTTAGCAGTGCTCTTCTCACCAGAAATGTGTTAATAAATTATGGGATTACTTGTTGCCATGAATGTGTTTTTTGTGAGCAGTTTGTAGAAACAATTGACCATCTTTTCTTTGATTGCCCTATATTGTATGATATGGTTGATAAGATTGCGAGTAGAATTCAAAGCTCTGTTGCCAATGCTTTTTCAGTTATCAACTGGAACATAATATTAAAGGCAACTAGATGGAAGTCCAACAAATATAGAGTTTTGGTTATTTGAATTAAAATTTATATGGATGTGATATGGAAAGAGAGAAATACTATAGTCTTTGAAAATAAGAGAAAGAGCATTGGCACTCTATGGTCTAAAGTGAGGAACAGAATATACTTGCAACTGAGAAGGAGAGAGTGCTTTATCGCTGACATTATGATCAGCAGTTGGTGTTGATGTTATTTTGTGCTATGTTTTTATTTTCTTTTTTTTGTCTTCTTTGTTAACCTTGTTTCTTTTTAATTCAAAGCTTGTTTTGAATCATTTTTATTGTGTTGCAATAAACTGGTAGGGGGCCAATTAACCCCGCTGGCTTTGTGAAAAAAATTAATTTAATAATCTTCTTTTATAATTATTAAAATTTACAAAACTTACTAATTACTATTTTTCATATACATACATACATACATACATACATGCATATATATATATATATATATATATATATATATATTTGTGTGTGTGTGATGACCCGGAATTTTTGGATATTTGAAATAAGAATATTTAATTAATTTTAAATATTTAAAAGTTAACTTTTAACTTGAATTTCAAATATCACTATTTATTGGATAATTAATTATTGAATTTAATAAATTAGAAATTGGGAAATTTGTTGAATCTTCAGTTAGTTTTAAGCCTGTTAAAAATAATTTGAAGGCTTGTAAAATTTATATTGATAATACTGAAGATAGTAAAAGTGTTAAAATAGAATTTAAAGGTGATTTGTTCAGTTTTGAAATTATATCCTTTAAATTGATATTTAAAAACAGCCTTCCAGGTCACAGTCTCAGAATTCGACAAAACCAGTTTCATTGGATCCATAATATTATATTATTATCGAATTTCAATTTTTGTAGTGCTTGGAGTAGTTGTGTGAGCATAAAACATGTAAACTCGCTGAAATTTATATCGAAAATTCAATATAATAACTGATCTAAAAAGCTATTTTCTCCATACGATCGAGTTAGGCACCGAAATCTTTTCCATTGCATTCGGAATAGGGGTATAACATTATAAACGCCAAACGGCATGCCTCGATTGGAGGTCTAGTTTTTAAGTTGCATTTATCGGAACGGTTTGAATTTAAATTGAATATTTATATTAGTCAAATGCTGTTGAAATTGTTTCACATCAGATCTTTTTCGTTTCACCTCAAATCACTATAGCCTCCTTTTTCACGCTTCCCTCTTTTCAAAACATCACGTTCCTTTCATTTCAAACAGCCATTCCTTTTCACGCTTTCTCCTCCCATTCTTTTCATTTTTCAAATCGAAAAAGCATCAGAGAAAAAATGAAAGCCCAGATCGAAAGAAAGGGGCCGAATAAGAGAAAAAAATAAGAAGAGAGAGGGCAGACGATTCGACCAAAGCCGAGCAAGCAGGGGAGGTCGAGTTCAATAATTTGGAGGGCGCGCTCGATCCCTTCGGAAGCGATGTGGAGAGCAACCGTAAAGGGGAGGGGTCTCGGGCATGGAAGGAGATGACAGCAATGGCGATTTCTTGGTCGAGGGGTTTTGGGGATTTTGTGGCGTTTGGGTTCGTCGTCTTGAGAACGCGAAGTGGCAGGAGAGGCAGTAGGGTTGTGGTGGTTGCTGGGAAGTCGCGGCTTGTTCGTCGTGAGCCCGGTATCGTGCGAGGCTCGTCGATTTTGTCCCTGATTCGTATTAAGGTAATTTGATTTTCTGAATCTTTAAATTTAAATGCTTACTTAAGTCTATATTTGTAATCTAATGATGATTAGTATTAATTCATATTACCGGAAATTATTACGGCAATGTTAGGTTTTACTAAAAAAATATGTTACAGTAAAAGAAGAATTTTGTTTTAATTTATAGATATGTATATATACGTGTAAGAATTTTTATTTTTAGTAAAGTTAAAATGAAGATCTGTTTAAAAAAAAGGTTTTACAGTAAGATAAAAGATTCTTGAATAAAATTCATTGGATAATTTTTGGAATGCTATGGTTACACATTATTTATGGAATGTTAATTAATTTATTAAATCTATGGATTTATATAATGTATATACTTATATTGGTAAAGCGAAGTTATTATAGATTAGAAAATATCAGGTTTCTGTTTAAAATAATAATAGGTATATATATAATTTTGGAAAATACGGGAATCTGAATTTTAACAGTGAGAATGCACAGTAAAGCAGGAAATTTTATATAGATAAGATTTTGGGAATGGTAGGAATTTTTTTAAAATGTTTAGATTTATAAAAATTAGATTTTTAAAAACCTATGTGGATTATTTTGCATATGCAGTTGAAAATGAAGAAAGTAAAATTCAATTTAGTAGGCTAGGTTAAAAATAATTTATTAAGGTGTTTAATTAACTTATTTAATTATTTTAGAATTTATTAAAAGGAAAATTAGTTTAAAATTTAATTATTAGTTAAATTGATAAATAGTAATTAATTGTTGAATCGATTCAAATGATAATTAATAATTCAATTTTTGCTAAGTGTTAATAAAATTATATAATGTTTGTACAATGTCCGAAATCGTGAAGAAATCAAGGCGGTTCGGATTAGGATTGCAAACAAAAATCAAAGGTGAGTTAATCTCACTCATCTGGGTTTTATTTAAATTTAAATGGTTAAATTTAAATAATTGGTTGAACGATTGAATTGATTTGATGTGCTATATTATATATAGTAGTATATAGTATATATATTGGAGTGATTGATTTCCCGCCGTATATAGCGAATGAGACCCTATGCGCCGCATAATAGCGGATGATAATATATAAAACCCATATACCGCGATATTCCACCTCGAAGTGGAATTGGTATTTTATTGTGCTAACATCTGTGGATTGAGGGAAACAGGTTGGAGGGATCCAACTGGATTCTTCAATATAATTAGATTTGTTAAAATATTTCTGTGATATAATTATTTGCTATCCTGTGATGAATTATATTGCTAATTAGAAATGTTTGACACTATGGTAGATTTAAAATATTTCGGTGAACTGAGTTATTAAAATCTATAGAAATGAGAATTTTGAAAAGAAAATAAAAGAGTGAATTTTGAGTAAAAATAATCATAGAGATTTAAATAAATTAAAAATGAATTGGAAAAGAAAAAAGGTGATTTTTGAATTCTAATAAATATAATTCCAAGTGCGGAAATGAGATTTAAATAAATGGGAATAAGTAATTTTATTTTTAACCTCAAGTGATATTATTTCAGAAACAAAGAATTTACTTTAAAATTCAAGGTTTAAAATTTATTTGAAAGGATAAAGAAGAAAATTTGGGAAATATGAAATTGGTATTTTCAGTAAAAAGATTTTAAATCATAATAAAGAAATGAAATTTAAAGTTAATGGATTTTGAAATAAATGGAGTAAGTAAGGAAAGTTATTTAAAGACGAAGTAAATTGGAAATCAATTTGGGAATTGATTTAAATGTGTAAAACCGGGATTTTTAAAAGGGAAATGTGACTATGAGATTTATAAACTGGGTTTATAAAAGTGAAGTAATATATATCAGTAGATATTTGAAAGCGTAAATTCACGGTGGGAATTTATTAAGGGAATGAGTAAATTTGTTTAAAAATAAATAGTCATTTATTTTTAAAAGATGTGAAAAAGAAGCGTATTTCCCTGGAGAGCCAAGTACGTTTTCAATGTAAATTTATAAATATAAGATAAAAGCTTTAATGTTGTTTTAAAAAAAAAGCATGCTTAGGAAACTTATTATTTCTACATGTTTAAATTCTAAAGTAAGCATTTTCTTTTAATATATATATAGCAGTAATTATTTAAAGGTAGCTTAGTATTGTGTTTTAAAAGTTAGAAATTCAATTTTATATTGCACAAAATATCTTATTTTAAATATTCTTAAAGTATATATTTTGAATAAGCATTAAAGTAATTTTTAATTTAAATGTTTTAAAGTATGATTTATAATAAAGAGTTTTAAATTATTTTAAAAAAAGCTAAAGTTTTGTGCTTGGTGTTTTAAGTGGAAATAAATATTTCGAAATTTATTTCATGAGAAAAGTGTGATTTGAAATTGTTTTCAAAAGGGTTGAAAATGGAAATATATCCTGCGAAGATATTTTGAGGATAATAAATAATTCGGGAGATTATTTATTGTTTGATGGTTCTTTGTGAATGTTAATTGATAGTTAAATAACCGACTATCAATATTGGCCAATGCGCTGATCGTTTCGAAGAGACCGGGATCGGGATTAATTTCTCGAAAACCACTTCGATCCAGTTTGTACATTTTCGTGAGGATAACTAGTTTGGATTCGAAGGTAGAGCAGTGAAGTGCAAGGGCTACTCGCAACTAATCCTAAGGATGATTCCAAAATGGATGTAGTAGGAGTACTGCCTTCGGTTTCGTTCGAATCCGGGACGGACGTATATGGATGAATGCTTTCGGAACATCGTCAGGTGGACGATGGGCATTCTATGTGAAACGTTCTAAAAGGTAACACTTAGCCTCAAGCCTCATCAACAAGGAATGACTGAAAATAAGGGGTTATGCAGCAAGGCAAGGTGGGTAGCGCCCATTAGGGTGAGGTCATCCCTGTATGGATGTCCCTTTTTATTCGGCTTAGTGGTGCGGTTGCTGATCCCAACTGTGGGGTGATCTTACTCGGGATTATCCAGTAAGGGGTAGTCCCGGTCTTGTGTTGCAGGGGATTGGGAGTAATCCTCGGTACGGTGATCTAGGGCACGTACTGTGACAAGTGGTGCCCCAGTGCCTAGTCATTAGTTGGAAATCCATTCTCCCTACTCGCCTCTTACGATTTTAGTTTGTATTACCCACTTTGTGGCTAGTAGCTAGAATTTAATATATGTAACAATTTCGGCCATTTTAGTAAATATTTGTAAATAGAACATATTATACTATCAGAGGATTTTAATAAAAAGTGTTTTAGCTATCGTAAGGTAAAAACCCGAAATGTTTATTGTGGCGTGGTCTTATGAGATGCTTTTGTTTTCAAAGGATTTTGAAACTTTAATAATCAATTTGAGTATGGTTTTCTCACGCTGGTATTCCAGACTGACTCGGGTGTTATTTAACTATAATGCTCGGGTCAGACCGAGTATTATAGAATATAGGAAAGGATGTTGTGGATCTCAAGAGACGAGCTGGATGGCGATACGTACTTCTGTACTTGATTATTATTCCGCTGTGTATTCAGATTTGAGGACAAGTTTATATGACTGTCCAGTTGTATGTTACTGATGTTGTTAAACTCTAATTATTTATTCTGGTGATGTATGTATAAAATAGATATAGTTTTCTTTTGTGTAAAGATCTATTATTATCTATAATATTTTATTCCGCTGCGATGGTTAGATTGTGATGTTGTTTTCTATTTTCTTCTTCTACCTCTTCTTCCTTAACCCTAACGGTTCATATTTCCGTTCACCTTGAGTTGATGTGTTGGATAATAGTGTTGACTTAAGGGGAACGGATTTGCGGGCTGTTACAGTTGGTATCAGAGCAAAGGTTGGTGATAACCTTGGCTCTGGTGGGGATTACTCATTGAATATAGAGTCCGTAGTACTCTAGAATGAGTTTGAGCGTATTAATAGATATGAGCGCGTATTTGTCAGTGAATATAAATTGTTTTAATATTGTGTTGACTTATTGTTTGAGTGAAATATGAATTCTGATCGGGTAAGTTGGCCGTAATTCGAGAAGAGTTTATAAACACCTAACACGATAAATTGACACAATATTGTTTTAAAGGTGGGTGGATGAAATAATTTTACCCAAAATATCTTTTGATATAATATTTTAAACAAATAAGATTATAAAAATTGGAATGACTTGGATAATCAAAAGGGAAATTTTTATGAGCATAAATTATACAAATGAAGTATAGTTAAAATTTGATTTAAGTTGAAAATTGAAGATTTAAAACCCCGGAGTTTTTGGAAGTGTTTTTTTCAAAGTGTTCTGAAGCTAAATAATAGAATTATTATTTTAGATGTATTTCTAAAGGAAATCATTTCAAATAAATTTTAAGAAGGGATATAGCATTGAACTCACTTCAATCGCTGGAAAATTACTTCGGTGATGACTACAGCATCATCGATGTTCATTTTCGAGTTTCTAAGTGACGGATTGCTGCCAAATTAATTTGTTCAGAAGAACTAGTTTGTTTTTGAAATTTCAAAGGGAATTTGTTGGGAATAAAAAAACAGGATTGGTTTAAAAATTTAAGAAATGTGATTTTTGGATAATGGTGGTTGTAAAATGATTTAAACCAAAAGCCGGGTGCTTGAAATCCTGAATCCTTATTTGAATTGAAAATCCTGATGAGGTAAGTTATAAACTTGTAAAGCTGAGATGATTTTTAAATAAGGGAGGAAAATATGAGCTTTGGATGTTGGAATTAAAATTTACAGTGAAAAGTTAAATAAATTTAATTTGAAGAAATTAAATTGTGGAAATTTTAATTGATGGTTAGAAGAAATAAATTAGTAAATCTTGAATGTGATTGGAATGGGAAAATAGAAATTAAATTTGGATTGGGAGATAAAATTTAACTGGACTGAAATTAATTGGATTAAACTGAAAATAAAATCCAGTTGTATTTGAATTAAGTTGAAATCGAACTGAAATGAAATAAATTGAGACGTAGATGATATTAAGTGGAAGAAAGTTCTTACTTAATTTAGATTCAAGTGGATTGAGTGGATTAAAGAGAATGGTATGATGCTAGATTTAACTGAAGTTAAGTTAAATAAATTCAGTTGAGTTATAAATAATATTGAATGGAATAAAATTCTTACTTAAATAAATAAGTGTTAACTAGAAGCTTATAAAAGAATTGAAAAGCATTGAAATAAAAATATAATCCCTAGTTAAAAGTAAAGTGAAAATGTAATTGCCTATAAATGGATGGAGAAGTTTGAATATTAGTGATTGCCTATAAATGGATGGAGAAGTTTGAATATTAGTAAGTGAGTAGCTTATAAAAATGTAAAAAGGGAATAAGATGAAATAAAAGTGTGGGAATTTTGGAAAATGAAAGTAAATCCAAACTGGAGTTATAAAAAAAATTGATTGAACTCAGGAAAAATTAATGAAGTGATTTTTGTAATAAAATCGAATATTGATTTAAAAGTTGGATGTAAGCTAATTAGCTAAATAAATCATTCGATAGAGTATGTTAATAAAATTTAACTCAGCTAAATAAAATGGATTGAAAATTAGTAATGAAGTTTGAAAATAAACTCGAATTATAAATAAAATTCGACTTGGATAGATAATGAATTAAAATAAGTGGAGATGTTGTAAAAATAAAATGGAATTGGACTATAATGGAAATGATTTTAGTTACAAATAAAATCAAATTCGAGTATAAATGAGTTAAGTATGTGCTTGGATATTTTTTCGATAAATTGAGAATGTGAATTTAAATTAAAAATTAAAATGGATGGGCTAACTGAATTAAATGGAATTTGATTAAATAAGAATCAAATTAAATGGAAGTGAACTTAAGCTTGAAGTTGGAATAAATTGACGTAAATTAACTTAAGTTAAAAATAAATAGAAGCTCGACTTCGAGTAAGAATGGAAGTCCATTAAATAAAAGCTTGGGTTGAATTGATTTGGGAATGGTTAGTAGTATACAAACATGGAATGTGCTGAGCTAAATAAAACGGTTGTGAATGAATTAAATGGAAGGAATTAAATATAAATTGAGTCGGAATCAATTTAAATTGGTTATAAAACTTAAGTAATTATTTATTCACATGGATATCATCAAATGGCATGGAATGAATTGTCGTTTGACGTAAACGAAGGTAATTAAAATTCTATGAGTTGATAGAGATTAAATAAATTGATTTGAAGATCAATTGAACTGAATATGAGTTTGTTTTGCTTAAAAATGAATTGAATCTAAGCAATTGAGTTGTAAACCATTTAAATTGAATGAAGTTGTATACGAATTGGTTGTAAACAATTAAAATTAATGTCGGAACCCTATAAGTTGCTTATAAATATTGTTTAATCTGCATTGCTTATAGAAACTCGTATGTTTACTAGTTAAATACGTAAAATGTTGTTAAGTTACATGATTTTGGCACTTACATATTTAAATTGAGTAAGTACAGGTACCAGGAAGCCGTTTGGATGGATTTGGACGCGCTAATTGCTAAAATACTGAGCCGCTTGCCTAAAAATTCTAAATAAAGGTACGCCTACGTAATAAAAATAGGAAATATGAACTGTTTTTGTTTTTTCGACTGTGTGGTTCGATGTATATATATTTATATCTTTTGTCAAATTTCAAAAGCTCCTCCGTACAAAGGAGACTCTGTCAAAATTTTCCGAAAATTTTGGGAGTTAGAAAATTTTTGAAAAAAAATTCATTACCAACAAAACAATTTCAAATAGGAAATTGAAATAAATTAGCGAATAAAACTAATTTAAAATAATGATATGAATCAATTATAAATGGAAGATAAAATTCAATATTCAGGGTTGAAGATAAATTGAATTCATATGGAAATGGGAAAACAAATTTGAATAGAAGTAGATATGAAAACTTCTGTAAGGAAATGTATAAAATGATTTTAAAAGCTACGATTGGATATTGTTGCTAAATAAGATATGCAGGTACTATTAAGGGAAAGGAAAATTGGTTTTGATTTCAGAAAATAAATTTGAATTGCTCGACAGAAAGGTATGTGTTTAAATTTTTGTATGAAATTTGATTGGGTTTTTGATCTAGCCACTTGGCCTTTTGTTTTCTTTTGGAATTTAGGAGCCCGTAGAGGCATTTTGTAGTTGTACCGAGCTAGCCGCGCAAAGGAGACGCTAGCGAAATTTTTCGAAAATTTAGAGAGTTAGAAAATTTTTGAGAAAGTTTTGATAGATTAAATTTGAATTTAAATTTAAATTTGAATAAGTGGAGTAAATAATGTTTTTGTAAACTATAGAAGGTTTTGGAAATTTGGTTGAAGTAATAGTGGGTCTTTAATAAAATATATGTTATGGCAAGTTAATAAAACTGTTTGGTTTTGGAAAATAGTAATGGGTATTGGATCATTCTTCCTAACTAGTAATTTCGGGGACGAAATTCTTTTAAGGGTGGAGGAATGTGACGACCCGGAACTTTTGGATGTTAGAAATTGGAATATTGAATTGATTTTAAATATTTAAAATTTAATTTTTAACTTGAATTTCAAATATCACTATTTATTGGATAATTAATTATTGAATTTATATAAATTAGAAATTGGGAAATTTGTTGAATCTTCAGTTAGTTTTAAGCCTGTTAAAAATAATTTGAAGGCTTGTAAAATTTATATTGATAATATTGAAAATAGTAAAACTGTTAAAATTGAATTTAAAGATGATTTGTTCAGTTTTGAAATAATATCGTTTAAATCGATATTTAAAAATAGCCTTCCGGGTCACAGTCTCGGAATTTGATAAAACTAGTTCCATTGGATCCCTAATATTGTATTATTATCGGGTTTCAATTTCCATAATGTTTGGAGTTGTTGTGTGAGCGTACGACATATAAACGTGCTGAAATTTATATCGAAAATTCAATACAATATTTGATCTAAAAAGCCATCTTCTCCATACGAACGAGTTAGGCCTCGAAATCTTTTCCATTGCGTTCGGAATAGGGATATAACATTACAAATGCCTAGTGGCATGCCTCGATTGAAGGTTCAGTTTTTAGGTTGCATTTATTGGAACGGTTTAAATTTAAATTGAATATTTATATTAGTCTACTGCAGTTGAAATTATTTCACATCAAAGCTTTTTCATTTCACCTCAAATCACTGTAGCCTTCTTTTGAATGCTTCCCTCTTTTCAAAACATCACGTTCCTTTCATTTCAAACATCCGTTCCTTTTCACGCTCTCTTCTTCCATTCTTTTCATTCTTCAAATCGAAAAAGCATCAGAGAAAAGATGAAAGCCCAAATCGAAAAAAGGGGGCCGAATAAGAGAAAAAATAAGAACAGAGAGGGCGGACGATTCCATCAAAGCCGAGCAAGCATAGGAGGTCGAGTTCAATAATTTGGAGGGAGCGCTCGATCCCTTCGGAAGTGACATGGAGAGCAACCGTAAAGGGGAGGCGTCTCGCGCATGGAAGGAGATGACATCATCGGCGATTTCTTGCTTGAGGGGTTTGGGGATTTATTGGCGTTTGGGTTCGTCGTCTCGAGAATGCGAAGTGGCAGGAGAGGCAGTAGGGTTGTGGTGGTTGCTGGGAAGTCACACTGTTGACGCAAATTAAGTTCCTTTTGAGAGAATAAATACTTCAAGGACTTATGATCGGTATAAAGGACAAATTTCTCTCCTAAAAGATAATGACGCCAAATACGAAGGGCGAAAACAATAGTCGCGATCTCTAAATCATGAGTGGCATATCTAGTCTCAGCAGGCCTCAATTGCCTAGAAGCATAAGCAATAACACGTTCTCTTTGCATAAGAACGGCACCCAAACCAACGCGACTAGCATCGGTATAAACAACGAAATCTTGATTCCCCTCGGGAATAACAAGAATAGGAGCATCAGAAAGAAGTTCCTTTAGTTTCTGAAAAGAAGTTTCACATTTGTCCGACCAAATGTATTTAACACCTTTCTTCGTTAAGCTAGTGAGAGGCACGACAATCTTAGAAAAGTCTTTGATAAAACGGAGGTAATAACCCGCCAATCCAAGAAAACTACGAATCTCTGCCACACTCTCCGGTCTCTTCCAATCTTGAATCGCTTCAATCTTTGAAGGATCCACGAAAATTCCGGATTCGGAAATAATATGACTGAGAAACTTCACACGATATTGCCAAAAGTGGCATTTAGAAAACTTTGCTTTTAATTGATTACTCCTAAGAGTTTCGAGTAGAATCTAAAGATGCTTTTCATGCTCCTCCTCGGTTTTTGAATACACAAGAATATCATCAATAAAGATGAGAACAAATCGATCGAGAAAATCTTTGGAAACTCGATTCATAAGGTCAACGAAATAAGCCGGAGCATTCGTTAAACCAAATGGCATAACAAGCCATTCATAAGATCCATATCGAGTACGGAACGATGTCAAAGGAATGCTATCCTCTGCAATACGAAGCTGATGAAAACCGGTTGCCAAGTCCAATTGTGAAAAGACTCTAGCACCACTAAGTTGATCGAATAGGTCATCAATCTGAGGTAAAGGATATTTATTTTTGATAGTAAGATCATTAAGCTTGCGGTAGTCAACGCAAATCCTAAGCGTACCCTCGGATTTCTTCCCAAAAATAGCCGAAGCTTCCCAAGGCGAGGAACTAGAGAGAATAAATTGCTTCGTCTCCAATTGGGATAATTGTTTGCGCATCTCCTCATTTTCCTTATTGGACATGCGATAAGGAGGACGAGTAATAGGTTGAGCTCCAGGGATGAGATTAATTTTGAACTCAATTGCTCGCTTAGGTGGTAATCCTAAAACGGTCTCAAATATGTCGAAAAATTCACGAACAACGTGAATAAGAGAAATTATATCTTCCTCATCATCATTATCGTCATCTTGAGGATTTAAAGAATACAAAGATGCGACCAAGCTGGAATCCGAATCTTTAAGATCAATAGAAATCTGCTTAACAGATTGAGGATGCCGAAGATGAATAGTCCGCTCAGGACATAGGATGTGGGCTTTATAACGGTTAAGCCAATCCATTCCCAAAATCATTCCAAAGCCTAAGTAGCGCATAACATGCAAATCGGCTCAGAAAGAAAAAATCACACAAAATAATCTCGACATTTCTACACAATAAACTAATTGTTGCGGATCCACCAACCGGATTCGCAATTCTCAAAGAAGTCATTAAACACAAAACATCCAAAGAAAAAGTATCAATAAGTTCTTTTGAAATAAAAGAATGGGACGCACCCGTATCAAAAAGAACTCGAATAGGATGATCACGAAATAAAATAATGCCATCAAGGATAGAATGAGAAATACCTTGACCACGAGATGTGTTGCCAGGGGCTTGAGCAACATTAAGCTTTCCCTCCTTCCTATTTTGAAGTTTGGGACAAGAAGATAAATAATGATCCGAGCTTTTGCAATAGCGACAAGTACGAGGCTTTGAACACTTGTTCGTAAAATGGTCCCTAGACCCACAGTTGAAGCATTTCCCACTACTAGGAGAAGGAGCCTTTGCAGTAGGAGTTGCTTGCTTACCCTTTTTGTTGGGATAAGGACCTTTGAATTTGTTTGGCCTCTTCTTGTTGTTGAAGTTTGGATTGGAACCCACCACTTCAACATCATTTTCCCTATCCGCTTCTTCAAGACGAAGAGCGATGTCAGTGAGTTGGTCGAAGGAAACTTCTAATTTTAGAAGTAATGGCTTCTTGAGATTTTTGTTTAAGCCATAGACAAATTTTTGGTTCTTCTTCAATGGGGTGTTGATGTATTCAACCCCATATTTGGAAAGTGACTCGAAGGATGCAACATAATCAGTCACGGAGGATTCACCTTGAACAAGGTCTATAAAACGGCGAGCCAAAGTCACCTTCTCAGCTTCTGGCACAAATTTTAATTCAAAGCGTTCCCGGAATTGCTCCCAGGTGAGATCCGCTTCATTGATTTCAGAAATAAGAAGTTCATACCAGTCCAATGCTCTTTCTTGGAGCATACTAGAGGCCACCTGAACTCGGTGAAGATCAATGAGGTTCATGCGAGAAAAGATTCGATCGCATGTTCTTAACCAAGCCTGGACTTCAATAATAGTTTCAGAACCTTTGAATGGCTTCCCACCCAAGTTGGTATAATCGTTGCACAAGCGTGCAAATCTAGACTTAGGTTGAGTAGGTTCCGAATTAGAATCGGCTGCTTGAGCATTCTTTACTAGATCAAGAAGCTGCTGGGAAGACATAAAAACTCCATCTTGGGGAGTAGCACTAGATTGATCGACGTTGGGACAGACTGGTCTAACCATTTCCCTTCCTTAAGAAAGAAAGAAAGAAAGAAGAAGAAAAAGGTTATTCACCAAATGAATATTAAGCAATCTTGGTAGATAAAACAAGGAATCATAAAGAAAATAGGATGGATCGGTACGAAGACTCGAATTAAATCCTAAAGAATGAATCCTAAGATGGACTTAGGACGACGATCCTTGTTAATCTATTCTACATTGTTCCGAAGTTTGGCTCTGATATCAAGCTGTGACGCCCCACCTCTATACCCACGCTAGCCAAGAACACTACGGAGCAATGCTGTCAACTAGCACGGAGAAAAAGGCTGTTGAGGAGCGACCATCCGTGCAATTGCTTTGAGCGAGCACCGCTATGTCGGATAGTATAACATGCATTTGATTTCGAGAGGAAATCCGACACACCGATACAAATTCAAAGCTACTACACAGTGGCTATAATAATCTTCGGAAACAAACACAGAAATAAACATAATACAAATCTGTCACAGACATCCATATCACAAAGGCGGAAAAAGATATGAATATATAACACATGAAAGTGTACATCAGAGTAGTGGTCAGAAAGATCCACAATAACCCAAAAGAATAGCAACATGTGCTATACAAAAGAATAAGTATACATCATAGAGTCTATATCTCAAATGTATATGTCTAAAAAATACTAATCTAAGTAGTTAGCCAAAAGTCAAGAAGATAATCCTAGAAGTGAAGTCAAGCAGAAGCACCTGTAACATCTCGGTCTGACCCGAGTATTATTTAATAAGAAAATAATAAACGGATCAGTCTAGCTATAAATATCAGATGACATGATATAGAATAAAAGATATGGCATAAACATATGATAACCATAATGGCATACTACTATAAGTATGTAATTGAAAATCAACATGAGATTAGTCAATATCACAAGAATCTTCTCAAAGATCCAAAAAGGGTTTCATACCCAAAACTTGTATTCACAACAAGTCAATGACACACGAATTCACCAATGCACAAAACTTGATAAATCATATCAATGAAAATCACTAAAATTAGTGAAGCACAAATTCCAGAAATCAACACACGAAATCCAAAAATCATAAAAAAAGGGAGGGAGGCATATCACACGAACGGGAGCATGAAAACTCACCAACATATGTATCACACGAACGAGACGCTATCTCATGGTAGCTAGCCATTAATTTTTGACACACGAACGGCCCGAAGACCATGGGGCGCTACCCCACATGTGTGAGTCGAAATCACATTGAAATGGGGTCTAGTCTCCCTCGCAGACAAAGAGACGTCGCACAATTGCTAGTTTAAATCACAACACGATCATCAAGAAGTGTCAATTACAGTAAGCTAGTAAATATATAAGCTTAGCTTCATGTCCCATAACCACTAGCTTAACTTAAGTGTTTACGAACAAATTGTAGATCTCCACTAGAAAATTGTCACAAGAGATTCAATCAAAAAGTCCAAGAATTAACCGACGAAGTAAACGCAAGCGTTTCATACCACTTGTTTTACTAAGTCGTTTAATTAGATTTCTCATACGAGTGAGGTAAAGGTTTGTATATACTAATAGATTGGAAAACGGTTTTAAGAAAAGAGCTTTGTAATAAAATAGTGTTAAAATCGCTTTGATGAATGAGTTTTGATATTTACTACTAGTATTGAAACCTTTATATTTTTAAAGTGACAAATCACAAAAATGATTGTAGAAACAATCAATCATAAAAATTCACGTTCGAAGACGTGAATCAAATCCAATTAAACCGATAAAGAATCCATCAAAAATGGATATTCAAAAATCCCAAAAAGGGGAGTCATCAAAGTCATAATAAATGATAACAACAAATAAGATCTTCACGAATCGATTTAAATTGGAAATTCAATCCAAAAAGGCAAACTGGGCTGAAACAGCAGGTTCAGTCGACTAAACAGAGTTTTCCATCGACTGACCCTGTACATGGAAACTTTCCAGGTTCAGGAAACTTTCTGTTTCCAGGTTCAGTCGACTGAATCATGCCTGGAAACTTTCAAGTTCCAGGTTCAGTCGACTGAACAAAGATTTCAGTCGACTGAATCATGCCTGGGTTGTTTTTCCGCCTATCCAAATGAAGAGCAAACTCTTCCAAAATGTAACCGGACGAACATTGGCTCTAAGGGTTTATGCCAATTGGCAACCCGGACCTATATGCTCCTCGATGCATCATTCAAAGCATGATCAAACATCCATAAAAGGATTTTCACACAAATTTGACTTAAAAACCCAAAAATTGAAACATTCACAAAACCAATCCAAATCAAGAGCAAATGCACATGAATAAGTGTTAGGAATTCATACCCAACAATCAAAGATAGATATAGGCATAGATGTGAGATAAAAATCTCACCTTTGAACCCAAAAGCACAAGATTGAGAAGCTTGAAAACAAAGGAGGATCAACCACTCTTCAATCCCAACTCAAGAAGCTTGATTCTAAGCAAAGCTTCTTCTATTGATTTGGAGCTAGAACTTGATTTGTAAATAGAAACGAGGGTTTGGTGTTTTAATTTCCCATTCCACTCACCATTAATCTTTTTAGAACTGAAAAGTAGAGGAAGAGGGAGTGAATGAAGAGGGGGTTTTAGTTTTGGGGTATTAAGTTAGAACATTGGGCTGAACCCAAACCCAAACCCAAAGTGAAAATGGTCAAATTTTTGGCTAGCTCGAAACATATCAATGTTTATACTCAAGAAGAGCGCAAACGTTATTTTGAACTCAATGGAAGTGGTCTCAAGTCCTAATTCGACCGTATGCATAAAGTAACTTTTCGGACTATAATCCGACTAACGATAAAATATTTAAATAAAAAATTTAAATACTCAATCGTAAAATATGCGGGTTGTTACAATGCATGTACAAATGGACCTGCATTTGATCGCTAAACCATAAATTTTCTATTTGTAACATGATCGTATTTCTGTTTATTTGTAACATGAAATCAATCTTTTTTAAAAGTTATTTGCATAAATTATTTGTTACGTCCATGTTTATGATTATAATTTTAGATTTTCTTTTGTTTCCAATGAAACTTAACTCAAAATTAAGCTTTTACATAAGTTATCGGGTACGATAAGTTTTTTTAGATGGTGTTCACGATGAATTTAAACCAAAAATTACCATATTGCATTACATAGAAGTTTATAACACTATATATATATATATATATATGACAGGGCTTCTGCATTATGCGTGGCTCCTGTTTGGTGGGAAAGTGCTTGGCTTGTAGGGTTAAACCATCGTGTTGTTTGATCGATTTTCATGTTAAAAAATGTCAAACCAAATTTAAATTGAAAAAATTCAAAACTGAACTAAACCAATTTAATTTCAGTTAATTCGGTCAGTAATTTGTTTAACTGAACTGAAAAGGTATGTTATTATTCAAGCAATTGATTCAGTCAAAGGAAAATGTAATTTTATGTTTGAAGAGATTTTATTGAGTATTTTTATATTTACTATAAAATTTGACCTATTTTCAATATGAAAACTTTTTATTTTATCATTAACCTATTATTAAGAGTATTACAATGCCATAAATTTGGATAATACGATAAATGTTTGATCAATTAGTTTAAACTTATAGCTCAAATAATATATTTTATAAATAAAATTCAAGTCCATTTAATTTCAAAAACAAATCGATCAGAATGAATCGGTTCGACCGATTAATTCAGTTTTAACTGAATACTGCTCATCCTTAATGGCATGAGGCTTGGGGTTCTGTCTGACTTCAACAAATAATATCTACCAGAAAATAAAGTCCACAAACTCCTGTATAATACCAAATGAGGGTCATTAAACTCTTCATATACAAAGCTTCCAGCAACGCCTACTCTAACAGCTTCTTTAAAACAACTAAAATTTACATATTAATTTAACTCGTTTAGGTCCCAAAATACAATCAGATGACATATGTGAATATAGAACCATCATGCAGCCTTTTGTCAATTCACGGTCCAAGTCCAAAACATCAAAGCAAATTTCATGTACCATATCGAATATTCTTGAAATATACATGCTAATTATTACACTAAATTCATATAAGCATATATAATAATACAAAGAAGAAATTCTAAAACGAACGGTAACAAAAAAGAGCAATCAAGTATCCTCACGCAACATAAGGCATAAGTAGTCAGAGCATCAAAAGTATAATGATTACGGTAATAAACTTTCAAGTGAGAAGGACCTCACATGGGCTATGGGTAAGCTTCAATGAAATAATCTTGTAGCCATGAAGGTGTTTTATATTTGGAGGAGGCAGTTTTGATCGTTTAGGATATAATCACATCCACTTTGGCGACCATTTTCTCCATTCAAATATTAAAAATCAAATCAAGCATCTCAACCTGTAAAATTTACAAACTAAAATAAAGCAAAATGCAGAATAAAAGTAGAATTGGAGAAGTTTATGAGAACTCGGCCTTGTATGAACATCATTACATCGTAATAAATTTTAAAATAATATATGTTATACAGTATATTATAATCATTCTTCTAATTATATATTACAAATTATAAAATATCTTTATGAATTCGTACAATGTGCATTTATAGATCAAAAAAAATACTTTACTTGCAGCGGATATGTAATTAAGATATTAGAAACAAAGAACTATTTGACATGCTTAAATAAAAAACTAAATAATAGTTGCTGGATTAGAAATATTAGAATTAATGCAATGAAGACACCTGATAGGGTATTATCAAGCACAATCATATACGAAATTTACTATCATGCACAAATATCATTAATGTCACTGCAGTAGTAGAAAAGCTGAAAATTACAACTACGTAAATATTTTTACATATATTGAGATTGAAACGAAAAAAAATTACTCTTTCCATGCATGAACATTTTTAAAGGCAAGAGTTCACTGTTGTTGAGGATTACCAAGCTAACAGATCAAATGGGAAATAACCTAAAATGCGGCTAGTAACTGCATCAAAAATAACCGTCATTTTAGTTTATAGTTAAATGTACAGTGAGTGAATACAAATAGTAGTCTATTCTACGTTGTCATGATGTTTTTTTTGAAAAGGAACAAATAAAAACAAATTTAAGGACATGTGGAAAGCTGGCTATGTATGTGCAATATATATTGTGGTGCTTTTTTTGTTTCTGTTCTAGTAGTTTGCATATTTTGGTCTGGCAGGATCATACTGGACATATTTCTGTTTGTCTTCACAACTGGTTTTTAATAAATATATTATAAAAATACATACATGCATGTATGTAATAGAAAATGGCATAAAAATACTCATGGTAGCTCTGTAATCATTGTTGAATGATCAAGCATACAGGTTGTAAATTGAATTCTGAGAACTTATGTAAAAACAGTCATGTATTTTATTCAAGATATCACAAACTTACCTCTCTAGGTTTGGTTCAAAAACCCAAAATTCATCAAAATTTCCATTATTTATATTTTTTATGGAAAACCTGCATAATAATCAAAGTGTTCATGCAAATTGAACTATCGAGAATTAAATTTTTAGCAAACTACAATTTCAACATTGAAAATAGGAAGTAAACCTGTAATCAATTTTTCTGAGCATACAAAGAAGAAAAAATGATTTGAAACCATTGAAAATACCTATGTGATACTCAAAATGAAGATGAAAATTAAGGAACTATGTACCTAAAATTCCAAAATTGATTAAATAACAAAAATTGTCACCCAAGATTCCAGATTTGAGGAGGGTAAGTTTCTTACATTTTCTTTTTCTATAGACCCCAAAATACCTGAGAAACCTGGGATGGCGAGTCGGTGTTGATCCCCAAGTGGATCCAGAAGTAGTTGGTGAACATTGCAATACTGCAAGTGAATTTCAGCATGCAAATTTCTGTTTTGATATCAACTAATATAATTATAGTTTCCTAACACCAAATAAACAGGTTTTATTGCTATCAAGTTTAAAAAATAAGCTTATTAAAAATCAGTAGAGTAGCGATCATATTGAAAGCAAAAACACACCAAAAATTCTTTAAGCTAAAAACATGCAACCTTCATTAGATAAGATTGAATTACATGAAATATATAAATATGTCATTAAGAAACTATAAAAGGAGAAAGATTTGTTTCTTGCCTTTCCATTCTAGTGGATTTTCTCTTCAAACTGTTAGTTTTATTCTATTATTCTAAGCAAACATGGGTTGATGTAGGTTATTCATGAACAATATTTTTGCAAGGAGATAAAATATGGTTAATGCTAAGACGCAAACACCGATAATTTTTTTTGATCTCACAACCTACTCATTCATTTTATATAGCAACAACTTTACAAATACTTATGTGTGGTAAGTACAATAATGAACAATAATATCTACGGTCTCTAGAGAAATTCCTTGTCAATAATGTTGTTGAATGGCATCGAATATGCACCACTTTTTCCTAAAAATGACAATAAAAGGTAAACAAATATTTCTTTATTTCAAATCTAAATCTAAATTTCCGTCTACTTGAAAAAGATCGAGTAACTTCTTGTTTTAAACTTGCTTGTTAATATCTTTTTGTTCCCACCAATTTTGTGTTATATGCCACTAAATCTTGTTGTAAATAGAAATTAGTACTAAGTTAGAGTTGGTAATCACCGAAGTGGTAATAG
Organism: Allium cepa; assembly: GCA_030765085.1. Lineage (NCBI taxonomy): Eukaryota > Viridiplantae > Streptophyta > Magnoliopsida > Asparagales > Amaryllidaceae > Allium > Allium cepa. The sequence continues at coordinate 396,466,391 of CM060944.1, forward strand.
TCTACAAAAACAATACAGAAGTGCAAAAAATACCTAATTGTGGTTGATGTTCAGTATCTAAGAAGCAGCAATCGAGGAATCTTATCCATCCTTATGAACTACTAAATCCAAATTCGATGGTAGTATGAAACTCAACTATAAGAAAAAACAACTCTGTCGTATTTCAGTAAATGATGCAAATGTAGAAATAGAGTAAAAAAATACCTTAACCCGATAGAAATAAAGGATGCAAAGGCGATTTGCTTAGGATTTGGGAGAAGGAAATACTTCATTTATGCTGCGGGTTCGATAGTTGATTCGAACTGGGTTTTTGTTTTCACGAATTCGGTTTGGAATGGAGTGGTCGCGAAGTTCAATGGCGAAGAGGATGGCCGCGAATGGTGGTGGTTGACTTCTATGAAGCTTCAATCCTCTCTCACAAGGTAGGTCGTCGATTTCATCTTTGAATGGTTGATTACTAATGTTGCAATTCATTCTTATATGAAAGAGTTAATTATGACTTTGCTACACAATTGAATTCTGAGACATAGTTAAAATAAGATATTCATTTATAATTTGTATGCTAGGTTATTCTTTTAAAAAGTTAATTAATACTCATCTATATAGTTTGTTGCTTTTTGTACAGTCTGAATTATGTGATGCAGTTGGATTACGTCCATGTTAATACTTTATTAGTAAATGGTTTTCCCTTTTTGGGCAGTTTTAATTCATTTCTATTACTTCTCTCTGCCCCATGGTTGATTCTATATCATATCATAGTCATGAGTCGTCAATGTTACAATTCTATTCTAATTTTTTTCTTTATATACAAATAATTCATATTCTGGATTATCATATCTTTATTTGTCATGACAATTTTCCATGATTTCCAATCATATGTTAACCTTTGGCCTATTTGTTTTTACTCCCTCATGGCCATCATTTTATAATATACCATGTCCTCTTATTTACAGAAAAGTATATTGTGGAAATGATTATCAGAAAATGAAGTGCCTGACAGTTCTTTGCTAATCATATTATGGTTACGTTGTTATGCATACATTATGTAAACAAAAGAACAACCTACTATCTTCGCTTAATGTTTTGTTTGAACAAAGTTGATTAATCTAAACTGTTAAAGGTATTTACATGTTACTAATATCCTATTTCAATTTTTTAGATGGCAAAACATATTACTTGGTAGAAAGATAACGCATAGCTACTACATTCAGCATTAGGCTTTTATTCCTATATACCGTTCATAGATAATGACCTAAACACTATATGACATTTACATGGGCCTTTACAGAGTCATTGACAGTCAACATTTAGCTTTGCTTCCCTATAAGGCAATGTAAAAATTGTTTCCCACTTGAATGGGAAGGTGCAAATAAAATATTCTAATTGTTTGAGTGTGATGCAACAACCTTTCAAGTGGCTGTGGAAATGGTTATAGAGAGTTGGCACATCTATTTATTATTTGTGAAGTAGAGAATTATATAATTATGGATTTTTTTCTTTTTTCATATTTGATGCAAGTAGAGAAGAACACAATGAATTAGGAAGTATAATTTGTTCATTTCTAACAAATAACATGACATGTAAAATATTAATAAATAGGAAAACATACTTAAATAATCAACGGACTTAAAAGCTCTATCTTAGTGCTACAAGTAAACTTCTAATTCAAATTGGCTTCACAATAATCTGCACCGCCTTTTAAATCCACAGTCGTTGCTTCCTTCTTTCAAATCAAACAGGTTTCAGGTATTATATTCATTTAGTGATATATTTTTCATGTTATGCCATTTGATCATGGTATGAGTGGCTAATTTTTAAAATTTAAAGGATGAATTTAATTTCTTCTCTAGCTCATCATGACTACTTAAATTTACATGTGGTTTATTATCATGCAGGCATTTATTTGTCTGAGATTATGTTTAATTAGTATGCTTTCTTACAAAAATCTTCATGAGACTTTGTAGTGATGTTAATGTTTTACATTAAAATGTGACCAGAACATTTAATTTAGTAGAAAAATACATAGTAGTGTTTTAAAAACACATAGAGGTATTTTAAAATCGTTTCAAGTTTTTAAGTTACTATATGTGGTGATTGAATACCGTTCAGAATAAAAAGGCATGGTATAAAGGTTGTTGCATTATTTTGAACATATTTAAACTGCAAAAGATCTTAGAAAATTCAAAATAGTGTTCAATCATTATAACCGCAACATCTTAAGTCTAAAGGTGAACTCTAACTTTGCAGATTTTTAGAGTATAAGTACTTAGCTTTATAAATACAACAGAATAACAGTACAAATCTAATGCAACTCCAATGCTTCAATTATAATTTAATTGTATTTTTTGTACATTATTCAAGTGCAGATGAATGAAAAAAATAGTGATATTTTTGAACTTTTTTTGAACATGGTCATTGATAGCAATGCAGATATGATCCCAAGCATTACTTATGTATCAGATATGGTTTTGAAAAAGACACAACTTTCTTTATTTTCTCTTTTTATGTAACAGATTTAAGTTTAGTTTCTCTTTTAATGTATCCAGTTTTATTTTCGAATATGATAGAACTACTGGAAGTGAATTTATAAATATCCATTCCAATTGAACCACTACCCTTTCATAGTACTTAAAGAGGAACATAGTTAGTTGAATCTGAGAAGAATTTAAAACATAATCACAATATAATTTTATGTTAAAAATGAATAAAACCAAAAAAAAAATCAAACTTGATGTCCACATGAGTTGTTGCCTTTTCTCATTTTTATAGCACTGTTAACAAAAATAATTTAAACTTTGTGGATAGCAACATATAAAGAAGGTAGCTTAAGGGTAGTCTACAGAATATCCATTAAGAAAGAAATATAACAAGTGTTGTTTTCTTTTTGCACTTACTATTTTCTCCTTTTACTTTTCATAACATAAATAATTTATAGTTTGACATGGTTATTATCATTTGTTTATAAGTTTTCTTGGAGGTTTTTTGAAAACAATATTTTATGTCTACGTCTATTGGTAAAAAAAAATATGTATGTGATTTTGGAAGGTAATCAATGACAAAAAACAGTTTTTTTTGCAAAGAATATAGTAGTTCCTACATTATGGTAGAAGTTTGAATAAGGTGGGTGGTATGCAATAGCTTGAGGGGTTTATAGAATATACGTAATAAAAGATTAAATAAACTAGAAACATGGTAAGTATAGTTTCCCATTTCACAAATAGATATTGCTTTTTCCTTCGACTTCTCGTTCCATAGGTTATCTAACTTTGCCGTAATTACTGTAATTTGATTATATATTATGAGAGGTTATATTGAAAATTAACAATATATATCTAAGTTATGGATATATTTTCTAAATTTGGAAACAAGTTTAGGAATTATGCAAATACTGTTCATTCTTTACATCCAAATACCGAATACAAGATGAAAATGAATATATATGGTATTGTTTTATTAGTTTCTCAAAATTTTGAGATATGTTTAATGTTTTCAAACTTTTCTTCAAAGTTTATTTCGAATATAATATATGTTGCTATTTATATATTTGATTAGGAATTTTAATTTTCTGCTAGAATTTATGAGGTCGCAAATGTAAAGAAGTAAATATTGAGTAGAATTATAAGATATATTTCTAAAGTTGGAAACAAGTATTGCAAACGAATTTGTATAAGAAATTGCAAAGAACATAGAAAATTGCATTTGGTTAAATTAAGAAATAAATATAATTTCTATTTGAAGATAAACTTTAAATACTATTTCAAAAAATACAACAACAATTTAAAGTCTTTAGTCCTAAAAGGATTTAATTTATTTTAGAAAATACAACGACAACACATCCCTTGGATGCAAAGTTATGCGTGCAAGAGAAAGAAGTGAAGTGTTGTCGAAATTAAAGCATTTAGTCCCAAAATGCTTTAATTTGTTTTAGACAGAAGTGAGGTGTTGTACACATTTTTACAAAGGTGTTTGGACATCAGCAAACAAGGAAACGAAGTATCTTTCATTCATTGAAAACAACTATAATTATTTTAACGTACATCCTTTTTTACACTCGACTATATAATACATGAGTTGGGATTAAAAACTCTAGGATCGTACTTACATTTGATACATCTACTGATACATGCACTAAAAAGGATATTTATTTGTAATTGAAAACAAAAAAAATATCTACAAACTTGCGCATGGATTATTACCTTAAAAAATTTCACATAAATATATAATCACAACAATACTTTAAAAATACTTTATATAAAAATACAACATTTTGTTCAATAACGTACTAATTGGAATAAAAACTTTTGAACTGAATATAAGTTGTATTATTTGTAGAATAGATTGAAATTTGAGAGATTATTAAAGATATTTTTCTACGTCGATTTTTACTCCTACTGTATGCTAAAAATTTGAAAATACTTATGCTAAACACTATATAAATATATTTTCTTACCAGGAATGGTTATGTTATTATCGCAAATTAAGTAAACAACATAATTTACTTAACAATTAAGCATTTTTTTTATTATTTCTGTACATACCTTAGTTCTTACACAATAATCGTTTATAATCTTTACTTCTACCTAAATCCTAAATTAATTAAACATGGTAAATGTTCTATTTTTAGGGTCAAAACAATTTCAATCTTGAATCTGAGCATTTCACTATCAAACTATGGAAGTTAACTTTCCGAATCAAAACCATGTAGAAGTCATAGAATAATCGAAAAAGCTCAACGTCAAGCAATGGAAACCAACGAAGTTGTTCACTTACAAAGGACAATGAATACCAATAGAATTCAACACAACCCAATGGAATCAAACTGCAATTCTCAGTTACCACCCCGTAGAAGTCCAAGAATCCTTGAAAGAAACCAACGTCAAGAAGGAACATATAATCAATCACGATCTTTGATACTTCATAGAAGCCCTAGAATCATTGAGAAAGCTCAAAAACAAGCTTTATTAGATGCTCAAATCAAGGCAGAAAGAAAAAGACAACGTCGATCTGAATTAAATACAGAACAAAGGGCCCAACAATTAGAGCGTCGTAACATTTATGAGAGAACGAAAAGAAATTCATTGACAGAAGCTGAAAAAGAAGCAAAAAGAAAGAAAGTTCGCTCTAATTATCATATTAGAAAATCCAGAAAATGTGAAGAAAATGTCAATGATTACGAATCACAAACAAGCACAGATAGTTCCTTTTCTTTACCTTGCACTCAAAATATTGAAGGTATTACTAAGAAAACCATTTACTATAATTCTTTATTATATATATATATATATATATATCTTTACTACTAATAATGAAAACTCCATGAATTGATTTCAACCGCGTCTTTTTGAATTACCCAAAATACACTTCAAAATTTACCTCAGTATGCCCTAAATCGTTACCACATTCAAACTCCATCCTCAGCCTCCCATTCTCCCTATGGAACGATTAAAACCCTAGATCAGTATCAGATTCAAACCCTAATCATTATTTGCAACTCTGATACCATCGACGTCGACCAGCATCCTAACACTATCGTACTTCTATTAGTTGATTCTTCTGGTATACTTTTGTACACGCTTCTCTTTCCCTTTCTTCTTCAGTTTTGAACTACAAATTCCATGTCCATGCCACATTTACCTCACGTCTACATCACGTTGAAGCATTCGGCTCCCAGATTCAACGTATTTTCTTTTTTTGCATCTCCCAAAATCAACGTACTCACATCAGAGACATACTCGCATCAGAAACACCAATTCATTTTCTTTTTTCTTGAATTGATATTACTTTTTTGATTTTAAATGATATTTGTATTCCCTTAATTTGGGAATTTGAAGATGCAGCACAATCGACGGTGCTTCAATCTACAGCAAATAATCTTAAATTTAGGTAAGACTCATGGCAAATCCTTCTTTTTAATCAAATATGATTGGTCACTTTGATGATTCGCGGTAACATATTCCTGAATTTCGTACATCAAATATAATCAATTAGTTATATTCAATCAGTTAATGACTTCATAATCATTCTAAATATTTTGCTATATCTTCAGCTAACAATGCCAACCTATTTTTTCCATTTTATTATGCTGTAGATAAAAATATAGTTAATTCTACTATGGTAAAATGAATATTATTGTTGTCCTTTTTTAGGATCAGACGAAATGGTAGTGTGTGTCTTTGGAAGTAATAGGAGATTCACATCCCAAGCAAACGAAATGGTAGAGGTAATGGCACCATGATATACCATTAGAGATAGAGTAAAGTCAGTTGGTGGTTTTAAGCCGATTAGCCACGGTGCGTATTAGTATAATCCTAATTATATTTTTCTCACTTAAACCCTATTTTTACCGATCCATTGTGATTTTAGTATGTTTATATGTAATTAGTTTTATTGCTTAGTTTTTTAAATAGGTTAATGCCCTTCACACATCATTCATAAGTGCAACAAGACCAGCATTGGGAAAAAGGACCATGACTGTCAACGTAACCACCAAAAGCTCTTTCTGTCCACCAAAATCTCTTTCTGTCCGATGCACAGAATTTTGTCATGTAGGATTTGAAGTTGTGAGTTTAGTTTCATTTTTCCATTGTAAAAGAATCCTCCAAGTTATTAGATCTTTTGCAAAGGTATACCTTAGTGCTTATACATTAATTTTGGGAAACACGATGCTTCTGTTCGTTATATTATATGCCCAAATTATATCAAAGCTATTTTTTTCCCTATTTTGAATTTGCCTACCAGATTGCATTTGTACATATCAAAATAATTTACTCTAACATGCGTATTCCATTTCTATTTCCTTTTTTAAATAAAACAAATTGATTTATATTTCTTCACGTCTGCTCTTCATAGTACCTAGATTAATACAGTACTTGGCGATGATGCATTCCTTCTTGGATTATTTTGTATTCATTATTTTCTCATGTACTTGGTAGTAACTAGATGCTATAGCAAGAACCAAATGTCCAAACTCATGCCAAATCAAGGCATAACATGTTGTTTACTAATATATATATTAAGAGGTGTTCACCATGCTGCTTAAGTATTTCCTGTTTATGTATAATAGTCAAAATCTTCTGTCTGTGTATGATATGCTAATATTAATATGTATGAATATGCGCTATATGTTTTTGTTTGATGATAATAAACATATAAATTCATTTAAATGTATTTGGTAATGTACTATTTTTTTCATAGATTAAATAAATATTTGTTGAATAAAATAAAGTACATAGAATTTGAATTCAAACAGAAATTTTATTCAAACAAATATTTATTACAATCTTGAATAGTACAAATTCAAGCTCTCACTATACATATACATTTTTTGAATACATCACAATTGTATTTACATTAATAACCTCACTACATATCACTCACACTCGTATTTTGTCTTCAACTGCATTCTAGTTTGAATCCAGCATCTGAGCAATCTGCAAAATTATTCACTAACGCAGTAAAATTGAAAAAGAAATATTTTTGCAATATAAAATGAAATATGATTTTTGAAAATATTATTTGCCTCAGTTATTTGGGTTGTTCGTCATCATTTACATTTGAATTCATCATACACGAACAATGTGACATGCACAGTGTATCACTGTACATGCCACAAGGCCGTGCACATCGGTATACACTTGATAATGCTACAGGGACAGGTGAGCACAGGTCAAACCCAAATGAAAACCCGGGTTCAACTCACGTGCAATATATTCAAAATCACGACATGAGCACAAGGTCAAACCCGAGTTTTGAAACTGGGTTCAACACAAGGCAACATGACATGAATGCAACAAAGACCAAGCTGCAGCGTACCAGAGGTGCAAACAACTCAAATGAACACAATGCACAAAGGCATAGCAACTACAATATCAACCAAAGTTAAGGTTGCAAATGAAGACTACAGGTCTCCATATCAATCAAATGCAAAACCACATGTGCAGCAACCCAAAAGCAAGTGCAAATACAAACATACAAATAAGTCAAGTGCTCAGTGATCAAGCATACAACACAGTAGTGTACATGAATACATGGAGACAAGATACACAAGTTCACATGTATGCAAATACCAGAGATACAAATGCAAGAAAGTAACATGCAGTTTTGCAGTGATACAAATGTAACGCAGTGGCAACATCAAAATACAGGCTAGAAGCTCAAGTACACCAGTGAACAAGTGTCACAACAAATAATTTGCACCAGTGATGCAAGCTACAAATAAGCAAAGCAGCGGACTCAAGTGAATGCCAAGTGAATGCAACTACAATGCAACTAAACCAACATGGCCAAGACTACAAGTACAAGGCATGTCAACAGCAATGGAATCAACGTGAATGTCACAAGCATAAAAACATGTTTACACAACAAGTCCAGCTACAACAAGCAGTGCAGACCACAAAGAAATGCCACCAAGAGCATATGAACAGAGAACATGCATGAAGAACCAGAAGTACAAGTGCAGGCAAGTGCACAACTAACCAACAAACAAGATCAAAGGAAAAACAGTAAAAAGAAAAAAGTTTTAGTCAGACAGCCACATGAAGCAAATAGGAAGAATTGTACATCATGAAAGACCACCAAGTAGAACAATGCACAAGTGGAACAACGACCATGACGCAGTAATAAGAAAGTGCGTATCTATACCAACATGAGTGCAGTAATGTAACAAACAAGTCAGTGGCAAGCTACAAACTCGACTGCAACAGTGAAGTCGTAATTCACAGTAAAATCCGAAGTCAGAATTTTCGAAAATAGGATGCTAAAGTCAAGTCAGAGAATTCAACGAAAATATACGTCTTAGAAAAAGTCAACAAATAAAAGGGAAACTTTTTGCCGTGTGACACAAGAAGGATCGAATGCTCTCAAGTTAAAGCCGTGAGCATCAAGGTTGAAAGTATATCAAGAAAGTCGTGCGCATCAGGAAAGCAGAAATCAGGAAAGTATCGAATTAATTATTATATTCGAATTCATATAAATAACAAACCCAAATCATCATCATCGGCATCGAGTTCAATTGAAGCAATCATTAAACCAGCAACGAAAAAATTACATACCGAATCAACAACGAACTCGATCATCAGAGAACGAGCGAGCCAAGCAATGAGAATCGATCAACAAAGGAGCAACCCGAACCAGAATCAATCATCAGAGAACGAGCGCGAGCAAGAGCATCACAAACCAGAGCCGAAGCCCTAATTCGAGAAAGAAGCCGAAGCCCTAATTCGACAAAGAGGAACGGCCGTCATTTTTCCAAGCAAGAGGATCGGGTTAAAGAAATAATGGGCCGGCCTTATTTTATAAAAGGGGTCTTGTTTTAAAGGGCTTTAGTTTTTGGGTTTATATTCAAATAGGGTTTTAGTTTTAAACTGTTTTTTAAAGTTTTTTTTTTCTTATCAAGTCAAAGAATTGGTAAATCACCACCTAGGTTGTAGGTAGTGTCAGATTGTCTAGTTAGAATTAGTTCAGTGAGCAGGGTATGCGAGTTTGCAAAACTCTATAGGCAGGAGCAGAGTTTGCGAGTTTGCGAAACTTTATAGGCGGAGCAGGGTGTGCGAGTCTATGAGAGTGTTTGTGAGCGGGGGCAAGGGATTGCGAGTCTAGTAGCGTGTTTGTAAGCGGGATACAGTTTAATTCTAATAGAAATCTGCAAATACAGCAGTAGGCAGGGGTTGCCGAAGCTGGATAAATTTTGTGTGTTATTTACTTTTCAGCATATTTATTTCTGTAGTTTGTTTCTATGTTTAATTTGAGAAAATTTGCTATAACCCTATTCACCCTCCTCCTCTAGGGTTAATCTAGATCCTACAAGTGGTATCAGAGCACGGTATTTTTCTTTAACTCTAGAGTCATGAATTCATCAAATAATGCTTTTTCTGAGGGGCAATCTATTGTTAGGCCACCAATGTTTAATGGGAATGAATATGCTTATTGGAAAGTTAGGATGGGCTTTTATCTTAGTTCGGTTGATTATGATGTTTGGGATATTATTGAAACTGGCTATAAATCTCCCACTATAACCGTTGGTGATACTGAGATTCCTAAACTTAAGGATAAGTGGGATGCTAATGATAAGAGATTAAAAACTACAAATGCTAAAGCCATGAATGCTTTGATCTGTGCTCTTGATAAGAATGAATTTAATAGAATTTCTCATTGTAAAACTGCACAGGAAATTTGGCATACCTTGGAGGTGACACATGAAGGAACTTCTCAAGTCAAGGAGTCTCATCTAGCCCTATTCAGCAATGAATACGAGAACTTTGTGATGGACAAAGGCGAGAGCATAAAGGAAATGTTTGGATGCTTTTCAACTTTGGTGTACAACGCTAGAGCGCTTGGGAAGGTATTCACTGAGGTAGAGCTTGTGAGGAAAGTGCTACGAGTTTTACCGATGAACTTTGAGGCAAAAGTGACGGCGATACAAGAATCGAAAGATCTGAGTAAACTAAGCATGGAGGAGTTGATTGTCAACTTGATGACATATGAGCTTGAGCTAAAAGCAAAGGAGGAACGCAACAACTCCGAACCAAAGAAGAAGATGATTGCCTTAAAGGGCAAAGAAGAAAGCGATATAGAAGAAGATCCAATTGAAGAGCTTGCAATGGCTGTCAATAATCTTAGAAAATGGTCAAGATTCAAGCCACGCAAGAAGAAAACAAAGGGTAATAGGTCAAAAGATTCTGACAAATCCGATAATGAACTGACGTGTTATAACTGCAACAAGCCTGGCCACTTCAATCAAGAAAGCCCACTTCTCAAATACAACAAAGGAAAGAAAAAGAAGAAGAAGGCTTTTGCAGTGACTTGGGTTGATGAAGAAGGAGAGGAAGTTTTGGATAGCAGCTCAGAGGAGGCTAACTTGTGTCTTATGGCAAAATCAGATTCATAAGCAAGCTCAGAGGAATCTAATGAGGGAGGTCACTATACTTATAAAGAACTTGTTTTTATGTGTCTTGATCTTACTAAAGTATTTGATACTCTTGAATCTAAAATTGAAAAACTAAAATCTGATAGGAGAGAACTTGCTCGTGAAAATTTTAGGTTAGAAACTGAACTTGAAAATATTCAAAACCTAGACTGTGAAAAATGTCAAATTTTAGATTCAGAATTATCAAGACTTAAGAATAGCTTTGAGAATCTTGAGAAAGAAAACTTGAGTCTTAAGGAAACCATTGACACTAGGAAAAAGGATTTTATAAATAGATGCACCTCACTTGTTACTGAAAACACAACCCTAAAAACCAAAGTCCAAAATCTTGAGAAATCTCTGAATAACTTTTCAAGAGGAGAAAAATCATTCAACATGTTATTGGGAAATCAAATTTTTGCTAACAACAGAAAAGGCCCAGGTTTTGGGAAAACACAAGCTGATGATGATGCAATAGGAAAGAGCGTCTTTGCTAGATCTGAAATAATTGGACATTGTGTTGAAAATTGTAGTCATAGGAACAAGAACACAAAATTTATACAAGTTTGGGTTCCTAAGAATTCTACAAACAAATTTCATGTCTATTGGAACAAAAATAAAAGGACTAAACAAGTTTGGGTTCCAAAAGGATCGTTTATTCACAATGCTTTAGCCACTAACAACCATGGACCTATAAATAGGTCACAAAAATCTTTCATCGAGTAGGTATGGTGGCAGGCTAAGGAACAACAACGGTGTTCTCTGGATTTTGGCTGTTCCAGAAACACAACGGGCAACAAAGAAAAGTTCCTTAGCCTAGTACAAAGGTGACAGAATCACATTGGGCAATCACGTAAAATTATCGTAAAGGTAAAACAGGTGAAGGTATATTTATGTGATAACCTGCACCATATTCTGAATGAAATCAGCCAATATTGAGATGTTGTAAAGATGTTTTTTCTGACTTGTTCAACATAGTTGGCCAATTATACTTATGCCAAAAACACTATTCTTAGAATTTCTTCATATATATTAGTTTGGATAGTGTTTTGTTGGATGATAATATTTTTGGTTGAAATACGGCCAACTCTATATTCACAGTTTCTGATTATTTACAAGACTTCAATTCAAATTCAAGAATGCTGTAAAAATTGAGTTTGAGTTTTTTGTGCACACATCATAGTCTGGTCTATCAAACTTAGTTAGTGATATTTTGGAGTGAAAAAGAAATTCAGATGCTGATTACTCTGGTAATATAGTTGATAGAAAAATTACTAGCGTAACGTGATTAATTTTTGAAACATTCATTTGCTGCATCGTTTTTCAAAGAAAATATCTGCATATTTTTCACTTGATACAATTTTCAAATAGCAGAAATTTTTCTCATATAACCCCTTCGAGAAAATCATGTTTGACCATATTTTCAGATTAGTCATTTTTTTATTTGATTTTAAATGACAAATTTTGACTAATCCGACTCCCTCCTAATTAACAAAAAGATAAATAGTGATTGTAAAGATGATAAGTGTTGATATTTAACATACATTACTCAAGAGAGTATATTTGGAAAATTTCTTTAGGAATTCAAACAAGAGTTATAAAACTTTTTGTTGGGTAAAGATTCCATGATCATTTCTATATCTATCATATTTCTATCGACCATTGTTTATCAAATATTAAATATAGTTTGTCGATATGTGGTACTATAATCAGGAATCATTTCTTTTCATGTCACTTTTTTGTAAAAATAAATAAATATCCAAAGTATTCACCCTCATTTAAAAGTCCTCACGGTTATGCATGGGTGAATTACTTGGATTTTTGATTATGTGCTTCCATGCTCATTTAAAAGTCCTTACGGTTATGCATGTATGGAAAGCATATCAAAATTAATTGACTAAATAGACAAGTTTATTCTAATCCCATTTAAAAGTCCTCACGGTCATGCGTGGTTAGAAGATACTTGATTTCATTTTTTAAAATTAAATTGGAATACTACTAATCTCATTTAAAATCCTAACGGTTATGCATGATTAGTAGATACTCAAATTCCGGATATAAATGTACCACAAGTTGATTCAATTGTATGATTTTATATTAGAACATCATTTCCATAATTCTAAAAGTGGAATATGCGCCTAACAAGGGTAGTTATGATTTTTGTTTGATTTTTATTGAAGTTTAATATTTATATTCAATTTGAGTTTAATGCTGGATTAATATTGATCAGTTTATCTTTATTTTTCTCTAACACTATTATTCTTTTGTTCATAACAAAAGGGGGAGAGAAAAGTTAAGATTTTGTCAAATAGAATCAAGCAAAGGTCAAATAATTTTCCATTTGCATCTAGCCTCATTTATATATTTCTATTTGTATGCATATATGTAGGGGGAGCATCATGTAGAGAGGAAGAATTTAAATAGGGGGGGCAATTAGAGTATATCATTGATCAAATACATTTAACACGGTCAAAATCTTAAATATATATTTGTTATCATCAAAAGGGGGAGATTGTATGAATATGCATTATATGTTTTTGTTTGATGATAATAAACATATATATTCATTTAAATGTATTTGGTAATGTACTATTTTGTTTCTCATAGATTAAATAAATATTTGTTGAATAAAATAAAGTATACAGAATTTGAATTCAAACAGAAATTTTATTCAAACAAATATTTATTACAATGTTGAATAGTACAAATTCAAGCTCTCACTATACATATACATTTTTTGAATACATCACAATTTTATTTACATTAATAACCTCACTACATATCACTCACACTCGTATTTTGTCCTCAACTGCATTCCAGTTTGAATCCAGCGTCTGAGCAATCCGCAAAAATATTCACTAACGCAGTAAAATTGAAAAAGAAATATTTTTGCAATATAAAATGAAATATGATTTTTGAAAATATTATTTTCCTCAGTTATTTGGGTTGTTCGTCATCATTTACATTTGAATTCATCATACACGAACAATGTGACATGCACAGTGTATCACTGTACATGCCACAAGGCCGTGCACATTGGTATACACTTGATAATGCTACAGGGAAAGGTGAGCACAGGTCAAACCCCAATGAAAAGCCGGGTTCAACTCACGTGCAATATATTCAAAATCACGACATGAGCACAAGGTTAAACCCGAGTTTTGAAAATGGGTTCAACACAAGGCAACATGACATGAATGCAACAAAGACCAAGCTGCTGCGTACCAGAGGTGCAGACAACTCAAATGAACACAATGCACAATGGCATAGCAACTACAACATCAACCAAAGTCAATGCTGCAAATGAAGACTACAGGTCTCCATATCAATCAAATGCAAAACCACATGTGCAGCAACCCAAAAGCAAGTGCAAATACAAACATACAAACAACTCAAGTGCTCGGTGATCAAGCATACAACACAGTAGTGTACATGAATACATGGAGACAAGATACACAAGTTCACATGTATGCAAATACCATAGATACAAATGCAAGAAATTAACATGCAGTTTTGCAGTGATACAATTGCAACACAGTGGCAACATCAAAATACAGGCCAGAAGCTCAAGTACACCAGTGAACAAGTGTCACAACAAATAATTTGCACCAGTGATGCAAGCTACAAATAAGCAAAGCAGCAGACTCAAGTGAATGCCAAGTGAATGCAACTACAATACAACTAAACCAACATGGCCAAGATTACAAGTACAAGGCATGTCAATAGCAATGGAATCAACATGAATGTCACAAGCATAAAAACATGTATGCACAACAAGTCCAGCTACAACAAGCAGTGCAGACCACAAAGAAATGCCACCAAGATCATATGAACAGAGAACATGCATGAAGAACCAGAAGTACAAGTGCAGGCAAGTGCACAACTAACCAACAAACAAGATCAAAGGCAAAACAGTAAAAAGAAAAAAGTTTTAGTCAGACAGCCACATGAAGCAAACAGGAAGAATTGTACATCATGAAAGACCACCAAGTACAACAATGCATAAGTGACACAATGAACATGAAGCAGTAATAAGAAAGTTCATATCTATACCAACATGAGTGCAGTAATGTAACAAACAAGTCAGTGGCAAGCTACAAACTCGAGTGCACCAGTGAAGTCGTAATTCATAGTAAAATCCGAAGTCAGAATTTTCGAAAATAGGATGCTAAAGTCAAGTCAGAGAATTCAACGAAAATATACGTCTTTGAAAAAGTCAACAAATAAAAGGGAAAGTTTTTGCCGTGTGACACAAGAAGGATCGAACGGTCTCAAGTTAAAGCCGTGAGCATCAAGGTTGAAAGTATATGAGGAAAGTCGTGCGCATCAGGAAAGAAAAAATTAGGAAAGTATCGAATTAATTAGTGTATTCAAATTCATATAAATAGCAAACCCAAATCATCATCATCGGCATCGAGTTCAATTGAAGCAATCATTAAACCAGCAACGGAAAAATTACATACCGAATCAACAACGAACTCGATCATCAGAGAACGAGCGAGCCAAGCAACGAGAATCTATTAACAGAGGAGCAACGAAAACCAGAATCAATCATCAGAGAACGAGCGCGAGAAAGAGCATCACAAACCAGAGCCGAAGCCCTAATTCGAGAAAGAAGTCGAAGCCCTAATTCGACAAAGAGGAACGACCGTCATTTTTCCAAGCAAGAGGATTGGGTTAAAGAAATAATGGGCCGGCCTTATTTAATAAAAGGGGTCTTCTTTTAAAGGGCTTTAGTTTTTGGGTTTATATTCAAATAGGGTTTTAGTTTTAAACTGTTTTTTTAAAGTTTGTTTTTTTCCTTTCAAGTCAAAGAATTGGTAAATCACCACCTAGGTTGTAGGTAGTGTCAGATTGTCTAGTTAGAATTAGTTCAGTGAGCAGGGTGTGCGAGTTTGCAAAACTCTATAGGCGGGAGCAGAGTTTGCGAAACTCTATAGGCGGAGCAGGGTGTGCGAGTCTATAAGAGTGTTTGTGAGCGGGAGCAAGGGTTTGCTAGTCTAGTAGCGTGTTTGTAAACGGGATACTGTTTAATTCTAATAGAAATCTGGGAATGCAGCAGTAGGCAGGGGTTGCCGAAGCTGGGTAAATTTTGTGTGTGATTTACTTTTCAGCATATTTATTTCTGTAGTTCGTTTCTTTGTTTAATTCGAGAAAATTTGCTATAACCCTATTCACCCCCCCCTCTAGGGTTAATCTAGATCCTACAAGTGGTATCAGAGCACGGTATTTTTCTTTAACTCTAGAGTCATGAATTCATCAAATAATGCTTTTTCTGAGGGGCAATCTATTGTTAGGCCACCAATGTTTAATGGGAATGAATATGCTTATTGGAAAGTTAGGATGGGCTTTTATCTTAGTTCGGTTGATTATGATGTTTGGGATATTATTGAAACTGGCTATAAATCTCCCACTATAACCGTTGGTGATACTGAGATTCCTAAACTTAAGGATAAGTGGGATGCTAATGATAAGAGATTAAAAACTACAAATGCTAAAGCCATGAATGCTTTGATCTGTGCTCTTGATAAGAATGAATTTAATAGAATTTCTCATTGTAAAACTGCACAGGAAATTTGGCATACCTTGGAGGTGACACATGAAGGAACTTCTCAAGTCAAGGAGTCTCGTCTAGCCTTATTCAGCAATGAATATGAGAACTTTGTGATGGACAAAGGCGAGAGCATAAAGGACATGTTTGGACGCTTTTCAACTTTGGTGTACAACGCTAGAGCGCTTGGGAGGGTATTCACTGAGGTAGAGCTTGTGAGGAAAGTGCTACGAGTTTTACCGGTGAACTTTGAGGCACAAGTCACGGCAATACAAGAATCGAAAGATCTGAGTAAACTAAGCATGGAGGAGTTGATTGGCAACTTGATGACATATGAGCTTGAGCTAAAAGCAAAGGAGGAACGCAACAACTCCGAACCAAAGAAGAAGACGATTGCCTTAAAGGGCAAAGAAGAAAGCGATATAGAAGAAGATCCAATTGAAGAGCTTGCAATGGCTGTCAATAATCTTAGAAAATGGTCAAGATTCAAGCCACGCAAGAAGAAAACAAAGGGTAATTGGTCAAAAGATTCTGACAAATCCGATAATGAACTGACGTGTTATAACTGCAACAAGCCTGGCCACTTCAAACAAGAATGCCCACTTCTCAAATACAACAAAGGAAAGAAAAAGAAGAAGAAGGCTTTTGCAGCGACTTGGGATGATGAAGAAGGAGAGGAAGTTTCGGATAGCAGCTCAGAGGAGGCTAACTTGTGTCTTATGGCGAAATCAGATTCAGAAGCAAGCTCAGAGGAATCTAATGAGGGAGGTGACTATACTTATAAAGAACTTGTTTTTATGTGTCTTGATCTTACTAAAGTAGTTGATACTCTTGAATCTAAAATTGAAAAACTGAAATCTGATAGGAGAGAACTTGCTCGGGAAAATTTTAGGTTAGAAACTGAACTTGAAAATATTCAAAACCTAGACTGTGAAAAATGTCAAATTTTAGATTCAGAATTATCAAGACTTAAGAATAGCTTTGAGAATCTTGGGAAAGAAAACTTGAGTCTTAAGGAAACCATTGACACTAGGAAAAAGGATTTTA
This sequence comes from Allium cepa, assembly GCA_030765085.1. NCBI lineage: Eukaryota > Viridiplantae > Streptophyta > Magnoliopsida > Asparagales > Amaryllidaceae > Allium > Allium cepa. The sequence goes on from CM060944.1 coordinate 396,483,892, forward strand.
TAAATAGATGCACCTCACTTGTCACTGAAAACACAACCCTAAAAACCAAAGTCCAAAATCTTGAGAAATCTTTGAATAACTTTTCAAGAGGAGAAAAATCATTTAACATGTTATTGGGAAATCAAATTTTTGCTAACAATAGAAAAGGACTAGGTTTTGGGAAAACACAAGCTGATGATGATGCAATAGGAAAGAGCGTCTTTGCTAGATCTGAAATAATTGGACATTGTGTTGAAAATTGTAGTCATAGGAACAAGAACACAAAATTTATACAAGTTTGGGTTCCTAAGAATTCTACAAACAAATTTCATGTCTATTGGAACAAAAATAAAAGGACTAAACAAGTTTGGGTTCCAAAAGGATCGTTTATTCACAATGCTTTAGCCACTAACAACCATGGACCTATAAATAGGTCACAAAAATCTTTCATCGTGTAGGTATGGTGGCAGGCTAAGGAACAACAACCGTGTTCTCTGGATTTTGGCTGTTCCAGAAACACAACGGGCAACAAAGAAAAGTTCTTTAGCCTAGTACAAAGGTGACAGAATCACATTGGGCAATCACGTAAAATTATCGTAAAGGTAAAACAGGTGAAGGTATATTTATGTGATAATCTGCACCATATTCTGAATGAAATCAGCCAATATTGAGATGTTGTAAAGATGTTTTTTCTGACTTGTTCAACATAGTTGGCCAATTATACTTATGCGAAAACGCTATTCTTTGAATTTCTTCATATATATTAGTTTGGATAGTGTTTTGTTGGAAGATAATATTTTTGGTTGAAATATGGCCAACTCTATATTCACAGTTTCTGATTATTTACAAGACTTCAATTCAAATTCAAGAATGCTGTAAAAATTGAGTTTGAGTTTTTTGTGCACACATCATAGTCCGGTCTATCAAACTTAGTTAGTGATATTTTGGAGTGAAAAAGAAATTCAGATGCAGATTACTCTGGTAATATAGTTGATAGAAAAATTACTAGTGTAACGTGATTAATTTTTGAAACATTCATTTGCTGCATCGTTTTTCAAAGAAAATATCTGCAAATTTTTCACTTGAAATAATTTTCAAATAGCAGAAATTTTTCTCATATAACCCCTTCGAGAAAATCATGTTTGACCATATTTTCAGATTGGTCATTTTTTTATTTGATTTTAAATGACAAATTTTGACTAATACGACTCCCTCCTAATTATCAAAAAGATAAATAGTGATTGAAAAGATGATAAGTGTTGATATTTAGCATACATTACTCAAGAGAGTATATTTGGAAAATTTCTTTAGGAATTCAAACAAGAGTTATAAAACTTTTTGTTGGGTAAAGAATCCATGATCATTTCTATATCTATCATATTTCTATCGACCATTGTTTATCAAATATTAAATATAGTTTGTCGATATGTGGTACTATAATCAGGAATCATTTGTTTTTCATGTCACATTTTTTTGTAAAAATAAATAAATATCCAAAGTATTCACTCTCATTTAAAAGTCCTCACGGTTATGCATGGATGAAATACTTGGATTTTTGATTATGTGCTTCCATGCTCATTTAAAAGTCCTTACGGTTATGCATGTATGGAACGCATATCAAAATTAATTGATTAAATAGACAAGTTGATTCTAATCCCACTTAAAAGTCCTCACGGTCATGCGTGGTTAGAAGATAATTGATTTCATTTCTTAAAATTAAATTGGAATACTACTAATCTCATTTAAAAGTCCTAACGGTTATGCATGATTAGTAGATATTAAAATTCCAGATATAAATGTACCACAAGTTGATTCAATTGTATGATTTTATATTAGAACATCATTTCCATAATTCTAAATGTGGAATATGCGCCTAACAAGGGTAGTTATGATTTTTGTTTGATTTTTATTGAAGTTTAATATTTATATTCAATTTGAGTTTAATGCTGGATTAATATTGATCAGTTTATCTTTATTTTTCTCTAACACTATTATTCTTTTGCTGATAACAAAAGGGGGAGAGAAAAGTTAAGATTTTGTCAAATAGAATCAAGCAAAGGTCAAATAATTTTCCATTTGCATCTAGGCTCATTTATATATTTCTATTTGTATGCATATATGTAGGGGGAGCATCATGTATAGAGGAAGCATTTAAATAGGGGGAGCAATTAGAGTATATCATTGATCAAATACATTTAACACGGTCAAAATCTTAGATATATGTTTGTTATCATCAAAAGGGGGAGATTGTATGAATATGCGTTATATGTTTTTGTTTGATGATAATAAACATATATATTCATTTAAATGTATTTGGTAATGTACTATTTTGTTTTTCATAGATTAAATAAATATTTGTTGAATAAAATAAAGTACACAGAATTTGAATTCAAACAGAAATTTTATTCAAACAAATATTTATTACAATCTTGAATAGTACAAATTCAAGCTGTCACTGTACATGTACATTTTTTGAATACAACACAATTGTATTTACATTAATAACCTCACTACATATCACTCACACTCGTATTTTGTCTTCAACTGCATTCCAGTTTGAATCCAGCATCTGAGCAATCTGCAAAAATATTCACTAACGTAGTAAAATTGAAAAAGAATTATTTTTGCAATATAAAATGAAATATGATTTTTGAAAATATTATTTGCCTCAGTTATTTGGGTTGTTCGTCATCATTTACATTTGAATTCATCATACACGAACAATGTGACATGCACAGTGTATCACTATACATGCCACAAGGCGTGCACATCGGTATACACTTGATAATGCTACAGGGACAGGTGAGCACATGTCAAACCCAAATGAAAAGACGGGTTCAACTCACGTGCAATATATTCAAAATCACGACATGAGCACAAGGTCAAACCCAAGTTTTGAAACCGGGTTCAACACAAGGCAACATGACATGAATGCAACAAAAACCAAGCTGCAGCGTACCAGAGGTGCGAACAACTCAAATGAACACAATGCACAAAGGCATAGCAACTACAACATCAACCAAAGTCAAGGCTGCAAATGAAGACTACAGGTCTCCATATCAATCAAATGCAAAACCACATGTGCAGCAACCCAAAAGCAAGTGCAAATATATACATACAAACAACTCAAGTGCTCAGTGATCAAGCATACAACACAGTAGTGTACATGAATACATGGAGACAAGATACACAAGTTCACATGTATGCAAATACCAGAGATACAAATGCAAGATAGTAACATGCAGTTTTGCAGTGATACAAATGCAACACAGTGGCAACATCAAAATACAGGCCAGAAGCTCAAGTACACCAGTGAACAAGTGTCACAACAAATAATTGGCACCAGTGATGCAAGCTACAAATAAGTAAAGCAGCAGACTCAAGTGAATGCCAAGTGAATGCAACTACAATACAACTAAACCAACATGGCCAAGACTACAAGTACAAGGCATGTCAACAACAATGGAATCAACATGAATGTCACAAGCATAAAACATGTATGCACAACAAGTCCAGCTAAAACAAGCAGTGCAGACCACAAAGAAATGCCACCAAGAGCATATGAACAGAGAACATGCATGAAGAACTAGAAGTACAAGTGGAGGCAAGTGCACAACTAACCAACAAACACGATCAAAGGAAAAATAGTAAAAAGAAAAAAGTTTTAGTCAGACAGCCACATGAAGCAAACAGGAAGAATTGTACATCATGAATGACCACCAAGTACAACAATGCACAAGTGACACAACGACCATGAAGCAGTAATAAGAAAGTGCGTATCTATACCAACATGAGTGCAGTAATGTAACAAACAAGTCAGTGGCAAGCTACAAACTCGAGTGCAATAGTGAAGTCGTAATTCACAGTAAAAGCCGAAGTCAGAATTTTCGAAAATAGGATGCTAAAGTCAAGTCAGAGAATTCAATGAAAATATACGTCTTTGAAAAAGTCAAAAAATAAAAGGGAAACTTTTTGCCGTGTGACACAAGAAGGATCGAACGCTCTCAAGTTAAAGGTTAAAGCCGTGAGCATCAAGGTTGAAAGTATATCAGGAAAGTCGTGCCCATCAGGAAATCAGAAATCAGGAAAGTATCGAATTGATTAGTGTATTCGAATTCATATAAATACCAAACCCAAATCATCATCATCGACATCGAGTTCAATTGAAGCAATCATTAAACCAGCAACGAAAATATTACATACCGAATCAACAACGAACTCGATCATCAGAGAACGAGCGAGCCAAGCAACGAGAATCGATCAACAGAGGAGCAACGCAAACCAGAATCAATCATCAGAGAACGAGCGCGAGCAAGAGCATCACAAGCCAGAGCCGAAGCCCTAATTCGAGAAAAAACCTGAAGCCCTAATTCGACAAAGAGGAACGGCCGTCATTTTTCCAAGCAAGAGGATCGGGTTAAAGAAATAATGGGTCGGCCTTATTTTATAAAAGGGGTCTTGTTTTAAAGGGCTTTAGTTTTTGGGTTTATATTCAAATAGGATTTTAGTTTTAAACTATTTTTTTAAAGTTTGTTTTCTTTTCTTTTAAAGTCAAAGAATTGGTAAATCACCACCTAGGTTGTAGGTAGTGTCAGATTGTTTAGTTTGAATTAGTTCAGTGAGCAGGGTGTGCGAGTTTGCAAAACTCTATAGGCGGGAGCAGAGTTTGCGAGTTTGCGAAACTCTGTAGGCGGAGCAGGGTGTGCAAGTCTATGAGAGTGTTTGTGAGCGGGAGCAAGGGTTTGCGAGTCTAGTAGAGTGTTTGTAAGCGGGATACTGTTTAATTCTAATACAAATCTGGGAATGCAGCAGTAGGCCGGGGTTGCCGAAGCTGAGTAAATTGTGTGTGTGATTTACTTTTCAGCATATTGATTTATGTAGTTTGTTTCTATGTTTAATTCGAGAAAATTTGCTATAACCCTATTCACCCCCCCCCCCCTCTAGGGTTAATCTAGATCCTACATAATATTCCTATGCATAATGTGAATATGATGTATTTTTTCATAATTTATGTGTGTGAGATGCACCAATGTCCAATTTCATGCACAATATGAAAAGGTTGAACTAATATTACTCTTAAATAGCACTACTTTATCGATAATTGCTCATCTTTTCACCAATAATATGTATTTTGCTTTGGATTAAAAGGAGTTTGGTGCATGCAAGAGTGACACAGCCCTTAACCAAGCCCTTGGTGGCACGTGTTCAGTTTTAACTTTTTTTCATAAAATAATTACAATTATTTAATAGTTTTACCACATGCTTTTGTGTCAAATATCAAGAGTAAGGGACTTCATTTTTTTCACTTTTTTTTTATTTTTACATTAGCTCATCTTTTTGCAATTATATATGTACATAAGTTTAAGGCATTGGGTGCCATAATTAAATGCTATTGTCTGTGCAGGAGCTTTACACTTTAGGACATATCTTGATCAGGTACTTTCATTTGAAATTTTATTGTAAATATTTTCATAAATTATGATAATTTCTTACAATTCTTCTGATTCCTTGATCAGGTACATTAGCAGTATATTTTCAATCACAAAAAATGTATAAAATGCAGGTTCGCTATTTGTTGCTTTAACAAGAACTAAATCAAAAAATCATTGTCTGATTAAAGTCTTTGACTTGATACTATAAATAATATACAAACAAACTAATGCTAAGGTTGCGAGAACCTTTTATCCTTCCCTTGACATAGATATTTATTTTTGGCTTCTAACCCAGTGTTGACACACCATATGGAACTACAGATAGCTAAAACTCAGTTCCAATATGTCAGCTTCGATTTACATATAAACATGTACGCTATCACTTAATTGATCAAACTAAACGGTCTCTAGAAATATGTTACTATTTATGTACTTTGTCAACATCAACTACTTCGTCTATAATTATCATTCCATAAGCTTACAGTTGAATCACTGTGTGAGTTACTAAACAACTCTTACACATCATATGACTCAGTAGCATATTTTTCCTACTCATCACTCATCCGAATTTTTTTATGAATACATCATACACATATTAAACTTTTTGTTGACTAACTTATTTGTTATTGTATACCACAATTGCGGTTGTAAAAATGCTTTAGTAAAATATATGCTATGTATAAATATCTGTTAGAAAGGTACATCTTGCTATAGACTTGCAGTTAGGTCCTTCAATACCTAAATCTATACCTTTTTCTGAACTAACATTCAAAATGGAACTGCAATTGGATTGCAACTCAAACCAACAAATGCCACTTAAACAGTCTACAGTGTAAAAAGTACTTAGCACCTGCTGTAAATCTATAACCATATAGTTACAATTCCTAACGAATGTACTCTCATATATAAATTATGATAGCTTCTTTGTATGCTATGTAAATCACTCACCATAAGAGGGAGAGCTGAAAGTCATGAGCAAGACAACCAACTTACGGCAAGAGCAATACAATGTCGTTAGTTTTATTACGTGCAATATTCAAAAATTTACACATGCAATAGTCAAAAATTTACTGAAACATTTTGGACGGCTGCTAAATTGAATAATTTTTAAAAGAGATTTAAGCGAACTTTAACCAGTGTGATGTACGTATATGCAGTGTGTATTACAAACTTTAACCAGTAAGTCATATATATCTGCGTCTATGGGGCAAATGTATTATGGTGTGAACATCTTGATAAGGTGCTAACAAAATTTTAAATGCTTCGTGAATGTCTGCTACAAAACAAGATGTTGCAGGAGATGATTGTTGCTGTCTGGATCTACTGCGCAAGTCCTGTAAGAGGAATACATGCGCTACTAGGATGGGAGAATGCATCAGAAATTGCTGCTAGAGTAATAGCCAAGTGTGAATACAAGTTGTTAGCTTTGAAGGTTATGTAGTGAACTAAATGTTCGTTTCTGAATTGAGTGACATGAAGCATGATGGTCACAAAGCTCAGTTTTATAGGTTGTATTAGTGAATTGAGTGGTAGAAAGCTATTTTGGTGTACATTAGTAATTTACATATAGTATTCATTTGATATTTTTGAAACCACGAAGCTGCTTCTAAACTACAATTTTCGGTTACCTACCTTTTTTTACTAGACCTGTACAGTCAAGTTACTGAAATGTAGTCCTTGAGTTCTGATAAAACAAATTGCAGCCTATTATATGGAGATTTCTTTTTCTATTATTTAGAAAAAGTATGCAAAGCAAAAAAAACTGTCTTTGTCAATAGAGAATTATTATTACACACCTTCCAATTCATATTACACTACTACAAAACAGGTCATTTGCATCGGTTGTTTACCCCCCTCTTGCATCAGTTCAACAACCGATGCATATGCAACCGATGCAACAGGTTTAACACTTTTGCATCAGTTCTGAAACCGATGCAAAAAGGTCCTTTTTGCATCGGTTGTTACTAACAACTGATGCAAAATATCATGGTTGGTTTCTTGAACACAACCCCCATGTTGCATCAGTTGTAATGAAAACCGATGCAACAAAGAAACTTGTTGCATCGATTGTTGTTGAAAACCGATGCAAACTAATCCTTTTATTGCATCGGTGTTTTATAACAACCAATGCAAACTAATCCCTCAAAAACCATCATTACAGTACTCAAGTAGACTATATATATATGTTATTGATAATCTTTATATATATATAAAAAAGAAAAAACATACACGAAGAATAAAAAAATAAAAAAAATATTTCATTATCATTTACAAATTCTACTTTGGTTTACAAATTTTCACCTTCCGAACCATCACAAATTTACAAATTTACCAATTTCATTATCATTTTCAAACACTGTCTAACTTCCCAAACCATCACAACCATAATTCAAACCATCCCCCATCACCTCTACATTGTCCATCAGCACCCACTGCACTTCACAATAAGCCTTCATCTGACCACTAACTTACATTTCACAACAGACATATCTGCTTACTGCTGTACCGCCATTCCCTTCTCCATTCATCTACAATAATCTGATACGAAAATTTTAAAACTCTGAAAGTCAACTAACATTGATCTGATTTTCAATTTATGGGTGAAAAACTTACTATTAATTTAGTAGATGGAATACTGCGTCACATCGATTCTCTGCATTATTTACTGCTGCATTGTTACAAATACATAGATATTGGCTCTTTGATTTTGATACTAATAGCACGAAATCCTTAAATATGTAACTGCAGCGCCATCTATTTTTTTATATGAAGTTCTCTTTCTGTTTTTTTCTTTTTCCTGCCTGGTATCTTGGTTCAACTATGTTTTCTCTCTAACTAAGCTTTTACAATTCTAACAGCTTCCCTGTATGTTGTGTTGATAGAACTTTTATGAATTTATGTTATAGGTCCCAATTTCAGAACAGCTATGAAATACTTCATACAAGCTAGAAGCAATGATGATATACTCAAGACAACGGCACCAAATGCAAGTTATATCACGCAAAGGCATGTCCTGTCCACAAACATTGATTGCCAGTTTGTTGTTTTCATGGTTTTAATGGTTAGGAAATCCATATTAACAAACATTGTTGTTATATACTACTTTGATTTTCCTTAATTTTAATGCATTTACTCCTGATTGTAACATACTTTTTTAAATGATATACTATTTTCCTACACCAACCGTATTATTAAACTGTCAGAGAATGTAATATGGTGTCTTCCTAAATCAAACACTCCATGCTTTGTTGACTGAATTGCTAAGTAGTGCACATTTAGAATGAAATCATGACTGCTCATGTGACTAATGTATTTTTTGTTTCTTATATGTGATAAAAAATTGCCATGATTGTGCCCTATCAAAGATGTTTATCTACATCTATTTTTGATACGCTTTTATGGAACACCATTCCAACCTGAACTTCTACATCTATTACACTACTTCAAGCATTTTAAACTTGCACAAGAGATTAAACAATGTACCTTTTCAATGTTTTATCCATCACTGTCCCAGTTTCTTTTGTAACTTGTCTTCTCTCCCTTGTTTTGTGTATTTAATTAAAATAATTGCTATACTATTCATTTGATTGTCAAAAGACTAAAAGTTAGGTTTTTGGTTTTCCTACAGTTAAAAAGTTGCACCTTATTTGCCCAACAAGGTGTCGATAGTACCACAGTTCCCATTTCAAACAACACAGCCTAAGTTGGAAACCATCTCTGCAGCCATCATCAACGCAAGCCACATATCTGCCCATTGTATACTGTGCTTGTCCAAAGCTTGCTGCATCTTTTCTTTTTTGTCCAATGTCTCCATACTATAAGTATTTGGCTGTTTCCTTTCTTTGCCATTTAGAATCTTCATTCTGTTAGAAATTTTCCATGACATCATCAATTTGCGGAATGCTATGGTAGATAATTAGTTGGAAGACAATAACATAAAACAACAAAGCAAAGTTGAATTAATGCAGTATCATATGTAGCCTTATGTGAGTTCATGACAAACAGAATATGCCGGGCAAAAATGTTGCCTACTATGTTGCTCCCAAAAGAAACTACAAAACAGTCAATCAAAGTAGGACATCTTATTCTTTAATTCCAAACATTATGTATTATGATTCAGAAATCTTTTTAAGCATATATGCAAAATTATCTTAACATGAACTCATATAATTGCAGCTCGGACATGATAACAACAGTTTGTTATTTATTATTATTTTCCTATTTTCATCAAGTCGATGTACATAAGGTTTGAGCACATGTAGCTATTAGATGATATAATCATATTCACATAGACACCGATGCAAACATGGAACTTGGCAATTTCTCCCTTATTTTGTTCACTTGCTTCAAGTCCACTTGTACATAAAAGTCCATATTTCATAAAATTCTATAGAAGCAACTGATTGCCAGTAAGCTAGCATGAGATTATTGTAAAAGAAATTATGCCATCATGTTTCTAGATTAAGAAAATTTAACAATTTACCTCATGATGACGTCGACTCAGTCTAAGAAACAACTTAATAGGTTTTTCCGTTTAAGTAATGGACGATCTTGCTTTTCTTTATACCCCATACTCTCATGTTCTGCATTGTGCATTACCTGCACAAAATTTAAAATATTTGATGAAGTGTTTTGATGTAATAAGTCATTTAGTGACTTAAAGAGTTAACACACTACATACTAAGAACAATCAATAGAATCCTTAAACAGAACTAAAATTAAATCACAGCTGCTATAATAAAATCACATAGTGCATAACATTGAAACCAAACCATGGCAAAATTTAGCAAAATTGGAAAGTTAGCTAAAGGTGAACAAAAAATGAGACATGAAGGAACTCACAATATTATATTTTGAAACCTGTAGCTGGCTATAGGTGAACACAAATGGGAAAGCTAGCTACATATGAATACAAAATTCTATAATGGTTAAGCTTGTAATGCTTATGAGGTTCTAGCATTGGCTATAATAAATTTGAATTGATCAGCAGTCAAAAAGCAACCTGGAAACAACAAAAAAATGTACCAACCTGTTCTGGGCTGGCGTCAAAAATACTGGAAAAGAGTTGCTTGCATTCAATTGATATGCGCACATAATGTGGAATTGTATATTGCACACTTAGTATCCTCTTCAAATATGCACATATTTTTATTACTTTAGCTCAGTGTGAATGAATTGTATAGGTATAGATATTGCTGCTGCTGATGCAGCTGCTGCTTACCCCAATAGTTTTCTTGAAATTTCTTGGATCATCTGAGTCTTCAAATGGATAAGCTCCAACCAGCATTACATATAATGTCACTTCACATGACCAAACATCTGCAGTCTATACGTACATACAAACATAGGTTCATTGTAAAATTTCATGCCAAAGAAATATATAATGCATTATAAGTTTTCATTTTCAAGAATTAATAAACCACTTCTACGTATTTAGGAGAACCAATTAGAAGCTTGCCTTTCCATCGTATTCATTTCTGGATAAAACCTCGGGAGCTATGTAGGCTGGTGTTCCCACAATTGATTTTGGTTGTGAATGTAGCTCAGATGACTGTAAATAATAATAGTAATAGATTATTCCATTTTCGTGTAGTACTAGCTAGACTTGTCAATTATTGAAAATTAACCAGTGTGAATAATTGCACAGTTTAAATTCAATCAGTCACATGCCTGGTATGAATGAATGATAACATTTTGCATTAATAGAAAAGCAATTCTACCTTCGAGTAGCCAAAATCACAAATTTTAAGGCGAGGAGACATGCTTCCATCCAAAAGAGTGTTTTATAGCTTTAGATCTCTATGACAAATTTGCTGCACTATAAAAAATCATAACAAATAACTAAACTAATTCAATGATGCATGTTATAAATACTTTTACTTGGGCAGGAATACACAGTGCTTCTGCAGGTTAAAGTATCTTGATCAGATATTCTATGACACCATAAGAAAATTAATTACCATAGAATGACAGTAGCTGACTCCTGATATTAATTGTTGAAAGTAAAACCTTGCCTGTCACACATCATATAAATGCATATTCATTAATATTTCAAAGGAATGAATATAATTTGATAAGTTTAGTTCAATATCATTATTGTGTTTCTACCTCATCTTCACTGAATCTTCCAGCAGTGCATATTCTCTCAAAAAGTTCACCACAAGCGGCGTACTCCATTACTATTGCAAGATGTGTAGGGGTTAATAACACCTGAATATTATATTTTTCATATTTATTAAGCACGTCAAATTGTAGCCAATTTCTTAAGTTAAAACACACTTCAGACTGAAAGTTCAAACCACGGCCTAATAATAATTAACAGTTGTTCCATCTTGTTATAACTTGAATGATTCCTATATAAAATTTAATGTCGAAATAGTTTCTCTGGAAATGTTTTAGTTTATATAACTAACTTTGATAACGACTAGTCGGCTTCAGCTATTTGCTAATGTCTCATACTGTATTTATGCAAATGGAAACCAATAATTGATGATTTTTACAACCGCTCTTTTTGTCGTGTGGGGAAACAAGGTTAGAAGATTGATGGCTATTCTATGTTTCTAACATACATTGATTGTATCAAGTATTTTTGATTTACTACTATAATCTGTGGCATGAAGCAATGATAACAAAGTGAATTATATATTTAACAGATATGTCGCCATAGGGATCAGTAGAAAATGGAAATGATAACTTAAAATATTCCCAGTAAAAGAAGCCACTTGAACATTTTGGAGATGATCAAATCTGAAATTAAAGTCGTGTTTTCCTTTCTCTCCATCAACTAAACAGGTTTAATTCTAGTCTTCCGCAATTAAACCTATTGAGGGCGAACGGTTCAAACAGATCGAGGAGGAATGGGTCGATAACATTGCTCCTTTGTCCGAAGATGCGAGGAATTAGGGCCATTTGTGATTAGAAACTTGTTGTAGCTTGCATCACTTTTCAGATCACCGTAAGCTTGTAGCTTTCTCCTGCCTTCTAGTCACCATGCAGCTGCATGCCATGTAATCTTATTATTGTACTTCATGAAAATGCATTGCATTATTGATCCACTATATTGCCTCAAAGTTGCACCGCATACATTTTACATCAGTTCAGCTTTGTAATCAGGTTACAACATGTTGATCCATTGAACTTTAGTACTTAATTAATCTGTACATCTAGCAAATCCTTGAAACATGTTAAATGAAATTGAGAAACAACATAACTGACAAAGATATCCCAAAAGCATAAAATTGACTGAAAATCCTATGTATAGGTTACCTAAGAAATTATACTTTATCACGACAGAAATTTTGATAACTCATAGTGCGCTTGAGAGCAGAGACAAAAAATGAATGCTAAATTGCTTATTACAGATAAATTTTGGATTTTTTAAAGATTTTTTCACAGCAAAGAAAATGATTGCAAAACAAAAAAAAGTTCACGACTTCCATCAGAAATTTCAAATCACGGTAAAAAAATCCAGATTTCCAATTACTTTTCACATCCAAAGTTGATGTTTAATGAACAAATCTGAAATTGAACTCCTGAATATACAAAAGGCTGCTAGCAATTCTTGTAAATCTTCAAAATTGACACAAATAATCAGATGTTTAATTGAACATGTTGATGGAAGACGAGCCGGTACGTTGCCTACAGCCAGGTGCTATAGAATAGCAAAAATATAAAGTTATTAGCATCATAAACTCGTATACGCAACAATATTCTTCTAGAATAACATGCTTTACCTACAAAGCAAATTCATGAAATTCAAGTTTCCGAACCCACGTACAAACCACGACAACCCAATCTCCTCCAAACTGCAATCGCCAACATCTTGAACCCAATACCCAAGTCTTCCTTGCCAAGTTGCCGCGAACCACCTCGTAAACCCAAATCACCCAAAGCGACTACCATCGTGGAATCGCTCTTGAATACGAACTGTGGAATCTATAGAAATTGATCGGTTAACGGTGATTTGGTAGGCAAATCTAATCCACGAAATAACGAACGGTGACAATCAATTTTAGGGTTTTTTGTTGCTGGGCGAATTATTTAGGGAAAAGAATGGGAGCGGGGAAAAAGAATTAGAAAGGCGGGATGTAATACGTGAGCAACGAATAACCTAAATAATATTGCATCGCCTGTGCTATGGAACCGATGCGAAAATTATTATTTTGGACGTAGTTGCATCGGTTGACTTTAAAACCGATGCGACTAAAACTATTTGCATCGACGTATTTGCATCGGTTGTTGGTGACAACTGATGCAAATTTGATTTTTTATTACCTATTGCTTTCCACGTACCAATTGCATCGCTTATTAAGACAGAACTGATGCAAATGTTCTATTTGCGTCAGTTTTTACTTCAACCGATTCAAATGAGGCGATGCAAATGACCTGTTTTGTAGTAGTGTTATACCCTTGCTTGCTTTAGCTACAACCGTGCTGCTAGAAGGAGAAAAACCAACCAATCATTATGTTATGTACTTTAGAATTCTTTATATAATTATTGATGCAGGATCTTTTATTCAATATTCATTATATGAGTAGATAGCGTTAACTGTTATTGCTTTTTTGCAATACTAAATCTATGGTTTAATTTTATATAATTTCAATTCTAAAATTTGTGAAATTAGTTGATAACGAATGGTTGGTTAGGAAATGAACATGACACATGCAAATTGTAATTCATAAACCTGATACTAAGATTACTTAGATGCATCTATCATTGCTTAATTAATTGAATTTATAGACACCAAATGTTAATCCATTCATCCATAAAAATACCTTTTATTTATTTTGCACATCTCTAGATTTCTTTTAAATAAATTTCTATCCACTCATATGAGTAAGATGTCATATTTTGGGTATTTACTTATTAAAAAAATTGTTTTTTATCTATATTTTCTATTCTACATGTAAACATATGCTCATGCATTATATATGATTCAACTTTCAGGTGAGGAACTAATGTAGGATAAATAAATCACTACAGCCATGTTGATGCAATGATGAAGATTAACGACTTACAGATCAAAAATAAGACATTGATATTCATCCATCAGTACATTCAGAAGTTACTGCATGACATTGATACATAGAAATTTATAATTATATTTGCTTAATGATTTATATTTTTATTTGGACGTTGAAATTGGTTATTATATTTATAGAAACTTAGATGTTGTTTTTTATATATTCACTATATTAACATATTATATATAGTTTTATTAAAAAAAATCGAACATTTCAGTAACATGGGTATAATAACAATATCGAAAATGATTGATTTGTGGACGTACGAGCATAAAATTGCAACATTATGTATATGTCAAGGTTATTTTGTAAAACTCAAAAAACCTTCAAACAACGTTTTTAATATTGATCCCTCCTGCACACGTGCATCGCACGTGCCAAAGTACTAGAAAATACTAACTGATTTCTTTTTGCAGTATCAATATCGATGGACATTTTTGTCAAAATTATCATTTATTTTTATCAAACACATTCAAGTCAGAAAAGTTTAAACATAAATAAACAAAAATTTCAACATGAAGTATTAAGCATTTAATATCCAACATCTCAAATAAATGCAATCAATATCTACGTTATTGGGAAAAATAATGAATATTACGATGTAGGTCGTTAAAATGGCAGGCATTCTCATCAGTAACAGTTATGTTCATTACAAAAAAAATCAATCAATTAGGCTATGATAAATTGTAACTCTTGGATTATTGTATTGGAAAGAGCGAATCACTTTGTCACAGACCGTTTTTTATTTGTTCATTACCAAATGCTTTTTTATTTTTTATTTTTTATATATGACTGTTCTTTTAATGTACCATGTTACCTATGTTGTATATTGTTTTATTATGAAATTAGGATGTTATGGTTGACATTGATATAAAAATTAAGAGAAATATATATATAATTTCAACGGTAAGCATGAATAAAATAAAGTCACTATACTTTTAAATCAACAACAAAATTCCTTTTAACCATCTCTTGACAAAATGCAAGTTAAATATTATTTAATTCTATTTTAAAATATGGTAAAGGAGTTTGCTAATGTATGACCACATATACGGTGCATGAGGAAACTATTGGGTCCGAAGAGTAATCTATCTATATTTGTACTAAATATGAAACTGATGAACTTGATGGCAGTAGTCTATAGTTAAAGGATATGAGTAGCTATGATATTTATAATATTTTATGTTTGCATCCAAGATAAACTCCCTTCGCGATTTCTAACATTGATCAAGTTAAATAATCTGAATTGAAAAGTGAATTTTGACATGAGTGGTTCTATGATGTAGGAAAACTGTACATAATCAAAATCTCACTATACTATCAATTTTGGAGAAAAACTAGATGTTGTCGGGGTTAGATAAAAACTCAATACAGTTGATATTGGGCATGTGACAAAATATGTGATAAAATAGCGTGTTGTTGCGTATTTGTACACATTGTGATTAGATGTAGGTCCATTTGGACGTGCGTATATACTCGTATATATATTTGAAAAGGAACTATGATTTGGATTCAATGCAAATTTCCCTCATAAATAATTAAATTTAGATTCTATATTTTTTTTAAACATTTGAGACAAATGTGTATATATATAATTAGTAACTAAATGTTAATAACCTAAGTTTAAAATTAAAATAGGGATAAATAAAAGGAAAAAAATAAGAGTAAAGAATATGAAACCTAAAAAAAGAAATATAAAAATTGCATAAGACATTTGTAAGCTATGGGATGACAATATAATACAAGTGTCAAGATTTAATTGTTTTTTCCATAAAAAATGAAAATACAAGGGTAGAAATAAAATGAGAAACCAGGGCTATACACATATATCTCAGCTCCTTTTCTTTCTTTCTTTTTTTCAAAACAAAACAAATCAAAACCAGAAAATAAAAAGAGAGGAAATTAAACAACTTCACCATTTCTTTCAACTGAATCATAGCAATTGAAGTTCAACTACAAACAAGGAAGGTCAAAGTAGATCGAGTTGTGTGATATCTCGGAAATTTGGGCAATATAAATTTAATAATCTGTGTTATAAATTTAATTTGATTTGATAATTTTAATAACAAATTTGGAATTTGATTTTATAATCATGTTTTAATAAATATTTAAATTGAAAGATTTTATCTTTTTAAGTAAGTAAATTGTTTTCTATTTATAATATATATATTTTTGTATATATTGTAAGTTGATAAATTTTGATTTTTGAATTTAGTAAATAAATTAATTTTCTAACTCTAATTTATATTTGGTAAATTGGAAATTTGATTTAAACTTAACATTTAACTTTTCAAGACAATTTAACAAATAATTATATGGTTTATATTAAAGGAAAATCTATTTGTTTAGATTTATATTTTAATTAACTTAAATTTGAAGTTAAATTTGTTTAACATCAAAGCTTTGTTTTATTTTCTTTTTAAAGTATTGCTTGAAATTTTATAAGAAGTTTAAAATACAAATTACATATGTCTTAATTTATTAAGTAATAAAAGTAATTTATAATCTCTTTTATAAATTATTTAGAATTGTTTAATTTGTTATTTTTAAATAAAAATAATAATACTTAGTTTTTAAAGACATAAATAAATTTTGTTAAGAAATAGGATTTGTTATTTTAATAAGAGTTATATGTGCATCTATATATAACTTGATTTTTAAAATTGGATTTGATAAATTAATTTAAGTTTGAATTTAATGTTTTAAAAGAATAAACACTTAAATATATGAATAAGCTTATATTTACAATTTGATTGTTTTCATTTCTTTTTAATTTAAAAAGAGGTAAATTCATTTATATATACATATGGAATAAAATAAGTTGAAGTATTTATAAACAATTTAAATTAAAATTTAAAACACTTTTAATATACATGTGTAAGTTTCTTAAGAAATAAATTGACATGTGTTAGTCATATAATAAACTTAAGTGACAAATGTTTAAATGTGAACAAGTGTAATGTTTAAGATTTTCTTTTTCATTTTATTTCTAATAAAATCAAAATATACTTATACAAATACATTTCCTCAAAGATCATTCTTCCTTTCCACTTTTCCTTTTCAAAACTTAAGATTTTCAGCCATGAAAATCTGAAGTTTTCATCTTCAAATCAAAACCCATGTTTCCTCTTACCAAAAATGAGTCAAATTTGCAAATTTGTGAAAAAAAACCTGTAAATCCTTTTCTGTTTAAAAAATAAAAAATATATCTGCAAACTCATCTTCATACCAATCTGTAATCTCCCCTCAAAATTCAAATCAAAAACTATTAATATCTTCTTCAAAACATCAAACAGAATTTGCATGAAAACCCCCTGAAATCCATTCTACAACTTCAAAACTCAAAACTGCAGATTCTGTTCTGTCTCTAAAAGAAATTTACAAACCTGCATGCAACTAAATCTGGAAGTAGAAGCAAATTGCATTATTTCAGGAAGCATTTCAGTAAGCAACATGAAGTTTAAAGCATCTGCAGTTTTTTTTTAAAAAAGCAATCTGAAGTTCAATAAGCAAAACAAAAAGTAAATTTTGAAGTTTTGTGCTCTGCCTCCATAAAACCTAGGCGAGTAACATTTTATTACATAATAAGCCTAAGTATAATTCAGTTGCCTATATTCTCTGAAAATGATTGTGTTTGCATGCAAATTTATAAGCTCATTTCTGCTATATATAGATGAATGATTGTAGTATGCAAGTTGTTGTGTAATTATTTTGTTGTGTATGATATCCCAGGCTCAGAAATTTGTTAAATCCATTCCTTTTGATTTAAATCAGTGTAAAGCTTAAGATTAAATCAATATGGTGTTGTATTATGAGTTTAAAGTTTAGAATTTTATTAAAATTAAAAGGAAAAAAATTCTGTAGTGCCTCTGAATTATAAAAATATAACAGAGCACGTTGAAAATAAATAAGGATTTGATTTTCTAGAATCATTGATTAAAGTTGACAAACTGATTACATTATCTAAAACTTGAATTTTAAAACTAAAATTAGGATTTTTAGTTTGGAAATGGTTGAGCATTACTGCTTTCTCTAGAAAACCTGTCTTGGGTTGATTCTGTCGATCTAAGGTGATTTGGTGGCTAGTGATGTTCCTGGTGATAGAATGGTGATAGGAGAACTTAGGAAAAATGGTAATTGAGGAATCAAGGCAGTGGGGAAGTAGTGACTAAGTATTAATGTTTATAACCCTAGTTTTACCGTGTTCAAGAAATTTGATCACTGTGATCAAATTTAGAGACCGAGCTTTACCTGATTTGAGGTAATGGTAGTTGGGGTATGGAGGAGTCTATGGCTGGAAGTGGTATCCATTTTAGTGGTCGGAGGCAAGGGAACGCTGATGATCTTCATTTCGACATTTTCCTGTTTTGGGTACTCGAGTGCTTGATTTTGATTTAGGGTTTTTGTAGTTGGATTGAGGGTTGATTTGGGGTTTGGAGAGGGCCGTCGACTTGCGTAAGGGGTCGCGATAGGATGAGGATGGTCGCTGCGGTGGTGCAGGTGCACGGCGTTCATGAGTTGTGAGCTGATGTTTGGGGATGAAGGGCTCGTATATTATTCCGAGTAGAACCGGGTTTTTACTCGAAGCCGAGAGGTATCGAACTCGAAGGAAATTGATGAGGTCTCGGGTTTTTAGTTTTGTTACAGGGTATGGTAACCTGTAGCACAGGTTTGTATAAACCTGTTTTATATTTGAGATTTAAATAGATTTTAGGATGAAAACTTTTATTCGAGTTACTCGAGTTGCTTGAGTCAGCTCGGGCTAATGATTGAAGTTTAGAAATTGTTATGTTTCAAATTTTAAATTTGAATTTGAAATATAAAACAAAGATTTAAATTAAGTTTTAAATCTAATTTGAATTATAAATTCAAGTTGAAAATTTGAAATGATTAAGTTTTTAAATTTAAATTTGCTTTAAAATATCTTTAAAAGAGTTTATTGTTTAAAATGTTTTTAAAGAATTTGAATTTAATTTGGAAATTGAAATAGGTAGTAATGTTTAAATAAAGTTTAAATTTGATGCAAATCTAATTTTGAATCTTTGGTTTAAAATGAATTTAAGTTTATAAATTTAAGTGTTTAAACCAAATTTGAATAATAATGTGAAATTTAAATGGTTTTAATTTTAAAAGAAATTTGTTTTAACTTTTGAAAAATTTCTTTTATAATAAAAGTATTATTTAGCAATTAAAGGTTTTAAATTGAATTTAAACTTGTTAAAGTTAAGTAATAATTTAATGTTTGATATTTCATTTAATTATTAGAGTAATTAAATGAATAATTAATTTATTTAATAAATTAATGGAATTAATAATTACTTAAAGTAATTAGGGTTTTAATCTTAAGGATTTTGGATTAATTATTCTTTGAATAATTAACTTGTAATTAAGAATAATTAATTAAATAAAATTAGTTTTTAATTAATGATTAATAATTAATTAATCAAGTAATAATGGATTAATTAAGTTTTAATTAACACTTAATTATTCAATTAATTATGGATTAATTAATGGGTTAATTAATGATTAATGATTAATTAATTTGTCATCAATAATAATTAAAATAAGTTTGAAAGATAATTAATGAATTGTTAATAGTTAATGAAGATCATTAACTAAGGATTATTTGATAATTAATTAATGTGATTAATTTTAATTATTAATTAGATTAATTAATTTAAGGATAATCAAATGTGTAAGTTATTAAGTATAATTACTTATGGAAGTAATTAAGGAATTAATTACTTATTGTAATTAATTGAGTTTAAATTTGATTAGTTTAAGTTAATTAATTTAGTTTAATTAATTTAAATTAATCGTTTGATGATTTGTGAAGTATAATTACTTAATGTAATTAAATGAAGAGAAGTTACTTAGGAAAGTAATTAATGAGTAATTACTATATGTAATTAATTGAAGGTGATTTGTTGATAAAAGTAATTTGAGTATAATTACTTTGTAAATTAATCAAGGGATTAATTAGAATTAATTAAGGAGTAATTAATTTATTTGGCGAAGTAATTAAGGGTAGTTGATTACTGTATGGAGTTAATCAAGGGTGATTAACAGTTATGATTTAGATAAAGATTAATTACTTAATGTAATTAATTTAATTTAAAATGTAATTTGAAGATCATTAATTATTATAATTAATGATGTAATTAAGATTGATTAATTAATCAATAATAAGTGATTAAAGGTAATTAATTAATGTAATTAATTAAGGATTAATGTAATTAATTATAGATAATTAATTAATGAAGTAATTAAAGGTTAGTTACTGTATTTGGTTAAATATAATTAATTTGAGAAATTAATTAGTAAGTAATTACTTGAATGTAATTAAGAGTTAATTAATCAAGGATGATTAATTAGAATGAATAATTGGATGATGATTAATTATTTGATTGATAATTAATTAATAATGGTGAGAAAGTTGATATTGGTAAATTAATTAATTTAATTTACTTTAAATTAATAGAATGTTGTAATTAATTTAATTCATTTTAAATTAATTATATTTGGGTGTGGTTAATCGTTGCTTATATGGTTGGTTAGTGTTGTTTGCTTTGGATGGTTAGAATCTCATGTATGAGATAGATAATGTTGAGTGATTTGGATGCATTGGTTGCATGGTGATATTGATATAGATTATTCTATTGAATAATGATAATATGGTTTATGTGATATGATGATAATGTTGATTTTCTGTTGTGAACCTATGATTTATCTATTTGTATGGATATAGATAATTGAATTGTTTTAAACCTTTAAAACAACTTGGCCTTAAAAGACATGCTTTGGATTTCGATGAGACCGGGATCGGGTTTCCATATTTGGATATCCGAAAACCACATCGATTCCAATTAAACGTTAGGTCGTTAATCCAAGTGGAGCAAGTGAAGACTCGAGGTGTAAGGGCTATACGTTAGTATAACTCTGTGGGTGATTCCGTAATGAGTTTGACGAAATAGTACTTATAGATTCGAGATGGTGATTTAGAGTGCAAGGGTTATCGTCGTTAACTCTGTGGGTGATTCTGTAATGAGTGTAACGAGATAATGCCTTCGGTTTCGTTCGAACCCGGAACGAACTTGTATGGGTTGAATGCTTTCAGAACATCGTCAGGTGGACGATGAGCATTCTAAGAAATGTGTCCTCTAAAGGTAATCGTAGCCTCAAGCCTCATCAACCGGGAATGGCTAAAACAGGGGAGGTGCAGCAAGGCTTCGTGGGTCGCATCCACTGGAGAGCAAGATTGATCCCTGTCTAGAGGTCCCTTTTTATTCGGCTTAGTAGGCAGTTGTCAGTGTACACCAACTGCGGGGTTGTCTTGTTCGGAACTATTCAGTAAGGAATGAGTCTAGCTTTGTGTTGCAGGGGAGTGGGAGTAGTCCTCGGTACGTTGATCTAGGCCACGTACTGTGACGGGCGGTACCCCAGTAGCCCTGCCATTGTATGGAATCCAAAATCCAATAAGTGCCAACGGTTTTGATTGTATTACCCACTTTTGTGGCTAGTAGCTGGAATTTAATAATGTAACAATTTCGGCTATTTCTTATTTACTTGAAAACCCTAGACACTATTATAATATCACTGGATTTCCTATCAAATGTTTTGGTTAGCGTAAGGTAAAAACTTTTCCATGTTTATGTGTGGGAAGTCTTACGTGATACCTTTCTTTTAAAAGGTTTTTTTCAAAATTAAGCAACTTTAACCTGTTACTCACACCAGACCCATGTCTGACCCGGAGTTTATTTTTGTTTTTCATAAACTCTTGGGTACTCAAATTTTTACGAGTAGCCATGGGATTCAGGTTAGCTTTTGACGAATTGTGGAGGAGTAATGAAGCACGAGGCTTCCGCGTTAGATATATAGTATTCCGCTGTGTGATTTGTGATTGTCTGTGAGTTGTATTATATTGTAAATACTAGACAGGTGTTTATAACTGTCTAGTATGTGTTGTATATCTGTGTACTCTGATAGTGGTTGTAAACTATGTAATATTTTATGTTATTAATATAATTTATTCGTTCCGCTGTTGAGATTCTAGTGTTGTTTCTTCTTTCACTTCTTTCTTTTCATCTTTTATCCCTTTCTTTCTTAATTGATGATGCGATTTTCTGAGAGTAGAAAGTCGGGTCGTCACAGGTGGTATCAGAGCATTAGGTTGAGCGAATACCTAGGCTCTGGAGTGGTGTCTTTCTTGAGAGAGCGTATTTGTAGTTATACTATATATATATTTATATAATTACTTCTACCTATCTGTTGGGTTACCTGTTCGGGTTATCCAATATAAGCTATAAAGGTAGATAAGGTAGTGGGGTGTGTAATACAACTACTACCCTTGGTTGAAGTTTGGTGTTTGAGATTGGTAGTGTATTTGTCGAGACTGTAGACCTAATACATCTCGAGTGAGTTGTGCAGAGTATAGGATTTCATAGATCTCTGAAGGTAACCTGTCAAAGTTCAGAGTCTATCTTTGAATTGGTTGTGTAGAGTTTGGATCTGTCGGTTGGGCAGAGGAGAATGATGGTATTTTGATACCTTAGGAATTAGTAGCTGTGTGATGAGATGCAGTGACTATGGATTTTCTCGAAGATGTTTTCTTGGGAACAAGTTAAGGAGGTGAGTCTGCTTCGATGTTGTGGCTGGATTCAGCAAGATGTTTCTGTCCGGTTTAAAGTCCGAGTTTCTCGAAGAGCTTTGGTTTAGGAAGTCTTTGGCGTCGGTGTCAGCAGTGCAGTTCGGGGTATTCTAGGTGCTGGCAAGAAAGTCTTCTGGTTAGCAGTTTCTGAAGATAGAATCCAGAAGATATTGTTTTCCATGGCTCATAGTGGCGGTTTGATGTTGTTTTAGGGTTTAAGGTCGTTGGGTTGGTTTGAGTTTGGGAGAAGGTAGCGACGCGACGAGGTGGCTTCAGAGGTGCGATCGTGGGGGATCTGAAGGAGCAGGCGTCATTGATCTAAACGGTGAAGTCTAGTAGGAGCCGGCGGTTCGTCAAGAAGGAGGTGGGTGTTTTGGTAGATGCGATGTGGTCCAGTTCTTCGAGGAGCATTAGAATATCGAACGGTGTGGGTATGGCGCATACCGGGTGGTTAGATGGGATAGGACAGTGGAGGGTGGCTTGCATGGGCGGTTGGAGGCAAGGTTGTCCACCGGGAGAGAGTGTGCACGTGCACCGTATCACCGTGTGCACAGGGGAAGGAAGAAATAGGAGCAGCACAAGAGAAAGAAGGGGAAAGAAGTGGCAAGGGGGAATTCGACCGTAAGGTTTTAGGCCAGAGAAAAGAAATAAGTGTAGAGAAGAGAAGAAGGTAGGGAATAAGTGTATCGGGTTTATATTGGGCTAGCGGGCCATCATATTTATTTAAAAATAATAAAAGGGAAAGAAAATAATGTAAATGTCTTAAGTGTTTTCCAAAATCAAATTTCTTTATCCACTTTTCTTCTAGACTTTAACATAGGAGACTTGTCTTACACCAATAGACATTTTGTTAATACACTCGTTAAATAACGAATTGTCATATAATTAGTAGAAGGTTAATGAAGATAAAGTGATTTATAACTTTAAATTAATAAAACCTTAGGCTAATCCATATGTGTTAATTGTTTATAAATTCCTAAAGTTATGAAGGTAAGTAATAAGTGTAGTTAAGTTAATGGTTAAGGGAAAATAAAGTGATTGGAAAACTTTTAATTAGTTAAAGGTCTTAGATTAATTGTACATGTTGAATATTGATTAAATCCAAATATTTAGTTCAGTAAATAAATGGTTTGAAATTAGCATTAATAATAACTAAACAGGATTTGGAAAAATTCTAATCTTTGTTAAATTTAAATAGATGATTGTGTGACCAGTTAATCTAGCTCATGAATAATTTTTAAATGGTTAAGTATTTTGGATTTTCCTTGTTCTCTGGTAGGATATTTCCAGTTACACTGTGATATGAAATATATAGAATTGAACAATTAATAGAACGTAAGACGTTTGTTTGAATCGATATGAGATGAATTTCTGTGTGAATATGGCATTCTGAAGTTTAAATTGGATTGTTTACTTAAAAAAATTGGCTTAAAGGATGGCGTTGGATTTGGAGAGATCGGTGTCGGACATTAGCAATATCCGAAAACACTTCGATTAGTAACTACTATAATTCTTTATAGATTTGATGTAACAACCCTAGTTTTAGCTATTTATTTTATTTAATTATTTAAATTTTGAAATATATTTTATATAAATTGTGTTTACCAATATAGTTTAATTATTTAATTTGGAGATATATTTTATAAAATTTTGTATGCCAATTAAATTTAATAATAACCGTGAAAATTTAAGCTATGTTTGAACTGTTAAATTTCGCGTTTAAAAGACGCGTCAATTATAGGGTATAAGTGACGTAATAAAACGTGAAAATTTAAAATGTTATATTTACAGAAATTTTTGATGTTTTAGATTACATCTGCTTAACGTAGTGTAAAAATCATATTTTCGAACATTTTTGAAGAGAAATATCAGTCAGTGACTTTTAAGACGGACGTTATTTTGTTTTAAAGGACAGTTTGATTCTTTTAAAAAAAATTGTATACGTTTCTTTGCCTAAAGCCTACATAAAAATTTACCATTTCCATTTAATAATATCAAACTAAAATCATAATACATATATAATGAAATAGAGATTAACATAGAGTAACGTTCGAATTAATTCTTTTCTCTGATATTTTCTTTTCACAATCATGCGTGCACCTTAAAGCTGATACGTGCACACCAATTCTTTTCATTTGCTGTTTGTTCTCAACAGCTCTGCCAAAAATCAAGTACATAAATCACGCAAGAATTAATCTGGCTTTTAAATCATCAACAAGTTTTCAAAAATTTGAAACCTCTCGGCCTTCCATCCTTACCAAGTCTTTATATCTGCTACCATCTATTCATTGCTTTAATCACGCAAATTAGCAAATCCATATTTTGTAACTGATGTTTGCTCTCCCTCCCCATTGATTTAGCAGCAGTTCAAATCTCTTAGAATTTTTCAAGTTGCAACGTTTGAACCTTATTAATTTCTTTTACAACCGATGAGTAAATCACGCATGCATTAAATCTAGTTTTGTATAACTGGTTTAAATCACGCAATATGCATCCAAAATCAACTGATGCCTTTACCTCTCCTTTAATTCATTCAAAATATTGCCTTCAGTTTGAGATTAGGCAGTAAGTAACGTGCACAATTGTACTTATATATTCGCAACTTTATCAATGAAATCAAATTTTCACCTGACCTTTTCCCTGTAATCTCGCAAGCCTTACCTATAAGTATACCTTTCGTTCCTCTGCACCTCTTAAACTCAGCCTTTCTTCCTTTTTGTGAAGTTTTCCAATCTACTTTTTCCTCTGGCTGATTGCTACAAGCTTCAGGTATAGTTATTTCTTTTCCTTCCTTTCATTTTTCCAGTCCTTTTTTTTTTTTTTGTTGGTGATTCTGATCTGCCTTGCTCGGCCACTATACCACCTCTTCACCTTGTTTCTCTGATAACACTTGCCCTGAACCTAAGTGCATGGGGTATGAGTAGGTAGTGTTCCAGAGATTGGTTTAGGTACTGATGGTCTAATGTTTGTATAAGTTAAAAGATTTAGTGGAATGACTGGGATATAGGCAGAGATGGGGTGAGATTGTTGTGCATAAAAAGAAAATATAGACATGTTATAAAAAAAAAACTGGGAAGAGTTGAATTAGAAGCTGGGATTAAAGTGAAAGGATTTGGCAGTGCATTGAAAAAAAAAAATGTGACTATAGTAGTGAGTTTTTCAGTTTGCATTTATGTTTTAAAAAATAGTCTGTATATATGAAAAAATTTGTAGCCTGTGCATGGCTTGGCATCACTGTGTGCACGTGTATCAGTGAGGCATGACCATGGATATGATGGCCGAAAATTCATCTAGCATAGGTTGTTTAGTTGAATAGCTAGTAGTTGGGGTTCTGCCTGGCAAGTTATAAGGTCTGGAGTTGTTTAAAGGGAATAGGAAGGGCAGTGTTATTAATTTTGACAGAGAGGGTTGCGTGATTTTTCTCCAGACGTGCATATGTGACACGAAGAAATTGCCATATGGACTCGAAGTAGTTGCATATTTTCTCGAAGCAACAATTTGTTTTTTTTTTCTCGAAGTAAAATGGAGTGGGGCTCGGGGTAGTGAAGATAGGTTGAGCCTTTTGCATGTTTCAGTTTTAAAGACTGGAGAGTTTTAAAGTAGGAGGTAATATATTTTTAAACTAAGTTGAATTGCAGAGGAAGATGAATTATGAATTTGGAGAGAAGTACATGAATCTGAGTGAAAATTTAGGCAACAACTCTAGGATAAAATTAAGTGTTGGCATGTGCGAAGGAAGGAAAGTGTGCACGTGTATATGTATTCAACATTTTGCCGTAGTTTGTTTTAGGGAAATTTTGTCGAAATTTTAGTGGTAGCACGGTTCATGGATTTGGGTATATTTTGGTCAAATTTACACGGCGAAGTGGTCGAGCAAGGCAAATCAATTCTCGTTCTATTCTAATTTTTCTTTGACCATAAATTCTAAAGTCGCGTATTCAATATTTGAATTTTGTTCTAGTTTTGAATCTAGGCGACATCCGAGAATTTTGATCATTACCCTTTGTCGGTCTTTACCGGTGAATCGTCGTTTTGAATTCGAATTTTCTGCAACATGCAGGTGAGTCTTCTCACCAGACATACGTACATATATTTTGGTAAATTATCGCAAGTGTATGTGTAAAATTTTATTTAAATATTATCTGTCTGTAGTATAACGTAGAATGATGAACCCCATTTAAATTGACACCACATCAGTTATTATCTGTTGTATTATTTCTGCAGTTATATTATTAATTGTTTATTTACTGCTTATATCATCACTGCAAGTTCCCTGTTAAATTTAGATTGTTATGGGCTGAAATGATAGGCCTAACGATGATTACTGTTCATTTATTCTGTTAACTGCTTAAATTCTACTTGGGATTGCGGGTTCGAAATGATAGAACCCGGGATTTTAAATCTACGGATTGAAATGATATACATCCGTTTCACTTGACCTAGGCTAGAAAATTTTATACAGACCCGTGGTTTATATAATATTTTCTGAAATTATTTTAAAATTATTTAAATTTAGAAATTGATGATATTCTGGTTTAAATGATATAAAGGATTTTTATAAGATTTATAATGATTTAAAAATTGTTAAATAAATGTTGAATAAATTTTTTTGGGATATAACTTGTTTTAGAAATTCTGGATTTTTGAAAGGGTAAGATTTCATTAAAATAAAAGAATAAGTTATATCGGGAAATAAAGGATTAAGTTAAAAATACTACAGCATTTAAAATGCTGTCTTTTTGAAATTGGACTATTTTAAACCCGTAACTTTAGATAGCATTTCCTAGATGCTGCAGAAATTGTAATTTGATCTAAAAAAAAAAAAAAAAAATTTATGGGAATCTATTTTGGAAATAAGTTAAATTTTTGGAATTTAATATATAATTCATAAAGATTTGAGAAATTGACTTTGGATAGATTTAAAGGAAGAAATTGATTTCTATTTTGATAAAAGCAATAAATTCCAAATTAAATTGAAAGGGTTGAAATGGTATCTATCAAATGAAATGTTTTAATCAAAGATTTGATATTAAAGGTATTTGAAATATATTTGATTTGAAAATATAAATACCATTTTTAAAAACTACAACCACGGGTTATAATAACGTTTGGTTGGCAAAGAGACCGGGATCGGATATGGACATACTCTCTGTCGATACCGAAAACCACTTTGACTAACCGTGTACGCGGTGGAGTTTCCAGAATGAAGTAAGATGGTGGTGACGGTTTCTTGAAGGTAAATACGTGGACCCGACTCCCGTGAGTTGGCATAAGGTGGCTAAAACAGGAGCGATTCTCGGATTAATGAGGTAGCTCCTCTGATCGAACGCACTTCTTCGTATACCATTCTATTACTTTTGTGATTGTTTTGGGTGCACCCTTGATTTGGGAGTGTTGTTCGAGGTGGGCGGTAACTGCGGCTACGCGTTTCCACCGGTCCGGATAGCAATTGGTATATCTACCCTGGCATTGCCTAGTTGTGCCGTGTCACCTACCCTAGCGAGCCTCCTACGAGTTTCTATTTGTGTCGTACCTATGGAGTATCCTCTGGTAGCTTTCCGATCAGGAGGTATTACGGTACTGTATAGACTATTGGCATTATTTGTGTTAAGGGCTATATGGGTAACCCCTTAACGCTATTTAAAAGTAAGTTTATTTTATATATAGACACTATTATAATAGCACAATATACTATATAGTAAATAGTTTAACGGATCCTTAGAGGATGGGCGATCCCAAGCATCCTTTAAGTTACTTGCTCTATATTACAGTACACTTGAATTAGCTTACATTATATAAGTATGTATGTCCTGACTCGAGTGTTTGTTTTATTTTACGCTCGGGTCAGCCTGAGTTGCAGCTTCAGTTTCCTCTCCAGAGCTAGGACACTCGTAGATCATTCATGCTGCTGGAAGCTTTTCTGTTTTATCTTATTTGAAATCAAGACCTTTGAAGAATTGTTCTATTTATGTTTAAAATTGTATTGGAGATTATAAACAATGTAATTCTGTTTGGTTAAAGTTTTCAAGTGGCTTCATGAACCACTGAATATTTTATTTCCGCTGTGGGATTCTGATATCTGTGTCTGTGATTCTGTGTATTTGATTTCATTTGTTCCTTAACTATTTTACAATCTATTGTTTTGAACCATTCCAGCTCGACATTTATTTAATTATTGTCGAAATTCGAATGGTACAAAATAGTGGGTCGTTACAGTTGGTATCAGAGCCAGGTTTAAACCATAGCCTAAGGAACAAAAACTCATTAGAGATAGGGTAGCAATACTCTAGAATGAGTGAAGTCAAATTCCAGAATCTTTCCTTGTGAGAGGACGTATTTAAAATATAAAATGATTTTCAAAAGGGTTTTAAAAGTAGTATTTTAATATAAAAACTCCCTGTTTTCAAAATAAGTTTTCCAAACCCTTCCTCCTTCTCTTCATCGTTATATTCGAGCTTTTGTTAATTGCTTAGACTTTATCTTATCCTAGAATATCTTGATATTTTTTTTTCTGTCCTTAGAATCCATCCTTAACCTTTCAGGATGAATAGAAGAAACAATCGAGGTCGAGGGCAAGCTGCTCCTCCTCCTACTGCCCCTGTCCGTTTCACTAAATTGTGCAAGGACTATGTTGAGCTAGGTGGCACAAAATTTAATGGGACAGAGACTATCATAGAAGCTCAACAATGGCTTCGAGATCTAGAAAGGATTTTCTCCTGCCTCGAGATTACTAATGCCCAGCAAAGGCAACTCGCAGCCTGGCAGATGAAAGGCGCTGCTTTGAATTGGTGGCTATCTATTACTGCTCAGACAAATGAGGCTGACCTCACTTGGGAGCAATTTAGGTATCTTTTGGTTGTCAAAATTCGGATTTGAATTCCATCTTTGAATCTATCTTTTAAACTCTTATCGTGCTTTAGGGAGGCCTTTTTGGCCAAGTGGATGCCCGAAGTGGGCAAGTCTCAGCTTTATCGAGACTTCATGGATCTTAAGCAAGGCAGCATGACCTTTACAGAGTATGAGAGGAAGTTTAATGAACTCTCGCAGTATGGCCTGAATCTTATTGACACCCCGCTCAAACTGAACGAGAAGTTTATCGCTGGAGCTCGACCTGAGTTCTACGATCGACTCATTACTCATGTTCATGGGTCATTCACGGCATTGATGGATATGGCTCTCCGGTATGAGAACCCTACATCTAAGGCCACTCCTGCTACCCAGTCTGCATCAGCCCAGTCTTCTGGAAACTCAAGGAAGAGGAAGTCAAATTTCTTCCGTAATAAGAAGAACAAGACTCAAGGGTTGGGATCATCATCAGCTTCTGCATCTGCAAGGCCACCTGTAGACCTGTCCACCATCACTTGCCACAGATGCCACCAGAAAGGACATTTTGCTAATCGCTGTCCTACTTTGGGTGCTGCTGTCCCACCTCCTGCTCAGTTTGCTAGGAGAGATCTTTGTCACATCTGCCTTCAGCCGGGACACTTCAAGAAGGATTGCCCCACTCAAAAGAAGGGCACAACATCCGGGGTCTTTGCAGTGACTTCTGCATCATCTACGGCTCCACAGCCTGCACCTGCACCCGCTCCAGCTCCTAATGATTCTCAAGGTACTCTTCAAGGATCTTTTACTTTGTTCAAATTACCTGTTCGCGTTTTATTCGATACCGGAGCTTCCCACAGCTTCATTTCATCTGACCTCTGTAATAGATTTGAACATCGCCTTTCACCCGAATATTCTTCTGTACCTCTTTGTGTTTCAAACCCCATCGGTGGTCCTGTGAACCTTAGTAAAGTTTGTAGGAATGTGAAGCTCCTCCATTTCCAACAGTGCTTCACTGGAGACTTTTATGTTTTGGGCTTTGACGCTTTCGATCTTCTACTCGGAGGCGATTGGTTAGATAGGAATGGTGCAGAAATCTCTTGTAGTTCTCGTACTGTTGCCCTTAAAGATGATTTAGGAAATCCGTTAGAGATCCAGTGTAAATTGCCTCAGGAGTTTGCTGGAAGTTTCATCTATTCTCTCGACACTTTTCCGGATGATATCCATTCGACCCCTGTAGTCAAACTGTTTCCCGACGTGTTTGGTGAAGTCACTTCTTTACCTCCAAAGCGGGAAATTGATTTCCGTATCGACCTTATCCCGGGAG
Source organism: Allium cepa (assembly GCA_030765085.1). Taxonomy (NCBI): domain Eukaryota; kingdom Viridiplantae; phylum Streptophyta; class Magnoliopsida; order Asparagales; family Amaryllidaceae; genus Allium; species Allium cepa. The sequence continues at coordinate 396,515,123 of CM060944.1, forward strand.
CACGACCTGTAGTCTTTCCACCTAGAAGAATGGCACCACGGGAAAAGAGCGAATTAAGGAAGCAGATCCAAGACTTATCTTCTAAAGGTCTGATTAGACCTAGTTTCTCTGAATGGGGAGCAGCTGTAGTCTTTGTCACCAAATCTGATGGTTCTCTCCGGATGTGTGTTGATTATAGGGAACTCAACAAGCTTACCATGAAGAACAGATATCCTATGCCCCGCATAAATGATATGTTCGATCAACTCTATGGAGCAACTGTTTTCTCTCAGCTTGATCTAGCCACAGGTTTCCATCAGCTTAGAATTGCCGAGGAGAGCATCCCCAAAACTGCTTTCCGAACTGAGAATGGGTTCTTTGAATGGCTAGTTATGCCTTTTGGCTTGACTAATGCCCCTGCTTTCTTCGTCGACTTGATGAATCGTGTTTTCCGCGATGTGCTCAATAATTTTGTCCTTGTCTTTATTGATGACATCCTTGTCTTCTCCAAGTCTGAGGAAGAACATAAAGTTCATCTGAAATATGTTTTAGAGACTCTCCGGAACCACCAATTAAAGGCTAAGTTCTCTAAATGCCATTTCTGGGAAGAAGAAGTCCGATTCCTCGGACACATTGTCTCTAAAGAAGGAGTTTCTGTTGATCCAGTCAAGATCGCTGCAATCAAAGAGTGGGAAGAACCTAAGACTCCTACTGACATTCGCAGTTTTCTAGGCCTTGCCGGCTACTACCGAAGGTTCATTGAGAACTTTGCTCGGATTTCGACACCTCTGACTGCTCTAACTAGGAAGAATGTTAAGTTTGTATGGAGCAGTAAGTGTAAAGCTGCTTTCCAGGAATTAAAGGATAAACTCACCTCTGCACCAGTACTTACTGTACCAAATGGAAGTGAAAGGTTAACGGTATTCACCGATGCTTGTCAAGAAGGTTTGGGAGAAGTGCTAATGCAAGATGGGAAAGTAATTGCATATGCTAGTCGTCAGCTGAAGACACATGAAGCAAATTACGCTGCCCACGATCTAGAATTGTTGGCTGTTGTATTTGCCTTGAATCTTTGGAGACACCATCTCTTGGGAGCTAAGTTTGATCTTTTCACCGATCATAAATCTCTGAAATATATCTTTACTCAGAAGGATTTAAATCAGAGACAAGTGCGATGGCTCGAGTTTCTTGCTTCTTATGATCTCGACATCAACTATACTCCCGGAAAAGCAAATGTAGTGGCAGATGCGCTGAGTAGGAAGAAATCCTTGTTATGTCAGCTTATTGTATCTTCTCCTCTTTTGGACCGTATCAAGGCTAAACAAGACGAGGATGTGAGACTTAGAAGTATGAAAGAGAAGGTCCGGAGCAGGGGTAGTAGTAGTCTTGATGGTTGTGGAGCTCAGATTGATGATAAAGGAGTTTTAAGGATAAATGGAAGGATTTGTGTCCCAAATGTTGATGGTTTGAGGCAGGAATTACTTCGGGAACATCACAAATCCCGACTTTCCATCCATCCTGGCATAGCCAAAATGTATCAGGATTTGAAGAAGCTCTACTGGTGGAAGGGTATGAAGCGAGATGTCTCTATCTTTGTGAGTAGATGTGCGACTTGTCAGCAAGTCAAAGCAGACCATCAGATGACACCGGGTTTGTTGCAGCCTTTGGAGATTCCCAACTGGAAGTGGGAGCAAGTTTCTATGGATTTTATTGATGGTTTGCCGAGATCTAGGAGGGGAAATGAAAGCATTTGGGTTATTGTGGATAGACTGACTAAGTCCGCTCATTTCATTCCAGTCAGATCTACCCGCACAGCTTCTAGTTTGTCCGAAATCTATATGAGGGAGATTGTTCGCCTCCATGGCGTCCCTCTTAGCATTGTTTGCGATCGAGACCCTATTTTTACTAGTCAGTTTTGGAAAGCGTTCCAAGAATCCTTGGGTACTCGTTTGAACCTGAGCATCGCTTATCACCCACAAACTGACGGTCAAACTGAAAGGGTAAATCAGATTCTTGAAGATCTTCTTCGTGCTTGCATCTTGGATTACGGAGGATCTTGGGAAGATCATCTCCATCTTGTGGAATTCACCTATAACAATAGTTATCAGGCTAGTCTTAAGATGTCTCCTTTTGCTGCTCTATACGGGAGACCGTGTAGATCTCCTTCTTGTTGGATTGAATCAGGCAACCGCTTAGTTCTTGGCCCTGAGATGATTTTGGAAGCTTCCGAGAAAGTAGAGGAGATTAAGAGAAGGTTAAAGGTTGCTCAAGATAGACAAAAGAAGTATGCTGATCGTCGTAGAAGGAAGTTGGAGTTTGATGTTGGTGATTTGGTATTTCTTAAAATCTCTCCCTTAAGAAATGTGGTTCGGTTTGGTCGAAGAGGAAAGCTGGCCCCTAGATTCATAGGTCCATTCCGTATTTCAGAGAGGATTGGATCTCTTGCTTATAGACTAGATCTACCCGAGAAATTTGCTGGAATTCACAATGTATTCCATGTATCTCATCTTCGTCGCTGTCTTCACGATCCATCTCTTGTCATCCAGCCTACTGTTCTTGATGGTTTGGACATCGAACCTGATCTAACTATTGAAAGAAAACCGCTTCGTATCGTCGATCGAGGAACGAAACAGCTTAGAAGAAAATCTGTCCCTTTGGTCAAAGTGCAATGGAGCACCGATGAGCGAGATTGCACATGGGAGACGGAGGAGAGCATTCGTGCTTCAAATCCGGAACTATTCCTTTAAGGTACTTGCTTATCTAGCTTTTTCTTCCTTTGATTCTTTTCTTTCGATCCTTTTCGAGGACGAAAAGTTCTCGAGTGGGGGAGAGTGTAACAACCCTAGTTTTAGCTATTTATTTTATTTAATTATTTAAATTTTGAAATATATTTTATATAAATTGTGTTTACCAATATAGTTTAATTATTTAATTTGGAGATATATTTTATAAAATTTTGTATGCCAATTAAATTTAATAATAACCGTGAAAATTTAAGCTATGTTTGAACTGTTAAATTTCGCGTTTAAAAGACGCGTCAATTATAAGGTATAAGTGACGTAATAAAACGTGAAAATTTAAAATGTTATATTTACAGAAATTTTTGATGTTTTAGATTACATCTGCTTAACGTAGTGTAAAAATCATATTTTTGAACATTTTTGAAGAGAAATATCAGTCAGTGACTTTTAAGACGGACGTTATTTTGTTTTAAAGGACAGTTTGATTCTTTTAAAAAAAATTGTATACGTTTCTTTGCCTAAAGCCTACATAAAAATTTACCATTTCCATTTAATAATATCAAACTAAAATCATAATACATATATAATGAAATAGAGATTAACATAGTGTAACGTTCGAATTAATTCTTTTCTCTGATATTTTCTTTTCACAATCATGCGTGCACCTTAAAGCTGATATGTGCACACCAATTCTTTTCCTTTGCTCTCTGTTCTCAACAGCTCTGCCAAAAATCAAGTACATAAATCACGCAAGAATTAATCTGGCTTTTAAATCATCAACAAGTTTTCAAAAATTTGAAACCTCTCGGCCTTCCATCCTTACCAAGTCTTTATATCTGCTACCATCTATTCATTGCTTTAATCACGCAAATTAGCAAATCCATATTTTGTAACTGATGTTTGCTCTCCCTCCCCATTGATTTAGCAGCAGTTCAAATCTCTTAGAATTTTTCAAGTTGCAACGTTCGAACCTTATTAATTTCTTTTACAACCGATGAGTAAATCACGCATGCATTAAATCTAGTTTTGTATAACTGGTTTAAATCACGCAATATGCATCCAAAATCAACTGATGCCTTTACCTCTCCTTTAATTCATTCAAAATATTGCCTTCAGTTTGAGATTAGGCAGTAAGTAACGTGCACAATTGTACTTATATATTCGCAACTTTATCAATGAAATCAAATTTTCACCTGACCTTTTCCCTGTAATCTCGCAAGCCTTACCTATAAGTATACCTTTCGTTCCTCTGCACCTCTTAAACTCAGCCTTTCTTCCTTTTTGTGAAGTTTTCCAATCTACTTTTTCCTCTGGCTGATTGCTACAAGCTTCAGGTATAGTTATTTCTTTTCCTTCCTTTCATTTTTCCAGTCCTTTTTTTTTTGTTTGTTTGTTGGTGATTCTGATCTGCCTTGCTCGGCCACTGTACCACCTCTTCACCTTGTTTCTCTGATAACACTTGCCCTGAACCTAAGTGCATGGGGTATGAGTAGGTAGTGTTCCAGAGATTGGTTTAGGTACTGATGGTCTAAAGTTTGTATAAGTTAAAAGATTTAGTGGAATGACTGGGATATAGGCAGAGATGGGGTGAGTTTGTTGTGCATAAAAAGAAAATATAGACATGTTATAAAAAAAAACTGGGAAGAGTTGAATTAGAAGCTGGGATTAAAGTGAAAGGATTTGGCAGTGCATTGAAAAAAAAAAAAATATGTGACTATAGTAGTGAGTTTTTCAGTTTGCATTTATGTTTTAAAAAATAGTCTGCATATATGAAAAAATTTGTAGCCTGTGCATGGCTTGGCATCACTGTGTGCACGTGTATCAGTGAGGCATGACCATGGATATGATGGCCGAAGATTCATCTAGCATAGGTTGTTTAGTTGAATAGCTAGTAGTTGGGGTTCTGCCTGGCAAGTTATAAGGTCTGGAGTTGTTTAAAGGGAATAGGAAGGGCAGTGTTATTAATTTTGACAGAGAGGGTTGCGTGATTTTTCTCCAGACGTGCATATGTGACACGAAGAAATTGCCATATGGACTCGAAGTAGTTGCATATTTTCTCGAAGCAACAATTTGTTTTTTTTCTCGAAGTAAAATGGAGTGGGGCTCGGGGTAGTGAAGATAGGTTGGGCCTTTTGCATGTTTCAGTTTTAAAGACTGGAGAGTTTTAAAGTAGGAGGTAATATATTTTTAAACTAAGTTGAATTGCAGAGGAAGATGAATTATGAACTTGGAGAGAAGTACATGAATCTGAGTGAAAATTTAGGCAACAAATCTAGGCTAAAATTAAGTGTTGGCATGTGCGAAGGAAGGAAAGTGTGCACGTGTATATGTATTCAACATTTTGCCGTAGTTTGTTTTAGGGAAATTTTGTCGAAATTTTAGTGGTAGCACGGTTCACGGATTTGGGTATATTTTGGTCAAATTTACACGGCGAAGTGGTCGAGCAAGGCAAATCAATTCTCGTTCTATTCTAATTTTTCTTTGACCATAAATTCTAAAGTCGCGTATTCAATATTTGAATTTTGTTCTAGTTTTGAATCTAGGCGACATCCGAGAATTTTGATCATTACCCTCTGTCGGTCTTTACCGGTGAATCGTCGTTTTGAATTCGAATTTTCTGCAACATACAGGTGAGTCTTCTCACCAGACATACGTACATATATTTTGGTAAATTATCGCAAGTGTATGTGTAAAATTTTATTTAAATATTATCTGTCTGTAGTATAACGTAGAATGATGAACCCCATTTAAATTGACACCACATCAGTTATTATCTGTTGTATTATTTCTGCAGTTATATTATTAATTGTTTATTTACTGCTTATATCATCACTGCAAGTTCCCTGTTAAATTTAGATTGTTATGGGCTGAAATGATAGGCCTAACGATGATTACTGTTCATTTATTCTGTTAACTGCTTAAATTCTACTTGGGATTGCGGGTTCGAAATGATAGAACCCGGGATTTTAAATCTACGGATTGAAATGATATACATCTGTTTCACTTGACCTAGGCTAGAAAATTTTATACAGACCCGTGGTTTATATAATATTTTCTGAAATTATTTTAAAATTATTTAAATTTAGAAATTGATGATATTCTGGTTTAAATGATATAAAGGATTTTTATAAGATTTATAATGATTTAAAAATTGTTAAATAAATGTTGAATAAAATTTTTTGGGATATAACTTGTTTTAGAAATTCTGGATTTTTGAAAGGGTAAGATTTCATTAAAATAAAAGAATAAGTTATATCGGGAAATAAAGGATTAAGTTAAAAATACTACAGCATTTAAAATGCTGTCTTTTTGAAATTGGACAATTTTAAACCCGTAACTTTAGATAGCATTTCCTAGATGCTGCAGAAATTGTAATTTGATCTAAAAAAAAAAAAATTTATGGGAATCTACTTTGGAAATAAGTTAAATTTTTGGAATTAATATATAATTCATAAAGATTTGAGAAATTGACTTTGGATAGATTTAAAGGAAGAAATTGATTTCTATTTTGATAAAAGCAATAAATTCCAAATTAAATTGAAAGGGTTGAAATGGTATCTATCAAATGAAATGTTTTAATCAAAGATTTGATATTAAAGGTATTTGAAATATATTTGATTTGAAAATATAAATACCATTTTTAAAAACTACAACCACGGGTTATAATAACGTTTGGTTGGCAAAGAGACCGGGATCGGATATGGACATACTCTCTGTCGATACCGAAAACCACTTTGGCTAACCGTGTACGCGGTGGAGTTTCCAGAATGAAGTAAGATGGTGGTGACGGTTTCTTGAAGGTAAATACGTGGACCCGACTCCCGTGAGTTGGCATAAGGTGGCTAAAACATGAGCGATTCTCGGATTAATGAGGTAGCTCCTCTGATCGAACGCACTTCTTCGTATACCATTCTATTACTTTTGTGATTGTTTTGGGTGCACCCTTGATTTGGGAGTGTTGTTCGAGGTGGGCGGTAACTGCGGCTACGCGTTTCCACCGGTCCGGATAGCAATTGGTATATCTACCCTGACATTGCCTAGTTGTGCCGTGTCACCTACCCTAGCGAGCCTCCTACGAGTTTCTATTTGTGTCGTACCTATGGAGTATCCTCTGGTAGCTTCCCGATCAGGAGGTATTACGGTACTGTATAGACTATTGGCATTATTTGTGTTAAGGGCTATATGGGTAACCCCTTAACGCTATTTAAAAGTAAGTTTATTTTATATATAAACACTATTATAATAGCGCAATATACTATATAGTAAATAGTTTAACGGATCCTTAGAGGATGGGCGATCCCAAGCATCCTTTAAGTTACTTGCTCTATATTACAGTACACTTGAATTAGCTTACATTATATAAGTATGTATGTCCTGACTCGAGTGTTTGTTTTATTTTACGCTCGGATCAGCCTGAGTTGCAGCTTCAGTTTCCTCTCCAGAGCTAGGACACTCGTAGATCGTTCATGCTGCTGGAAGCTTTTCTGTTTTATCTTATTTGAAATCAAGACCTTTGAAGACTTGTTCTATTTATGTTTAAAATTGTATTGGAGATTATAAACAATGTAATTCTGTTTGGTTAAAGTTTTCAAGTGGCTTCATGAACCACTGAATATTTTATTTCCGCTGTGAGATTCTGATATCTGTGTCTGTGATTCTGTGTATTTGATTTCATTTGTTCCTTAACTATTTTACAATCTATTGTTTTGAACCATTCCAGCTCGACATTTATTTAATTATTGTCGAAATTCGAATGGTACAAAATAGTGGGTCGTTACATTTGATTTTAGAATCAAATAGGATGGAATGGAATAAATTAAGTGGAGGGAACCGTTGAAAAATAAGTAACGATACTTAGATATTGTTTTGTGAAATAAGTGTTTGACTATAACAAGATAAAACTCGTAATGATGAACGAGTTACCTGGGTTTCCAAAAAGTTTTATAACTTAAATATTTCAATTTAAAATCGGTTTACTCACGCCGGTTTCCAGCCTGACTCGGGTGTTACTTTATTGTAATGCTCGGGTCAGACCGAGTATCATAGATTTTCAGGTTGGGACGTTTTAGAGCTTAGGAGGCGGGTTGGATGGTGGGGACGTATGGGGCATATTACACTATGTATTTGAGATTGTATTGATAGTAGTCAGGGACAAGCTATTACAACTGTCCAGTTTATTTGTGAGTGGTTGTACTTTGATGTGTTGTATGTAATTGACATTTACAGCTTTCTTTGTGTAAATGCTGTTATTTGATATTATATTTTGTTCCGCTGTGATTGTGAGATTTTGTGCTGTTGTTTCTGTTCCTTCTTCTACCTTTTTTCTTCCTTACCCAAACAATCTAGAATTTCAAACATTCGATTTCTCGGCACTACTACAGTGAAAGTATTAGTGTCGAATTTTCAGGGTCGAAAATTTCGGGTTGTTACAATTTCATATTTCCAAATCCTTTTATAAATCTCTAAAATCCTTTTATAAAACTCCTTTACAAAATATCATTTGTAAATCTCTTTAAATAAATCCTTTTTACTAGGTAAAACCTTTTTATAAAACAATTTATCTTATATAAACGGCTTTATTCAATTAATTAATTACTTTTAAACATCATTAATAAATAAATAATTAATTAACTTTAAAACATCATTAATAAAATAAGTAATTAACTTTAAACACATCATTAATACAAAAATTAACTACCTTTTAACAAGCCAAACTAATTAACTAACTTAAATAAAATTTATAAGATAATTAAATAACTTCAAATATCATTAATAATATAATCAAGTAACATTAACCTACTTATTTAAAATAATTAATTACCTTAAAAAACATTAAAAAAATAAGTTATATCATCTATTATTAAATAAACACTTAGCTTCAACTTTTTATAAAATTTAATTTTCTTTTAAATCCATAACATTTAAAATTTCATAAAGAGGCATAGCGATCCAACGATGCTTAGTCAAGCTACCATTTTAACTTTCTTAATCATATCACTGGTATTTACATAAGTAGACATATATGTAAATATAATCAACCATTTACAATCATTGGTAAATCCATCACTTAAACCAATATCAATTAATCCACGTATTAATTAACGGGCATATGAATAAATATTCAAATAATATAATAGTAGAACGGGGTATTATTTTGCTAACAAATGCCACTAATAATCCGATGAATTTGATTTTAGTGAAGTGGTGTTTTATTCTGCTCAATAGATGTCCAAAATAGTCTACTCGATTTAATTTAACAGAACGGTGTTTTTATTTGGCCAAGTAGACAACACGGATAAATTGATTTTGTAACGTTATTATTTAAACAGCGTACCTATATCCTATCGGTTTTATTTTATCATCAAATTTTACTTTACTAAATCAAACACCTTTTTTTAACCTAGTGTTCTACTAGTTCATACAAACCAAGTGCAAAAATTCATGGGTCAACCAGGAGCAAAGTAAGCAAGATATAGCTCATCAAAGTTTTGACACATAAATTTATGAAATTAAATAACTAATCCTATTATCTCTCCAACTTTCCAACGATGATAAGCCCATTACCCAAAAATCCAAACAATCTTCCTTTCCTCAAACCCTACCTCCCAAACACGATGACCAGCATCAAAAAAAAAATTCAAACTTAAACTCCTAGAGCCAAAAACCAGCATTCACGTGCACGCAATCACTTACCACCGATCGCTGCTCCGACCACCTCCCTCAAACGTCGTTTGCCACGCGTGGCTCGTCTATCCCATCTCCATCACTTTTAGCTGCATTCATCCCATATCGACCCCAAGATCAAAAAAAATCTTTAGTTTGTTGCATTCAGATGCCCACCACCATCGCTCGTTAATCTACAGCCGTCGCCTCACCTCCGCAAAAACCGCCAATCATCACCTTACCCCCAGACCACACCATGCCAGTATGATCCTTCCTAGTACAACTAGAAAACCAAATTAGGATGCCGAAGAACATTTTTCCCTAAATCCTAAGTTGAGCTAAGGATGCCACCCTAGAGCATCGCACCGCCTACGTTCACTACCATACCATTGCCTTGAGCCAAGGTTACTCCAGCTTTGATCGCTTCGCCTAAAACATCTTTGATTGTGGAATTTCAAATTATACCCAAATCAATTCATCTCTCTGCCATGACCCTCTTTGATCACCTAAAATGATGGAACTTATCACTAAAATCTCGTTTCACCAAGATGATCATGACTATGAACTCCATTCGTCGATTTAACCAAGTTTAAAAACTAACCATGAATGACCCTCACTATTTTTCGATCCATATCTCACCACCACTCGACGAAAAAACTCCAGACTATTTTTAAAAATAGTAGATACCAACTTAAGAACATTCTTGTTGATCAAAAATACTAATTTTAAATGGAAAAGGAAGTGCTGATTTTTGAAGGTGAGCGAGGGATGGTTAATTTCCTTTTATAGAGAAGAGTATATGATCTTCCTTTCTTTGCAGTAAACCTATTTTCCCATTCCAAGCAAATATACATAATGATTATAAACCACTTACTTAAACTGGTGATGCGACGATCCTGGTTTCAAGCCAAATTTAAATTGGCAATTAATATTAATTTTTGGATTAAATTTTGAATTAATTTGAATTTTTTCCAAACTGAATAAGATATGCGTTTGTTTATTTATATAAATTAATTGTAAATTTAATTTTGGACTTGAAATTAAAAATAAATTTATTAAAAATAAATTGGAATTAGAAAAATCTATATTTTAAAAATTAATAAAAATTTGTTTTGCAATTATAATATGTATATATATATACATTGTGATTTGAAGGCTATATTTTGAATTGGATATAAATAATTTTCAAAAGTTATATAAGGTTAAATTTATATTTTAAAGACTTATATATATAATCTATATATGTGTTTATTTATTAATGTGTAATTAAATTTTGAAATCAATTTCTTTAAAGTCACAAATATTTATAAAAAGGAAATGAATCAATTAATTTTAGAAAAAACATAAATCATATAAAAACAATCTTAAAATATAAATATATGCATTATACATATGTAAATATTTTAAACATAAGGTAAATAGAATATAAAAATTTTGAAAGCATTTAATTACATGTAAAAGACATGTTTAAATATTTTAAACTTGTAAATGAACAAATGTAAACTATATAGCATAAGATTGAACATGTGTAATCATGCATTAACAAATGTAAAACATGAAACAAGAAATTAAACAAGTATCATTTTATTTTTATATTTAAAAAAATAAAAGATAAAATGAAAACAAAGCTATATATACACAACTATTCTCCTACTTCTTCATTGTTGTTCATATTTTTCAAAATCCATAAACCAGAAAATTAAAGCAAAATAAGAGAAAGAAAAATAAGATTCAAAGCTACAAACCTAAGAAACAAATCAAAAAAAAGAAAGGAAGAAATTCAAAACCTGAAGCAATAGATCCAAGTTCAAGTTCAAACATCAGGCATGCAAAAGTCATCTCAACAAAGTTCAACCTTTTCAACTTTTAAATCCTGAAGCAAGCTTTAAGTTCAACTCATTTTAAATATAGTTTCATCATCATCAACAAACAGATCAAAACAAATCAAAGTTTCTAGATTTTCAGAAATCAAAACAAATACTAGATTTTCAAAATATAGGCTATGCTTCCCTGCTCCAGATGAGCAAACCCATTTGATTTTACTTCTATGTCTTGATGTTTGAATTGACACTGAAAGTATATCATGAAAAGTGCTTGTTTAGTGGTTAAATAGGCCTGAATGCTTGTGTGTGTGTGTGTGTAAATACATGAATGCATCCATGCATATATAAAAAAATGTCTCTGTTCATTGTTTATAGGTTTTTAAAACCTGTTAAAAGATTTTAGATCACTCCACCCAAATGATTTTAGGCTATAACCTCTGAATGAAAAATGTTTGTATATATGAGACATCATTTTAAAAATTATTTTCATGAGTTTAAATTGAATATTTATTTCAAAAATAATATATAACAACGACGATTTAAAATAAGCCCAAAATCGAATGTGTTGAATTTAAAGTTAGATTATAGGAATGGATCCGTCTTCCAAAATCATGATTTTTGATGATAATTTCAGATTTTTTAAGTTTAAATTTGGTGAGAAAATTAGAGTTGATCAGTAAATAGGTTTCGTTCGATTTCTAGTGATCGGAGTATGATGATTGGTTGAGATCATTTCTGGAGGTGGTTTGGAGGTTGGGGAGCATGGCAAAAATTGTCAGCGAAATTCCCAATCGTTGTGGCGGTGGCACGGTGGCTTTGTAGGGTTTAAGGACCATAATATGTCGTTGTTGTTCTTTGAGCTTATGCATTGGCGTCGGGGCACCGAAGAGGACAGGACCAGAGGGAATCGAAGGGTCATGTCGTGGTGCAGCTCTGATCGAAATTGCATGGTGTGTGGTGATCAAAATCATTGATGCGCAGCGTTTCTTATTGATCGAAGTTTGGTTCCAGTCATATTGATGGCTTAATTTCGTTTTCCTCGCGAGTTCGTCGGAGTTGGAAGTTTGTGTTGGTCGACTAGGTCCACGATGACATGTTGAAGGTAGTGGTGAGGGTCAGCGATGACCAGAGCGTCGGTGCACATGCACGAGTATTAGTGATATCTGAGGTTTGTTTGTGAAGTTTAGGAAGAAGGAAAGTTGCAAGGGTTGGTCTCGGGGATGATTTCGTGTTGGATCGAAGTAGTGAAGCAAGAGAGTAACTCGGGTTTGGGCTCGAGAAAATTTATCATGGGCTCGGGTTTTGTTATATTGAATAAACCAAGGTTTTAAAAGCAAAAGAAAAAAATTATTAATAAGATTATGAACAAAAGAAATATACTAGTTTTCAAAGTAAAACATTAAACTAGTTTTCAAAAAACCGAAGGTGTTGAATAAGCTTTCAAACAAGTTTCAAACAATCTAGATTTTCAATGCAATGTTTTGAAATTAAGTTGCTTTGATTTGGATAATTAAATATTGGGTTGATTATTAAAATCTCTAATTTTTTTATTTATGGTGATTAAGATAGTGGTTTATGTGACGACACTGAATTTTCGACAATTGAAATTGAAAATTTTAATTGATTTTAAATATTTGAATGATGGTTTAGCTTGAATTTCAAATATAAATATGAATTGAGCAATTTAATTTTTGAATTTAATTATTGAAATTTGGGTAAAATTGTGAATCTACAATTTTAAGCCTTTTAAAAATAACTGGATGGCTTAGGAGAATCATATTGATGATACTGAAGATAATGAAAACTTCAAAATTGAATTTGGAAACTATTTGTACAATTTTGAAAATTTATCGTTTAAATCGGTATTTAAAAAATAGCCTTTTGAGGCACAGTCTCGGAATTCAACGAAACCAGTTCCATTGGATCCGCAAATTATCGGATTTCAATTTTCGTATCATTTGGAGTTGTCTTGTGATTGTACGATAAGCAAACGCGCTGAAATTTAAATCCAAAATTTAATTTAATAGCTGGGTTCAAAAAGTTATCTTCTCCATACGATCGAATTTGGACTCGAAACATTTTCCATTGCGTTCAAAATAGGGGTTTAACATTATAAACGCCTAGCGGCACATCTCGATTGGAGATCAAGATTTTGAGTTGTGAAATTAAACAATTTAAACTCAAATTTGAATTTTAAAGATAATATATATATTTGTGTATTTAATATTATACTATTTTCCAAGGCAAACTACACATTTCATCACTTCAAAACACTTGGAAAAATTGAAGACACCCGTTCGTTTTAAAAGAAAGAAAAAAAGGAAATTGAAAGAAACATTTTCTTCATTCAAAACAAAATAGTAGAGTTTTCCTTCCGCTCATCATATTTCAGTTCGAATTCGAAAATCAAAATTTTACATGGCCGAAGATAATACCCAGATCCAAATCAAATTCGAAGCAGCCGAGAAGAAATCACGCTCATCTCCTTCAATCAATGGCCGAACTCGTTCGAAAATACAAAGTCATCGTGACTTCATCATCGATGTCGAATTGCGTTGTAGGCTAGGGCTTCGGGACGACTCAAGTGAAGTTTGTCGGTGGTGGAAATCGATGGGTAGGGGTCGCGCAATCACGAATCACGGGTCGGCATCCTCGTCCTCAGCTGTAGATTGAGGATTGGGGCCGCGTGGCACAAGGGGCAACGTCATGCAGTCGATCTTGGGTCGTGATGGTGGTCGAAAGTGCGGTGGTCATGGCTTTCTCGTTGCATCCAATCTTGTTTCTGTTCTCTGCAAGGCAAATTGATTAGGTTCGAAGAAAAGTATCAAGCAGCTCAAGTGAATCATTATCTTCCATCGAGAAATCTAGTTAGGCCAAAACAATGCCTATTCACTGGTCAGCAGGAGCAAAAAATTTATAGATAACAGGCTGCATGTTGATCTGGATGGCAACCATGTCGTCATTGATGATGCAGAATTGGAAGGTGAAACAAATACCAATGATTTAATGCTTATTTCCAATTGCATTGTTAGGGTGATTAATTTGTTTAACAAACTTATTTTATTTCTATTTTTAGTCACTAAAAATATTCATTAAAAGAAATTGGTTTAGAAAAAAAAAATCTATTAGTTAAAATAAGTTATTAGCTAATTAAATTTATTAAAAAGCAAACAAATTGTTTGATTTATTCAAAATGCTAAAAATCGTAAATGGTAAACTTTTGTAGTTTACTACAAATAAATCTATCAAATGGAAATATAATTGCTCGATTAATTCGATTATTAATAAAAATTGTATAAATGTTTATACAAGGTTTAAAAAAATCATGAAATCAAGCTGGAAAGGAAAGTGGATTGCATGCATAGGCAAAGGTGAGATCATCTCACTCAAATTATAATAATTGAAAATTTCAGTTATGATTGAATGTTGAATTATGATAGTTAAATTTAAAACGGTCGATTGTGTGCTTGAATGATAAATTATTATCAGTTGTATTGCCTATGCGCCGCATAATAGCGGATGATATTATATTAAACCCATATACCGTGATATTCCATCTCGAAGTGGAATTAGTATTATATATGTATTTGAAGTGATTGATTTATATAGCAGATGAAACCCTATGCGCCGCATAATAGCGGATGATATTTTATAAATCCCATATACCACGATATTCCACCTCGAAGTGGAATTGGTATTTAATTGTTGTGCTAATATCTATGGATGCAGGGAAACAGGTTGTAGGGATCCAACTGGATTCCTCAAACATTCGAATTTGTTTCATATGTTGTGTGTTGGTTTATCTATAATCTATGTATGATTATATTATGATTGAAATCATTGAAGGCCAAAATTTGGCCGAATATATTTTTGGTATCGTAGGGTACCAGAAATAGATAAAATTGGATTTTTGAAATTTAAGTAGAAAAATTTATAGTAAAATTTATTTTTGAGAATGAGATAAATTTAAAAAAAGGAACTTTAAAAGGATAAAGTTTTATTTTTTAATAAAATTCCAAAATATGGGAAAAAGGCTAAATAAATGGATTTCGGGTGATATTATTCAAAGGTTGAAGAATTTATTAAATATGGATTTTAAATAGTTTGAAGAAATAAAGGAATTTATTTTTAAGAAAATAAGTTTAGGAATCAATTTGAAATTGATTTAGTGTTTGAATATAAATCTTTGGCAAATCAATTTGAAATTTTGATTTGGTCTTTGGAAACAAATTAGAAAATCAATTTGAAAATTTGATTTAATGTTTGGAAATAAATTTGGAAATAAATTTGGAAATTGATTTAGTGTTTGAAAATAAATTTGGAAATCAATTTAGGATTTGATTTGCTGTTTGAAATGATTTTGGAAATCAATTAGAAATTTGATTTGGTGTTTGAAAATGAATATTTAGGAATCGATTTGAAAATCGTATATCAGTTGATTTGAAAATCGTATATCAGTTGATATTTGGAAATCTAAATTCACAATGGGAATTTTACAAAAGAAAGGGAAATTTGTTTTAAAAAATAAATATCGGTTTATTTTTAATAATGTGGAAAGAAATCTGCGGATTTGGAATGTAAATTTAAAATAAATCGAGAAAGATTTATTAATTGGTTTAAAGGACATTTTGAAATGGAAAGTGTATTCTCCCTGCAAAGCCGAGTATGTTTTCAAAAGTCGAGTATTCTCACTGGTTTAGCCGGGAGAGGACTTTGTGTCATAAAAACCATTACGAATAATGATACGATGAAATAGGATTGCATTTGAAGATATTGTTGAAGATCGAGTATTTTCGAAAGCGAAAGGATTGCCTATCGAATGTCTCTGCACTAAGTTGCTCCGATATAGAGATTTTATCACCCTTTGTAATGGGGATTCCGGACGGGTTAGTGATTATCCGGATTGCAAGGGCTTCTTTGGAAGTGCCTTCGGTTCCGTTCGATCCCAGAACGGACTTTTATGGATGTATGTCTGACGTTACACTTTGAGATGTAAAGCTGGTTTCTATCGAATACATTTTTGTTAGCGGTGGAGAATTTATTCTCTTAGCTTAACACCCTTCTCAGAGACGTATGAGCTCAGAGGTTATGTAGTTGATGGTTACCAATGATAAATTCCTAATTTGGTAATGTGGCATACGAAGTGCTGCTGACCATTTGTTGATCGAAGCATGGCTTTTGTGAAAAGCGTAGCTTTATGAACGAGACTTCATCGAGCCTCACAACCCAGAAATGGTCGAAACAGGAATGTTGCGGCAAGTTTTTTAGGGGTCGCGCCCCTAGGGTATGTCCATTTTCTTCTGGATACAAGGAAGTATCATGGTATGGAGCCCAAATATTTTACCTATGTTGATGCTGCAAATTTATTATACTTTGTGGTTGTTGCTTTGTCGTTGAGGATCCTCAGATAAAGGTCAGTTACAACCGGGGATGGCATACTTATGTGGTAGTTACCTATGTTATAGCTTGGTTAAAGCGTGAGGTAATGTCGGCCTTGTTAGTGGAGATCCGGTTCGGTTCTCGGGGCGTCCTTCCAAAGGCGTAGCCATTTCGGTAAGGAAGTTCCTTAGCCTTACCATTCGCTGGAAATCCATAGAAACAATACGCGTCCTGTACAGTTTTAGTTGTATAATCTGCCATGGAATGTGGCGGTGATCTGCTATTGAACATGGTAGCTATGGTAGGCACACAATGAAATGTGTATGCTGGCTAAGATTAATATTATACTTTCGAAATGTTTTCTGCACTATGCACTAATAATAATATCAAATAGTTTTCGCGTATCAAGCAATTTTGACTGTCATAAGGAGAAATCTCCTCCAAGTGTGTGCTTGCATTGTGTGTGTGGCGGGAGGCCTTATGGTAGTTTCATTTTCCATAATCATAGCGGATTTCTTTTTATTTTCTTTGTGAAAATAACTGTTTTTAAGATCTAACACCTGTCCCATGACTGACCTGGAGTTTATTGTTCCCTTTCTAAACTCTAGGTGCCTGTAATTTTCCACACGGGCAGCCTAGAGTCAGGTTATCATTATTCTGGAGCGAAGTCTAAAGTTGCTGCGGAGATTTGAAGTTCAAGTTGGATGGCGGGACGTCTCACTTATGCTATATAGTATCCGTTGCGTTTAGCTTGGCGCAAGTTAAAATTTCTATGTAAGCAAGTTAAAATAACTGCCAGTGTTGTATTGTGTAATTGTAAACTCTGATAATGTGATGTATGTAAGGTGATATAGTGCTTTTGTTTTAAAGATATTCATTTATCTATTATATGTTGTTCTGCTGCGAAATGTGAGATTCTGTTATTGTTTTTGTTTCTTCTTCTATCTTCTTCTTTAACCCTAACGGTTCGATTTTTCGGCATTCGATTGTGCGGCATTTGATACAGTGGATGTATTGATGTTGACTTTCATGCGTCGAAAAATTGGGTCGTTACAGTCTATCTTTGATTAATTAAAGTTTTAAGCAATTAAAAGTTAATCGGTTAATGAAAGTAATTAAGGCTAATTAAGTATTATGATTCATTAAAAGAATAATTAATTAATAATGTAATTAATGGATAATTACTGAAGGTAATCAATTAATGGTTAATTACCTAATGTGATTAATTAAAGGTTAATTAATTAAAGTGATTAATTAAAGGATAATTAATTAATGTGACTAATTAATGTTGTTAATTAAAGGTTAATTAATATAAGTAATTAAAGGATAGTTAATTACTTAATGGCATTAATTAAGGTGATTAATGGATAATTACTTCTGTAATTAACTAAAGTTTAATTAATTAAAGGTTAACTAATAATTAAGGGGTAATCACTTAAAAGGGTAATTAATTAGAGGATGGTTGATTTATGAAACTAATTGAGGGTTAATTAATTAATGTAATTAACTTAAGGTTAATTGATGTAAGTGATTAATTAAGGATGAATTAATTTATTAAGGACAATTGATTGAGTTGAATAATTAAGGATGATTAATTAATGTCATTAATTAATGAAAATAATAACCGATGGTTTGTAATTAATTAATTTTAATTAACCAGGATTAGTAATTTATTCATAAGTAATTAATCCAGTTTAAATTGATTATAATCAGGTGATTAATTGATCTTACTTATGGATGTTTGGATTGTATTGAATGCTTTGAATTATTGATATCTCTGATGTGTGATGTTATGTGATATGAATTGCTTTGAATTGAGCTGTAAATTGTGATTTATTTATCGATGATGAATTTACTTGTTTATTTGTAAATGAAAGATAAGTGTTATAGAATTATACCGCTTATCGATATTGTTGTGCTTAAATTGATGATGGCTGTGATATGTTATTGTTGTGTGTAAAACCCCTGGACTACACCACACACACTCAAATATGGATTTCACGAGGAATTGGTTAAGTCATAGACATTTTGAATTTAATATTATTTTTTTCAAAATGGTAAAAGAATTTCAAAGTTGAATTTTGAATCCAAAAATGGTTTGAAAGTTTTTTTTTGAGAAAAATGTGTTATCCTCTACGAATAGAGGAGAGCACACATGTGAATATATATATATATATATATATATATATATCACGAACATAAGGTGCTGCCAACATGCCTGGCAGCAAACGAAAACAAAATACATCTGTCAAATCTCAGGTACTCCTAAGATGAGTTCCGGCAAGGCCACCACCCATTGCACCCCAATATCGAGCTCCGGCATGGCCACCGCCCGATATTAAGATGTTAGAAGTACCTAAAAAAATAAAGAAAAAAACTACTGGAAGATGTCACAAACTAATAAGGAAGCTCCAAGTATCTAAATCAGAAAGGGTGAATAAGCATGTTCTCTGAAGTGGATCTGCTGAATATAACGACCGCTTTGAGGCTCTGAACAAGAGGAAGGAGTGCCAATCTAAAGAATAGATCCTCCTGAAAACAATACTCCATAATGAAGATAGCAGTATCTTATATCTGAGGAGATAACTGCTAGTAGACCTGGATGAAGAAACTTTGCTCCGATGACCTCTCTACAATCTGATATCCAGCAATCTGAAGACATGAGTAACTGCAAAAAGAACCTGATATCCTATCTCCCATACCTGTATCTGAAACATGACTAAGGAAAAAAATAGAATGATACATATATATATGTATATTTGTATAATAAATATAAATATATATGTATTTATGAGGAAAGAAAGAAAAACCTAAATAAGACTACCTGGACAATAACAAAAGAAATGAATTACCTGTAAACTAATACCAAACAGAGACTAGTACAAAAATTGAGAAAGATCAATCTTATGTACCTTTAATCATAAGTAAGTTATGATTAAAAGTAAAATCAACATATGAATTTGAGAAAATATTAATAATACTATTATTAATACTAAAAAAATATTGTTGTGTTTTAAAAAGTTAATATTAAGACTAACCTTGTTAAGATACCGTTTGAAAATGATATTTTTAGCTAATGTATATTAAAGGTTAGAAATCCCATTAAAACAAAAGGAAGAAATTGTAAAAATCAATTTGTTAAAATGACTATTATTATTATTAAAAATCTTTGATTTCTTTCAAACCAAATAAACCAACTAATAATAATGAATAAAGAATCCAGTAAAATTCTAATGATCGTTTTAAACTTGAATCTATAATTATTCCAGTAGAATTCACAATCCAAAATTTTAGTTATAATATTAAAGTGAGTATTAATTAGGATGTAATTAGAATCCAACCAATCATAATATATATGGTTAATGTCTTCAAGATGCAGATTACAAAAATAACATTTATTATCATTTTGAATGTTTTTTCTCTTTAAAAATTCTATTGTATTAAGTTTTCCATGAAGTATTAACCACATGTAAATTTTGGATTTAGGAGGAGCATTAGATTTCCACATATATTTAAATGAGTTGTTTATTGTACCCGAAAAATTAATAAATCTATAGAAAGAATTAGAAGTATATTTCTTACTCTTATCTCATTCCCAACTAATAAAATCATTATCATTATCAATATTATAAAGATTTAATTTGGCATAAAGCAAAGAAAGTTGTATAAGGGTTGAATCAACTAAAATTCTGTTAAAACTGAAATTCCAATGAGGATCATTTTCAGAAAACAAACTTCATTGACTAAAGCATTCTTAAAGTTACAAATTTCATACACCTCCTTAAATTATAACTTTAGAGGCCAGATCGAAATCCAACGGTCGTGCCAAAAAAGTACCATTACTCGAATGTACTATCGTATTAATTCCTAAGTTAAAAATTTCATGACATTTTAAAATGTTTTTCCAAAAATTAGATAAATTTTGGGTGTATGGATAGGCAATTTGATATAAATTTCAATTACCGTTATAGTAATATTTAGAAATGATCTCTTTCCAAATAGCGTTATCATTTATATCTTTAAACTTCCAAAACCATTTACCTAATAGAGACAAATTTATATTACACAATTAATAATTCCTAAACCACCTTCCATTTTGGCCTTACAGACGGTTTCCCAATTTACTAAACATTTTATATTATTATTAGAATTTTCCCCACTCCATAAGAAATCTCTTCTAATTTTATCAATTTTATCATTAACCCAATCTGCAAACAGTGCATGGATATCCAATAAATCGAAAGGGCTGATAAAATCGAATTTATTAAAACTAGTCTACCTGCTCTAGATAAAAATCTCTCATTCCAGTTAGAAATCTTATTTTTAATTTTATCAATGATAATAATCCAATCATCATGTTTGTGTTTGGTGGGTCTAATCACAAAACCAAGGTAGTCAAAAGGAAAGCTCATAGTTTTGCAATTAAGAGTATTAGGTACTAGGTTTTCAACTTTTTGCAAATCATTTAAAACTAATACGGTACTTTTGTCAAAATTTATTTTTAAACCAGAAAAAAATCAAAACTGTAAAGGAAACTTAAGTGTAATAACATGACAAGGAATATGGGAATAAAAAAGCAAGGTATCATCAGCAAATTGAAGAACCGGTATACCATTACGCGATATGTCATTGCCTACACGTCCAAGTGATCCATTATCCATTGCACTCTTAATAATTTTAGTAAAAACATTAGCAGCTAAATTAAATAATAAAGGAGATAAGGGATCTCCTTGTCTTAAACCTCTCTTAGATTGAATTCTATTACCTAAAATATCGTTAACCATAATAATAGAGTTTCCAGTTCTAAGAAAAGTCAAAATCCAACTTATCCATTTATGACCAAAACCTCTAGCATGAAAAATATCTATAAGAAAATCCCATTCCACCGAATCAAAGGCTTTAGCAAAAAGTTTTAAAATCGCACAGGTTATATTATTCTTACAACAGTAATTAATATATTCTTGAACAACTGCCACTCCATCAGTGATATTTCTCCCTTTAATAAAAGTCGATTGTGAACAATCAATTACTTTTTTCATTCTTTTACTAAGTCTATTAGCTAGAACTTTAGAAATGATTTTAACTGAGTAGTTAATCAAAGAAATAGGTCTAAAATCTTTTAAGTTTTTAGCTCCTACTTTATTGTGTAATTGGGTTTAATATGAAAGGAGTTTTGAAGTTAAAATTATTTTGAATGGCTAGTTAAAGTTTTGAAATTAAATAGTTTAATTTGAATTTGAATTCAAGATTTGATGTTGAGTTATATATGTTTATAATTTTGGAAACTATGGTTTAAAAAGGAAATACAGGTCATATAATGTATATATATGGATTCTAAACCATTTAAGTATTTTAAATAAATTATTTTTTGAATTTCAATTTAATTCAAGTAAGAACTTGCCGAGGATATGGAGGTTCACTAATTTTCTTTTAAAACGCTATAACTTGTTCATATTTAATCGGAATTTCACAAAACGAAAAACATTTGTTTTCAAATGATAGTAGCTTCCATATAAAGAAAGGATTTCCGGTTTTTTTGAAAGGATTTCAAGTTGTGGGTGAATCAAATTGGAAATACTTTTGAAAACTACGAATAAATCTTTGTTAAAGATTTGGTGAACATTGTTGCAAATTGAGAAGGATCTTAAATAGTGAATCTTTTGTTTTAAAAAGATTGAAATGGGAATTTGTTTTAAACCATTCAAAAGGAAAGGTTTTGGGCTAAAAGTTGTGACTTTACTAAGATTCCAATATATCCATATGTTTTAAAATTAGCGCTCATTATTCAGTTTAGCCGGGAGAGGACTTTATGTCATAAACCCATTCTGAATTAATGATACGACGAATTGGATAGCATTTGAAGAAGGATGGTGAAGACCGGGTATTTTCGAAAGTGAAAGGATTATCTGTCGAATGTCTCTGCACTGAATGGCCCCAGTATAGAGATTTCCCTATGTGATGGGGAGTCCGGACGTGATTAGGGATTATCCGAATTTGCAAGAACTTCTTTTGAAGTGCCTTCGATTTCATTCAGACCCAGAATGGACTTGTATGGATGTATGTCTGATGTTACACTTTGAGATGTAAAGCTGGTTTCCATCAAATACATTCTGTTTGGTGGCGGAGAATTTATTCTCTTAGCTTAACAACCTTCTCTGAGACGTACGAGCTCAGAGGTTATGTAGTTGGTGGTTACTAGTGATATATTCCCAATTTGGTAATGTGGCATGCTAAGTGTTGTTGATCGCTGGTAGAGTCGAAGCATGGCTTTTGTGAAAAGCTTAGCTTTGTGGAAGAGACCTCGTCAGACCTCACACCCCGAAAATGGTCAAAACAAGAGGGATACAACAAGGTTATGAGGGTCGTGCCCTTTAGGTTGTGTGCATTTCCATCTGGATAAAAAGTGGTATCATGGTATGGAGCCCAGATAAACTTATGTGGTTGTTGAAATTTGTTGGTCTTGAGAGCTCTCGGATGACGGTCGGTAACGACCGGGGGATGGCATACTCGTGTCGGTAGTTACCTAGATACAGAGGTAACCCGGCCTTGTATTGGCAGAGAGCCGGTTAGGTTCTTGGGGCATCCCTCTAGAGGCATACCCATTTGGTGTAGGAAGTTCCTTAGCCTAACCATTTTTTTAAATCCAAACAAAACAATACGAGCCCTATACGGTTTTAGTTGTATAACCTACCATGAAATGTGGTGGTAACCTGTCATTGAACATGGTAGTTATAGCAGGTATACTATAATGGTTGTATGCTGGCTAAGATTAGTATTATACTTTTGAAATGTTTTTCTGCACTATGCACTAATAATAATATCAAAAGAATTTTCGCGTATCAAGCATGTTTGACTATCATAAGGAGAAATCTCCTCCAAGTGTGTGATCGCATTGTGCGTGTGGCGGGAGGCCTTATGGTAGTTTCATTTTCCAAAGAGCATAGCGGCTTTCTTTTTGTTTCTTTGTTAAAGATAAACTATTTTTGTTTGCTCACACCAGTCCCATGACAAACCTGGAGTTTATTCTTCCCTTTCTAAATTTTGGGTGTCCACAATTTTCCACACAGGCCGCCTAGAGTCAGGTTAACAGATAGTTGGCTAGTAAATGTAGCTTTTGGCAGTCTTTGGAGTCTTTGGATTTTGGAAATCGCATTCTGCACCAGATTTGCTTAAGTTCAGCTTGATGGTGGTTCAAATTTTTGGTTTGGATTTGGAGCTTTGGCATTGGAGGTGCAATCTGTTGGATTTTCTCTCTCTTGAAGATCATATTGGGAGATTTCTTTCCGCTGTTGTACTTTGGCTCTGATGTTGATAATCATTTGTGTAACAACCCGCAAATTTATCGATTGTATATTTAAATATTTTATTTAAATATAGCATCGTTCGTCGGATTTTAGTCCGAAAAGCTACTTTTTTTCATACGGTCGAATTAGGACTCAAGACCACTTCCATTGAGTTCAAAATGACGTTTGCGATCTTTTTGAGTATAAACTTTGATATGTTTAGAGTTAGTGGAATTTTGCTACTTTTTCACTTAGGGCTTTGGTTTTGTTTCATCCTATTAGACCCAAGCTTCACCCATTTTCTCTTCATTACTTCATTTCTATTTCCTAATACTCAAGCTTTAGTAACAATGGAGAGAGGAATGGGAAATTAAAACTCCAAGCCCTAGTTTTCATTTGCAAATCAAGTTCTAGCTCCAAATCCAAAGAGAAGCTATTGGTAAGCATCATATTCTTCTTCTCCAACTCATTCTCCTTTCAATTTCAGAAATTCCTAAACCTAACTTTAGCAATGTTCTTCCTTTGAGCTTAGGTTCAAGCTCATTTGGATTGTGTTGAAGTGTGGTTGATTCTTCCTTTGCTTTCAAGCTTCTCCTTAATTGATTTTGTGAAAAGGTGAGATTTTTATCTCACATCTTAATCTATAATCATCTTCGATTGTTTGGTATGAATTCCTAACACTCAATCATGTGCATTTGATTTGGATTTGGATTGGTTTTGTAAATATTCCAATTTTTTGTGTTTTGAAGTCAAATGTTTAAAAATCATAGCTTTGTTGTTTGATCATGCTTTTGGTGATGCATCGAGGAGCGTATAGGGTCGGGTAGTCGATTGGCATAAACCCTTAGCGCCGTTGCTCGAACGATTGCAATTTGGTCGAGATTGGCCCTCGTTTAGATAGGCTGGGAAGTGCTGGAAACAGGTTCCGGTCGACCAAACTCAGTAAGCCGGTCGACCGACCTACTACCAGAACACCTCTCTGTTTCTGGTTCGGTCGACTGAACTCAGCGATTCAGTCGACCGACCTGCTCCCGTTTCCCTGTTTTGCCTATTTATGCTCATTTTGCTTTGCTTTTCCAATCTTTAATCGATTCTTCTTCTCCGATTAGTTGTTATCACATTTGTCGACTTTGATAACTTCTATTTTTGGAATTTTTGGGTATTTCCACTTTGATGGATTCGATATCGATTTCTTTGGATTTTTATTCACGTCTTCGAATGTGAATTTTAGTTATTAATTATTCCTACAATCATTTTTGTGATTTGTCACTTCAAAATATAAAGGTTTTCAATACTAGTAGTAAATATCAAAATTCTTTCATCAAAACGATTTCAACAATATTTTATTTCAAAGCTCGTTTCTTAAACCGTTTTCCAATCTATTAGTATATACAAACCTTTACCTCACTCGTATGAGAAATCTAATAAAACGGCTTAGTAAAACAAGTGGTATGAAACGCTTACGTTTACTTTGTCGGTTAATTCTTGAACTTGTTCGATTGAATCTCTTGTGACAATTTTCGAGTGGAGACTTACAATTTGTTCGTAAATATTTAAGTTAAGCTAGTGGTTATGGGACATGAAGCTAAGCTCATATATTTACTAGCTTAGTGTAATTGACACATCTTGATGATCAATGACGATCATTTTTGTGATTTAGACTAGCAATGTGCGATGTCTCTTTGTCTGCGAGGGAGACTAAACCCCATTTCTATGGAGCTTCAGCTCAATTTGGTGGGTTAGCTGTAACGATCCCAGTTTTAATGACAAATTTAAATTTGTAATTAAATTAAATTCTTGGGTTAAATTATGTATTTATTTGAATTTTTCAAATTTAATAAGAAATGTATACTTATTTGCTTTTGAATCTTGATTTGAAACTCAAAATAAATGTGTTCAATTGAATTGGACTCTAAATAAAATTTTGATTTGGAAATTTAGAATATATTCAAAATGAATTTTCTGTAAAAGATTATAAAAAGTATAAAATAAAATTTAATTCTATAAATATAAGTATACAAATAAGAGGATATAAATTTAATGTTTGGAAATTTAACTATAAATAGAAATCAAATGTAAGCATTTATGTTAATAATCAAACTATAGAATAATAACAAAAGAAATACAAATAAAATTTTATGGTTATAAGGTAACATTAAACAAAATCAAACTACAAAATAAAATATCTATGTACGAAAGAATTAAAGAAAAGACTTGAAGTATGAAGCAAGATGTAAACAAGAAGCAAAGAAAATCAAAGCCTGCAAAAGTAGATTTGTGTACAAGACAAAAGTACATATGAATACTTAAGTAGACATATGAAGCACCAAGGCAAAGAAAATAAATAGAACAAAGTACATATGTACATGCTTATATAAAGCAAAGAAAACTGTGCTTACATAATAAAGTATAAGCTGTAAACGAAAGTAGAGACACATGCATTTATTACCCCATCTCCTCAGTACAAAATATATCATCCCAGCCATGTAAGTAATGCAGGCAAGGAATAAACATAAACGAAGTAAAGTAAACATCTATTGTACAAGCAAAGTTAAAAAAAAGTATAAACTTGAAAGAAGAAAAAAAAATTTACAAATGTTTATGTACAAAGCAATTAATGCTAGCACTATTATCGGCCACCATAGTAGAAAAACTCTGCCCTATATTGTACAAACAAAATGATATAACCTGTATTTGTACAAAGAAAGTATAACGTCACTTGTACAAAATGAGATCAACCCGTAGCTTCTTTCTCTACATCATTTTCTTCATATCAGTTCGTGTATCCAAAGCTATGCAAACCTGTAATCAAATTTTCATCAAACCTTGGAAAAAATTGAGTTGTAAATGCAAATCAAAAGCCTGGGAATTCATCCTGTAAGCAAAGCAAAACAGGATCATATATCTAGTACAAAATCAAACCCAAAATATAATTCAACTCAAAGTTTTTGGAAAAGCAAAACAGGTTAAAGGGCTGCCTCTGTTCTTCTCTGCCATTTTTCTAGGTGAGCAAACTTTCTTTAGTTTTCTATCTTGATAGTGTTGATCGGTAATGATAATGAGATAAAATAAAATAAAATATTGTAACTTGTTTGAATGCAAACATATGTGATCACCTGTGCATAGGTTGATAACGTATGTTTGTAAGAAGGGATGTATATACCTCTGATAAAAATATACAGGCTCTAAAACAACATCAAAGATCATTTCTCTGATTCTTCTAGCTATTAAGACTTGGTGCTAAAACAAAAAATGGTTTGTTATTGTATATATTCAAGAATTAAAACTTATTCAAGTTAAATCAATTTGTTGATAATACTGGAAAGCAAGAAAATAAGCATAGTTTTAAAATAAGTCAAAAATTTGAACTTCATAATTTACGAATTCAGGTATACGAATTGAATTCATACTGCGAGACATGAATTTTAAAACAAAAATTTAGATTTTCATATTAGTAATTTACGAGTAGTTTGAATTTGAATAAAAATTGTTTTTTTCAAATTTAAGAGAATTGAGTAAATTTAATTATTGAAACTTGGATTGTAGCAAATATAGCCGCCCCTGATCTCGAGAAAAATGTCAAAAAAAATTTCTATTTAGTGGATTGAGAGGACGAAGCAATTTTAGGGTTTAAGGGCTGTAAAAATGGCGTATGGGCTTTTGGCTCGTGCACACTCGTCGAGGCGTCGAGTGAGATCAGACCAGGGGGAGAGGCTTCGTGGGTCATCGAAGCAGCCGTGGATGGAGTTTCGTGATCGCCAGTGACGTGACGTGGGGATGCGAGGCGATTTACTGGAGATGATTGGGTTTCTGGTGGGAACCGATGAGCTCGATTTTGATTTCGAAATAGTTTTGGGATTTTGGTGGTTGAAATCGAAAGTGGAGATGGTCAGAGACTTGGCGGTGGGTGGCGACTCAACCAGAGGTGGCAGGGGTTCACGTGCACGTGCACGGGGGGGGGGGGGGGGGGGAGGGGGGCTGCTGTGTCAGCGTCTTCAGGGATGGGTTCGACTCGAGTTAGCACCCGAGTATGATGGTTTTTGTCTCGGGTATTTTGCGTGAGTTTCTCGTGCTATGTTTTTCGTTACTTAACAGTAAAGAGGATAGAAGAGGAAGATTATCAGTAGAAAAGAAATGGGAGTGGTAGAAGAGGAAGCAACCGTGTGTAGCAGGGGAGACTCGGGGAAGAAGGGAAGAAGCACGTGTGGTAGAAATGACTCGAGTAATTTGGATAAATTTCTCAAAGCGTTACTCGAGTTTTTATAGGAAAGGCTCGGGTTTTTGTTTTTTTCCCAACCGAAGTTTTTTTTTGTAAAGATAAGCTAACGTTTTAAATTATCTTAGTTCATACTTCTAAAAAAAAATTTGTTTTAAGCCTTAGTTATTATTCTAATTAAGGAATTCAAAATAAGACAAGTATGAAACTTATTTATACATAAGTTAGAAATTAGTAAACAATTATTTCCAAAAGTTTAAGAAGATCCCTTTATAAATGTTAAATAAGTTG
Source organism: Allium cepa (assembly GCA_030765085.1). Taxonomy (NCBI): domain Eukaryota; kingdom Viridiplantae; phylum Streptophyta; class Magnoliopsida; order Asparagales; family Amaryllidaceae; genus Allium; species Allium cepa. Next base: position 396,543,498 of record CM060944.1, read on the forward strand.
AATAATTAATATTTATTGATTTTATTTTTAGAAGTAATTAAGAATAATTACATTATAGTTATAATTAGAGTTTGAATAAATTAATATTTAAAGTGATAAATAAATTGTAACTAACTACTTAAGTTAATTAATGAATGATTTATAAGTTAATTTATTAAGTAATTAAATTAGCAATTAATAAACGATTAACTAAGAAATTAATAATTAATGATGGATAATCAAGTGTCAATAAGTAATAATTGAGTGTTATTAATTAATAATTAAACTTATTAATTAATGATTAAGGAAAGTAATCAAGACCTAATAAATGATTTCAAAATAATTTATTAATTTAATAATTTGAAAAGGAATAGGATTTAATTTGTAAATTAAGTTAATTAAAATGGATAATTTATTATTTAAATTAATTAATGATTTGGGTTAATTAAATAAATAATTAAAGATTTAATTACTAAATTAAGGTTTAAAGATTTATTAATTAAGGAGAAAGTACTTAGTTATTGCAAATTTATTTATAGATATTGAATTAAGGATTAATTATTAATGAAGAGTTAATTAATGATTTCATTAAAAGATAATTTATTAAATGTTTTGAAATTAATTGATTATTAATTTACTATGACTAGCGAATTTACTTATAGAAATTAATCTGATTTAAATTAATCAGATAATTAAATTGACCCTATTTATGGATGTTTGGATTATATTGGATGATGAATTGTTTGATATCCCTGACATGTGATGCTTTGTGTTATATCCTGATTCGTATTGTGATCTGTAATGTAATTAATTATCTGTGATGTAATTTATTACCTGTGATATATATATCTGTGATCTGTGAATGAAGACAAGCGTTATAGTTTATATCTCTTATCAGATATATTGTTGTATTTGATGTATCATGATTGATGTTGTTGCACTATTGTGTAAAACCCCTGGACCACACTCATACACACACAGATATAGATTTCACGTGGAAATCAGTTAAGTCACAGATTTTTAAATAAGTTTTGAAATTGAATTTTTAAATTCAAATAGTTTTGGAAATAAATTAAGTTTAATGTAAAAAGCTTTTGAAAAGGTGTTTTAAGAATGAAAGTTATTTTAAATAACTTAATAAAGATTTGAAATTTGAATAATTTGAATTCAATATCTGAAATTGAATTCTATATTTATGATTTAAAAACAGTATACAAGTTTATATAGGGTTTTAAAACCATTTTTAAAGTATTGTTGTGAGAATTTGAATTAACTCAAAGATTTTAACTTGTATAAATAGAATAGGGTTTTTTCCAAAATAAAACTATTGTTTCTAAATGATAAAAAGCTTTCATATGAGAAATGAATTTCAAATTGTATTTAAGGGATTTCAAGTTAAACAGAAAATAGTTTTCCAAGTTATGAATGAATCTTTGGAAACAGTTTTGAAAGTTATGAGATAAATCTTTGATTTAAAGATTTAAATAAATTAATTCAATTGAAACGGAAATTTGTTTTGAAATCCGTAAATGAATCTTTGTGACACTAAGTGAACTTTGTGAAATAAATCTGTTTGTTTAAAAGATTTGAAATGGTAATTGGTTCAAACCATTTGAAAGAAAGTTTGGAATTATTAAGTTGTGACTTAATCGAAATCCCATATCCATACGTTTTAAATGTTGCACTCGCTATTCGGGTTAGCCGGGAAAGGACCTTTGGGTCGTATAACCCATTTCGAATATGTGATACGTTGTTATGGATAACATTTGAAGACCGGTGATTAAGACTGGGTATTTGCGAGAACAATAGGATGACCTATCAATTGTCTCTGCACTGAGTTGCTCCGGTATAGAGATTCCCTAAGTGATGGGAAGTCTGATCGGGATTGTGAATACCAAGATTGCAAGGACTTCTTTGAAAGTGCCTTCGGTTCTGTTCGAACCCAGAACAGACTTGAATGGATTGTATGTCTGACATTACATTTTGAGATATAAAGCAGATTTCTTTCAAATACATTTCTTTTGGTGGCGCAGAATTTATTCTCTTAGCATTAACACCCTTTTCTGAGACGTACAAGCTCAGAGGTTATGTAGTTGAAGGTTATCAGCGATACATTCCCAACTTGGTAATGTGGCATGCTGAGTGTTGCTGATCATTGTTGATCACAGCGTGGCTTTTGTAAAAAGCGTAGCTTTGTGGACGAGACTTCGTCGAGCCTCACAAACTGGTAATGGTCGAAACAGGAATTATGCGGCAAGGTTTTTCAGCGATAGCTTCCCTAGGATATGACCATTCCTTCTGGATAAGGGTAGTACCATGGAATGAAGCCCAGATACTTGCTCATGTGGACACACTATATTATTTACTGTGTGATGTTGTTGGTTAGAGAGCTCTCGTTTAAAGGTCCCAAAGGACCGGGAGTGGCATATCTGAGGTTTTGTATATTCCCCGGGAAGGGGGGTAGCCGGCCTTGTTTGGCAGAGATCCAGTTGGGTTCTCGGGGCGTCCTTCCAGAGGCGTTTCCATGTGGCAATAGGAAGTTCCTTAGCCTGACCATTTGTTGGAAAATCCATTCATCCAATACGAGCCTTGTACGATATTAGTTGTATTACCTGCCATCTACTTATGGTGGCGCCCCACTGTTTGGATGGTAGCTATAGTAGGCATAGTTCGAAATGTCTATGCTGGCCAAGATTTATATTCTACTTTCGAAATGTTTTTCTGCACCTTGCACTTATAGCACTAATATTAAAGAAATTCGCGTATCAAGCATATTTGACTATCATAAGGAGAAATCTCCTCCGATTCTGCGTTTGCATTGTATGTGTTTGCGGGAGGCCTTATGGTAGTCTCATTTTCAAAAGCATTGCGATTATAAAAATTTAAATCTTTGATTGTATGAAAGACAAACTATTTTTGTTTGCTCACACCAGTCCCACGACTGACCCAGAGTTTATTGTTTATTTCCTAAACTCTGGGTCCTCAAAATTTTCTACACGGGCAGTCTAGAGTTTGGTTTTTCAGATAATTAGGTTTAGTAGATAATCTGGAGCTAATTCAGTTTTCTTTGGATATGGACGAGACTTGCTTAGCTTGGTGCTATCTTGACGGTGGATGACGCAGCGGATTAATCAAACAAAACTTCAATCAATGAAATGTAGCAATCGGTGAGTTGAAGATACCAAAATGCCCAAGTTCGTTGATCCAAAGATACCGAACTCTAGCTATCTCAAACACGTTGATAGCGCACTATACCGTGTTCTAAGATCTACGATTCTTCGCACGTTGATCTAGCGCACTAGATTCCGTGAATCGGCTTCTACGATCGTTGAATCGAGCGCACTCGATTAACCGAAAGAGGAGATAGGAGATTACACTCAACTACCAATTGGTATGAAAGCACAAAGCTAAGAAAAGAGAATTTTATTCAAAAATCAACTACTACAAAATGTACAACACACGCGTATTTATAGGGTTTTCACAACACAGCCCTTGAGTCGTGACCGACTCATACCTTAACGACTCATCTAAGTCGTTGCCGACTCATCTAAGTCGCTGCCGACTCAACAGACGCTTCATACTGTTACTACAACACTTCATACGCAACCGACTCAAGCAGGCACGACTCACGACTTACTACCTCAACCACAACTCACCCGAATCAACACGTTACGACTCACAGACAATACAAACGACTCAAACACGACCGACTCATATATTACATACATGACCCAACTTATGTCGTGAACGACTCACGACTCATCAAACACACAAGGTACACGACTCAACAAGCCAAGCGACTCAACTCCTTGCCGTCCTAACTCCCTCCGACTCAAGGCCTTCACTAGCTGGGGCTTTCCCTTGCTTCATGCTAAGTCGTAGACGACTCATGTAGATATCATTAGGTCGGTACTTCTTCTCCTGAGCTTGGTTAAGTCGCAAACGACTTATGGATAGACCGTTGAGTCGTGGACGACTCAACTCCGATGCCTTGTTATCTCGGCCTGATTTCTCCCGTGGTTTGTTAGGTCGTGGACCTCCTTCCCTAGCTCGGAAACGACTCAAACCTTCATTGAGTCGTGGACGAGTCATCACACTACACCACAAACTCGTGTTTTCAGGAATTAAAGTTTGCACAACTTCTTCTCTGGCCTTAGCTGCATCATCCTCCCCTGGTTGAGAAAAATTCGACCTCGAATTTGTAAATTCTTCCTCAACAATCCCACCTCCATGATATGGGATTAAATGTTTGATGTTAAAAACATCAGAAGTATAAACATCATCCGGTAACTTTAATCGATAAGCATTCTCATTAATTTTCTTCAAAACTTCAACTGGACCAATTTTTCGCGCCTTCAACTTGTTATAAGCACCTACTGGAAAACGATCCTTTGTCAATACAGCATAAACCAAATCACCTTCCTTAAATTCAGCATTTCGTCGTTTCAAATCTGCAAACTTCTTATACTTCTCATTCGATTTCTCCAATCGTTTCTGAACGACTTTATGACATTCAGTCAACTCATCAACAAAATCAACAGCTCGTTTAACTATTCCCTTCGACTGTGGTACTACTGCTAAATCCAACGGTCCCCTTGGTAAGTTTGAATAAACAATCTGAAACAGGCTGAATCCTGTGCTACGATTCACTGCATGATTATGAGCAAATTCTGCCTGGCATAGCTTCATGTCCCAACTTCTCAAATTATCCTGTACAAGACAACGCAACAAATTTCCCAATGACCTGTTAACAACTTCTGTCTGCCCATCAGTTTGCGGATGATAAGCACTACTAAATTTCAGTTTCGTTCCCATCATCTTCCACAAACTCAGCCAAAAGTGACTCAGAAAACGAGTATCTCGATCAGAAACAATAGATTCTGGTAAACCATGAAGTCGATAAATCTCCTTGAAAAATAACTGTGCCACTCGAACTGCATCTGCTGTCTTCTTGCAAGCAACAAAATGTGCCATCTTCGAAAACTTGTCCACTACAACAAATATCGAATCATTTCCCCTTTGAGTTCTGGGCAAACCCAAAACGAAATCCATGCTAATATCAATCCATGGCTTAGATGGTACTGGTAATGGCATATACAACCCTACATTCGTTGCTGTTCCCTTTGAAACTTGGCAAATATGACATCGCTCCTCGAACCTTTCAACCTCTTTTCTCATCGACGGCCAAAAGTAGGATTGTGAAATCAACTGCAAAGTACGATCACGGCCCACATGCCCTTCCTCATGTAACTCCTTGATAATTTTCAATCTCAAGCTACAGTCTGGAATACACAAACGATTCCCTTTAAACAGAAAACCATCAACTATCATAAATTCATCGGTACCCCCTTCCTTCACTTTTTCAACATATTTCACAAAATAAGGATCTTCTTTAATCATCTCTGGCAGTAATTCAAACCCCGTCACTTCAACCTTCAATGTTGTTAATAAATGACTCCTCCTACTCAAAGCATCAGCTACCCGATTTGTCACCCCTGATTTGTGCTTAACGACAAAAGTAAACTGCTGCAAATAAGCAATCCATGACGCATGTCTTGCTGAAACCTTGTCCTGCCCCTGCAAATGCTTCAATGCTTCATGATCAGTGTAAAGAACAAATTCCTTCTGAAATAGATAGTGTCTCCAATGCTTAACAGCTTGCACAACAGCATAGAATTCAACGTCATAAGTACTGTATCTCATCTTCGCCCCTGACAACTTCTCACTGTAATATGCAATAGGTCTCCCACATTGACTCAACACTCCTCCAATCCCAACCTTTGATGCATCAGTGTGTAGCTCAAACAACAACTGGAAATTTGGTAAAACAAGAATTGGCGCTGTAGTCAATAGTTCCTTGATCTTCTCAAAAGCAACTCCTTCTTCCTCTGACCATGCAAACTGTTTCCCTATCATGCAATCAGTCACTGGAGCCATCACGCTACTGAAGTGTGGTATGAATCTTCGGTAGAATGATGCTAACCCCTGAAAACTTCTAACTTCAGTGATAGTTCTCGGCTGTGGCCAATTTCTAATAGCTTCAACTTTACTCTGGTCAACTTGAATACCTTCTCTTGAAACAACATAACCCAGAAATAAAACAGTATGCGTCATAAACGCACATTTCTTTGTAGCAGCATAAAATTGTTCTTCACGAAGAATAATCAACACTTCCCTCAAATGTAGAACATGCTCCTCCATACTCCGGCTGTATATCAAAATATCATCGAAATAAACCACGACGAACTTTCCAATGAATGGTCTAAAGATTTGATTCATCACCCGCATGAATGTACTAGGTGCATTTGACAAACCAAATGGCATAACCAACCATTCGTACAACCCCTCTCTCGTCTTGAAAGCTGTCTTCCATTCATCTCCAGGTCTAATCCGAATTTGATGATAACCACTCTTCAAGTCAATCTTCGAGAATATAGTTGCCCCACTCAACTGATCCAGTAAGTCATCCAACCTTGGCATAGGAAATCTATAACGAACAGTAATCTTGTTCAAAGCTCTACTATCTGTGCACATTCTCCATGTTCCGTCCTTCTTTGGTACTAATAATGCTGGCACGGCACAAGGACTCAAGCTTTCCTGAACACGTCCCTGTTCCAACAACTCTTCCACCTGCCTTTGTAACTCCTCGTGTTCCTTCGGACTCATTCGGTAGTGTGGTCGATGTGGTAACACTGCTCCCGGAACAAGATCAATTTGATGTTGAATGTCTCTAAGTGGTGGTAACTCCTTAGGCAACTCCTCTGGAAACACATCTTCAAACTCTTTCAAAATTGGCTTTGCTTCTTCTGGAATCTGAACTTCTTCACTACTCTCTCTTCCAATCAATAAAAATACTTCGGGCTCCTCTTCAACTTCCTTGACAAACTCTTTCAAAGTCAACAGAGTTTTTAATTCCTCAATCTCTTCTAGCTTGCTCTCCTTCTGCTGTTGCTTCTTAGGAACTAAAGTGATTTTAGTACCCTCGAACATGAAACTGTAACTATTGGCACGACCGTCATGTTGAACTGCTCTATCAAACTGCCACGGTCTGCCCAACAACAGATGACAAACATCCATATCCACAACATCACACCAAATTTCATCTTTGTACTTCTTCCCAATAGAAAAATTAACACAAGCTCTTCGACACACCTTCACTTCACCACCCTTCCTTAACCATGCTAGCTTGTACGGTTTAGGATGCTTCTCAGTCTTCAAGTTCAATTTCCTCACTGCTTCTGTAGAAATAATATTATCACAACTTCCCGCATCAATAATGAACTTGCAAACTTTTCCCAGAATAGTGCATGTCGACTGAAAAATATTGCTTCTCAACCAACTACAATCCTCCTCCTGCTTTGGTGTAAGACATGACCTCCTCAACATAAGATTACAACCTTCATCTCCAAACAATTCTTCTTCCTCCTCAACATAAGGTGTATTTGAACATTCTGCCTCCTCACCATCATCCTCCTCAACTTCTGCAACCATTGCTCTCTTCTTCGGCTTCGGACATTCATTGCTTTTGTGACCCAACTCCTGACAATTATAACATTTGAAAACACTGCTAACCTTCGCCTTCTCAACCTCCTTCACCACTGGCTTTGAAACAGGTTTAGGAACATTAGAAATTCCACCAACACCCCTTGCTTGATTATTGGAATTAGTAAACACACCACCTCCACGCCTTCCTTGTTTCTCCCAAGCCAACGCTTTCTGATGTGCTTCTGCAACTGATCTAGGATCAAACATATTAACCATATCCTGGATCTGCATTCTCAATCCCCCAATGAATCTAGCAGTTAGCTGTTCTTCTGTCTCCATAATATCATTCCTGGCAATGAGTTGGTAAAATTCATCAGCATAATCACTAACAGACTTTGTTCCTTGCCTCAGATTCTGCAGCCTCTGGTACATAAGTGATTGGTAGTTGTAAGGTAAGAAAGTAGATCTCATCATCTTCTTCATCTTATCCCACGATTCTATCTTTGACTTCCCCATTCTCTCCCTGGTAAGTTTAGTTTGCTGCCACCACGCCAAAGCTCTCCCCCTCAACCTAGTAGCAACTAACTTCACCCTTCGATTCTCCGGGACCTCCTTGAAATCAAAGATTTCCTCCACATTAGATAACCAATCGAGAAATTCTTCTGCTACCATTCCGCCTTTAAACTCCGGAATTTCCATCTTCATACCCGATTCCCATCGACGATCATCTTCAACATCCCGATAAGAATTTCGAACTTGGTCTCGATCTCGATAATGAATACTAGCTCTATCACCTTCTTCAACAAAATCAAAGGTACGTCTACATCGATCTCGACCATTATCATCCCTTCGTTCATGCATACTTCTTTGACTATGTCTCTCTTCATCTCTATATGCTTCATTGTCAAATTCACGTTGACTTCTTCTTTCTTCATGTGCATAGTCATGATGATCTCTTCGTGATGAAATTGACGTTTCTCTTCTATCTCTACAAGAATGTGGTGATACCCTCCTCGCTTCTGTAACCGATGGCGAAACTCGGTTTCCTCCATGGTTCGAGTTTGGTGATCTCCTCCTTTGATTCAAATCATTCATCAATTTCTCCAATTTACCAATGCCTTCATCAAACTTTTCATTAATACGTTGTTCCATAAGTTCAGCTTCTTCTCTACGATACAAAGCTTCAACGTTTTGATGACGATTAGCTCTCCTTGGTGGCATGATTGAAAAAACTTCACAAACTTCAACAATTCAAACACAAAACTCCAAAGTTTCAACAAGTTACGATTCAACACTTAACTCGGCAAGGCTTTAGCTCGGCAATGGTTCAACACGGCTCAACCTTGACTCGGCTATGACTTGCCTCGGTCCAATTTGTCTCGGTTACAAATTCAAGCACTTCAAACCTTGGCGCGCAAAACCCAAGATAGATCCAAACAAAACTTCAATCAATGAAATGTAGCAATCGGTGAGTTGAAGATACCAAAATGCCCAAGTTCGTTGATCCAAACAATTTCCAACTCCTCGATCCCAAATGAAATGAATCAAACACTCTAATGTTGTTACAAATTCAACAAGAACACAATGAACTCCTTCAAACTTCAAAAACTTCAAAAACTTGGTTCCAAGAATCAACTTAGCTATGATTGGCTAAGTATGGCTCTGATAACAATAATGACGCAGCGGATTAATCAAACAAAACTTCAATCAATGAAATGTAGCAATCGGTGAGTTGAAGATACCAAAATGCCCAAGTTCGTTGATCCAAAGATACCGAACTCTAGCTATCTCAAACACGTTGATAGCGCACTATACCGTGTTCTAAGATCTACGATTCTTCGCACGTTGATCTAGCGCACTAGATTCCGTGAATCGGCTTCTACGATCGTTGAATCGAGCGCACTCGATTAACCGAAAGAGGAGATAGGAGATTACACTCAACTACCAATTGGTATGAAAGCACAAAGCTAACAAAAGAGAATTTTATTCAAAAATCAACTACTACAAAATGTACAACACACGCGTATTTATAGGGTTTTCACAACACAGCCCTTGAGTCGTGACCGACTCATACCTTAACGACTCATCTAAGTCGTTGCCGACTCATCTAAGTCGCCGCCGACTCAACAGACGCTTCATACTGTTACTACAACACTTCATACGCAACCGACTCAAGCAGGCACGACTCACGACTTACTACCTCAACCACAACTCACCCGAATCAACACGTTACGACTCACAGACAATACAAACGACTCAAACACGACCGACTCATATATTACATACATGACCCAACTTATGTCGTGAACGACTCACGACTCATCAAACACACAAGGTACACGACTCAACAAGCCAAGCGACTCAACTCCTTGCCGTCCTAACTCCCTCCGACTCAAGGCCTTCACTAGCTGGGGCTTTCCCTTGCTTCATGCTAAGTCGTAGATGACTCATGTAGATATCATTAGGTCGGTACTTCTTCTCCTGAGCTTGGTTAAGTCGCAAACGACTTATGGATAGACCGTTGAGTCGTGGACGACTCAACTCCGATGCCTTGTTATCTCGGCCTGATTTCTCCCGTGGTTTGTTAGGTCGTGGACCTCCTTCCCTAGCTCGGAAACGACTCAAACCTTCATTGAGTCGTGGACGAGTCATCACACTACACCACAAACTCGTGTTTTCAGGAATTAAAGTTTGCACAACTTCTTCTCTGGCCTTAGCTGCATCAGTGGATCGAGCTAGGAGTTTTGGAGCTTTGTCTTTGGAGCTTTTTGGATCAGAGTTGCAGTATTATATTCTGGGAAGACTTATTTCATATTGTATCGTGTTCTGCTGTATTTTGTGTTGTATATTCTCTGATGTTGATGATTATCATTGTATCAAATTGATTTATCGGATATTGTATTCATGTTATATCAGTGATATCATCTTTTATTTCCGCTGTGTTATTTATTGTATAGTGGTGTTGCAAGCTCCCGCAAAACGAATTTGATGTTGTTTGTCGGACATCGAGTTCGGGTCGTGACAGATTGGTATCAGAGCTGAAGGTTGTGTAAGAACTTCAGCTACGGTGTGTAACACATTAGATGGCTCATTAGAGATAGGGTATAGTATACCCTAGAATGAGTACAACCAGTGGAACCAAAACCCAAATTTCTTAATCTATTCGCTTTATCTGTTGTTATTTTCTAAGATATTTCGTCAAAATGCCTAAATCAGATTTCTTACTATTTACAGATAGTAAGAATGAATGGAAGAAGAGGACGAAATAGGAGACAGGAAAGTACTACTTCAGCTGGCCAAAACCCTACAACGACAGATATTCCTATTCAATCTCAATTGAATTTGGCTGATTTATATCGAAGTTTTTCTAGATTAGGTGGAAAGCCGTTCACTGGCAAAGAAACCGTTATCGAAGCACAAGCCTGGATTCGATCGTGTGAAAAGATTTTCAAAGGACTAAAGTTAGAAGATGATCAGATGCGATTGATAGCTTCTTGGCAACTCCAAGAAGAGGCTTTAGTTTGGTGGGAAAAAGTTACCGTGGAAGAGTCGGTGGATGAATTTACTTGGAGTCGTTTCAAGAAATTGTTTGAGCAGCGATATATGTCGTCTGCTGGTATCTCTAGAGTGTATCAGGAGTTTATGGATTTTGAGCAAGGAAGTTTATCATTTGAAGAATACTTAAACAAATTTATCGAATTATCTCGATTTGGTCCAGAATTGGTGAATACAACGTTAAAGAAGAATGAAAAGTTTATTCGAGGAATGAACAAGGAGATTTAGGAACGGATGACTACTCACGTAAAGGAATCTTTTTCTGAATTGATTGATATGGGCTATCGATACGATACTCTGGAAAAGCAAAAAGATCCGGAGGAGAATGGAGATACAAGTAATCTGAATTGGAGAAAAAGAAAGTTTGGCAGTAAGAAATCGAAGAAAAATAAAGGAAAGAATAGTATACAGAAGAAAAAGAAGGATGTTACTTGTCTCAATTGCTTGGAGAAAGGTCACTACTCGGATAAATGTAAGAATCCTTGGAAGCCAGGAATGAGAGAGCCATTTATGAGGCCAGATCAGGAATCTACTGGATGCTATAAATGCCACAAACCAGGACATAGGATCAATAACTGTCTGGCAAAGAAGCAGACTCTAGTAAAGAAAGTGTATGCAATTAGAGACGATTCTTCAACCTCAACAAGTTGATTAAGGAAAAGAAAAGTTTATAAGGTAAACTTCTCGTTTACGATTAAATTGTTCGAATTTTGTTCGACACTGGAACTATTATTTGTTGTATTTCTCAGCAAATCGTAAATAAGTTAAATCTTGAATCTGAAATCGTAATCGAATCTATTTCTATCTATTTTATTGGGTTTCGATATAAATTTACGAACGGTTAGTTATCCCTTCGAACTAACCAATACCCCTGTATACTTCGTAGATCAGATAACCCAATTGTTTCGTAGTTGATTGAGTTGTTCTCACATCTATTGTTGATATTCTGATTTGGTAAGCGAAATGCAGAATTGATATCTAGTTTGATCTGGAAAGATATTCCTCTATCTTTGTTGTCTCCTTGGCAAATTTCGAGGACGAAATTTCTTAAGTAGGGGAATCTATAACGATCCCAGTTTTAATGACAAATTTAAATTTGTAGTTTAATTAAATTCTTGGATTAAATTATGTATTTATTTGAAACTTTCAAATTTAATAAGAAATGTATACTTATTTTCTTTTGAATCTTGATTTGAAACTCAAAATAAATGTGTTCAATTGAATTGGACTCTAAATAGAATTTTGATTTGGAAAGTTAAAATATATTCAAAATGAATTTTCTATAAAAGATTATAAAAAGTATAAAACAAAATTTAATTCTATAAATATAAGTATACAAATAAGAGGATATAAATTTAATGTTTGGAAATTTAACTATAAATAGAAATCAAATGTAAGCATTTATGTTAATAATCAAACTATAGAATAATAACAAAAGAAATACAAATAAAATTTTATGGTTATAAGGTAACATTAAACAAAATCAAACTACAAAATAAAATATCTATGTACGAAAGAATTAAAGAAAAGACTTGAAGTATGAAGCAAGATGTAAACAAGAAGCAAAGAAAATCAAAGCCTGCAAAAGTAGATTTGTGTACAAGACAAAAGTACATATGAATACTTAAGTAGACATATGAAGCACCAAGGAAAAGAAAATAAATAGAACAAAGTACATATGTACATGCTTATATAAAGCAAAGAAAACTGTGCTTACATAATAAAGTATAAGTTGTAAACGAAAGTAGAGACACATGCATTTATTACCCCATCTCCTCAGTACAAAATATATCATCCCAGCCATGTAAGTAATGCAGGCAAGGAATAAACATAAACAAAGTAAAGTAAACATCTATTGTACAAGCAAAGTTAAAAAAAAGTATAAACTTGAAAGAAGAAAAAAATATATACAAATTTTATGTACAAAGCAATTAATGCTAGCACTATTATCGACCACCATAGTAGAAAAACTCTGCCCTATATTGTACAAACAAAATGATATAACCTGTATTTGTACAAAGAAAGTATAACATCACTTGTACAAAATGAGATCAACCCGTAGCTTTTTCTCTACATCACTTTCTTCATATCAGTTCGTGTATCCAAAGCTATGCAAACCTGTAATCAAATTTTCATCAAACCTTGGAAAAAATTGAGTTGCAAATGCAAATCCAAAGCCTGGGAATTCATCCTGTAAGCAAAGCAAAACAGGATCATACCAAAATATAATTCAACTCAAAGTTTTTGGAAAAGCAAAACAGGTTAAAGGGCTGCCTCTGTTCTTCTCTGCCATTTTTCTAGGTGAGCAAACTTTCTTTAGTTTTCTATCTTGATAGTTTTGATCAGTAATGATAATGAGATAAAATAAAATAAAATATTGTAACTTGTTTGAATGCATACATATGTGATCATCTGTGCATAGGTTGATAATGTATGTTTGTAAGCAGGGATGTATATACCTCTGATAAAAATATACAGGCTCTAAAACAACATCAAAGAACATTTTCTCTGATTCTTCTAGCTATTAAGGCTTGGTGCTAAAACAAAAAATAGTTTGTTATTGTATATATTCAAGAATTAAAACTTATTCAAGTTAAATCAATTTGTTGATAACCTGGAAAGCAAGAAAATAAGCATAGTTTTAAAATAAGTCAAAAATTTGAACTTCATAATTTACGAATTCAGGTATGCGAATTGAATTCATACTGCGAGACATGAATTTTAAAACAAAAATTTAGATTTTTAGATTAGTAATTTACGAGTAGTTTGAGTTTGAATAAAAATTGCTTTTTTTTCAAATTTAAGAGAATTGAGTCAATTTAAATTATTGAAACTTGGATTGTAGCAAATATAGCTGCCCCTGATCTCGAGAAAAATGTTAAAAAAGAATTTCTATTTAGTGGATTGAGAGGACGAAGCAATTTTAGGGTTTAAGGGCTGTAAAAATGGCGTATGGGCTTTTGGCTCGTGCACACTCGTCAGGGCGTTGAGTGGGATCGGACCACGGGGAGAGGCATCGTGGGTCATCGAGGCAGCCGCGGATGGAGTTTCGTGATCGCCAGACGTGGGGATGCGAGGCAATTTACTGGAGATGATTGGGTTTCTGGTGGGAACCGATGAGCTCAATTTTGATTTCGAAATAGTTTTGGGATTTTGGTGGTTGAAATCGAAAGTAGAGATGGTCAGAGACTTGGCGGTGGGTGGCAACTCGACCAGAGGTGGCGGGGGTTCACATGCACGTGCACGGGGGGAGGAGGGCGTGGCTGTGTCAGTGCCTTCAGGGATGGGTTCGACTCGAGTTAGCTGAAGGTTTTTGTCTCGGGTATTTTGCGTGAGTTTCTCGTGCTATGTTTTTCGTTATTTAACAGTAAAGGGGAGAGAAGAGGAAGATTATCGGTAGAAAAGAAATGGGAGTGGTAGAAGAGGAAGCAACCATGTATAGCAGGGGAGACTCAAGGAAGAAGGGAAGAAGAGCGTGTGGTGGAAATGACTCGAGTAATTAGGGTAAATTTCTCGAAGCGTTACTCGAGTTTTTATAGGAAAGGCTCGGGTTTATGTTTTTTTCCCAACTGAAGTTTTTTTTTGTAAAGATAAGCTAACGTTTTAAATTATCTTAGTTAACACTTCTAAAAAAAATGTTTTAAGCCTTAGTTATTATTCTAATTAAGGAATTCAAAATAAGACAAGTATAAAACTTATTTATACATAAGTTAGAAATTAGTAAACAATTATTTCCAAAAGTTTAAGAAGATCCCTTTATAAATGTTAAATAAGTTGAATAATTAATATTTATTGATTTTATTTTTAGAAGTAATTAAGAATAATTACATTATAGTTATAATTAGAGTTTGAATAAATTAATATTTAAAGTGATAAATAAATTGTAACTAACTACTTAAGTTAATTAATGAATGGTTTATAAGTTAATTTATTAAGTAATTAAATTAGGAATTAATAAACGATTAACTAAGAAATTAATAATTAATGATGGATTATCAAGTGTCAAAAATTAATAATTGAGTGTTATTAATTAATAATTAAAGTTATTAATTAATGATTAAGGAAAGTAATCAAGACCTAATAAGTGATTTCAAAATAATTTATCAATTTAATAATTTGAAAAGGAATAGGAATTAATTTGTAAATTAAGTTAATTAAAATGGATAATTTATTATTTTAATTAATGATTTGGGTTAATTAAATAAATAATTAAAGATTTAATTACAAAATTAAGGTTTAAAGACTTATTAATTAAGGAGAAAGTACTTAGTTATTGCAAATTTATTTAAAGATAATAAATTAAGGATTAATTATTAATGAAGAGTTAATTAATGATTTCATTAAAAGATAATTTATTAAATGTTTTGAAATTAATTGATTATTAATTTACTATGACTAGCGAATTTACTCATAGAAATTAATCTGATTTAAATTAATCAGATAATTAAATTGACACAATTTATGGATGTTTGGATTATATTGGATGATGAATTGTTTGATATCCCTAACATGTGATGCTTTGTGTTATATCCTGATTCGTATTGTGATCTGTAATGTAATTAATTATCTGTGATGTAATTCATTACCTATGATATATATATCTGTGATCTGTGAATGAAGACAAGCGTTATAGTTTATATCGCTTATCAGATATATTGTTGTATTTGATGTATCATGATTGATGTTGCTGCACTATTGTGTAAAACCCCAGGACCACACTCATACACACATAGATATGGATTTCACGTGGAAATCAGTTAAGTCACAGATTTTTAAATAAGTTTTGAAATTGAATTTTTAAATTCAAATAATTTTGGAAATAAATTTAGTTTAATGTGAAAAGCTTTTGAAAAGGTGTTTTAAGAATGAAAGTTATTTTGAATAACTTAATAAAGATTTGAAATTTGAATAATTTGAATTCAATATCTGAAATTGAATTCTATATTTATGATTTAAAAGTGGTATACAAGTTTATATGGGGTTTTAAAACCATTTTTAAAGTATTGTTGTGAGAATTTGAATTAACTCAAAGATTTTTAACTCGTATAAATAGAATCGGGTTTTTTCCAAAATAAAACTATTGTTTCTAAATGATAAAAAGCCTTCATATGAGAAATGAATTTCAAATTGTATTTAAGGGATTTCAAGTTAAACAGAAAATAGTTTTCCAAGTTATGAATGAATCTTTGGAAATAGTTTTGAAAGTTATGAGATAAGTCTTTGATTGAAAGATTTAAATAAATAAATTCAATTGAAACGGAAATTTGTTTTGAAATCCGTAAATGAATCTTTGTGAAACTAAGTGAACTTTGTGAAATAAATCTTTTTGTTTAAAAAGATTTGAAATGGTAATTGGTTTAAACAATTTGAAAGAAAGTTTGGAATTATTAAGTTGTGACTTAATTGAAATCGCATATCTATATGTTTCAAATGTTGCGCTCACTATTCGGGTTAGCCGGGAAAGGACCTTTGGGTCGTATAACCCATTCCGAATATGTTATATGTCGTTATGGATAGCATTTGAAGACCGGTGGTGAAGACCGGGTATTGGTGAGAACGATAGGATGACCTATCGATTGTCTCTGCACTGAGTTGCTCCGGTATAGAGATTTCCTAAGTGATCGGAAGTCCGATCGAGATTGTGAATACCCGGATTGCAAGGACTTCTTTCAAAGTGCCTTCGGTTATGTTCGAACCCAGAACAGACTTGAATGGATTGTATGTCTAACATTACATTTTGAGATATAATGAAAATTTCTTTCAAATACATTTCTGTTGGTGGCGGAGAATTTATTCTCTTAGCATTAACACCCTTTTCTGAGACGTACGAGCTCAGAGGTTATGTAGTTGAAGGTTATCAACGATATATTCCCAACTTGGTAATGTGGCATGCTGAGTGTTGCTGATCATTTGTTGATCAAAGCGTGGCTTTTGTAAAAAGCGTAGCTTTGTGGACGAGCCTTCGTCGAGCGTCACAAACCAGTAATGGTCGAAACAGGAATTGTGCGGCAAGGTTTTCAGGGATAGCTTCCCTAGGGTATGACCATTCCTTCTGGAAAAGTGTAGTATCATGGAATGGAGCCCAGATACTTACTCATGTGGACACACTATATTATTTACTGTGTGGTGTTGTTGGTTAGAGAGCTCTCGTTTAAAGGTCCCAAAGGACCGGGAGTGGCATATCTGAGGTTTTGTATATTCCCCAGGAAGGGGGGTAGCCGGCCTTGTTTGGCAGAGATCCAGTTGGGTTCTCGGGGCGTCCTTCCAGAGGCGTTTCCATGTGGCAATGGGAAGTTCCTTAGCCTGACCATTTGTTGGAAAATCCATTCATCCAATACGAGCCTTGTACGGTATTAGTTGTATTACCTGTCATCTACTTATGGTGACGCCCCACTGTTTGGATGGTAGCTATAGTAGGCATAGTTCGAAATGTCTATGCTGGCTAAGATTTATATTCTACTTTCGAAAAGCTTTTCTGCACTTTGCGCTTATAGCAATAATATCAAAGAAATTCGCGTATCAAGCATATTTGACTATCATAAGGAGAAATCTCCTCCGATTCTGCGTTTGCATTGTGTATGTGTGCGGGAGGCCTTATGGTAGTCTCATTTTTCAAAAGCATTGCGATTATAAAAATTTAAATCTTTGATTGTTTTAAAGACAAACTGTTTTTGTTTGCTCACACCAGTCCCACGACTGACCCAGAGTTTATTGTTTACTTCCTAAACTCTGGGTGCTCAAAATTTTCTACACGGGTAGTCTAGAGTTTGGTTTTTCAGATAATTAGGTTCAATAGATCATCTGGAGCTAGTTCGGTTTTCTTTGGATATGGACGAGACTTGCTTAGCTTGGTGCTATCTTGATGGTGGATCGAGCTAGGAGTTTTGGAGCTTTGTCTTTGGAGCTTTCTTGATCAGAGTTGCAGTATTATATTCTGAGAAGACTTATTTCATATTGTATCGTGTTCCGCTTTATTTTGTGTTGTATATTCTCTGATGTTGATGATTATCATTGTATCAAATTGATGTATCGGATATTGTATTCATGTTATATCAGTGATATCATGTTTTATTTTCGTTGTGTTATTTATCGTTTAATGGTGTTGCAAGCTCTCGCGAAACGAATTTGATGTTGTTTGTCGGACATCGAGTTCGGGTCGTGACAGTAGCGACCCATGGTCTTCGGGCCGTTTTAGTGGAGCTTCGGCTCATGGTCTTCGGGCCGTTTTAGTGGAGCTTCGGCTCATGGTCTTCGGGCCATTTTAGTGGAGCCTCGGCTCAAAATTAGTGGTTAGCAACCATGGAATAGCTTTCCGTTTTGTGATTAACGTGTTGGTGAGTTTTCATGCTCCCGTTTTGTGATAGGCCTCCCCCTTTTTATGATTTATGGACTTCCATTGATGATTTCTAGAATTTGTGTTTCACCAATTTTCATGATTTACATTTGATAAGTTTTATCAATATTTGTGCGTTGGTGAATTTGTGTGTCATTGACTTTTGTGATTGGCATTGATATAATTGTCAATATTTATGGTTTGGTGAATAACAATAAAGAGTATGACATTCTTTTTTATCTTTGAGAAGATTCTTGTGATATTGATTAATCTATAGTTGATTTTCAGTTGCATACTTATTACAGTATGGCTTTATGGTTATCATACGACTTTTGTCATATCTCTTGTTCTATATCATTTTATCTGATATTTATAGCTAGACTGATTCGTTTATTATTTTCTTATTAAATAATACTCGGGTCAGACCGAGATGTTTCAGGTGCTTCTGCTTGACTCCTCATCTGGGATTATTATCTTGACTTTTGGCTAACTACTTAGATTAGTAGTTTTTGGTTGTATACATTTGAGAAATAGACTCATTGATGTATACTTATTCTTTTGTGAAGCACTTGTAGCTATTCTTTTGTGATATTGTGGATCTTGTTTGACCACTACTCTGATATAAACTTTCATGTGTAGTATTCATATCTTTTTCCGCCTTTGTGATATGAATTATCTGTGACTGATTTGTGTTATGTTTATTTCTATATTTGTTTCCGAAGATATTATAGCCACTGTGTAGTAGCTTTGAGTTAGTGTCGATATGTCGGATTTCCTCTGGAAAAGAATGCAAGTTATATTTTATCTGGCATATCGGTGCTCGCACAAAGCCATTACACGGATGGTCGCTCCTCAACAGCCTTATTCTCCGCTCTAGTTGACGACATTACTCCGTTGTGTTCTTGGCTAGCGTGGGTATAGAGGTGGGGCGTCACAATTTGTATCAAATTATTGTATCATTGTCATGTTTCAATAAAATTATTCTTTCTGTTTTCGTTATGTTGTTATCGCCTAAAGTTGTTACAAGCTCCGACGAACCAGACTCAACGTTTGAATCTGCGGCATTCGAATACGGGGGAAGTATTTTAGTGTCGATTTTCGAAGGTCGAGTCAAGGTCGTGACAAGTGGTATCAGAGCTGAAGGTTAAGTAATAACTTTAGCTTAAGAGTATAACACATTAGGCGACTCACTATAGACAGGGTTATAAATACCCTAGAATGAGTATCCCAAAGATATCTTGTCTGTATGCCTCGATAAATTCTCTTACTATTCACTGATAGTGAGTATAAATGCAAGAAGAGGACCAGATAGGGGAAGGGGGAGTACCACTACAATTGGTCGATACCCTGCAAGAACAACCGGAATAACTTTTCTTATCAATCTCTTTTGTTCGTCATCGAATTTCAATTCTTTGATGGCTTCGTGGCAGCTACAAGAAGAAGCTTTGGTCTAGTGGTGGCCCAGCGAATCATTGTAGAAAGATTCCTATTTCGTATTCTAATCATCAGTTTCTTATCAGCTTTTCGTTTTTAACTTTATCGAATTTGAAATTTTATTTGGAATGAATTGGTTAACAAATATGAAACTAAAACTAGATGGTATCAATAGAATGATTTTGGTCAAAACAAAATTTGAAAATTTTGTTGGATCTAGGTCCGAAGAGAGACAAGCTAGTATATACTTGGGGTATTCCAACCTGAATTGAAAATCCATTTGTTTGTTTTTAGGGACCAGATATATTCTACGAATGGTTAGTTATCCCCTCAGACTAACGATGCCCCTGCGTATTTCGTAGAACGATGACCTGAGTATATTCGAAAAAATATTGAATAAGTTCATTCTTGTATCTGTTATTGATATTCTGATTTGGTAAGCCAAATATAGAATTGATATTTCAGTTTGATCTAGTAATTCATTTCTCTATCTTTCATCTGTTCTTTGTTGTCTCCCTGTCTAGCAAATTTCGGGGACGAAATTTTCTTAATGGGGAATCTATAACGATCTCGGTTTTAAGCCAAATTTTAATTGGTAATTAATATAAATTTTTGGATTAAATTTTTAATTAATTTGAATTTTTCCAAAATGAATAAGATATGTGTTTGTTTGTATATATAAATTAATTGTAAATTTAATTTTGGATTTGAAATTCAAAAATAAATATATTGAAAATAAAATTGAATTTAAAAAAATTTCTATATTTTAAAATTTAATAAAAATTTGTTTTGTAATTATAATATGTATATATACATATATACATTGTGATTTGAAGGCTATATTGTGAATTGGATATAAATAATTTTCAAAAGTTGTTTAAAGTTAAATTTATATTTTAAAGACTTATATATATATATTCTATATATGTGTTTATTTATTAATGTGCAATTAAATTTTGAAATCAATTTCTTTAAAGTCATAAATATTTATAAAAAGGAAATGAATCAATTAATTTTAGGAAAACATAAATCATATAAAAACAATCTTAAAAATATAAACACATGCATTGTACATATGTAAATATTTTAAACATAAGGTAAATAGAATATAAAAAATTTAAAAGCAGTTGATTACATGTAAAAGACATGTGTAAAGATTTTAAACATGTAACTGAACAAATGTAAACTATATAACATAAGATTGAACAAGTGTAATCATTTTATACCAGTCATTAACAAATGTAAAACATGAAATAAGAAATTAAACAAGTGTAATCATTTTATACCAGTCATTAACAAATGTAAAACATGAAATAAGAAATTAAACAAGTGTCATTTTCTTTTTATATTTAAGAAAATAAAAGATAAAATGAAAACAAAGCTATATATACACAACTATTCTCCTACTTCTTCATTGCTGTGCATATTTTTCAAAATCCATAAACCAGAAAATTAAAGCAAAACCAGAGAAAGAAAAATGAGATTCAAACCTACAAACCTGAGAAACAAATCAGAAGAAAAAAAGAAAACAAGAAAATCAAAACCTGAAGCAATAGATCACAGTTCAAGTTCAAACATCAGGCATCCAAAATTCATCTCAACAAAGTTCAACCTTTCCAACTTTTAAATCCTGAAGCAAGCTTTAAGTTCAACTCAGTTTAAATACAGTTTCATCATCATCAACAAACATATCAAAACAAATTCTAGATTTTCAAAATAGAGGCTCTGCTTCTCTTATCCAGGTGAGCAAACCCATTTTATTTTACTTCTATATCTTGATGTTTGAATTGACACTGAAAGTAAATTATGAAAAGTGTTTTTTTAGTGGTAAATTAGGCCTGCATGCTTTTGTGTGTGTGTGTGTGTATGTAAATACATGAATACATCCCTGTATATATAAAAAAATTGTCTCTGTTCATTGTTTATAGGTTTTTTAAACTTGTTAAAAGAGTTCAAATCACTCCACCCAAATGATTTTGGCTATTACCTCTGAATGAAAAATGTTTGTATACATGTGACATCATTTTTAAAATTAATTTCAAGTGTTAAATTGAATATTTATTTCAAAAATAATATATAACAGTGACGATTTTAAATAAGCCCAAAATCGAATGTCTTGAATTTAAAGTTTGATCATAGGAATGGATTCGTCTTTCAAAATCATGATTTTTGATGATCATTTCAGAATTTTTGAGTTTATATTTGATGAGAAAATTTGAGTTAATCAGTAAATGGGTTTCGTTTGATTTCTAGTGATCGCAGTATGGTGATAGGTCGAGATCATTTTTGGAGGTGGTTTGGAGGTCGGGGAGCATGACAAAAATGGTTAGCGAAATTCCCGATCGCTGTGGCGGCAGCACGGTTGCTTTGTAGGATTTAAGGACCAGAATATGTCGTCGTTGTTCTTCGAGCTTGTGCGATGGCGTCGGGGCACTATAGAGGATCGAACCAGTGGGAATCGAAGGGTCATGTCATGGTGCAGCTCTGGTCGAAATTGCATGGTGTCTGGTGATCGGAATCGTTGATGCGAAGCGTTTCTTATTGACAAAGTTTGGTTCCAGTCATGTTGATGGCTCGATTTCATTTCTTCGTGAGTTCATCGAAGTTGGAAGTTTGTGTTGGTCGGCAAGGTCGACGATGACATGTTGAAGGTCACGGCGAGGGTCGGCGATGACCAGAGCGTTGGTGCACGTGCACGAGTATCAGTGATATCTGGGTTTGTTTGTGAAGTTTGGGAAGAAGGGAAGTTGCTCGGGTCGGTCTCGGGAATGATTTCGTGTTGGCTCGAAGTAATGAAGCGGGATAGTAACTCAGGTTTGGGCTCGAGAAAATTTGTCTTAGGCTTGGGTTTTGTTAAGTTGAATAAACCAAGGTTTTAAAAGCAAAAGAAAAAAATTGTTAACAAGATTATGAACAAAAGAAATATATTAGTTTTCAAAGTAAAAGATTAAACTAGTTTTCAAAAAAAACAAAGGTATTGAATAAGCTTTCAAAAAAGCTTTAAACTCTCTAGATTTTAAATGCAAATGTTTTGAAATTAAATTGCTTTGATTTGGATAATTAAATATTGGGTTGATTAGTTAAATCTCTAATTGTTTTAATTATGGTGATTAAGTTAGTGGTTTATCTTTGATTAACTAAAGTTTTAAGTAATTAAAAGTTAATCAGTTAATGAAAGTAATTAAGGCTAATTAATTATTATGATTGATTAAAAGAATAAGTAATTAATAAAATTAATTAATGGATAATTACTGAAGGTAATCAATTAATAGTTAATTACCTAATGAGTTAATTAAAGATGAATTAATTAAAGTGATTAATTAAAGGATAATTAATTAATGCGATTAATTATTGCGGTTAATTAAGTTAATTAATATTAGTAATTAAAAGATAGTTAATTATTTAATGGCATTAATTAAGGTGATTAATGGATAATTACTTATGTAATTAATTAAAGGTTAGTTAATTAAATGTTAACTAATAATTAAGGGTTAATCACTTAAAAGGGTAATTAATTTGAGGATGATTAATTTATGAAACTAATTGAGGGTTAACTAATTAATGTAATTAAATTAAGGTTAATTGATTTAAGTGATTAATTAAGGATTATTTAATTTATTAAGGATAATTGATTGAGTTAAATAATTGAGGATGATTAATTAATGTCATTAATTAATTAAAATAATAACCAATGGTTTGTAATTAATTAATGTTAATTAACCAGGATTAGTAATTTATTCATAAGTAATTAATCAGGTTTAAATTGATTATAATCAGGTGATTAATTGATCTTACTTATGGATGTATGGATTGTATTGAATGCTTTGAATCATTGATATCTCTGATGTGTGATGTTATGTGATATGAATTGCTTTGAATTGAGCTGTGAACTATGATTTTTTATCTGTGATGAATTTACTTGTTTATCTGTGAATGAAAGATAAGTTTTATAGGATTATACCTCTTATCGATATTGTTGTGCTTAAATTGATGATGGTTGTGATATGTTATTGTTGCGTGTAAAACCCCTGGACTACACCACACACACAAATATGGATTTCACGAGGAATTGGTTAAGTCGCAAATATTTTGAATTTAATATTATTTTATTCAAAATGGTAAAAGAATTTCAAAGTTGAATTTTGAATCCAAAAATGGTTTGGAAGTGAAATTGGGTTCAATATGAAAGGATTTTTGAAGTTAAAATTATTTTGAATGGCTTGTTAAAGTTTTGAAATTAAATAGTTTAATTTGAATTTGAATTCAAGATTTGGAGTTGAGTTCTATGTATATATGTTTATCATTTTGGAAACTATGGTTTAAAAAGGATATACAGGTGTTATAATGTATATATATGGATTGTAAGCCATTTAAGTATTTTAAATAAATTATTTTGGGAATTTGAATTTAATGCAAATAAGAACTTGCCTAGGATACGGTGGTTCGCTGATTTTCTTTTAAAAGGCTATAACTTATTCATATTTAATCGTAATTTCTCGAAACGAAAAACATTTTTTTTTTCAAATGATAATAGCTTCCATAAAAAGAAACGATTTTCAGTTTTTGTTGAAAGGATTTGAAGTTGTGGGTGAATCAAATTGAAAATAGTTTTGAAAACTACAAATAAATCTTTGTTAAAGATTTGGTGAACATTGTTGCAAATTGAAAAGGATCTTAAAAGGTGAATCTTTTGTTTTAAAAAGATTGAAATGGGAATTTGTTTTAAACCATTCAAAAGGAATGGTTTTGGGCTGAAAAGTTGTGACTTAACTAAGATTCCAATATATCCATATGTTTTCAAAATTAGCGCTCATTATTCGATTTAGCCAGGAGAGGAATTTATGTCATAAAACCCATTCTGAATTAATGATACTACGAATTGGATAGCATTTGAAGATGGTGGTGAAGACCGGGTATTTTCGAAAGCGAAAGAATTACCTGTCGAACGTCTCTACACCGAATGGCCCCGGTATAGAGATTTCCCTATGTGATTGGGAGTCCGGATGTGATTAGGGATTATTAGGATTTGCAAGGACTTCTTTTGAAGTTCCTTCGGTTCCATTCAGACCCAGGATGGACTTGTATGGATGTATTTCTGACGTTACACTTTGAGATGTAAAGCTGGTTTCTATAAATACATTTCTGTTTGGTGGCGGAGAATTTATTCTCTTAGCATAACAGCCTTCTCTGAGACGTACGAGCTCAGAGGTTATGTAGTTGATGGTTACTAGTGATATATTCCCAATTTGGTAATGTGGCATGCTAAATGTTGCTGATCATTGGTTGATCGAAGCATGGCTTTGGTGAAAAGCTTAGCTTTGTGGACAAGACCTCGTCGGACCTCACACCTCGGAAATAGTCCAAACTGGAAGGATGTAGCAAGATTATAAGGGTCGTGCCCTTTAGGGTATGTGCATTTCCTTCTGGATAAAAAGTGGTATCATGGTATGGATCCCAAATATTTAACTTATGTAGTTGTTGCAATTTGTTGGTGTTGAGAGCTCTCGGATAAAGGTCGGTAACGACCGAGGGATGGCATACTCGTGTCAGTAGTTACCTAGTTATAGAGGTAACCCGACCGTGTGTTGGCAGAGAGCCGCTTAGGTTCTCAGGGCTACCCTCCAGAGGGGTACAGATTCGGTGAAGGAAGTTCCTTAGCCTGACCATTTGTTGAAAATCCAAACAAAACAATACGAGCCATGTACAGTTTTAGTTGTATAACCTGCCATGGAATGTGGTGGTAACCTGCCATTGAACGTGGTAGCTATAGTAGGTATACTATAATGGTAGTATGCTGACTAAGATTAATATTACACTTTAAAAAAAAATTCTGCACTAAGCACTAATAATAATATCAAAAGAATTTTTGCATATCAAGCATGTTTGACTATCATAAGGAGAAATCTCCTCCAAGTATGCGATCGCAATGCTTGTGTGGTGGGAGGCCTTATGGTAGTTTTATTTTTCAAAAAGCATAGCGGATTTCTTTTTGTTTCTTTTGTTAAAGATAAACTGTTTCTGTTTTCTCACACCAATCCCTTGACTGACTTGGAGTTTATTGTTCCCTTTCTAAACTCCGGCTGCCATAATTTTCCATACTTGTAGCCTAGAGTCAGGTTAACAGATATTGTCTAGTAGATGTGGCTTTTTGGTAGTCTTTGGAGTCTTTGGATTTTGAAAATCGCATTCTGCACCAGATTTTCCTAACTTCAGCTTGATGGTGGTTCGAATTTTTGGTTTGGAGCTTTGGAGCTTTGGCATTGGAGGTGCAATCTGTTGGATTTTCTTTCTCTCTTGAAGATCATGTTGGAAGATTTCTTTCCGCTATTGTACTTTGGCTCTGATGTTGGTAATCCTTTGTATCAGATTGTTGTATCATTGTTGTGTATCATAAAATTATTCTTTCTGTTTCTACTGTGTTGTTATCGCCTAATGTTGTTATAAGCTCCGGTAAACTAGAATCAACGTTTGAATCTGCGTCATTCGAATATGGGTGAAGTATTTGATGTCGATTTTCGAAGGTCGAGTCAGGGTCGTGACAGGTGAATTATTTTTAAGAAATCACTATCAAACTATAGTGATATTTTCCACAATATTTATTTAAAAAAAACAAAGGAAAGAAGATCTCAACTCCCACATGACTTTTGAAATGCTTCAAATTTTATATCTTGAATTAAGTAACAAATTTTTAACATAAAATGATTTTTCCAAAGTGGAAAGAAGATGGGACAAAAGAGAAAGGATTTAAGAAGATGAATGAAATAAAAAGGATAAGGGGTGTGTGTGTTTATAAGATAAATTGAAGATTTATGAAATCAAGTATGCAAGATATATTGAAAAACCAAAATGTCCTTAATCAAAAGTTTCAACCCTCGCATCACTTCTAAAGCCACCAAAAAGTCACAAGAATATATGGTGGTTAATAGGGTGAATTGTGTACTTAAGTTGATTTTTAAATTTACAATTTGAAATCCATCATTTTCTAATTTAAATATACTTATTTACACATTATAAATTTAAATATTCCTTTTAAAAACTTTAAAATTTTATTTTTTAAATATAAATGAAGTTATTACAACCTTCTACAACTTGTCGTTTGATAAAAAGTCAGAAATCCATAAAAGGGTTTTAATCATATTTTCTATTTTTCATCGAACTACCTATTTATGTAAAAAAAATTCAAAAATGAGTTTTCTATCATTGGTTATAAATTAAAATAGGATTATTTAATTATTAAAACCATAAATTGAATATCTAAAATAAATTAAATATTCAAAAATCAAGATGATAAAATTCCAGATCGTTACAGGAGTGAGACAATGTATACTAAATATCTAAACATATAGTACAAACTACAATATCTGAGCAAGTAGGACAAGATATAGTAGATATTTAAACATATAGTACTGACTTCAATAAGTATCTGAGCAGGTGGGACAAGGTATAAAAAATATTTAAACATATAATACAAACTTAAGTAAATATCTGAGCGGGTGGGACAAGGTATAATAAATATCTAACATATAGTACAAACTTCAATAAATATCTAATTAGATTTTGAGATATTTTTACAACTCCAAGAGCTTATATATATATATATATATATATATATGTTTTTGTGTAGGTTTATTTTGAAACTTAGAATCCACACCGAATATAAACATGAACCTAGTGAAAAGGTTATTTTGCTTCTCTTCTTTCTCTTCATCTTGGTCAACTTGAGGTGATAGTCATATACACAAAGATTCTCAATAACAAGTAAGGGTATCTAACGCACTAGAACTTATTCAGTTACAGGAGATGGAGGAATCTTCCAAACAAGGTGGTAGTGTTATAGTGCATAAAGATATGCAAAAGGAAAGAAATTATCAATCAAAGCATGATCGAATAATGGAAGATTACTTCAACGATGATCCATGTTTTGACATGGTGAAGTTTAGAATTAGCTATCGCATTTCCAAAAACATATTTGATCAAGGTATGACAAGATTAGGGGAGAGAAACTTATATTTCACACAAAATATTAATACATGTGATCATTTAGATTCTTTGAAACATTAAAAAATGACAAGCGGCTTACAAATGTTAGCGTATAGGGAAAGTTTTGATAAGTAAGAGCAATATGTCTGAATCGGAGATTCTACCTCCAACGAATGCTTAAAATAATTTTGTAAAACAGTGATCTTAGCTATTGATGCGGAGTACCTTAGAGCACCGACAATGATGATGCAAATCAATAATTGGCTATGGTTAAACAACGTGGATTTTCAAGTATGTTGGGTAACTTAGATTGTATCCATTAGCATTAAAAAAATTGTCCAGTTGTAATGCAAGGACAATACATCGTACAGTACTACTACAAGGCAACGATGGTTTTGGAAGCTGTAGCTTCATTTGATTTATGTATATGTAAAGCTTTTTCGGTATACCTGGGTATTTAAACGACATTAATGTTTTACATTGGTCTTACTTATTTAGCTCCTTATCTAACAATAATGTACCAGATTGTAATTACATGATAGAGGATATACGAAATAACATATAATGCTACCTTGTTGATGGAATATATCCAACTTGAAAAAGTTTGGTTAAAGCTTCAAAAATCCTCGTAACAAGAAGGAAAGAAAATTTACTACAAAGCAAGCTAGTTTAAGAAAAGACATTGAGCGTGCTATCGGGGTTCTATAAGGTAGATTCTAAATTCTATGAAAGGAGATGTACTGCCATGACACTGAAGTGATATCGGACATAATGTACCATTTCATAATACTTCATAACATAATTGTTAAAGAAGAGAGGGGTGGTTATATACTACAGTTGTGTAATCATTCGGAATTAGCACATGCTTTTGGGACTCCTCCTTTCAAAGAACCAAACACTTATGCACAGTACAGAATAGTGTTATGGAGATCAGAGAGCCTAAGGGTCATATGAATTTTCATATAGAACTAATGGGCCACTATTATCGTTTTGTAGTTAATAGTTGAGTAATAATGAAATTATTATTATGTATTTATTTTCAGTGTTGGATGTTGTACTAGTCGCAGCTGCTATATTTATAGTTTAATGTTATCGTACGAATTTGCTGAGATTATAAATTGTTGTTGCATATAGATTCAGAAGTATGTAACAAAAGGATAAATTACAATACATAATAACTACCAACTTTTCCAAAAAAAACAGATACATTATGGTAATAATCCAACACATGATAATGATTACCTAAAATACACGATAGTTAAACCGTACGAGGACGATAATTACTAAGGAAGCACATTATTAAACCAATATACTTGGACATTATCTAGATATTTTTTTCTTCTTAGGTACAGTTGTTAAGCACAAGTTCCAATCTTCTCACTTTTGATTGCATTTCAAATGCATACTCTCTAGCTCGTCGGTAGAATTGTAGATCAATACACTGGAAGTTGCCACATCCATTCCAATTATCCCTGCATATAAAGTATATTTGATGATGCCAAACTTTGATCAACACTCAATAATTGATTACAAGTAACCTATAAGAGCTAGATCTAACAGACAACACTTGAAGTAAAAGGAATAGAATCGAAATAATGTAGAGAGATATAAGATGTGACAACCGGAATTTTTAAATATTTGAAATCGGAATATTTAATTGATTTTAAAAATTCAAAAGTTGATTTTCAACTTGAATTTTAAATATCACCATTTGGTTGACAAATAAACTATTGAATTAAACAATTGGAAATCACGTAAAATATGAATTTTGGGATTTCGAGTCTGTTAAAAATAATTTAAAGGTTTACAAAATTTATATTGATAATACTGGAGATAATAGAACTTTGAAAAGTTGAATTTAAATGTGTTTTGATCAGTTTTGAAAATATATTGTTTAAATTGATATTTAAAAATAGCCATCCGAGGCATAGTCTCCGAATTCGATGAAACCAGTTCCATTGGATTCGTAGTAGTGTATTATCATCGGATTTCAGTTTTCATAGTGTTTGGAGTGATCGTTTGGCCGTAAGGTAGATAAATGCGTTGAAGTCTATATAAAAATTTAATATAATAACTGGGTCCAATATCTATCTTCTCCATACGATCAAATTAGGACTTGAAACCTTTTCCATTGCATTCGGAATAGGGGTTTAACATTATAAACGCCTAGCGGCATGCCTTGATTGGAGATCAAGATTGTGAGTTGCGGAAATCGAGACGTTTTAAATTTGAATTTAAATATAAAAATTTTAAATCTAATACTGGCAGGCCTTTGAAGACACGTATTCTACTTTTCAACACGTAGCTTGCCTCTTCAAACACTTATCCTAGTAGATTAACACGTTTCTTCTTTTAAAAAAAAAGAATCTATCGTTCAAGAAATAAATGGCCGAAACCATCAAATTCGAAAAAATTAAAAATAAAAAGAAAGCGCTGCCTCGTTTATAAATTAACGCTTATTCCCATTCTTCTTTAAAATCAATAATGGC
Source organism: Allium cepa (assembly GCA_030765085.1). Taxonomy (NCBI): domain Eukaryota; kingdom Viridiplantae; phylum Streptophyta; class Magnoliopsida; order Asparagales; family Amaryllidaceae; genus Allium; species Allium cepa. The sequence goes on from CM060944.1 coordinate 396,573,753, forward strand.
CTCATTGGAATCGGCTTCGATCGAAGAAATGGCAGACGAGATTGCTGATAGCAGGGCCACGAGTTCGAATTCATTCGAACAAGTAGGAGGGTGCGCAACGTCTTGTGATGCGTGCGATATTGGACGGCGATGAATTCGAGAACCACCAGGGTTTCACGGTGGGGAGGGTCGCCTTTCAACAACGATAGAATCTCGCGAGGTCTAGGGCATCGCGTTGGATGTAGGGGTCGGCTAGAGTTTCGCGCGTAGGCGAGGCTGTAGGGCGCTTCTCGAGATGGAGTCGCATCGCGAAGAGTAGCACGGCAAGCAGAGCGTCGATGATCGACGTTTTGGTAACTCGTTTTCGACGATAACAGTAAGGTATTATTTTAATTTGGATTTCTGAATTTGGGAATTGTTGATTTAATTAAAAAGTTTTTAATGGAATTTTATATTGTCCCTTTTCTGTAATGTTTGGGTTATTTTCAAGGAAAGATATAAATATAAATGTATAAACACACATACATATTTTATTTTAAATATATATATATATATAAGGAGATAAATATATATATATACATACATGTAAAGGCAGGGTTTTGAAAATGGAAATTTTAAAAGTTGAGAAGTTCTGCATAAAACTAGATTTATAAAAATCTATAAAGATTGTTTTTAAAGTATATATATGAAGTTTCAAAAGTGTGTGTGTGTGTCTATATATATATATTCATACACACATTTTAGATATACTAGTTTATTTTAAGTAATGGATTATGGCGCCTTACTTGTTTTATCAACTTATTTAGTTACTAAAGATTATTTCAAGGGAAGGGCTGTTTAAATTTTAAATATGAGTTTAAATTAAATTTATTAAATGATAATTTATTGCTTGATCAATTAAAATATTAATAAACCGTATAAATGTTTATACAAGGTCTAAAATCGTGAAGTGACAGAGTCGAGATTGAAGTGGATTACAAAAATCAAAGGTGAGTTAATCTCACTCATTTGGATTACCGTAATTTAAATAGTTAAATTTAAATTATTGAATGGATTGCTTGAGTTGATAATTTATTATCTATCTGGATGTGATATTATACATAATAGTATATATATATATATATATATTGGAGTGATTGATTTCCCAAATTATATAGCGGATGAGACCCTATGTGCTCCGCATAATAACGGATGACCCTTTATACCGCGATATCCGGCCTTGAAGCAGGATTGGTATTTTAAATTGTTATGCTAACATTTGTAGATGTAGGGAAACAGGTTGGAGGGATCCAATTGGATTTCTCAAAATGTTGAATTTATTTTTCATTAATGTGATTTATGCGATAATCTGTGATGATTATATTGTTTATATTGGGAATTGAAATTATTGAATTCTATGGCTTAGTGGAATATATATTGGTAATCGAGAAAATGAAATATATAAAGTTTGGATATTTTTTTAAAGGAAATAAAAAGGGAAATTTTAAGTAAAATAATTATAGTGAATTCAAATAAATTAAGGATTGAATTTGGGGAAAAGATAAAGGTTTGATTTTTAAAATTTTAATAAATAAATTCCGAATATGGAAAAAGAGAATTTTGAATAAAAGGGAAATAAATGAATTTTTAAACTTAATTGATATTATTTAAAGGAATAAGGAATTTATTCTAAATTCAAGGTTAAAATTCGTTTAGAAAAGAAAACGAAGAAATTTGGGGAAGTATGAAATTGGTATTTTCAGTTTAAATAAGATTTAAAATTATAATAAAAAAGGTAAATTGAAAATTAATGGGTTTTGAAATAAATTAAGTAGGCAAAGGAATTTATTTAAAATGGAGTTAGTTTTGAAAATCAATTTGAAAACTGATTAGGTGCTCGAAACTGGAATTAAAGGCGAATGAGATTATGGAATTTATAAACGGGGTTTACAAAAAAGTGAAATACTTATCAAAGGATAATTTGGAAGTATAAATTCAGGATGAGAATTTATAAAGGAATGGGTAATTTGTTTTAAAAATAAATAGTGGTTTAGTTATAAAAGTGTGAAAGAAAAGTGTATTTCCCAGAAAAGCCGAGTACGTTTTTCAAGCAGATTTTTAAGTATAAGTTAAAAGTTTTGAAGTTGTTTTTAAAAAAGATTGTTTTTGAGAAAATTATTATTTAAGTTGTTTGAAATTTTAAAGATTAATATTTATCAAATTAGTTATAGCATTAATTATTTTAAAATTTTAATTGGTATTATTATTTAAAAAGATAATTTTTAATATTTATATTTTATAAATTAGTTTTATTTTAAAGATAGTTTGGCTAAAGTTTTTGTTTGAAAAACTTGTACAGAATTTCGTAACTTTTATTTTAAAATTTGTTTGGCTTAAGATTTACATGTGAAATTATTATAAAATTTCATAACTAGTAATTTAAATAAAGTCTTTTCGTGAGGAAGACAAGAGCTTGGAGTCGAAGATGGAGCAGTGAAGTGCACGGGCTAATCGCTACTAATCCTGAGGGTGATTCCAAAATGGATGAGTAGGAATAGTGCCTTCGGTTCCGTTCGAACCGGGAATGGACTTGTATGGATGAATGCTTTCAGAACATCGTCAGGAGGACGGTAAGCATTCTAAGTGAAAAAGTTCTAAATGGTAATGCTGAGCCTCGAACCTCATCAACCGAGAATGACTAAAAATCAGGGGTTATGCAGCAAGGCTAAGTGGGTAGCACCCAATTAGGGTAAGGTTATCCGTGTCTAGAGGTCCCTTTTTATTCAGCTGTGTGGGCGGTTGCTAATCCCAACCATGGGGTGATCTTATTCGGACTATCTAGTAAGGGGTAGCTTCGGTCTTGTGTTGTAGGGGATCAGGTTGGATCCTCGGTATGCTGATCTAGACAAGGTACCGTGACAGGTTGTACCCCAATGCCTAGTCATTAGTTAGAAATCCATTCCCCCTACGTGTCTTTACGGTTTTGTTTATAGAACCTAGTATTGCTGAAATTTAATGAATGTAAAAACTTCGACTATTTGAATAAGTATTTGTATATAGACACTACCCAAATGTCAGAGGATTTGTTAAGAAATGTTTTGGTTATCGTAAGGTAAAAACCCGGCATGTTTATTTGTGGCGTGATCTTACGAGATACCTTTGGTTTCGAAAAGGATTTTGAAAACTTTAATAATCCAATTGAGTTTGTTTTATCACCCTAGTTATTCAGACTGACTTGGGTGTTATTTGACTATAATGCTTGGGTCAAACCGAGTATTATAGAGTACAGATTCTGGATGGACTGCTATAGAGCTCGAAGACGAGCTGGATGTCGAGACGTATCACACATATTTGATGTATGTTTCGCTGTGTCTGATTAAATGCATGGTTATTTTGTGAGGACAGGTTAATATAACTGTCCTGTTATGTGTTGGATGTTATTGTACTCTGATGTTGTAATGTATAAACAAATATAGTTCTTTTGTATTAAATTTTAATCATTCATCTATTATATATTGTTCCGCTGTGGTTGTGAGATTCTGATATTGTTTCTATTTTTTCTTCTACCTCCTTCTTCTTTAACCCTAATGGTTTTCTTTTTCGGCATTCGATTGTTTGACATTTGGTACAGTGGACGTATTGATGTCGATTTTTGGGCATCGAAAAATCGGGCCATTGCATAAGATTTTATAGTAGTTCGCCAATCTTTGGCCTATATCCACATTATAGTTTTGTTGCTTATAAATTTCATGAAGTTTTCTTAAGATTACAATGGATTTGAAATAGAATAAGTCACAAGTATAGGGGATAGACAGATTCTATGTATTAGAATTGCCCAATATAGCTGCCCTGGTGACTATTGTGTGGAAATAGGAGGTGAAGAAGAGGCAGAGCTTCTGTGTAATGACGGCAGAAACCATATCCTGTTATGGTTCCACTATGGTCTGTATTTATGAGGATAGGGGAGGAGTTGGGTCAAAAGCCTGTTTACAACAAAGTCTAATAGTCAGCCCAGGGTTGTATAAGAAAACTCGATGTCATCCGAGTTGAATAAACAACTCAATACCGAGTCAAATGACTCGGTACCAAGGCATTTCCATAAGTGGAAATGACTCCTCCTCTTTTGCACTTCCTTTTCGCCTTCGAGCGGATGTGTTTCATGGCTTTTCTCTAACAATCTGGTTGGCATTAGCGATAGTTCCTTCATTACTTGGATTTTTTTTGCCTATTTGAGTTATCTTCTCTTCAAACTTGATGATTGGTCATCCGAACCATATGAAAACACTTAACTGCAAGCTAGGTGAGTAGAAAATAACTTGCATTAAGTTGGTTGGTTGTTCTGGGGTCACGAAATGACTCAGCATCAAGTTAAATGACTTGGTGCTAAGTGGTTTCCTTAGATGATTTAGTGGTAAAATTATCCAGGATCTCTTTTTTCTATTTCCTAAGCATGCTTGCCAAGTTTCAAGTCATTTTGTCTTCGTCTCGATGTTCTAACTCCTTTCAGTCTCTGCTTGGTTAAAAACCCAGTAAACATTTTCCCCCAAAGTATGCTTTTGTTGAACACAAAGTATGCTCTGGATCAAGACAAGTTCTAGATTGTTATCCTAGCAATTCCAGTTGATCATTTGAGAGTCGTCTCGAGAAGTTGCTTTTTACTTCGTTGATTTCCATTAACCGTCCAACTTAATAGTCATTAGAACTCCCATTTTCCTGCATTCGCAACATAATCTTTTCCCTAAAGTCTACGTTGTGCCCTAAGATAGCATGGGGACTCCCTGTAATGGTTTTGGGTTGGAGGTAGGGAGGAAAATGACACGACACCAAGTTGTTGTAACATCCCCTTACTCACAAGCCCAAAGCTAAGGGCTACGGAGGCTGCGGTCGTCCAGGGTTATTAATCCTCGGCGAAAAAATACGGTGATATTAGATACATTGATACACGAAAACATAATAATATGTGAAAATTTTAAATAGCGAACATGCTCCACGTTCCATTTCAAAATATTCCAAATTGATTACATAATCCCAGTATGCAAACCACATTCAGATAACATATAATTAATACAAAATATGCCTAGAGCGACATACGAAGATATCCCCTGGATGATCAGAGTACATATAATAAGGCACTAAAACAATTTGCCTTTACAATATAAACACATAGCGGAAATAAAAGAACTGTAATAACAAGCTTGCCTCCTTCACATCCTCAGAATCTTTATTCGTCCAAAAGAACACATAGAAACCTTAACTCTCAACCTACTCGAAATTAATTGAGTAACAGAGAGTTTAAGGGGAAAACAAAAACTTCGAGTCAGACATAAAGCCTAGTATGAATAATAATTTACCATCTCAAACCATTTAGATATCTAGTGGGACCACACCGCTTAGCAGAACGTGTTTTCCCCTCACTGGTATCCCAAAACATTAATAAAGCCATATACTGCTCTTGCATCCACAATGGTCAAAAATAGTGCTTCAGAACATTATGATGATATGCAAAATAAGTAAAATTAAATCTGGATTATCCATCCCCATTCATTCTGACTGTCTTTCTCAATTATAGTTTTAAAGGTCGCTATTAACTAGTTAATTGTTTACAGACTATCTGTCTGATTTCTTAGTTTTCATGGGATCACTAAGAACTTATTGGTAACTCCAATATCTTTTCCTTATCCTAGATTTCATGGGCTGACTAGGTACCTATTGACTATCTATCAACATCTTAATCCAGATATATTTTTCATGGGGGGATTATAAACCTATTGGCCCCTACCAATAAGCTTACTATGAACCTATTGGCCCCTGCCAATAACTTTTGTTATACACGGTTTTCATAAGCTTATTACGACCCTATTGGCCCCTGCCAATATCTTTAATAAAGATTTTAACATTTCCTAAGTTATATTCACTACTGGGTCAACCTAACTGGTTATTCTACCCTTTCCCAAAATTCTGTTATGGGTTAATTACAATGTGAATAAATCATGAAGAAGTAATCATAACAACAAAATAATACCAACACATGTGGTATATAATCCTTGAATCATCTATATATATATATATATATATATATATCCTGTTTAAAGACTTTAACCTTTATGTAAATGAAAACTTCTTCATTTTGAAACCCTTTATTTGTTTATACCATGGTTGTTCTTTTAAACTGAGATTAGATTTATGTTTTGAGATCTTAAAATGTCTCTTTTGAAACCTCTGGATGACTTCTGTCAAAAGCGAAAACCTCTTTTCAAAACATAATAAACATACCTTTACAAGCCCTTGATAAATATTCTCTTTCGAAACCAAACATACCTTTCGATGGTATCAAAACGTTCTTTAAAACATAGCTTCGGAACAAAGGAAAGTATCCCCTTTGAAAGTATTAGGTTTATTCTTTTTGAAAACATTATTTGGGTCGAAATGGTCATATACGAAGCATCTCTTTCGAAACTGTTATAAAGTTTTTTAGGGAAAAAGGTGAGGGTGTCGAAACCATCTATTCGAAAGCATAAACCTTTAAATTAAAACTTTGAAGGATATAGTCGAAACCTCTTCCGACTCTATTGCCTTCAAAACCCCTAACTCCTTTCGAAAGCATTTAGGAAGTGGCTTGGCTTAGGTTAAAATAGAGATAACCTTTCGAAGGTATTGATGGCTTCAATACATTCGAAAAGACAATAACGGATGGGTCTCGACTAGGTCGGAACCAATCCTTTCGAAAGCTCTTATTTAAAGAAATAGGTACCTCTTTTAAAGCTAATACTTTAACATAATAAAGCAACCCTCCCTGTAAGCTATTTATATAAACCCTTTCGAAAGCATATGTTTCGACTGTATCGACAACTTTAAGTAAAACTGCACAAGAACTTAGCTTTTGAAAGTAGAATAAGGTTTCGATCCTATAGAGTTTGGTCGAAAGCCCTTCGAAAACTAGGCAGGAGCTCATCTTTTTTAAACTTTGGTGTTGACCCTAACAGAAGCATTATTATCGACACCCTACCTTTCGCTACTCACCAATCCACTTCGTACCAATACCATTGATACCATGTGCATTGGTTTCGACTGAGATGGAGTGGAGGTAAAGGAGATAAAAGTACGTCTAAAAAAGGCAGAATTACCTTTTTTTGAAAACGTTAATTTATAGCTACATATGGCAATTACTTTATAACTAATCTTCTTGTTGTAATACCTTGATTGGTTACTTCAAAACTTTTCAAATGCTTTACCATTAAACTACCGTATTCATTAGAGATAAGTCTAAATAAATTCAAACTTTTAATCCCTTCCATTTACAAAACCAGTATTTGCGGATAAGTCCTTCTATTGAAATAGTTTATTTTCCCTAGTAAATAACTGGAAAAAATCACCAAAAGTCACAGAAATTCAATTTTTTACATGTAATCAAACATATTAAAATTTGAGACCCATTTCTTCCTGAAATACTCCAAATAAATTTTAAATCCAATCATATCATATTTTCCTTTAGGAATTCACAATAAATTCTCTATAGCTCGGAAAATTTAAAAATTTAAAACCCATCTCCAAAATCATGTTTTACTTAACATAAAAAATTTCCACGGCATTCTAAAATCATAGACTCTCGGTTTTATATAAAAACGATGCAAATTCATATGTAAATGAATTCAATTAAATCAAACATATTATAGTTCAAGCATATCATCGTAAAAACAGATTTAATCATATATTCAAAAACATATAATCATAGAATAAAATAGAGATGGTATGAAATTATTATTCACCTTATATATGATAAGGAATTTAAGATTTGTTGTTGAAAAATGCTTCCTAGCTTTGATACTCGGCTTTAAATTGAATTCTCCTTTTTTCCTTCTTGTTAATGGCCGGCTCTAATTTAGTTTTTAATTCGCATTCATGGAAATGAGAAAATGAAACGTGAATGAGCAATTATAAAGGAGTATAGCCGTGTGTAATAAAGCGGCTATTTACTAATATGCCCATTTGTAAATTTGATTAGCTTATAAATAAATTTAAACCCATTTAGTTTATTATCAAGCAAGGCCCAATATAAAATTTATTCACATCTAAATCCCCTTATTATCATTAATCTATTTAATTTATCTAATTAAATTTCTTGGATAATGTTATCAAAAATTAGGGATGTTACAGACTCCCTCTAAAGAATTTCATTCTCAAAATTCAGTAATGAATAAATACTAAACATAGCATATCATCTGTAACAGCTCCTAATAACCATAAAAACCAAAATAGCCTATCTGACTAGCAACTATCTATATAAATCTAATATAGACATACCTCAAAGTAGATCAGGAAAAGTTTCTCTAATTCTGTCCTCTGTCTCCCAAGTACAATCCTTCTCATTGTCACTCCACTGAACTTTCACCAAACTGGCTGTCTTGTTACTTAATCTTTTCTCATCTCTTGCTACAACCTGAACTGGTTGTCTAACAAAAGTCAAATTAGGCTCTACTATTAAGTCTTCCAACACTGTCGAAGAGATAGTAGTCTTTGGATCATGCACATACTTGCGAAGATGTGACACATGAAATACGTTATGGACACCTACCATACCACTCGGTAACGCTACTCTGTATGCGAGCTTTCCAATCCTCTCTATAATCTGGAATAGTCCTACATATCTCGAGGCTAACTTCCTAGATTTTCTAAATCGTACCACAACCTTCATTGGTGATACCTTAATGAAAACTTTATCCTCAACTGAGAATTCAGGTCCTTACGCATTGTATCCACGTAACTCTTCTGTTTTGGACTGAGCTTCCTTCATCCTTCCTTGGGTTAACTCAATCTTTTCCGATGCCTCTCTAATCAAATCGGGACCTAAGACTAATCTGTCTCTACTCTCCAACCAACATGCTAATGATTTGCATGGCCTTCCATACAAGGTTTCAAACAACACCCATTCCTATAATGGTCTGATAACTGTTATTATAGGAAAACTCAACTAAATGTAAGCGATCTTCACAAGATCCACAAATATCCAATACACAAGCTCTCAATAAGTCCTCGAGTACCTTATTGACTCTCTCTGTCTGCCCATCAGTCTTAGGATAATATGCAGTACTCATATTAAGCTTAGCACCTAATACCTCCTATTGACTCTTCTAGAATTCGCTAGTGAACAAAGCATCTTTGTCACTAACTATACTACTAGCAACTTCATGCAGTCTAACCATGTTATTCATGGACGACTTAGCAAAAATAGGTGTCGTCCGGGTTGACTTAACTGGAATGAAATGGGCACTTTTGGTCAATCTGTCCACTATAACCCATATATTTTCATTGCCCCTATTTGTCCTTGGCAACTTGTTTATAAAATCCATGGATATGGAATCCTATTTCCAAACTGGAATCTCTAAAGTTTGAAGCAACCCATTCGGCTTTTGATGTTGGGCTTTAACTTGTTGATAGTTTGCACACTGCTTAAACCACAAGCCAACATACCTGTTCATACCTTCCCAATGGAAGCTCCTCTTCAAATCCTGATACATCTTAGTCCCTCTATGATGAATCGTAAACTCGGACCGATGACATTCTTCATGAACGTCTTTTCTTAAGTCCTCAATATTTGGAACACAAAATCATCCCTTCATTCTCAACCATCCTCTCTAGTCAAGGATAAAATCCTTTGGATCATCAATCTCAATTCTAACTAAGCCTTCTGATCCTCTCAGCCAACACTGGATCCTCCTTCTGCTTAGAAGCAATTCTCTCAACCAATACAGATCGAACATCTAAATAAGACAACCTGATGGAACTCTGACTAGAACCAGGAGTCGATCTTAACTGCACATCACAACTAACTAAAACTTGTAAATCTTTCCACTCTGCTAACATAGCTAACACCACATTCTGATGTTTTCTGCTAGGATCATCAACTACCTTATTACATTTTCCCGGTGTATATATGTACCAAAATCATATGCATCCAAAATCTCCAGCCACCTCTGTTACCTCATATTCAGCTCCTTCTGAGGGAATAAATACCATAAAGACTTATGATTGGTATAAAGCTCAAACCTCTCCCCTAAGAGATAATGTCACCAAATCTTCAATGCAAAGATCACAGTTGCCAACTCCAAGTCGTGAGTAGGATATCTAACTTCGTGCGGTCTAAGCTGTCGTAAAGCATAGGCAATGACTTTACCATTCTACATCAATGCTACTCCTAATCCAGTTCCACATGCATCAGTGTATACCACCAACACTTGGTTTCCGTCTGCAGCTACAAGCACGAGTGCATTGGTCAACAAATGCTTTTAATTAAGGAATGCTTTCTCACGTTTATATAACCAAACAAATTTCACCTCCTTTCTGGTAAGCTTAGTTAAAGGTGCTGCTATCCATGAGAAATCCTTAATGAATCTTTGGTAGTAACCAGCAAGTCCAAGAAAACTCCTGATCTCATTCACCATCTCTGGTCTCTTTTGATTAATCACGGCTCCGATCTTATCTGGATCGACTGAAAATCCTTTCTCTGAAACCACGTGACCAATAAATTTAACCTTTTTCTTCCAGAAATGACACTTGGTAAACTTCGCATTTAGCTGATTGTGCCTCAACGTCTCTAGTACCACTCTAAGATGAACTTCATGCTTTCTCTCATCCTTAGAGTAGACTAGAATGTCATTTATAAACACCAGTACAAACCTATCCATGTACTTTCGAAAAACACAGTTCATCAAATCCACAAAGAAACAAGTGCATTCGTTTATCCAAATGTCATCACCAACCACACATATGAACCATACCTAGTTCTAAATTTTGTCAAAGGAATATTGTCCTCCGCCACTCTTAACTGCTTGAAAAATGTCGCAAAATCTAACTAGGAAAACACTCTGGCTCCACTCAACTGATCGAACAGATTATATGTTTTTGGCAAAGGATATTTTTTCTTAGTCTTCCTTTCATTTAATTTATGATATTCGATACACATCCTCAACGACCCATCTGGTTTCTTCACGAGAACTAGGGCGGCTCCACAAGGCAAACTACTTGGTCTAATAAAATTCCTTCCGTTAAGATCCACTAGCCGCACCTTCAATTCTTTCATCTCAATAGGTGTCATCCTGCTAGGGGGTCACTCATAGGTTCATCTCCTGGTACTAGATCTATTATAAAATCAACCTTTTTTGGTGGTAGTTTAGTGACTGGCTCAAAGACATCTGCAAACTCTCTTGCTACCTGAACCTGACTTAACTCCTCTCTTATCTCCATAGTACTAAACAAAGTACTAATACTCCGGATAGAATTCTCTACCGAGAATATTACTCGGTTATGACTATCAGGGTGTCTCGGTGATATCTCTCTATCCTGGCAAAATATTTTAGCCTCATGACTACCCAACCAATCCATACCAAAAATGATCCTGTAGTCTACGAAATCAATAAAATATAAACCGCATGTGAACTTATGTCCTCACAAATAAAGCTCTAACTGGTCACATTTAACTCTAAAGTGGCATACCATCCTATTGGATTCGCAACCCTTAAGGAAGTAATAAGGTAGGTGGGTTCTAAACATAATCTATCAACCAAACACTAAGATACAAATGAATGTGATGCACCGATATAAAAAAGTACTCTAATCGAATACTTTGAATCAAAAGCATACCTTCCATCAAATTCTTTCCCCTATCTACTGCAGTAGGTCTAGCTAGTCCAATAGCAAAGACCTTTCCTTTATCCCCCTTGACTAGTTTCGGGCATTGATTCTTGTAATGCTCAACTTGATCACAGTTGAAGCACTTCACATTCTTCTTGGTTGCAGCTTTCTTCCCATTTCCTGACCGAAACTCACTCGCAAAGTGACCCTTCTTGTCACACTTATAGCAAACTGTCTTAGCCTTTGACTACTTAGTAGTATCTCCCATTTAAGCTCCCTTCTATTTATAGAACTTCCTCTTCTTCCCTTAAGAACCCTGAGTTTCCAATGGCTTCTCCTTAGCAAACTCAGCAAGTAACTCCTCATGGTGAATGGCCATCTCCACCAATACATTATAAGAATCACGGACATGTGTCATGGTCATTCTAGTAAGCTCGGGCCTCAATCCCTGAATGAACCTCTCATTCCTTCCAATGTTAGTATCTATAGTAGCATATCCATATCGAGATAGCTCTTCAAACATAGTAGCATACTCACCTATTGATATATCTCCTTGAACTATATCCATAAACTTCTTCACCTGTTCTGAATTAGCAAACTCAGATTCAAACTTCTACTCGAATCTTGTTTAAAATCAGCCAAAGTTAACTGCTCTTTCGAAACTGCGACAGTGACACTATTCCACCAATGTAGTGCTGACCCTGCAACTGTTTAGAGGCGAACCTTCTCTTTTTCCATCATTCATGCCCAAAACAATAAATATATGCTCATAATGCAACAGCCAATTCTGAACCTATATGGCACTCTCTGTTCCCAAGAATGGCTTCCCACCCAAACTGGTGTAATGTCTACTCAGTCCCAACTAGAGCCATAGGATTAGCTCTTCCTACATTTCCTACAACACTAGCAGCAGCTCCTGCTTGTGTCAAACCAGCAAAGAACTGATACATCGCCCCCATATCTACTGGTGGATTTTCAGCACCCACATTGGCATCAGCATTTTGATTGCTAGCATTAGCCGGTCGACCCGGGTTCCTCCTTGTAGTGGGTCGAGATTTCCATTAGTTGGGGTGCTTCCTCCACCGAGATTTCTTCTTTCGTTTTCCTGCTTACATATCTCCTTTCTCGTAAATCTACATACATGCCTTAGTAAGATACAGAAGAACAGTCTAAGAGAGCGGGGAATACACACTTATATATATATAACTTTATATATCAAATACAAGTGCGTTACTATAGCGTTAACCCAAACGCAGATCTTATTATCCGGTTTATTGGATTAGGTATGGAAAATATTTTAGGCTTAAGTTTCTTTTAAAATTTCATAAACCTATGCTCTGATACTAGCTTGTAATATCCCCCTACTTGGAGACCAAAACTAACAGCTATGGATATTGTAGTCATTCATAGATATTAATCATCGGCGACCGAATACGGTGATATTAGATACATTGAAACACAAACATAAGAATATAGGAAAATTTTAAATAGCGAACACATTCCACATTCCATTTCAAATTATTCCAAATTGCTTACATAATCCCAGTGCACAGACTACGTTCAGATAACATATGACTAATACAAAATAAGCCAAGAGAGACATATGAAGATGCTCCTTGGATGATCAGAGTATATATAATAAGGCACTAAAACAATTTGCCTTTACAATTAAACACACAGCAGAAATAAAAGAACTCTAATAACAAGCATGCCTTTTGCACATCATCAGAATCTTTATTCGTCTAAAAGAACACCTAAAAACCTTAACTCTCAACCTTCTCAAAATCAATTGAGTACTAGAGCTGTTAAGGTGAAAACAAAAACTTCGAGTCAGACATAAAGCCTTGTATGAATAATAATTTACCATCTCAAACCATTTAGATATCTAGTGAAACCACACCGCTTAGCGGAATAGGTTTTCCCTTCACTAGCATCCTAAAACATTTATAAAACCATATACTATGCTACAACATCCACAGTGATTAAAACATAGTGTTTCAAAACATTATGATGAGATGCAAAACAAGTGAAATAAAATCTGGATTACCCATCCCCATTCATTCTAACTATCTGTCTCAATTATAGTTTTAAGGGTCACTATTAACCAGTTAATTGTTTATGGAAAATTTGTCTAATTTCATAATTTTCATGGGATCACAAAGAACTTATTGGTAACTCTAATATATTCCCCTTATCCTAGTTTTCATGGGATGACTAAGAACCTATTGACTATCTATCAATATCTTAATCTGTATAGTTTTCATGGGCTTACTATAAACCTATTGGCCCCTGCCAATATCAATCATAGTTTTCGTAGGTTGACTATGAACCTATTGGCCCCTGCCACCATCTTTTTTTATACACAGTTTTCATGGGCTTACTGCGAACCTATTCGTCCTGCAAATACCTTTAGTTATGATTTTAACATTTCTTAAGTTATATTCACTACTGGGTCAACCTCAATGGTTATTCTGCCCTTCCCCAAAATACCATTGTAGGTTAATTACAATGTGAATTACATGAAGAAGTAATTATAACAACAAAATAATACCAGCACATATGGTTTATTATCTTGAATAATCTGTATATATATATATGTGTGTGTATGTATGTATGTATGTATATCCTGGTTAAACACTTTAACCTTTATGATAAATGAAAACTTCTTCATTTCGAAACCCTTTATTTGTTTATGCTATAGTTATTCCTTTAAACTGAGATTGGGTTTATGTTTTGAAATCTTAAAACATCTCTTTCGAGACCTTTGGATGACTACCGTCAAAAGCAAAACTCTATATTCAAAACATAGTAAACATACCTTTCGAAGCCCTTGATAAATATTCTTTTTCGAAACCAAATATACTTTTCGATGGTATCAAAACATCTTGTTAAAACATAGCTTTGGAACAAATGAAACTATCCCTTTCGAAAGTATTAGGTTTATTCTTTTTGAAACATCATTTGGGTCGAAATGGTTATATATGAAAGCATCTCTTCCGAAACCCTTATAAAGTTGTTTTAGGGGAAAAGTTGATGGTGTCAGAACCATCTATTCAAAAGCATAAACCTTTACATTAAAAATTTGAAGGATATAGTCGAAACCCCTTTCGACTCCATTGCCTTTGAAAAGCTTAATCCCTTTCGAAAGCATTTAGAAAGTTGCTTGGCTTAGGTTAAAACAAAGATAACCTTTTGAAGGCATGAATGACTTCAATACACTCAGAAGGAAAATAGTGGATGGGTTTCGACTAGGTCAGAACCAAACCTTTCGAAAGCTCTTATTTAAAGAAAAAGGTACCCATTCGAAAGCTAATACTTTAACATAATAAAGCAACCTTCCCCGAAATCTATTTATACAAACCCTTTCGAAAAATAAGATTTAACTGTGTCAAAAGCTTTAAGTAAAACATTGCAAGAACTTAGCTTTTGAAAATAGAATAAGGTTCGACCCTATAAAGTTTGGTCGAAAGCCCTTTAAAAATAAGGTAGGAGCTCATCTTTTTTAAATTTTGGTTTCGACCCTAACAGATGCATTACTTTCGGCACCCTACCTTCCGCTACTCACCAATTCACTTCGTACCAATACCATTGATACAATGTACATTGGTTTTGACTATGTGGGTTACGATTGGGATAGTTTCGATAGAGATGGAGCAGAGGTAAAGGAGCCGAAAGGTACTTCCGAAATAGGTGGAATTATCTTTTTCTGAAAACACCGATTTATAGCAAAATATGGCAATTACTTTATAATTAACCTACTAGTTGTTATTCCTTGATTGATTAGTTTAAAACTTTTCAAAAGTTGTATCATGAAATTGCCGCATTCATCGGAGATAAATCTAAATAAATTCAAACGTTTAAGCCCTTCCATTTACAAAACCAGCATTTGCAGATAAGTCCTTCTCTTGAAATAATTTATTTTCCCCCATAAACCAATTGGACAAAATCCCCAAAAACCATAGAAATTCAATTTTATCATGTAATCAAGCATATTATATCATATTTTCTTTTAGAAACTCATAATAAATATTCTATTGCTCGGATAATTCGATAAATTAAAACCCATCTCCAAAATCATGTTTTACTTAACATAAAAAATTTCCATAACATTCTAAAATCATAGACTCACGGTTTTACATCAAAATCATGCAAATTCATATGTGAATGAATTAAAAGAAAACAAACATAATATAGTTCAAACATATCATCATCTATATCATCATAAAAATGAATTTAATCATAAATCTGAAAACATATAATCAAAGAATAAAATAGAGATGGTATGAAATTATTATTCACCTTACATATGATAAGGAATTTAAGATTTTTTGTTGATTATTCCTATCTTGCTTTGATCCATGGCTTTAGATTGAATTCTTCCTACTTTCCTCCTTGTTAATGGTCAGCTCTAATTTAGTTTTTAATTTGTGTTCGTGGAAATGAGAAAATGAAACGTGAATGGGCAATTACAAAGGAGTATAGCCGTGTATAATAAAGTGTTATTTACTAATATGCCCTTGGGTAAATTTGATTAGCCTATAAACCAATTTAAGCCAATTTAGTTTATTATTAAGCACGACCCTATATATAATTTATTCAAATCTCAATCCCCCATATCATCATTATTCTATTTAATTTATCTAATTAAATTTTCTGAGTAATGTTATCAAAACTTAGGGATGTTACAATTGTTCAACTCGATACCGAGGTATTTGGTTTTTCCCTTAACCTATGAATTCAACACTTAGAAAAAATAAAGCTCCCGTTGTTGTGACCTTTGAGTTATCATGGAGTTTCCTTCTACCAAGTCAACTTCCACCATACTCCGACCACTACCACTGTTGTGACCTGCCAGTGCAAGGACCTTTAATTACCATCGCCTCCTAGAACCACTTGTCATTGATTTTCCGTTGCTCGAGTAGCTCAGATCCTAGACGACCTCAAACCCTAGCACCTTATTTGAATAGAAGGTTGGATATGATTACTGTTGTGATAGTGGTGATGAAGAAGACATTCTGGCCTTAGTGGAACTCGATTTAAGGAGGTATGGTTGGATTTAGGCATGTAATTGATCGGTAATGGAGTTGAATTCATGCCTCGGTCAAGTACATGCCATTCAAAACAAAGTCCTGACCTCTGGATTCAACTGTTCCTCTTTAAAATTTTACTAAGTCTCGATTAGTGAATGGGTTCTAATACAATAATTATCATTCGAAAATTGGTCGTTTTAGATGATCGTATCACACTACTTTTTTGCTTTTTCACTTCTTGCGACCCTTAAAAGAAGCTTTCTGTGTCATTTCAAACAATTGATCCATCATAAAGTTTTAATCGATAATGGGTGTGTTCCAAAAGAAATAATTTTAAAGTCCGATGCAACTGGTTTTACTAACGCGAGTGAGCTATCTACGCAGGATGGTCCGTTCGTGGTGTTCGGGACACTGGACTAACTTTTCATAGATAACATTTAATGCCTCACCTCGAGACCCACACTAACAAAGGATATTGCTAGGTAATACTGTCTTTTAGTGCAGAGAATAAGGCTGGTTAGGAGTGACTATCTATATGGTTTCTTGGGCGAGTATCGAATACGTCGAATAATATGACTATATTTTTCTTGTCTTTTCTTACAAGTGGTAATTCGACATATCTGACCCAGCACAAAACAATAATACTACGGTTTGATCTTATTCAAAACAATACATACCGTAATATACAACATAGAATCAGACATCGCAACGTAATAATATACATTATTAACTCTCAAAGGTATGAGTCTACAAAAGAAAATACTACCTTGGATATATACATAAGGACATATATAAACACTTCAAGTCTAGAATATATACATAACATCAAAAGTCAACAACACGAAAAAACATCTATACAAGATTCAAAGAGTACACCAAAAGTAATAGCAACATCAAAATATACTTCTTCAGCGGGCTCACATCTAAGATCACTGAGCCCTTATACCTTCCAAGTCTTGGCCAGACCCAATCATTAAATAACACCCGGTCAGATTACCTCTAATTACCATAAAAGGTGAGATACTGATAATAACAAACTAGAATATATTCCAAGGGTAAATATCCATAAGTTGTACTTCCCTAATATAGTAATACTTAATTTAATGATTCAAGGTTTATGGTTAAGTTTTATGCTCATTACAATATTCATCAAAGTCAAGGAAACCACAATAATAAGAGAATAGAAAATCACAACCATCCATATATAAGCATGCACTTCGTAAGTCAATACAAGAGATATGCACTTCGCATGCCAACATATATGCACTTCGCAATTATAAATCGCTAGAAAATGAGTATCAGAGGATGGGTCTAAAAAACATTTAATCCTCCTAAACAGAGTTATCCAAGATCGAGCCTGAAAACTGGAAATATAGATAAGTGTTAACCATTTTCAATTAGTAATCATAAGAGAGTCGACTAATATCCCATAAGCACTTAATGACACTTTAATATTTACTAAAACCTAGTAAATTCCACTCGTTCAAATAAATGTTCGTTTGAACAAGTCCATGAATTAAACGGATGAAATAAACGCAAGTTTTTCATACCACTTGTTTTACTAGACCGTATAATTTAGTTTCTTATCTAAACAAGATAGTATGTTATCATAATAAAATGGTTTTGCTTTGAAATCAAATTTAAGAAGATTTATAATGTATATATATAACAGAAAACACGAGTTAATTCATATCTATACTTATATAAAACATCTTCGCATTCCATTTTAAAACTGAAAGTGTATATATATAATATATTTTCTAAAATCATTCATCTCCAAAACACACATATTTTCCATATATATATATATACATATATATATAAGAATTTATTTTCAATGATATTTCCTTCATAAACAACTTTGCAACTAGTGCAATTAAAGTATGTATTTGGCATCAATCATAAAGCAAGATTTCCTTGCCAATAAGAAAATCAAAGTTTGATTCAAGCATCCGAAAATGGACAATTAGTTTGTCACAAATGAGCTTCAAAATAATGCTAAAGTCCAAATAAAACAAGGCAAACAAGCGATCGATCAGACGGGGAGTCGGGGGAGTTTTTCCTGGAGCTGAAACAGCTCCAAGCTTTTGCCCACCGTTCCATCGGTGGGCACCACTGTGCACCATTTGGGATAAAATTGGGAGTTATTCCAGCTAAAGAAAGCCCTCAAATCGCTCATTGGTTGATGGCGGTTTGCACCTGGGTCATGCCTACACGATTTCAAACATGCATGCAACCAAAACAAACACAAAAAGCACCACAATACCAATTTAAATCTCAAGTATTTAATTACTAAAAGGTTGCAACTTTCAGCAATTAGGGATTCATCTTAACAACATATTGTTTTCAAAATAAAAACAAATAGAAATATTTATTTTTGGTTATCAGTATAATTTTTCTAATGATATTTTACTGTATTTTAAATTAATTTCCCAACACTTTTTTAAATCAAATATTAACTTTCTAATATTCTCAAGCTGAAGATATACAATACTGATTACTGATTAGTTTAAAGCTTATAATAATAAGCTTATTTATTATTTAGAGCTTTGAGAATATTCACACACTATATTAGTTATCCGATATTATAAAAATCAAGAATTCACATTTTAAATGAATTTCAATATCATTTATCAAATTATACCATTAACAAGATTTCATGTCAACATCCCAAAGATATGATAAGAAGGATGGATTTCTTCTTATGAGAATAGAAGATGTGATTCCTTTTATTGATTGCCTTTCAATCTAACTTATTTATTTGATATGCCCTATATCAAACCTTATGTTAACCAAATTTATGGTCAACACTCTAATGAATCCAAGTAGGAGAAGTTATCGAGAGAAGGTGGAAGATGGGATATCAAAAGGGATTGACAAATATTCAGCTGATAACTCTGTGTTATCCTGAGTGATAGGATTAATCGGAGCTATGCCAAAAGGTTAATGGTATGTAGAACTTTCTCTACCCCTTTACTTTGGATTAGACTCGAAACCTGACCTTTCGATTGGGTCAAGAAGGCTTAGGTACAAGATTTGGAAGGAGAAAAGTCTTTCGGTCTTATTGAACTAACATAGAAGGGTACCTAATTTGATTAAACATTTATAAGACTCCTTCCGAAAGGTTTTTTGTTTTACTACTAATTCTTCTGCGTATCCACTTATCACAGCTTTTGTTGTTCAAATTCTCAAAAAGATGGTTTGAAGTGGTCCCCCAAAATGAGTGACTTTTTCTGATTTTACTGAATCTGAGTTCCATGATTCTATTAATACTATTTTACACCTTTGTCAGGATCAGATTTCCTTAGTTTATCTTACTTAGGGAGTTAACTTGGTTCTTTGCCGAAAGGTTGGACAAGCAGCTATTTGGGATTCTAATTGATGATGAGGTTGATGGGATCCGATAGGTTATGACACTTGGCGAAAGGTTTGACCCTCAAGATTTATCAGTCCGAAAGGTTTTGTGCATACCAATTCTGATAAGCTCCATTAACGTCCAAAGGGTTTAGGCCACATACAAGAGATCTCCGAAGGGTTATGAAGACCGCTCAAGAAAGAATATCATTGTTTCTGTTGATATGGACCTTTCGAAGGTATTACACTGGAAAGTTGTGATTAAACCAGCTGAATATAAAATGTAAAGAAAACGAGCAAAATTCAAGACTTCTCTCTGATCCTTGAGTGGACTTCTCTTTTCATTAAATTTTCCCAAATCACTACCCAATTAGGATTACGGAGCTTTGATTTTAGAAGTTACAAAAATGGAATCAGGAAAATCTGCCTCGAAAGAAGACCCTTGGGTCTTATTTTTAGATGTCGGCGGCCATGCTTCTGTCCCTTAGCTTTCGGCTAGATCGAAGGGTTCCCTTCTTATGTACAATTGCTAACCTTTCGGTTTCAACAAAAGGTTTTCCTTTCACATGTCATTATGGATCCTTGAATGCTGCCGAAGGGTCTTTTCTTTCATTTTTTAGGAACCTTTTGCCCTTGTCGGAAGGTTTGCATCTATGTAGTATGAGAACCCTTCGAAGGTACCAGAAGGTTCCTAGGTATTGTGAACCCTTCGGCTTGGTCGTAAGGTCGTTTTTTACTTGGATGTTGCCGAGAGTTGAGCTTTCCTTGAATGTTGTCGGAAGGTTGCTTTACATTATCTTCTGACTTATGAATGTTGCTTTCATCATAGACCCTCCCACACCATCGAAAGGTATTCAGTAGGAATTTCAACCGGCCCGAAAAGTTTATTATGCTTTCAGAATGGCTGTTATAGGGTCACATTCCCTTGTCTTGACTTCTTTGCCTTCTTTGGAGGGGTACGTGCTTCTTGGATGCTAGTGAACAATAACCCTTGTCTTCTCTAAATGTTCTTAAGCCGCTTTATATTATTGACTACATCCTTCCGAACTCTTCGGAAGGCTTGATCTGGATTCCTTTTCTTCTGACCTTTGTGTGAGAACTTCTAACTTAAGCGGAAGGTAAATTTTTCGAGCAACAGGTACCTACCATTCATTGTTGACTTTTGAGCATTGCTTTCTTCATAAAAACCATTTGTCCTAGTTGCAAGGTATTCTAGATGTTCTCCAACCATTTCAAAAGGCTTGCTATGCTTTCGAAAAGGCCGTCATGGAGTTGCACCTGCTTGTTTTGATTTCTTCATCTTCTTCGAAAAGTAAGAACTTCCTGAATGAAACCTTTTGACTACTTCAAAAGGTTTGAAGTTATTAATTCTTAATGGCTGCATCTTATCGACTCCTTCGAAAGGTTTGGTTCGAGCTCCTTTATCTTTGTTGAAAGACCTCTCGTTCTAGTCAAAATGTGGATTCTTGGAGCATCATCCTGCCCATGGACTTTTAAAGATAGCTCTGGACTTCACCATAATCTCCTTATCAGAAGGTATGATTATCCAAACCATCTTTGTGCTTTCTGAATTTTCCTCATACTCTCCTGACCCTTCTTTCATACCTTCGTTCTTTTGAATATTTTATCGTTAACATTTAGCTCTCCCCATTTGAAAGAAGCTTTTGTTCTTTAGGACAAAACTCCTATGAACATCCATCTTTGCTTTTTGCAAAATAGACTATAACTTCTATTAAGGTTGTGACTTTGTTATGAAATCTTAACGAGCAATCTCAAATTTACGCAATTGATATTCAAGATGTCATTAGAGTAATATTTTCAAATAAGTTTTTTTGTAATGACCATAATTAAATTTCCTTAAGAATGTGGAGTAATATCACCTGATTTGCAGATATCAGTTCAAATAAATGAACCTTTGGAGAATATCTATTACAGACCCTTGATATTTCTTTCTCGAGTTAAACCTATTCAGCTTGTGGAAATCAATTTCATGCAATTAGGGACCTTTCCTTGTCCCTCTAAATTTCCTTCATTTTCAACCTTAAACCATTGATTGGTAATTCTCGTTTAGTGGAAAAGTAGAAAGTAGTTTAGTAATGTTTCCATTTGGTGTCATGAAGGTCTTGCATTTTGAAATCAATGGAAAATCATAAATTATCATGGAAAATCAACAAGGGAAACCAAGAAATGATAAACTCATGAAACAAGCAATCCATTGAAAATTGTAACACATATAATTCATGAGTCATCACAGAAATCAATGGAGAAATTCATTAAACCAATAATTCAGTACGAAATCACCATAGTGATTTGGTAAAGAAATCACGAATGTAAAATTAGCACATCACAAAAATAAATGGAAAATCCATAAATTATCATAAAAACTCCGCAAATGAGTTAAGAATTTAAGATCTTAATAAACAAACGAATGGTGGGAAATCATCATGAAAATTCATGTTTGTAAAATTTATAAGCCATTTTGAAAGTTGATGAAGGAATTGGGAAATTTTGAAACTAGGAATTCAATACGAAGCCTTTACAGAAATTCTCCCATGAAGTCGATAAATCATCGTGAAGTCAATGAAATAAATAAATCATCATAAACAATATCTGCACGAAAAGGAATTGAAAGTCGACAAATCATCATAAATATCCATAAGGAAGAGTAGAATTCATTAGACCCAAAGACTAATAAGATCATCAAAAATTCAATAAGGAAACCAAAAATGGGAAATCTCTAAATCATTATAAAAACTCAAGAGCAAAAACAAGAACTCATTAAACCAAGCAACTAACAAGAAATCATCACGAAAATTCAATGGGGTGAAACTCAATATCTAGAAGTCACAAATCATCATAAGAGATCAATAGGGGAATTCAAAATTCATAAAATCATGAATTCAATTAAAAGTTATCACGAAAATTTGAAAAGTTAAACATGCGTATGAAATCTATAGATCATCATAAAAAGCAATACGTAAATTCATAATTCATGAAATCCAAACTGAATTTTGCATCAATGGAAATGGTGAAACTCAAAATTCACGAAATCGAGAACATATCCAAAGTCTCATCAGGATCTCATCCGACGAATTAAATACTCAAAGCTTCATTCAATATAAGTACGAAGCCGTAGATATATCTAA
The DNA here is from genome assembly GCA_030765085.1 of Allium cepa. NCBI lineage: Eukaryota > Viridiplantae > Streptophyta > Magnoliopsida > Asparagales > Amaryllidaceae > Allium > Allium cepa. The sequence continues at coordinate 396,596,869 of CM060944.1, forward strand.
TAATAGCATATTTAGTAGATTTCAAATAAAAGATAACTAAGTTGATCTAACCTTAATTCTAAGGTTATTCACATAAAAGTTTCCTATGAATAAATATGTTGCTCCTAAAGTGCCTATAAGTTAGTAGTATATGTATATATGTATATACAGGTATAATAGACTCTTCTATCTAATTGTTCACTTTATCTTAAAGGATTCAGGAGTGGATTTCTTAACCTGATCTTTGAATGAAGTACTTTATCTTTGTGACTAAAAATTTATTATCTATTCCATTCCTTTGGATTTCGTATTAGTCCTTGTTTTTGTTTCCATATTATGGATTCTTTCTTCCATTTTCTGATCTCATGCTTTTTTGTGATATAATAATTTCTTAATCCTTTGATGTAGGAATCATTTTTCGAAGATTGGAAGTTCCGTAATTCATTAGCATATCCTTTGCCTCTATGTGTTTCCTCTTTTAGGATTCCAATTTTGTCTCAAACAATGGATAGGTTTCTTTCTTTAGCCCTTAACTCTCTTGGGTTCTAACTTTCTTCTTGAGTTGTAGACATCTTTGTCTTTATTGTTTTATTTGGAGCCCATACTTGGTTTGGTCATCTTAGTCTACTCTTTGATGAGCCACTCTCTAGGCTCGAACATCTTAATCAATCAAAAGTCTCCCTTTGGGCTAGACATCTTAGTCCATTGTTTGATGAGCCTCTCTTTGGGCTTCCCTTGTCTCAAAGGGATATGTACTTCGGTGGCTGTTCTTTAGAAGACTGTTAATGAGCGCTTTACTAGATCCTCCCATAAGCGGTAATTTGGACGTTAGGGGCTTTTGAATTTGCGGTAGCTTATCCTGACCCTTCCCTAAAAGGTGATATGGACGTTAGGGGCTTTTGATTTTGCGAGTGCTTATCTAGACCCTCCCCTAAGAGGTGACATGGATGTTAGTGGCTTTATTCTTCCCTCTAAGAGGTGCTACGGATTGGACACTGGAGGCTCATTCTCAAAAATATTTTTTCACACTCCAGATTGGACGTCGGAGGTTAATTTTCAAAAAGATTTTTTATACTTCAGATTGGACATCGAAGGTTAATTTTAAAAAGCATTTTTTTGTACTCCGCGTTAGACGTCAGAGGTTTATTTTCAAAAACATTTTTTGTACTATATATATTAATTTCAAAGTTTTTGTTTCTCTTCTCAAGAGAAATTTCCATAGAAAGATTGAATAGTTTTGTTCCCACTTTCTGCGAGGTATGAAAGTAATTTTGGTCCTCCTTCCAAGAGGTATAAAAACAATTTTGGAAACATTTGTGAAAATATCTTTTGGTCTATTGACCTTTTTGTAAAATATGTATGTGTGTGTGTGTGTGTGTGTGTGTGTGTGTTTGTAGAAATTGATGAAGAATTAATGGCAGCTTGAGATTTCATGAGAATTGTTCTTTATGCTTCATTGACCTATACATTGATAGTTGCTTCATATCAGGTATTTGAGCCGTCTTTCTTAAGTAGCTAGAATTTGTTGTGTACCATCCATATGTTGAATACCATAGACTGATTTTGTTTTTTCCCTATAATGACTTTCGAATTTCAAATCAGTACATGATTAATTTTTAAATACAAATCAAGTTTAAAATTTTATGAATAAGAAAAGTTCATGGTAAACAAATGCAACTGGACTTGGTGGCTCAATAGACTGTTAATTATCCATTCATCTGCAGAAAAAGTTAGTTCCCGAGTTTCTAAGAAATTCTCTTATTAGCATTAGAAGCTATTTAAATTTTTTCAATGAACTCTTTTAGAGATCCTAACTTGATCGCGCATTGGACCACTCTCGACAGGCCACGACATTTATCAGTCTTCCATTTGCTTTGTGGTAGTTGCAATAATCATTCACTTTGCTTGGCTTGGGGCGGCATGCTACACTATGAGTAATTGAAAAGCTTTTGGAATCTTTTGCTACAGCGAAAATATGAGAAAGGGGCTTATTCAAATTCATGTAATGGATTCAGAAATCTCTTTTTGAATTTTACTTCTACTTTTCTTTCCCACAAATCTTTCGCTAGGGGACTCAAAATTGATTTCTTCTATCCTTTGTCTTCGTTGGGATTCCCTTGTCACAGAATATTTTTACTCCGTATGAATAAATTTCTCGACTTGAAAGTAGAAGTTTCATAGATCCCCACATCCATTAACATAATGTTGTTCCCAGAAAGGGGTTTGTTCAACTAGCCTAAACCGAACTAATATTAACTTGTCCTTATTGGTTGCATTTTCTACTTTCAGTGCTTCTATATTGAATCTTTTTAAATATTCATCCAGTGGTTCTCTCGGTTTTCATTTGATTGTAGCTAATAGACTAAAGCTTGTGGTTGGGTCCTTGAACATAAAACGTTGCGTCATGACGTGAGAAAATTGTTCCCAAGAACATATGGTCTTCTCTTGATAATTCCTATGCCACTTAAGAGTTACTCCTCGAAAAGTAATCGGGAAAAATTTGCATCGAACTAGCTCGAGAGCATTGTATAAATTCATCCAATTTTCAAAAGAAGCAAGGTGATCATCTGGATCAGTGGTTCCATCATACTTTTGTGGAGGAATCTGCATATGAGGGAGAATATTAATTGTCAACTTTTCTTCTGAAATAGGAACCTATTGTAGGATAACATTTTTCTTTAATTCATTGAGTATACTTTTTATCGTATCTTCTGTGATTTGGTTATGGATGTTATCATGATGTTCTTCACTGTCTTTCATGGACAAACTATTTTCTCGCTCAATGGTCCTAGCCTGACTTTCTTGATTCTCGTATTGATTTTCACATGGTGGTTGTGCATAATCTACTCCTTCCATAACCTTTAGCGACCCTTAAGACGGTGCTCTTTCAAGAAATTCATGAATTGCTATCAATTGTTGTTCTAGGTGCTGGACTTTAATTTCCCTGTTTTCCAACCTCCTTAAGGCCGAAGGTCACCCAATTTCTATATTCTCCAAGCTAAAGTTTGGGACTATATTGTTTTCCAAGCTTGATTATGGTATAACTTCTTCGTTTAAGATATTAATGTCATTCATAACTCCTTCCATCTTCTTCTTTTTGAATGAAGTTCTCTATTAATCCTTGGTGAAAGTGATTAGGGATCGGAGGTTCAGGCCCTCCTTCTAGTGCCCAAAATGTTAACAAGATTTCTTATCAACACCCCAAAGATATGATAAGAAGGACGAATTTCTTCTTATGAGAATAGAAGACATGATTCTTGTTATTGATTGCCTTTCAATCTAACTTATCTAGTTAGTATGCCCTATATAACACCTTCTATTAATCGAATTTATAGTCAACACTCTAGTGAATCCAAGTAGGAGAATTCGTCGAGAAAAGGTGGAAGATGGTATCTCTTAATGGATTGACAAATGTTTAGCTGATAACTCTATGCTATCCCGAGTGATAGGATTAATCGGAGCTAAGCCAAAAGGTTAATGGTATGTAGAACTTTCTCTACCCCTCTACTCGGGATTAGACTCAAAACCTAACCTTTCGATGGGGTCAAGAAGGCTTAGATACAAGGTTTGGAAGGAGAAAAGGCATTCCGGTCTTGTTGAATTAACGTAGAAAGGTATATGATTTGATTAAACCTTTTTAAGACACCTACCAAAAGCTTCTTCCATGGTCAAGATCAGATTTCCTTAGTTTATCTTACTTAGGGAGTTAACTTTGTTCTTTGCCGAAAGGTTGGACAAGCATATGTTTGGGATTCAGATTGATGCTAAGGTTGATGGGATCCGACAGGTTAAGATACTTGGCGAAAGGTTTGACCCTCGGGATTTATCACTCTGGAAGGTTCTATGCATATCAATTCCGATAAGCTCCCTTTAGGTCCAAAGGGTTTAGGCCAAAAACCAGGGACCTTCGAACGGTTTTGAAGACCGCTTAAGAAATAATATCATTTTTTCTGCTAATATGGACCTTTTGGAGATATTGTACTTCAAAACTACGATTAAACAAGCGAAGATGAATATAAACTGTAAAGAATGTAGGATCTAGATTAACCCTAGAGGGGGGGGGGTGAATAGGGTTATAGCAAATTTTCTCGATTTAAACACAGAAATAAACTGCAGAAATAAATATGCTGAAAAGTAAATCACACACAAAATTTACCCAGCTTCGGCAACCCCTGCCTACTGCTGCATTCACAGATTTCTATTAGAATTAAACAGTATCACGCTTACAACAACTCTACTAGACTCGCAGACCCTTTTTCTCCCGCTCACAAACACTCTACTAGACTCGCACACCCTGCTCCCGCCTATAGAGTTTCGCTCACTCGCAAACACTGCTCCCGCCTATCGAGCTTTGCAAACTCGCACTCCCTGCTCACTGAACTAATTCTAAATAGACAATCTGACACTACCTAACCTAGGTGGTGATTTACTAACTTTTTGGTTCGTAAAATAAAAAACAATAAATTAAAAACAATAACCCTAAAAACAATATTAATAAAAGCCTTAAAACAAAACAAAACCCCCTTTTTTATTTTTAAGGACTGGCCTACTTCCTTTCTTTGTTATCTCCAGCCCGATCCCCTTTTGTTTCGTTCGTGAGAATAATGGCGGCTTGCTTCGTTCCCTTTCGTTCCAGTTAGGGCTTCGGCTCTTCGTTGCAATTAGGGCTTCGGTTCTTCGTTGCAATTATAGCTCTGGTTTCTTCAATTGATCTGTGATTGGTTGCCCTAGCTTGCTTGCAGTTGCTCGATCGAGTTTTGATGCTTGTGAATTCGGTATGTACTGTCTCCTTTTGCTTTTCTAATTTGATACTTGAACTCGATTGAATTGAAATGCCGATGATGATTAGGGTTTTAATAGGATTTGATTTCCTATTTTTGCGTTCGACTGATTATTTCAAAAAATTGCTTTGGTCGTTCGATTATGTATTGATGCTTGAGATTTCTTTGACTTAATCAAATTCGTATGCACTTGATTCCTTGGTTGACACGGTAGAGAATTCTCGACTTGAATTTGATTTTGGTTCCGTGACTTTCTCTGACTTGATAAATTTCGTATAATTTGATACTCACGGTTTTGAAGTTGTGATTTCTTGGCTTTGACCTATTTTGTTTACTTGGTTATCACGACAGTGGTTTGCTTTTTGACTTCGGTCACTTGATTTTGACTGTGGTTACTCTATGCTCCTTTTTGAAAATTGGCTGCTCGATATTGTTGTAATGTGATGTTTTACCCTGCTGCATATCACTGCATTTGAATTTTGTATGTAAACTTGCATTTGCTTCATTTGAAATTCCAGTGGCTGATCATCTTGCTGTTCACGGCCATTATATCTTTACTGCCATATTTTGCTTCACTGTTGCATTCATTGTCATTCATTTGTGTCTTGTATCAATGCTCGACCATGTTGCATATTGGACATCGATTCATTTCCACTTGATTCTTAATTTGGTTGTTACCTGAGTCACTTGTTCATATTGCCTTTGCACACTTGTTTATATGAACTGCTGTTCCATTGTTGGTCTGTTGCTTTATGTTGCATTGTTCACTGCGTCACTCTTGTAGTTGTAACTGGGCATTCTGGCCTTGAACCTGTTGCATACATGACTGCTGTATGGTTGCATATTTGTAAGTTCTTCAGTTTGCATCATGCTTTTGTGCATTTGGATTTTTGGTCGACCCTATCTCCTTGAGTTGCAGTGCTTCATGTTGTATTCATCCCTGCAGCATAACCTGTTGCATTCTTTGATGGTTCATTGGTGCACTTGTACTTGGTCATTGTAGTATGTTGTCACTGAGTTTGAGCATTTTCACATTTGCAACCTTGGTCTTCATACTGTATTCTCTGTATCATGCTTGTGCATTTCTCTGTTGTATTACTGTACACTGCATAGTGGTCTTCATTGTGATGATTTTGTTGCTCTGACTTATATCACTTGATGTCTTGAGCTTCAACTGTGCTCGAACTCTGTCCATACTTGGCCAGTTTACACAGATGCTCCACTTGTTCATTTTGTTCAAGTGTACTTGTCTTCATTCTGGTTGTTACAGTCCTATGCAGTTTTGTGTTGCTGTGCACTTTTGTGCTTTGGTTTGAACTTGCTGTTAAGAACAGTTGCTTTGTCTCGACTTTATTGGTGCATTGTTGCTGTAGCTTTTTGAAGCTTGAGTTTCTGGTCTTTGCTTTGTTGTGTAGCTATGCAGTTGCAATGAAAATGCCTTGTAGTTGTGTATTTCTGTGGATGCAGTCTTACTACTGTGTTGCTGTAGTCTATTGGGCTGCATTTGTGTATATTTGATTATTTTTGCAATCTGGTCTGGTGCACCTTGTTTCATGCTTGAGACTGTGTTTGCAATGTCTGGTCAGTGGTGCTTTGAGTTGAACCTATCTTGGGTTTGACCTTGTTTTTGATTTCTGTGCTTTTGTTTGATTTTTGCACACGAGTTGGCGAGGCAGTGCACACGTATACGAATGTACACGTGTGTACTGCAGCCACTTATAATTACCTGTCCCTGATAAAAAAATATCGATATGCACAGATATTGCACAGTCAAAAATGATGACGAACAACCCAAATAACTGAGGCAAACAATGTTTTCAAAATCATCGTTTCTTTCAAATTTCAAAAATATTTCTCTTTCAATTTTACTGCGTTTGAATATTTTTGCAGATTACTCAGATGCTGGATTCAAACCGGAATGCAGTTGAAGACAAAAATACGAGTGTGAGTGATATGTAGTGAGGTTATCAATGTCAAAATATTTGTGATGTAATCGTGATGTAATCAGAAATGTATATGTATAGTGAGAGCATGAATTTGTACTATTCAAGTTTGTAATAAATATTCGTTTGAATAAAATATTCGTTTGAATTCAAAAACTGTGTAACTTGTTCTGTTTGAATTCAAATTCAAATTCTGTGTAATTTATTTTATTCAACAGATATTTATTTAACCAAATACATACTATACAAAATATTTGTTTGAATAAAATTTCTGTTTGAATTCAAAATCTGTTTAACTTGTTTTGTTTGAATTCAAATTCAAATTCTGTGAAATTTAATTTTATTCAACAAATATTTATTTAAACTATGAAAAATAAAATAGTACATTACCAAATACATTTATATGAATGTATATATGTTTATTATCATCAAACAAAAATCATATAGCGCAAAGCGCATATTCAACAATCTACCCCTTTTGATGATAACAAACATATATTTAAGATTTTGAATATATTAAATGTATTTGATAATTTCATTTGCTCCCCCTATTTGAATGCTTCCTTTATATGTGATACTCCCCCTACATATATGGCTCCCCCTACATATATGCATACAAATAAAAACATGTAAATGAGCCTATATGCAAATTGAAAGTTGTTTGACCTTTGCTTGATTCTATTTGACACCTTTGCTTGATTCTATTTGACAAAATCTTAACTTTTCTCTCCCCCTTTTGTTATCAGCAAAAGAATAACAGTGTTATAAAAATAGGGATGAAGTGATAGACATGAATCAAACATTTAACTCAATTAAATATAAATATCAAATTTCAATAAAACTCAAACAAAAATCATAATTACCCTTGTCAAACGCATATTCCACTTTCAGAAGTGATGGAGATAGAATCATCAAAAATTCATATAGATATGTCTATTTGTGGTATATTTATTTCTGGAAATTTGAATATCTACTAACCATGCATAACCGTTAGGACTTTTAAATAAGATTAGTAGTATTCCAATTTAATTTAAAAAAATGAAATCAAGTATCTTCTAACCACGCATGACCGTGAGGACTTTTAAATGGGATTAGAATCAACTTGTCTATTAAATCAATTATTTTTAATATGCATTCCATACATGCATAACCGTGAGGACTTTTAAATGAGCATGGAAGCACATAATCAAAAATCCAAGTAATTCACCCATGCATGACCGTGAGGACTTTTAAATGAGAGTGAATACTTTGGATATTTATTTTTTTAATTGCTGAATATAAGAAATTGAAGCACAAATAATTTCCTTCACCGATTTAAAGATATTGAAGAACAAATGATTTCCTTTATAAACTACCACAAATTTACATATTAAATATGATTTTGATGAGTGATGCTCGATAGAAAGATGATAGAAATAGAAATGGTCATGGAATTATTATCCAACAAAAAGTTTTTATAACTCTTGTTATGAAATTCTAAAGAAATTTTTAATTATACTTTCTCGAGTTATAATATATGATAAATATCAACACTTATCTCTTTTTCAATCACTATTTATCTTTTCGATAATCAAAGGGAGTCAGATTAGTCAAACTTGTCATTTAAAATCAAATTAAAAATTATAAAATCAATTTTTCAAAAAATAATTAAGCTAAATATGGTCAAACATGATTTCTTGAGGGGAGTTTTATAAGAAAATTTTCTGCTATTTGAAAATTATTTCAAGTGAAAAATATGCAGATATTTTCTTTTAAAAAAAACGATGCAGCAAATAAATGTTTCACAAATTAATCACGTTACACTAATAATTTTTCTATCAACTATATTACCAGTGTAATCCGCATCTGAATTTAAATTTCACTCAATATTCACTTGTTGAATCAAACCATGAGATGTGTACCAAAAATTTCAAAACATCATTCTTTTGAATTTTGAATTTAAGCCGTGTTAACACTCAAAATAAATATCATGATGATAAATTCAGAAACCAGAAGATAAACAATTATTTTCATGAGTAATCAACAGTCAATCAACATCATAATTATTTCAAAAACAATTTCTTAAAATCCTTTTTCTCATGAATTTGAAATCGTGCAAATTTACAAGCAGTGATCAAAATGTCAGAACCAATATATCTACGTGTAGCATGAGTAACCAGCATTTGACTGAACAAATTTATATAAATTAGTTCAGAAATTTAAAATCTGGTTGGTCATCAATTAAGCACAAATTAATGTCATAAATAAGAACAAGTCAAAAAATCATATCAATTAAGTCCGAATCAGTCAACCATCATAATTACTCCAAGTAATTCTATTTAAAGATGGTTAGTCATTATTTTTTTTTAAAAAAAAATCATAGCATCAAAATCATCATTTTTTGTTCAACTCAATATTGGCTGATTTTAATTTAGAGTATGGTGCAGATAATCACATTTAAAAAACAATTACCCGTTTTACCTTTACGATAATTTTTCGTGATTGCCCATTGTGATTCTGTCACCTTTATACTAGGCTAAGGAACTTTGCTTTGTCGCCCGTTGTGCTTCTGGAACAGCCGAAATCCAGAGAACACTGTTGTTGTTCCTTAGCCTGCCACCACACCTACACGATAAAAGATTTGTGTGACCTATTTGTTTTTATAGGTCCATTGTTGTTAGTGGCAGAATATGAAAAATATGTTTTTGGAGACTCAAAACCGTTTATATATGTTCCTTTTGGCACCCAAATTTGTTTGACTTTCAAAGATTTTATATTTGTGCCTTTTGGAACCCAAATTGGTATAGTTTTCACGTGTTTGGGTCTATACCAACAATTATTTCGATTATGTCCAAATTCTCTACAAAACGTGCTCATTAAATTGACTTGATTAAATTTTGTGTTCCTATGACTATGATTTTCAACCTGATTTCCAATTATTTCAGATCGAGCAGCACTTTTACCTTTATCATCATCTTGTGATTTTCCAAAACCTAGTCCTTTTCTATTGTTAGCAAAAATTTGATTTCCAAATAACATTTTGAAAGATTTTTCGCCTCTTGAAAAGTTATTCAAAGATTTCTCAAGATTTTGGACTTTGGTTTTTAATGTTGAATTTTCAGTGACTAGTGAGGTGCATCGATTAATAAAATCCTTTCTCCTAGTGTCGATGGTTTCCTTAAGATTCAAGTTTTCATTTTCAAGATTTTCAAAGTTATTCTTCAGTTTTGATAATTCTGAATCTAAAATCTTACATTTTTTACATTCTAGGTTTTGAATATTTTCAAGTTCAGTTTTTAACCTAAAATTTTCATGAGCAAATTCTCTCCTATCAGATTTCAGTTTTTCAATTTTAGATTCAAGAGTATCCACTACCTTAGTAAGATCAGAACACATAAAAACAAGTTCTTTATAAGAAAACTCACCTGCCTCACTAGATTCGTCAGAGGTTGCTTCTGATTCTGATTTTGCCATGCAACACAAGTTAGCCTCCTCTGGGCTGCTATCCGAAGCTTCCTCTCCTTCTTCATCATCCCAAGTCGCTGCAAATACCTTCTTCGACTTTTTCTTTTCTTTGTTGTTTTTGAGAAGTGGGCATTTTGGTTTGATGTGGCCAGGCTTGTTGCAGTTATAACATGTCAGTTCATTATCGGAATTTTCGGAATCTTTTGACCTATTGCCCTTTGTTTTCTTCTTGCGTGGCTTGAATCTAGACCATCTTCTAAGATTATTGACAGCCATTGCAAGCTCTTCAATTGGATCTTCTTCATCGCTTTCTTCTTTACTTTTTAAGGCAATCATCTTCTTCTTTGGTTCGGAGTTGTTGCGTTCTTCCTTTGCTTTTAACTCAAGCTCATATGTCATCAAGTTGCCAATCAACTCCTCCATGCTTAGTTTGCTCAGATCTTTTGATTCTTGGATTGCTGTGACTTTTGCCTCAAAGTTCATTGGTAAAACTCGTAGTATCTTCCGCACAAGCTCTACCTCAGTGAATACCTTCCCAAGCGCTCTAGCATTGTATACCAAGGTTGAAAAGCGTCCAAACATATCCTTTATGCTCTCGTCTTTGTCCATCACAAAGTTTTCGTATTCATTGCTGAATAGGGCTAGCCGAGACTCCTTGACTTGAGAAGTTCCTTCGTGTGTCACCTCCAAAGTATGCCATATTTCCTGTGCTGTTGTACAATGAGAAATTCTATTAAATTCATTTTTATCAAGAGCACATATCAAAGCATTCATGGCTTTAGCATTTGTCGTTTTCAATTTCTTATCGTTTGCATCCCACCTATCCTTAGGTTTAGGAATCTCAGTACCACCAACGATTATAGTGGGAGGTTTATAGCCACTTTCAATAATATCCCAAACATCATAATCAACGGAACTAAGATAAATACTCATCCTAACTTTCCAATAAGCATAATCGTTCCCGTTAAACATGGGTGGCCTAGCAATAGATTGCCCCTAAGAAAAAGCATTATTTTGTAGACTCATGACTCTAGAGTTAAAAAAATATATACCGGGCTCCGATACCACTTGTAGGATCTAGATTAACCCTAGAGGGAGGGGGTGAATAGGGTTATAGCAAATTTTCTCGATTTAAACACAGAAATAAACTGCAGAAATAAATATGCTGAAAAGTAAATCACACACAAAATTTACCCAGCTTCGGCAACCCCTGCCTACTGCTGCATTCACATATTTCTATTAGAATTAAACAGTATCACGCTTACAACAACTCTACTAGACTCGCAGACCCTTTTGCTCCCGCTCACAAACACTCTACTAGACTCGCACACCCTGCTCCCGCCTATAGAGTTTCGCTCACTCGCAAACACTTCTCCCGCCTATCGAGCTTTGCAAACTCGCACTCCCTGCTCACTGAACTAATTCTAAATAGACAATCTGACACTACCTAACCTAGGTGGTGATTTACTAACTTTTTGGTTCGTAAAATAAAAAACAATAAATTAAAAACAATAACCCTAAAAACAATATTAATAAAAGCCTTAAAACAAAACAAAACCCCCTTTTTTATTTTTAAGGACCGGCCTACTTCCTTTCTTTGTTATCTCCAGCCCGATCCCCTTTTGTTTCGTTCGTGAGAATAATGGCGGCTTGCTTCATTCCCTTTCGTTCCAGTTAGGGCTTCGGCTCTTCGTTGCAATTAGGGCTTCGGTTCTTCGTTGCAATTATAGCTCTGGTTTCTTCAATTGATCTGTGATTGGTTGCCCTAGCTTGCTTGCAGTTGCTCGATTGAGTTTTGATGCTTGTGAATTCGGTATGTGTTGTCTCCTTTTGCTTTTCTAATTTGATACTTGAACTCGATTGAATTGAAATGCCGATGATGATTAGGGTTTTAATAGGATTTGATTTCCTATTTTTGCGTTCGACTGATTATTTCAAAAAATTGCTTTGGTCGTTCGATTATGTATTGATGCTTGAGATTTCTTTGACTTAATCAAATTCGTATGCACTTGATTCCTTGGTTGACACGGTAGAGAATTCTCGGCTTGAATTTGATTTTGGTTCCGTGACTTTCTCTGACTTGATAAATTTCGTATAATTTGATACTCACGGTTTTGAAGTTGTGATTTCTTGGCTTTGACCTATTTTGTTTACGTGGTTATCACGACAGTGGTTTGCTTTTTGACTTCGGTCACTTGATTTTGACTGTGGTTACTCTGTGCTCCTTTTTGAAAATTGGCTGCTCGATATTGTTGTAATGTGATGTTTTACCCTGCTGCATATCACTGCATTTGAATTTTGTATGTAAACTTGGATTTGCTTCATTTGAAATTCCAGTGGCTGATCATCTTGCTGTTCACGGCCATTATATCTTTACTGCCATATTTTGCTTCACTGTTGCATTCATTGTCATTCATTTGTGTCTTGTATCAATGCTCGACCATGTTGCATATTGGACATCGATTCATTTCCACTTGATTCTTAATTTGGTTGTTACCTGAGTCACTTGTTCATATTGCCTTTGCACACTTGTTTATATGAACTGCTGTTCCATTGTTGGTCTATTGCTTTATGTTGCATTGTTCACTGCGTCACTCTTGTAGTTGTAACTGGGCATTCTGGCCTTGAACCTGTTGCATACATGACTGCTGTATGGTTGCATATTTGTAAGTTCTTCAGTTTGCATCATGCTTTTGTGCATTTGGATTTTTGGTCGACCCTATCTCCTTGAGTTGCAGTGCTTCATGTTGTATTCATCCCTGCAGCATAACCTGTTGCATTCTTTGATGGTTCATTGGTGCACTTGTACTTGGTCATTGTAGTATGTTGTCACTGAGTTTGAGCATTTTCACATTTGCAGCCTTGGTCTTCATACTGTATTCTCTGTATCATGCTTGTGCATTTCTCTGTTGTATTACTGTACACTGCATAGTGGTCTTCATTGTGATGATTTTGTTGCTCTGACTTATATCACTTGATGTCTTGAGCTTCAACTGTGCTCGAACTCTGTCCGTACTTGCCCAGTTTACACAGATGCTCCACTTGTTCATTTTGTTCAAGTGTACTTGTCTTCATTCTGGTTGTTACAGTCCTATGCAGTTTTGTGTTGCTGTGCACTTTTGTGCTTTGGTTTGAACTTGCTGTTAAGAACAGTTGCTTTGTCTCGACTTTATTGGTGCATTGTTGCTGTAGCTTTTTGAAGCTTGAGTTTCTGGTCTTTGCTTTGTTGTGTAGCTATGCAGTTGCAATGAAAATGCCTTGTAGTTGTGTATTTCTGTGGATGCAGTCTTACTACTGTGTTGCTGTAGTCTATTGGGCTGCATTTGTGTATATTTGATTATTTTTGCAATCTGGTCTGGTGCACCTTGTTTCATGCTTGAGACTATGTTTGCAATGTCTGGTCAGTGGTGCTTTGAGTTGAACCTATCTTGGGTTTGACCTTGTTTTTGATTTCTGTGCTTTTGTTTGATTTTTGCACACGAGTTGGCGAGGTAGTGCACACGTATACGAATGTACACGTGTGTACTGCAGCCACTTATAATTACCTGTCCCTGATAAAAAATATCGATATGCACAGATATTGCACAGTCAAAAATGATGACGAACAACCCAAATAACTGAGGCAAACAATGTTTTCAAAATCATCGTTTCTTTCAAATTTCAAAAATATTTCTCTTTCAATTTTACTGCGTTTGAATATTTTTGCAGATTACTCAGATGCTGGATTCAAACCGGAATGCAGTTGAAGACAAAAATACGAGTGTGAGTGATATGTAGTGAGGTTATCAATGTCAAAATATTTGTGATGTAATCGTGATGTAATCGGAAATGTATATGTATAGTGAGAGCATGAATTTGTACTATTCAAGTTTGTAATAAATATTCGTTTGAATAAAATATTCGTTTGAATTCAAAAACTGTGTAACTTGTTCTGTTTGAATTCAAATTCAAATTCTGTGTAATTTATTTTATTCAACAGATATTTATTTAACCAAATACATACTATACAAAATATTTGTTTGAATAAAATTTCTGTTTGAATTCAAAATCTGTTTAACTTGTTTTGTTTGAATTCAAATTCAAATTCTGTGAAATTTAATTTTATTCAACAAATATTTATTTAAACTATGAAAAATAAAATAGTACATTACCAAATACATTTATATGAATGTATATATGTTTATTATCATCAAACAAAAATCATATAGCGCAAAGCGCATATTCAACAAAGAAAACATGAAAAATTCAAGACTTCCCTCTGATCCTTGAATGGACTTCTCTTTTTATTAAAATTTTCCAAATTAGTACCCAATTAGGATTACAGAGCTTTGAATTTAGAAGTTACAAAATTGAAATTGGGAAAAATCCGCCTTAAGACAGGACCTCTTGGGTCTTAGTAATAAATTCCAACGGCCATGCTTCCATCCCTATGCTTGCGCTGGATCGAAGAGTTCCCATCTTATATACAATTGCTAACCTTTCAGTTTCAACAAAAGGTTTTCCATTCACATGTCATTGTGGATCCTTGAATGCTGTCGTAGGGTCTTTTCTTTCATTTGTTTATATGAACGTTTTGTGCTTGTCAGAAGGTTTGTCATCTATACAGTATGTGAACCCTTTAGAGGTGCCAGAAGGTTCCTGGCTATTGTGAACTCTTTGACTTGGTCGGAAGATCGCTTTTTACTTGGATGTTGTTGAGAGCCAAGCTTTCCTTGAATGTTGTCGAAAGGTTGCTTTACGTTCTCTGCTGACTTATGAATGTTGCTTTCATCATAGACCTTCAAACACGGTCAAAAGGTATTCAGTAAGCATTCCAATCGGCCCGAAAGGCTTATTATACTTTCAAAAAGGCTGTTATGTGGTCGCTTGCCCTTGTCTTGACTTCTTTGCCTTCTTCGAAGGGTAAGAGCTTCTTGGATATTGCGGAACAATACCCTCCAGCTTCTCTGAAAGGTCTTGAGCTGAGCCGCTTCATATTATTGACTGCATCCCTTCGACCTCTTCGAAAGGCCTGATCTGGATTCCTTTTCTTCTATCTTTTGTTTGAGATCTTCTGACATAAGCGGAAGGTGAATTTTTCGAGTAACAGTTACCTACCATTCATTACTGACTTTCGAGCATTGCTTTCTTCGTAAAAACCTTTCATCCTAGTTGAAATGTATTCTGGATGTACTACAATCGTCCTAGTTGAAAGGTATTCTGGATGTGCTCCAACCGATTCAAAAGGCTTGCTATGCTTTTGAAAAGGTCGTCATGGAGTTGCACCTGCTTGCTTTGATTTATTCATCTTCTTCGAAAGGTAAGAACTCCCTGAATGGAACCTTTCGACTACTTCGAAAGGTTTGAAGCTATTATATCTTGATGGATGCATCCTCCCGACTCCTTTGAAAGGTTTGGTTTGAGCTCCTTCTATTTTGAATTTTTTGAAAGGCCTCTTGTTCTATTCAAAAGGTGGATTCTCGGAGCATCATCATGCCTATGGACTTTCAAAGATAGCCTTGGACTTCGTCGAAAGCTCCTTGTAAGAAGTTATGATTATCCAAAATTTCTGATCTTTCCTCCTACTTTCGTGACCCTTCTTTCATACCTTTGTTCTATTGAATATTTCATGGTTAACATTTATCCCCCTATATGAAGAAGCTTTTGTTCTTTAGGACAAAACTCCAATGAAATTCCTTCTTTTCTTTCTGCAAAATAGACTATAACTTCTATTGACGTTGTGGCTTTGTTATGAATTCTTAACGAGCAATCTCAAATTTATGCAGTTAATATTCAAGATGTCATTAGAGTTATGATTCCATACCAATTTCTTTGTAATGATCGCAATTAAACTTTCTTAAGAATGTGGAGTAATATAGTTTGATTTGCAGATATCGGTTCAGATAAATGAACCTTTAGAGAATATCTATTATAAGCCTTTGATATTTCTTTCTCGAATTAAACCTTTTCAGCCTATGGAAATCAATTTCATGCTATGGGGGACCTTTCCTTGTCCCTCTAAGTTTCCTTCATTTTCAATCGTAAACCATTGATTGGTAATTCTTATTTAGTGAAAAAGTAGAAAGTAGTTTAGTAATGTTTCCATTTGGTGTCATGAAGGTTTGGTATTTTGAATTAAATCGAAAAATCCTAAATTATCGTGGAAAATCAACAAAGGAATCAAGAAATCATGAACTCAATAAACAAGTAATCCATGGGAAATTGTAACACATATAATTCATGAGTCATCAGGGAAATCAACGGAGAAATTAAATAAACCAATAATTCAATAAGAAATCACCACAGTGATTTAGTAAAGAAATCATGAATGTAAAATCAGCAAATCATAACAGAAATATCTCGAAACTCCATAAAATATCATAAAAACTCTATAAATGAGTTAAGAATTTAGGAACTTATAAACAAATGAATGATGGGAAATCATCATGAAAATTCATGTATGTAAAATTCATAAGCCATTTTGAAAGTTAGTGAAGGAATAGGGAAACTTTGAAACTAGGAATTCAATATGAAGACTTTATAGAAATTCTCCAATGAAGTCGATAAATCATCTTGAAGTCAATGAAATCAATAAATCATCATAAATAATATCTTCTTGAAAAGGAATTGAAAGTCCACAAATCATCACAAAAATCCACAAGGAAGAGTAGAATTCATTTAACCCAAAAACTAATAAGATCATCAGAAATTCGATAAAGAAATCAAAAATGGGAAATCTCCGAATCATCATAAAAACTCAACAATAAAACCAAGAACTCATTAAACCAAGTAACTTATAAGAAATCATTGTGGAAATTCAATGGGGAGAAACTTAGTATCTGTAATTCACAAACCATCATAAGAGATCAATTATGAAATTAAAATTCATGAAATCATGAATTCAATTAAAAGTTATCATGAAAATTTGATAAGGTAAACACGAATATGAAATCTATAAATCATCATAAAATCAATATGGAAATTCAAAATACACTAAATCCAAATCGAAATTTGCATCAATAGAAATGGTGAAACACAAAATTCAAGAAATCAAGAACTTAGCCAAAGTCTTGTTAGGAAATCATCTGACGAATCAAAAATTCAATGCTACATTCAATATAAGTATGAGGCCATAGATATATCTAATAATAGCATATTTAATTAATACATTTCAAACAAAAGATATCTAGGTTGATCTAACCTTAATTCTAAGGTTATTCACAGGAAATTTCGTGTTAATAAATGTGTTGCTCCTAAAGTGCCTATAAGTTAGTAGTATATGTACATATGTATATACAGGTATAATAGACTCTTCTATCCAATCGTTCACTTTATCTTAAAGGATTCAGGAGTGGCTTTCTTAACCTAATCTTGCAGTGAAGTACTTTATCCTTGTGCCTAAAAATTTATTATCTATTCCATTCTTTTGGATTACATACCAGTCTTTGTTTTTATTTCCATGTTATGGATTCTATCTTCCATTTTCTGGTCTCATGCTTTTTTGTGGTATAAAGGTTTCTTAATCCTGTGATGTAGGAATCATTTTTCTAAGTTTGGAATTTTTGTAACTCATTTGCATATCCTTTGCCTCTATGTGTATCCTCTTCTAGGATTCCAAATTTGTCTCAAATGATGAATAGGTTTCTTTCTTTAACCCTTAACTATCTTGGGCTTTGACTTTCTTCTTGAGTTGTGGACATCTTTGTCTTTATTATTTTATTTAGAGCCCCTACCGGGCTTGGTTGCCTCAGTCTACTCTTTGATGAGTCACTCTCTAGGCTTGGATATCTTAATCTATCAAAAGCCTCCCATTGGGCTAGACATCTTAGTCTATTGTTTGATGAGCCTCTCTTTGGGCTTCCTTTGTCTCAAAGGGATATATACTTAGATGACCTTTCTCTAGAAGGCCGTTGATGAGCGCTTTACCGGATCCTCCCCTATGAGGTAATTTGGACACCAGGAGCTTTTGATTTTGCGGCTTCTTATCCTGACTCTCCCCTAAGAGGTGATATGGACGTCAGGGGCTTTATTTCTCCCTCTAGGAGCTGCTCCGGATTAGACATCGGAGACCCATTATCAAAAACATTTTTTTGTACTCTGGATTGGATGTCGAAGGTTAATTTCTAGAAACATTTTTGTACTATGGATTGGACGTCGGAGGTTAATTTTCAAAAACATTTATTTTACTAATATATTATTTTCAAAGTTTTTGTTTCTCTTCTCAAGAGACATTTCCGAGGAATGATTGAATAGTTTTGTTCTCACTTTCTACGAGGTATGAAAGTATTTGATCTTCCTTCCAAGAGGTATAAAAACAATTTTGGAAATGTTTGTGAAAATATCTTTTGGTCTATTGACCTTTTTGTAAAATATGTATATGTGTGTGTGTGTGTTTGTGTGTTTATTTTTAGAAATTGATGAAAATTCGAGGTTACAGGAAAACTGTTCTTTGTACTGCATTGACCTATACATTGGTAGTTGCTCTGTATCAGGCATTCGAGCTATGTTTCTTAGGTAGCTAGAAATTTGTTGTGTACCATCCATGTGCTGAATGCAATGGACTTGTTTTTTTTTGTTTTGTAATGACACTCAAATTTCAATTCAGTACATGATCAATTTTGAAATACAAATCAATTTTAAAATATCTGACATTCATCTGCAGTTCAATTCAGTACTGGACTTGGTGGCTCAATAGGCTGTTAATCTGACATTCATCTGCATAAAAAGTTAGTTCTCGAGTACCTAGACAATTCTCTTCTTAGCATAAGAAGCTATTCAAATTTCTTTAATGAACTCTTTTAGAGATCCTAACTTTATCACGTTTTGGACCATTCTCGACGGTGCGTGACATCAGTCGTACGTCCATTTGCTTTGTGGTAGTTGCAATAATCATTCCCTTTGCTTGGTTTGGGGCGGCATGATATACTGTGATTAATCGAAAAGCTTTCAGAATCTTTTGCTAATTAAAGTGAAAATATGAGAAAGGGCCTTATTCAAATTCACGTAATTGGATTCAGAAATATCTTTCCGAATTTTCCTCCTACTTTTCTTTCCCAATAATCTTTCACTAGGGGACTCAAAATTGATTTCTTCTATCCTTTGTCTTCGTTGGGATTCCCTTGTCATAGAATATTTTTTCCCCATCTGAATAAATTTCTTGGCTTGAAAGTAGAAGTTTCGTAGATCTCCACATCCATTAATATTAAGTTGTTCCCAGAAAGCGATTTATTGGACTAGCCCAGACCGAACTGATATTAACTTGTATATATCGGTTGCATTTTCTACTTTCAATGCTTCTTTATCAAACTATTTTAATATTCGTCTAGTGGTTCTCTCAGTTTTTGTTTGATTATAGCTAACTGGCTAAAGCTTGTGGTTGGGTCCTTGAACATATAAAGTTGCGTCACAAAGTCGTGAGAAAATTGTTCCCAAGAACAAATGGTCTTCTCTTAATAATTCCTATGCCACTTGAGAACTACTCCTTGAAATGTAATCGAGAAATATTTGCATCAAACTGGCCAGGGAGAATTGTATAAATTCATCCAATTTTCAAAAGATGCCAAGTGATCATCTAGATCAGTGGTTCCATCATACTTTGGCGGAGGAATCTGCATATGAGGGAGTATATTGATTGTTGTCTTTACTTTTGAAATAGGAACCTTTTGTAGAATAACATGTTTGTTTAAATCATTGAGTATACTTTTTATCGTATTTTCCATGATTTGGTTGTGGATGTTATCATGATGTTCTTCACCATCTTTCATGGACAAACTGTTTTCTTGCTCAACAGTCTTCTTAGCCTGACTTTCTTGATTTTTCTATTGATCTTCATGCGGTGGTTGGGCATAATCTTCTCCTTCCATAACCTTTAGCGACCTTTGAGACGGTGTTTTTTTAAGAAATTTGTGAATGGCTATCGTTTTTTATTGTAGGTGTTGGACTTTAATTTCATTGTTTTTCAACCTCCTTAAGGTCAAAGGTTTCCCCATTTCTATATTCTCCAAGTTAAAGTTCAGGACTATATTGTTTTTCAAAGTTCATTGTAGCTTAACTTCTTTTTTTGAGATTACAATATCATTCATAACTCCTTCTATCTTCTTCTTTTTGAACGAAGTGCTCTATTAATCCTTGGTGAAAGTGATTATGGATCGGAGATTCAGTCCCTCCTTCTACGCCAAAAATGTTAACAAGATTTTTTATCAGCACCTTAAAGATATCATAAGAAGGATGGATTTCTTCTTATGAGAACAGAATACATGATTACTTGTATTTATTCCCTTTCAACCTAACTTATTTAGTTGATTTTCCCTATATCAAATCTTCTATTCACTAAATTTATGAACAACACTCTAATGAATCCATGTAGGAGAAGTTAAGGAGAAAAGGTGGAAGATGGGATCTCTAAGGGGATTGATAAATGTACAGCTAATAACTCTATGCTATCCTGAGTGATAGGATTAATCGGAGCTATGCCGAAAGGTTAATGGTATATAGAACTTTCTCTGCGCCTCTGCTCAGGATCAGACTCAAAACCTGACCTTTCGATGGGGTCAAGAAGGCTTAGATACAAGATTTGGAAGGAGAAAAATCTTTAGTGTCTTGTTGAATTAACGTAGAAGGGTATCTGATTCGATTAAATCTTTATAAGACTCCTCATGGGATCTTCTTCCTTGGTAAGGATTAGATTTCCTTAGTTCATCATACTTAGGGAGTTAACCTGGTTCTTTGCCGAAAGGGTAGACATGCAGTTGTTTGGGATTCGAATTGATGCTAAGGTTGATAGGATCTGATAGGTTATGATACTTGGCGAAAGGTTTGACCCTCAGGATTTATCACTCCGGAAGGTTCTATGCATACCAATTCTGATAAGCTCCCTATAGGTCCAAAGGGTTTAGGCTACAAACTAGAAATCTCCGAAGGGTTATGAAGATCGCTCAAGAAAGAATATCATTGTTTCTGTTGATATGGACATTTTGAAGGTATTGTACCTGAAAGTTGTGATTAAATCATCAAAGATGAATATGAACTGTAAAGAAAACGTGCAAATTTCAATCCTTCCCTCTAATCCTTGAATGGACTTCTTTTTTTATTAATTTTTCCCAAATCACTACCCAATTAGTGTTACAGAGCTTCGATTTTAGAAGTTACAAAAATGGAATCAGCAAAAATCCGCCCCGAAACAGGACCCCTTGGGTCTTATTTATAGATGTCGACGGCCATGCTTCCGTCCCTATGATTTCGGATGGATCGAAGGGTACCCTTCTTATATACAATTGCTAACCTTTTGGTTTCAATGAAAGGTTTTCCTTTTACATGTTATTATGGATCCTTGAACGTTGCCGAAGGGTCTTTCCTTTCATTTGTTTTTAGAAACCTTTTGCCCTTGTTGGAAGGTTTGTCATCTATGGAGTATGTGAACCCTTTGGAGGTTCCGGAAGGTTCCTGGCTATTGTGAACCCTTTGCCTTGGTCGGAAGGTCACTTTTTACTTGGATGTTGCCAAGAGCCGAGCTTTTCTTGAAAGTTGTTGGAAGGTTGCTTTACATTCACTACTTACTTATGAATGTTGCTTTCATCATAGACCCCCGACATTGTTGAAAGGTATTTAGTAGGCATTCCAATCGGCCCAAAAGGCTTATTATGCTTTCGAAAACGCTATTATATGGTCGCATGCTCTTGTCTTGACTTCTTTGCCTTCTTCGAAGGGTAAGAGCTTCTTGGATATTGTGGAATAATACTCCCCATCTTCTCTGAAAGGTCTTGAGTTGCATCATATTATTGACTCCATCCCTTCGACCTCTTCAAAAGGCCTGATCTGCATTTTCTTTCTTCTGTCCTTTGTTTGAGATCTTCTGACTTAAGCGAAAGGTGAATTTTTCAAGTAACTGTTACCTGCCATTCTTTGCTGACTTTTGAGCATTGCTTTCTTCGTAAAAACCTTTCTTCCTAGTTGAATTGTATTCTAGATGTGCTCCAACCGATTCAAAAGGCTTTTTATGCTTTCGAAAAGGTAATCATGGAGTTGTACCTGCTTGCTTTGATTTCTTCATCTTCTTTGAAAGGTTAGAACTCCCTGAATGGAACCTTTCGACTAATTTGAATGGTTTGAAGCTATTAAATCTTGATGGCTGCATCCTCTCGACTCCTTCGAAAGGATAGGTTTGAGCTCATTCTTCTTTCTCTTTGTTGAATGACCTCTCTTCTAGTCAAAAGGTGGATTCTTGGAGCATCATCCTGCCTATGTACTTTGAATGACAGACCATGACTTCACCAGAAGCTCCTTGTCGTAAGGTATGATTATCTAGAACATCTCGGTACTTTCTGATCTTTCCTCATACTCTCGTGACCCTTCTTACATCCCTTCATTCTTCTAAATATTTTATGGTTAACAAATACCAAATTCAAACTTAAACAAATATTCTTGTTTAAACTCTAATTTCAATTATCTTCGAGTAAAACAATTAAAGTTCTATTTTCTCAAACTTAGTACTTGAGAAATCCAAATTCTCATTTAATTTACAATTTAATTCTTCATTTATTTTATTTCAAAGACACTAAAAAATCAAGATTGTTACATAACACATTGCACTTTCCTTGGTCAATGTTCGTAATCTTATTGGTCAACATATGTCGGCTTCTCTTAGATTTCAAGCATTGATCACACGAGAATTTCATTCAAAATATCACATACTTGACCATATGGAACTCTGATTTTTATTATTTAGAATGACATGCCAATCAGTCCACCTTGAGCCCAGTGAAGGAACATTTACACCTTTAGAGGCTAGATCAACAACTTCTCTAATCTCTCCTACTATTCCTTTTAGGCGAAATTAGCCCATCACCTCAATATAATACTGCCCTCTTGTCCCTATATGCCCTATACTTGGACAGTTGCCTCCTAGAATAAAATTCTGGACAACCTGCTAGAACAAGTGCCCTCAGTTTGCATATCTAGATTGCTTTGGAATATATGTTTGCAACATGGCATCATAGAAGATGATGTACTCTTGCTGTCAAGAGTTGAACTTGCACACCACCCTCTGTCAGACTTCACCTATTACGATCGCTGTATGTGTTTAGGCGACGTCCTGCCACCGTTTAGTCGATTCCTAATGGTGGTGTTACAAGAACATGAACTAGCACAGTTCCAAATACATCAAATGGTTTTTCGCCGATAAGTTCTCTATATGTCATCTTCATGAATATAGTTAATCGGCCACTAGACTCAATGAGCCAACTCATTTCCTTCAGTTCAAAAGGAGAAAAAAGTGTCCTGCTTACACGATTATTGAAGCCTAGAAGGAGTGCAAGTTGATAGAGAAACTTCATAATCAGCATTTAGCTTTCAAAAATGAAAACTTACTCGTTTGATGGCCATAGTGATTCAAGTATCTCTAGCTATCAGGAAATAAGCTTCTATTTCTTGGCTTTCGCCATTATAGAGGTTCTAAATCTCTAACCTACAACATATTTCATTGTAGACATCCTAGCTTGAGATGACGGTGATGTGCATAAAGCAACGCTCGATACCTTGAAGGTAGTGAGAGCTTCTTGTCTCTCTATGTACTTCTTTTTGACAAATAAAATCTCCAGATGTATGGCTTGATTCACCCAAGAAGATCCATTATGGTCAAGTCCCCAGCCCCAAGCAATTCCAAGATGTGAACCCATTCCTCTACCTTATCTTATAGCTTCGACAAGAATGCTTAGGGAGATGTAGTTGGTTCGTTGGTGATGTACAACTGGGAGAAACTCTTGAGTTTGAAGCCAATTTTCCCACCGGAGAAGATATTCCAAGGGATAGGGATGAAATAAACTGGATGCCCCTGATCTCGGAGGAGGATGAGCTGATCTAGAGGGGAAACAATCGATGATAGTAGATAAGGGAGAAGAGGCTTCAGACGATGATGATCACAGCGATTTTCACACCATTGAAGAAGGAGATGAGCCATATGATGAATCACTGGAGATGAGCCCTGAACTTCCCAATTCACCTCTTGCAAAATAGGTAATTACCAAAATGGTGAGTCCTAAACTTTCTATCTTTCCTCCTCTAGAACTATTAATTACCGAGACTTCTCAGTCACCGAAGACCAAGCTATGGAAACCTGTGTAGGAAATAAAACACATTCACACCCTCTAAGAGACTTCTCCGTTAATCCGAGTGGATTTGGGGACTTCATAATAAGTGCCATTATAGGAAAGATTTATTCAAATATCACCCTATCTCTGGGTGATTTCATAAACAAAGGTGGTGAGACTCTAATTTTGAAACCATGCCGATACGATTGGTAGAGTACATAGGGGGTCATTGGTTCTACACACTTCACTTAAAATTTAATCACGGACACACATTCCTACATTGAATATAATTTCAAAGTTTAAACATTAGTTCCATCCTTCTCCTTATTACAGGTTCAATGGGTCAAGGACCCTTCAATCAGCTCTACCAGCACTCCAGCTCTTATAAAGATTGAACTCTGGGTCTAGCTCAACATCCTCACCATGAAAGAGAGAAGGAGAAGGAGAGATACAAAGCCTGATAATGAAGCTCATTCTATGGAGAGAGATCGTGAGCGGGGGGAGCAGAGTAGAAAGGATGGTGAATGATGCCCCTAGCATATTCGTAAGCCACACAGGGACTTTTATGATCGTCGTGAGCCAATAACATTCATCACTCCTCCTCACACTGAGGTTTAGACTGCTACCGTATAGGAAATCCCATCCTCGCAGGTAATTACTGCTACCGCTGCCCTTACTCCTTTTAAACATGATGAGAAGTGTATGCTTCCACCGAGTCTAGCTCTCCTTCAGGCTGTTTATCCACATTTCAACATGAGGTCAAGTTAGATCAGACTATAAAATCCATAAACAGAGCTTCTTCTCTTCAAAATCCAGAGATAGTCCGTGAGGATTTGGAAGCTGGGATTGAGTGACAACGTCTTGTCTAGGCTCTTTTTGATGTAAATCGGTCAAACCCCCAACGAATTATTTACTTTGAGGTAGAAAGGGATGGCTACAACAAAATAATAAAGGATCGAGATGGCAAGATAGCTCCATTGAAGACAAGTAAACATGCTACCTTAAAGGGAAAGATTGCAAATGAAAATTACTAAAAGAAATAACCCGGGCCCTTGAAAGAGCATGCCTTGTGATTAAAGATTAGCATATAGATGCTCATGACAAATCTTTTAAATTGAAGGAGCGAGTCATTGAGGGAGAAAAGGCCATCAAGGCCCGAAATCAGACCATTATCCAATAGGTTGTAGAATTTTCTCAGCCCCATAAGGAGAACGCAAAATTAGCCGAAGAGAAGGAGCCGATTGAATCTAGAAGTTGGTGGTCAAGATCAATCACTTGGTTACTGGAGAGGAGCTTGTGGAGCTTTAGAGAATACATGAAGACAAGACGACCCAGATGGATGCTACCATGTTACACTTCTATGTTTACACCGTCATGTACCAGGGAAGTTTTGAAGTGGCTAGGAGACAACTATCCCAAGACTATTTCCATCATTTGGGAAGAAGTATTGACTAGGTCAGAGGGAGCCAAGAACATGGGTTCCAAATAGAAACTCATGACCACCAATCCCAGTTTCGAGGACATAGACTTTCTTGCCGCTGGCAGGGAGATTCTAAAAGAAGAGAAGGAGACTGCTATTGTTAAATCAAAAAAATAAAATAATTTGAATTCTATAAGGTTGAATAAAAAATAAATTAACCTTTTTTGTATAATTTCTATGCTTAGTGTGTAACTCGTTTAAGGCCACTACTAAGGGCTTTGTTGGCCCGAGTTCATTGGGTCCAGGCGAAACTTTCACTTCCAAATCTAAAGAAACGGTAGAAACCATTCCTGTCTACATGGTTTAGTCCTACTACTATCTGTACCCTTCCAACATTTAGAGCTCCGCATAAGCCATATCTTCCGCTGATGATTGAGCGGCCCACTAATATGGAAACAGGCGTAGGGGGCATTAAAGTCGAAGTTCACGATCATATTTCTAACTCAAGTATTTCTCTTATTTCCATAGTACTCCAAAAGCTTCTGTTCACTCCAGAATCCTTTACTAAACTATACAACTGCATTTTCGAACTTGTAGATCAACCTTCTCTCCCATCCCTTCCTCCACTACACAAGGCTCGAGAGCCACTACTAGCTTCACCACTTCCACCACTACCTCCGTAGTAATTTCAGATTAGTCTGAGCAGATAGGAGCATTGCAAAACTTGGAGGACCTCTCTGTGTCTCAAGAATGTGATGATTACAAGCAAGTTGGTAACCTTCCAGGGCAATACTGGTACTCAGGAAGTTGGGATCGATTTTCCCGTCAACCCAGCGGTTTTAGGAGTCCATACTTCTTATCCGAAGACTAAGAATCATTTTCTCAATTATGTGGCTTATTGAATTACACACAAGAGTATTTCTAACGATCGTGTTCTATTGGTTCAAGAATCGTCATGCGGCTTATTGTATAGCACACAGGAATATGGGCTATCCTGACGTTGTAAAGGTCAAACTAGTTCTCGGATGATATGGATCGATTTTTCCCATCGATCTGGCATTTGAGTTGATTTTCTCCATTGACTTGAGGGCTTTGAACCTTCCCAACGTTATCAGAGTAATGCTGGTACTTAGAAGGTTTTGATCGATTTTCCTTGTCAATTTGGCGGTTTGAGTCGATTTTCCCTACCGATTCGATGGCTTTGAACCTTCCCGACATTGTCGGAGAAATGCCAGTTCTCAAAAGGTTCAAATTGAGTTTCCCATTGATCCGTGCAGTTTAAGTCAATTTTCCCTGTCGATTTTGATAGTTTTCTTACAAGAACATGGTTCCATTGGTTCAAAAAGCTATCCTTATTGAAGAAATAGAAGGAAAAACGAAAATCTTGTTTGTTTACAATGCCTCCAATGTTCCTGGATAGCTTATTTACAAAAAGGAAATATATAGATAGGTATCAAATGTGGTAATGTTGCAGAGAGTCGTTGTTCCATGCACGTGGAATCAAAATTCCATTGATAGTCACCAACTTGAATATTCCATCTCAAAATTTCTAGTCAATCACATAGGGTCCTTCCCAGTTTGGACTAAGCAGTCCTGTACCTAGGAAGATCCATTTCAAAATGAGATCTCACACTTGGAAGGTATGGTTACGAACCTTGGCGTTAAGTGTCATGGCGCTCTTTTCTGGTGAGCAACATTCTTCGGTTCGGCTTCCTACCGCTTCTCATCAATCTAGTCGAGTCATTCGAATAGGAGCTACTTGTTTCCCTCTAATTGAAATGTCTTCTGTGATAGGAGGGGACTTCCAGTTCCACTGGGACCATAACTTCGGAACCATAAGCCAAAGTGAATAGTGAGTGTTCAATTGAAGATTTGTGCATCGTTCTATAAGCCCATAGTGCTAGTAGAAGCTCATTAACCTGACTCCTCTAGCTTTTGTCGGTCGATTTTTTATGGTGGATTTAATGATCTTCTTCACTGATTCTACTTGCTCGTTTGCTTGTGGATGCACCACCAAAAATAAGCTTTTTTTGATCCGCTAGTGTAACAGCCCTAATTTTTAATAACATTATTCAAGGGATTTAATTAGATAAATTAAGTAGAATAATGTAAATGTTAATTGATAAGGGAATTGAGATTTGAATAAATACTTAAGGAGCCATGCTCGATTTAATTAATTAAATAAGCTTAAAGTTAGTTAATTTACATAAGGGCATAGTGGCAATTAGCTGCACATAACCCCTTACCCTTATATTCTCGCTCCTACAACATTCACGTTTCATTTCCCATTCACATTCAAAAACCAAACACAAACGTAAACAGGAGCCGGCCATTGCTAGGAAGAAAAGAGAAATCAAACTAAAGCTAAGGATTAAAGATAGTGGAATAAATCTCAATCTCAATCCAATCTCCTTAACCTAATCAAGGTAAATAATAGTTTGTACCATCTATATTTTGTTTTATAATCATAAGTTTTCGGATTTAAGATTAAATTTGTTTTTATGATGATTTGGATGATGATATGCTTGAATTATAATTTGTTTAAATTAAACAAGATTGTTTAAATGAATTTCTTTGCGGTTTTAGGGAAAATCGATTGAAATTGATTCTTAAATGCCATGGAAAATTTTTATGTTATGTAAAACATTATTTTGGAGTTGGATTTTAGTTTTCTTAATTTTTCAAGCTATGGAATGATTATTATAAATTTTCAAAAGAAAATATGATAAAATTGGTTTGAATTTAATTTTGATTATTTCTGGGAGAAATCGGCTTTGAGATTTTGATATGTTAGATAACATGATGAAAGTGAATTTATGTAATTTTTGTGAATTTTTCCTAAGCGATTTTCTATGTAAAGTAAATTATTTTAGAAGGACTTATTTGCAATATTGGTTTTGCTTAATGGAAGGGCTTATTTTCTAAATTAACCTTGGTTTAGATTTGAAATTAAGCGGCTGTTATTTTGGTAAAGAATACGAAAAGTTAAGGCAACCAATCGCATGCCCACACATGGGAAGTTTAGTTAGAAAGTGTTTGCTTTTGTTGGGGGCGTTTTCACCACCACCAAGCCAAGGGCACGACCGGACCAGATCCCATCTCCAAGCCCCCATCACGAAATCAAAGCCCTGGAAAGTACCACCGGACCGGCTCCACATCATTCCTGCCGAACCACCCACCTACTGAGCACGGCCGAATCGCACTACCGAACCAACTTGCCACCGGTCCAAACCCACCACCGAACCAATCTCCTACCACCGAACTAACCTCCACCGGACCAACACCCAAGACCATCTACCACCGATCCAAGATCCATCCACCCATCACCGATCCATGTTACCACCGACCCATGCTGCTACCGAACCAACCTTCTCCATGCACGGCCGAACCAAGGCATGCCGAACCGGATGTGCCAGACCAAATTGCTTCAGCCCAGGACCACCTGCAGCTATATACATCCAAGACCCCTGCCCCCAACCTCACTCTATAAATAGAGGGACAGGGGTGCAACAATGGCAGACAAGTTTGAGAGCTCAAGCACGGAAGGAACTTTCAAACAACTTTCATATCTTGTATACAAAGCTTTGTACTTGTAATCTGAAAGAAAAAGGAGAATAACATATGAAGTGGACGTAGGCACGTTCTGGCCGAACCACTACAAATCTGTGTGTCTTTTACAGTTTAGTCCTTAATTTTCATATATTTGCGTAAATCACCCAAATCACTAGAAACAACATAAAATCAACTAATTCATACGACTTGGAAGTGTTTGCCCATTTTTTATGCAAACATTTTTGGTGCTTTCACTGAGAACCGAGCTAGAAGCTACAACTTCTCCTACTCAACCTTCTTCCTCGCAGCATCGTTCCTCACTCCGACAACATGACTTCCAAGCATAGGAGAGATGTTAATAAGGGAAAGAACGTCGCAACTAGCAGTATCCCAGATCCAGTGGCCCCGAATCAAGAGAATCATCCCATTTTAACAGCAATACCAGATGAAAATCAGGCAAATCCAACAGCCCCGCCGCGGAACAACCAACTACTAGGGCAGATCTAGACAGGGTTGTAGCTGAAGTAACTAACCGCTTCGCATCTCAACACGAAGCCTTGGTGGACCAACTTATGTCACGCCTAAGGGATGCTGAAGAATCCAACCGCAACACCGAATCATGGAGCGAGTCCCAATCTGGAGGGTCTGGAAGGCGACAAAGACCTTTCTTCTTCGAAGAGGTTAACAACAGAAACAGCCATGGTAGGAGCCGAGCCCGGTCTCAGCCCGAAGTCCGACACGAGGAAACACTTGGAGCCGAACCCAACGGGGGAGATGCCAGGCAAGGGTCGGATGTAGCTGAGCCTGTCATGCTACCTAACCATGAAAACACCAGTAGACGGGGCCGAGCTGGAGTCCAGCCTGAAGTTGGACCCGAGGAAGCGCTGAGAACAGAACCCAGCAGGGGAAGATCAAGGCAAGGGCCAACTATGGCTGACCCCAGCATGCCCCCAGAAGAGCAGAGACAGCCTTTGGAAAATGTTAGGAGCGACAGACGATACCATCCCTACAAGTCATCTGGACGGATTCAATCCCGCAGGGAAGAACCAAGCTCATTTTTGTCCGCTCCAAGTTCTGATGAAAGGATGCCGCGATTGTTCAGGGAGTGCGTCCAATGGGAGCAAAGGGATCGGGGGATAGGTGCTAGGGTAACCAGCCCCTTCACCCGCAATATTGAAACTGCCATCACCCCTCGAGAATGGAAAATGCCAACGATGGAACCTTACAAGGGAACCTCTGACCCCATCATACACTTACAGAGGTACACCCAGCATATGCTCATGAGCGGAGAAACAGAGGGAGTGTTGTGTAAATGTTTCCCACTATTCTTGGCAGACCTAGCGACCTCCTGGTTCTGCCACCTACCCCAAGGGTCCTTTAGCTCATGGGAAATGTTGAAAGAAAAGTTCATCAGTCAATTTCGCATTCATGTGGAGCAACCCAAGGACGCTTATTCCTTATCTAAAATCAAACAGAAACCCGGAGAGACATTGCAACAATATCTAAACCGATTCAACGCCGCGGCAACCGCAGTCCAAGATGCCGACGAGAAACTTATCCTAATGGCCCTTTGTAGTGGTGTACATCCAGATACTAAATTTGCAAGAAGACTAACCAAGGAAAAACCAGCTACTTTACCTAATTTCTTCCATGAAGCTGGAATGTATATGAGACTTGAGGACGCTGCCACTGAGAGGCAATCAGGGCAACAGGCTAAGACGGCTATAGACAGGTTCCCCGCTGCAGCAAAGGATGTTCGAAGAAATGACTCTAGAGACAATGCTGGGGGCAAAAAGGGAGAAAATCGCTTATATCGACCAGGACCAAGATTTGACTCTTACACTCCTTTGAATGAAACGATCGAAAACATCTTCCTAGCCACTCAAGACGAAGTTAAATACAAGCGCCCCCGCACAAGAAGGAGTCAGATAGCGCGCTCAAATCTGGGAAGTTCTGCCGCTTCCACGAATCCCACGGACATGATACCAATGAATGCCACCATCTCCGGGACTTGATTGAAGAACACATTAGAAGGAGGAGACTGGAGCGCAATGTAAAAGGCCAGAACAGGACTTCGACCCCTGCCAATGAGAATCCTGGATTGCCCCCCCAGAAGCAGGCGGGGGAAATCGCAACACCAGCGGCTCTAGTCAAGAGAAGATAGTGGTCCACACCATATCAGGAGGACCGCACATCGCCGACAGAAGCTGGGCGGAGATGGAAAGAAACGGTAAGTCACTGAGGAACGCTGAAGGCTACGTTAATTCTGTTATGGGAGAACGCCACCCGAAACGGAAAGAGAATAACGATATCACATTCAGTAGGCGCGATCTAGAGGAAAGACAGTACCCGCACATGGATCTTATGGTCATCTCTGTCTGGTTTGGACCAGCCAAAGTTTTCCGGATTTTAATAGACACTGGAAGCTCGATGAATATTCAAGCATGCTTTCGACAAAATGAAGCTATCAATGAAATATGTGTCTCCCTGCAACAAACCACTACATGGTTTCACTGGAGATGCGAAGATGCCCCTCGGGCAACTGGACCTTTTCGTTGAAATAGGAAGCCATCCTCGCTCCGCTGTGCGAAAACAAACGTTTGTGCTAATAGAAAGCCATTCGGCCTACAATGCCTTTTTGGGAAGACCAGCCTTGTCCGACTTCCAAATCGTCCTAGCCCCGTGGTGCCTGAAGATCAAACCGATAACGGAATAGGGGAAGTAGAGGGAGATCAAGACGCTGCTCGAGACTGCTATGTAACTGAACTTCGCAATAATCGCAGAAAAGATAAAGGGAAAAATGCAGAGACTACTCTTTGCATGAAAAGCTTGGAAGCATAGCAACTAAAGAAAGCCCCTCCTCTTCCCAGGGACAAAGAGGAGGAGGCCACCGCCGAGCCTGCAGAGGCTATGGAATTCGTATCTGTAGACAAACACGACCCGAGTAGACTGCTGAGAGTCGGGTCTCAGTTAAAGAGAGAATTAAAGAATCAACTCATTGATTTTCTTCGCCGCAACATGGATGTATTTGCATGGATGCACGCTGACATGACGGGAATCTCCCCAGACGTAGCATGCCACATGCTGAACATAGATCCCACCAAGGTGCCGGTGAAGCAGAAAAAGAGGAACATGGGGGCAGAACGATCAGTAGCCCTCGAGGAAGAAGTAAAGAACTTACTTGCCAATGACTTCATACGTGAAGCCATCTACCCAGAATGGATCGCCAACCCGGTCCTGGTGGAGAAAGCTAATGGGAAGTGGCGAACATGCATCGATTTCTCCAACTTAAATGACGCTTGCCCGAAAGACTGCTTCCCACTCCCCCGAATCGACCAACTCGTGGACAGCACTGCCGGGCACGAACTCTTATCCTTTATGGACGCATACTCAGGATATAACCAGATCCCCATGCACACCCCCGATCAAGACCACACTAGTTTCATCACCGACCGGGGATTATACTGCTACAAAGTAATGCCTTTTGGACTTAAAAACGCCGGAGCTACTTATCAACGCCTTGTCAACAAGATGTTTGTAGAACTGATAGGGCGATCTATGGAAGTTTATATGGATGACATGCTGTTAAAATCGAGGAAAGCCAACGACCATATAAACCATCTGGACGAAATGTTTCAAGTACTTCGCCAATATGGAATGAAACTGGACCCTCTAAAGTGCTCCTTCGGAGTATCATCGGGAAAGTTCTTAGGATTCATCGTTCATGCCAGAGGGATTGAAGCAAACCCCGAACAAGTTCGGGCTTTGCAAGATATCAAGATACCATCCACTCGAAGAGAGATGCAAAGCCTAAACGGAAAAGTGGCCGCTCTAAGTAGGTTCATCTCTAAAGCAACCGACAAATGCATCTCTTTCTTCGAAGCTCTAAAGAAAGACAAAGGAAAGTTCGAATGGACTGACGAATGCTCGACAGCCTTCCTTAACTTAATCGGACACCTCCAGAGACCACCGGCACTCTCAACTCCTAATGAAGGCAAGGAACTATACCTATACCTTGTTGTATCGTCCCACGCTTTGAGCGCCGCTTTGGTGAGAGAAGACAACCGCGCGCAGCGACCCGTATACTTTGTAAGCAAGAGATTCACAGAGGCAGAAGACAGATACCCTAAACTTGAAAAGCTAGCATACTGTTTGCTTATCACGTCACGGAAACTGCGACACTATTTCCAGTCACATTCCATCAGAGTTTTAACCGATCAGCCGCTAAGGCAAGTGCTCCATCGCCCCGACACTTCCGGACGATTACTTAAGTGGTGCATCGAACTAAGTCAATATGATATCACTTACCATCCTCGCACCTCTATCAAGGGGCAAGCCATAGCTGATTTCATTGCCGAATTCACTACTAATGAAGGTAAGGACCAATCTGAAATAACAGAAGATATCAAGTGGAATCTCTTCGTAGATGGGGCGTAAAACGAAGTAGGCTCGGGGGCAGGTGTTGTGATAATCACCCCCAGGGGAAGGAAGTTGCACTATGCCCCAAGGTTGGAATTCGCTGCCACCAACAATGACGCAGAATACGAAACGGTGATAGCCGGATTAGAACTGGCCATGGAGATTGGAGTCGGCTCTTTGTGTCTCCATAGTGATTCTCAACTCATTGTAAATCAAATACTGGGAGACTTCCAGACTCGAGGAGAACGACTTACAGCATATCTGAAAAAGACCAAGCTGCTGCTCAATCAATTGAATCACTATCTAATCAAACACATTCCTCGAGAAGAGAATCAAGAGGCCGACGAACTAGCAAAGCAAGCTAGTATGAAGAACATCGCTATTTTAGGAGCATTAACCATCTCGAAACCGCTGGCACCAAGTTTCGAGCAAGTGAATCTGATAGCTGCGATCGACGAAGAAACCTGGATAACTCCTATCCGGAAATATTTACAAGATGGCACACTGCCCGAAAGGCGTAACGAAATTAAGAAAATCCTAAGGAAAGCTTCCCGCTATACATTACAAGAAGGCATCCTCTATCGGCGTGGATTCTCTAATCCCTTATTAAGGTGTATCGCTGGAAGGGAAGCCAGGGAAGTATTATCCAACATCCATCAAGGAAGTTGCGGAGATCACACTGGAGGGCAGACTCTGGAAAAGAAGATACTCCGATATGGATATTACTGGCCCACTTTAAACAAAGATGCCTTGGACTTCGTCAAGAGATGCGACAGATGTCAGAAATTTGCCAAGATTCCTCGACTACCCACAAATGAGATTGCTTAAATGACCAGCCCTTGGCCCTTTGCAGTATGGGGAATTGACTTAATTGGCGAACTGCCAGCAGGCCGAGGCGGAGCCAAATATGCTATAGTGGCGGTTGACTATTTCACCAAATGGGTGGAAGCGGAACCACTAAATAAAATATCTTCGACAAAAGTTATCAACTTCTTGATCAAAAATATTCTGTGCAGGTACGGAGTCCCACTCAAGATCATATCAGACAACAGACTTCAATTTGACAGCGAAGAATTCGCCGATTGGTGCCAAGAGCACGGAATTCACAAAAGCTTCTCATCTGTAGCTTATCCTCAAGCAAACGGACAAGTCGAAGCTGTCAACAAAATTCTCAAAACTCTAATCAAGAAGAAACTTGAAAAGTCAAAAGGCGCTTGGGTGGATGGACTTACTACGGCACTTTGGGCCTACCGGACATCTTTCAGAACATCAACAGGGCATACTCCTTTCTCTCTGGCATACGGATCGGAGGCCATGCTCCCAGTTGAAACTATTGTGCCTTACCACCGTAGGATCCACTACAACCCGGAAGAGAACGAAGAACTCCTCCTCGTGTCTTTGGATCTAATTGAGGAGAGAAGAAACGATGCAGCACTCAAAGCAGCAGCTCACAAGCAGAAAGTCGCAGCACAATACAACTCCAAAGTCAAGCATCGCAGCTTACAAGAAGGAGATCTTGTCCTCAAGTGGATTTTCCCGCGCCCCGGGGCATTAGACCCCATCTGGGACGGACCATATGTAATTTATAAAGATCTTCACAACGGAGCTTATATTTTGTCAACAGTGGACGGAGAGGTGTTCCAGAGGGCATGGAACATCCAACACCTTCGTCGATACTTTTCTTAACTTGTACTACCCATATAAAGTGAATGAACAAAGAGAATCAGTGGACGTAGACATTTTCGTGCTGAACCACTTTAAAAATCTTGTCTCCTGTTAACTTGTTCCTTTATATCTTGGTTACTTGTTGAGCTTTATCCTTTTCTGTTGAACAAAATCCTGCATTTCTATTCAAGACGCGTCACAGCACAGCTTCACCTGAACAAGACCTAACAGGTACTATGCGATTCTATGCACTCGCCAATGAGACAGTTTTGCTTCAGCATCCCTCTGCTGCGGGTTAACTCATTGCTCGCGACTGCCCTCAAAGCTAATTGTAATGAGCCTATTATAAGTCATCAAAAAAGGCCGACTATAGCCGATGGCAGCTCATTATGGGGTTCGGCTCGCCGGCAACTGTGAACCTACTTTAAGCCCCAACATAAGGTGTGGCCAGCCAGGGGTAGTTCATGGTTGACGGCACCCACGCTAGCCGGCCACAGTAAATCGAATAATACCTACGATTACGGGCCATAATGGCCCGGGTAGTTACTGTGCGCGATCTCGGCTCCGGTGTGTCTTAAGTGCGGCTGTGGTAAAAAAGAAAACTCCCCGCGGAGGCGTAAGATGGGTGACAAATGTCTCCAAGACCCACAGCTAGGGAAAGTGACTACAAAACCCGTTTGCCACGAACTTAAGCATATCGACGGCCTTCCGTGACTGGAAGTTTTACTTTTCCTATATTTCCATTATATTTAAAAACTTTTCTTCTATCCTGCATAACGGTCCCCAAAGTACAGGACACTAAATGGGAGACACCCGCTCACGAGAATCTGAGCCCACAAACTGGGTGACAAGGCACTCAGCTACGTCCATGGTCAATTACCCAAGGTGTCCAAAGCTACCCCCTGCAACCAGAACATGAAGGGCGGTACTCTTTTCTCTTGTACATAATCATGTAGCTAGGACTTATTCAAACATTGCAAGATATGAAATTATATATTAAGCAAGAACTTAGCATTAAACACAATTGAATCACTAGCACATACACAGCTATCTTTCTTATGCAACACATCAGAATAACAAAAGCACTCAAATATAACAGAATCTGTTTATGTTATAAAATTATAGAAAGTCATTCTTTACAAATAAAATAATTACGAGTTGCATTAATGTTCCGGACTAACATAGACATCAACCAAAATATGTGCGAGTCAAGTCAAAAAATCGGAGCTTCGCCCCCATCCCGCTAGCCCTCCGGATCTACTTAACTGCAGGATCGGAGCTCCCAGCATGATGACCAGAGGCCCCACCTGTCCAATTCAGAAAAAGAGTCCATTAAACTGACAACGAACGATCAAGTTATGAAAAGCTAAAAAGGGAAAACTCACCAACACCCGCTTCTTGGTCCTCATCCCCCAACTGCACACTGGCTTCCTCCGCAGCAAGTAGCCGCATCCCCTCCTTCACCGCTACCTTCTCCTCCTTTGAGAACTGGGCGGTAATCATATCCCTCCTGAATGCCGCTCCACCTTCCTTATCCGCATCGGCCTTGGCCTCCTCCAAAGCCCGAAGATATATCCTAGCCATGATTCGGGGATAGTCATCCATCTAGGATAGATTACCCTGCTTCCAAGTACGGAAGTACATATCCTGCAACATCTCATCCATCATCCCCTCGTTCTCCTCAAACTCCCTCACCCGGGCCTCGGAGGACAGCAACTTAGCAACGGCAACATCCCTCTCCGATCGATATCTCAAGCAGTCAGCCTGGAGAGTCCTCCTCATTTCCTCCATCTCTTCCTTTAGCCTGGCCTGAGCAAGCTCTGCGGCCTCAAGCCTCCCAGATAACTCCTCTACCTGCTCGAGATCCGCCCTCCGAACCTCGTCCACCGTAGCAATAGCTACGTCAATCCGCTCCTTGCAGGCGGCCTCCATCTTTCGCAACTCATCCTTGCTAGCCTCCTCCATGGTTTTCTTTAGTCGTCGGGAGGCCGCCTCATGCTGGGATATCTGGATAGCCTGATCAGCAAGCTGTTTGGCCTGGTCAGAAACCTGTAGCCGCAACCGGATGTTAGCACTTCCGATTTCCTCCCCAGCCCTAGCCAGTCGAGCGTGATGCTC
Source organism: Allium cepa (assembly GCA_030765085.1). NCBI lineage: Eukaryota > Viridiplantae > Streptophyta > Magnoliopsida > Asparagales > Amaryllidaceae > Allium > Allium cepa. Next base: position 396,634,253 of record CM060944.1, read on the forward strand.
CATTAGCCTCTTGGTTTCCTCAGCCACCCGATCGATGATTGCCTTGGCCTCATCCCCCATGGTCACAATCCGAGTAGTAAGCAAATCGAGGTCTAACGACTTAGCCTCATCAAGCACCCGTACCATGGGATTGCGGGGAAGAAGATGCTCACCCGTAACCTCATCAAAAGAGATATCCTGAAAACTCGGGTCCAGATCAGGGTGGCCGGCAAATGGGTTGCGATCCAAACCAGGACGGTCTATAAGAGTGACGGTTGGATTTTCGGACGGATGGAGGGAAGGCATAAACTCAGTATCCTCCTCAGTCATATCATGGATGAGCTGGACTGGAGGCTGAGGGCCAGGAGAAAGTTCAAACGAAGATCGGCCCCTCTTCCTCTTTTGCATATCTTCCTCAATGACTCCAAGAAGGGGGCGATATCTAACTGCATCCCCAAGACGGCTAATTGGCGGCTTTAGTTTGGTAGAAGCTTTGAGTAGCTTATACTGTTCGAGGCGGTGTCGGATATCTGATGACTTGGCCGCCTTACCTGCTCCTGGAATAAAAACCAAGTGCTACGAACATGCAATGATCCACAACTCAAGAAATATGTTAAGCTAAAAAGAATGAGAAGGCACGTCTGTTATACAAACCCTGCGGAGGAGTAGGATACTGCAATAAGTCCTGAATCTCGGTCCAGGACGGAAGCGAACCATAAAATATTCCCAAGTCCCTATCATAAATGGAGTCTGCAGAAGTCAAAAGTTCACCTTGAATCGCTGGAGTCGCCTTAGCTGAAGAACTCTTAGAAAATGGATCGGCGCCAGCCCCAGTCTTGTCAACCCCCTTTGCCATCTCAACCAAAGCTGATCCTTCCTCCGACTCCCCAAAAGCTTGACGGAAAGCATCATCCGTCCACTCATGAATCTCTCCCGCTTGCCCGGAGGTTAAGGCACCAACGCCACTACCGCTCTGTCCATCTCCTTCTTGATTCTCACCTCTATCTTCCTCCACATCTTCCTTTCCCGGAGCAATTGGGCAAGTACTAGGAGAGGGACCATCAGACTTCTTAAGTTTCTTACCTCCAACAACGGGAGGCTTTGTAAAAGGTTCCCTCTTGCCATCTTCACCGTGGCCCCTTCCTTGGCTTTGGCAGACTTCTCCTCAGCCGTGTCTCTCTGCTTAACCACGGACTGGTGTGGCAGGATCAAGTTGTGCTCCAGGAGAGTAGCATTCCTGATCAAGAAAGAAGCCGACCTGTCCCGTCCCGAAACGGCCTTTATTTCCGCAGCCATCTGGACCAGGGAATCACTCTCTACGACTGCAAAGCCACCTGTCGCTAGCAAGAAATAGAAGCATATCAGAAGGAGCACTGCAGTCGGAACAAAGAAACTGTAAATAAAGTTCAACTTACAGCCAGAAGTGAAGAGGCGGAAGGAGACAGAATCGTCCCTGATAAAAAACCATTCTTTCTTAAACATGGTGAACTTTGAGTATAAGTCCAAGACCGGTTTGAAGGGCACGGTCGCTTCTAAACTAACATACGGAGACCCCTTCTTGTAGCCTCTCAAATTATACAAGTATCGAATTTCCCGGTTAGAAGGATGGCGCCCATACCTCCTCTGGAAGATAACGAATAAGCACACTAGAATAGCGTAGGAATTGGGCTGGAGCTGAAGAGGGACCACCTTCAGATAGGTAAGGAAGCTGATTATCCATGCATTGATCGGAGGAATGGCCCCACACATACAGTGGTATCTGCTGTAAGCAAAATATCTTTCAGGAGGGTCATATGGCATAACCCCCTCTCCCGGCAACAGCATGCGAGCCCTGTCAATCCCGAAGGAACAAGAGATGACATCAAGCTGCTCCTCCCTGAGGGGCTAGGAAAACAATCGGGCGGGGAATTCAAGAGCTCCTGGGGGCCATACCCATCTACTAGCGATCTCGGAGCAGGCCCAGGACGTTCGGCCCGAAATGGGGGCACTATGGAGGACTCTGCTCCGTCCTTGGACTTCCGTTTATCGGATCGGGTTTCCACTTTTTGAGACATTTTATCTGCATACAAAAAAGCGAAAGACATATTGTTAGAACAAAGGATATAAACAAGCAAGTGTATATAGTCCAAAATTTCACTCATAAATCAAAACGCTCGAGCTCCCAGTGTCATTCGGTAAAGAAATGTAAAATTTCACTCGGTATTCAAAGTCTCAGGGTTCATCCGGTGGTTCAAATACATGTTCATTCGGCATTTCCCCTTCTCATTCGGCTGTTCAAATCCACGAGTCCATCCGGTAATTTAAGTATAAGTTTCATTCGGCATAAATTTCATCCGGCAAAATAGAATCTTACCTAGTTCGAAGAAGATAAGCGTTTGGTCCGGTACGAATAGGAGTTTGACTCGACAATCAGTTGATTCGGCTATCTCAAAACGATAAAGGATAACAGCAACCTGAAGCCCCTATTTATAGGCGCAACTCATCAACCAGACCAACTTGTTCGGCATACCCAGGACCGAATGAAGTTATCACAGCTGTAGGAAAACAAAGCGCGGCATATGCTGACATATACCCCACTTTGGGGGGCAAATGTTGGGGGCGTTTTCACCACCACCAAGCCAAGGGCACGACCGGACCAGATCCCATCTCCAAGCCCCCATCACGAAATCAAAGCCCTGGAAAGTACCACCGGACCGGCTCCACATCATTCCTGCCGAACCACCCACCTACTGAGCACGGCCGAATCGCACTACCGAACCAACTTGCCACCGGTCCAAACCCACCGTCGAACCAATCTCCTACCATCGAACCAACCTCCACCGGACCAACACCCAAGACCATCTACCACCGATCCAAGATCCATCCACCCATCACCGATCCATGTTACCACCGACCCATGCTGCTACCGATCCAACCTTCTCCAAGCACGGCCGAACCAAGGCATGCCGAACCGGATGTGCCAGAGCAGATTGCTTCAGCCCAGGACCACCAGCAGCTATATACATCCAAGACCCCTGCCCCCAACCTCACTCTATAAATAGAGGGACAGGGGTGCAACAATGGCAGACAAGTTTGAGAGCTCAAGCACGGAAGGAACTTTCAAACAAGTTTCATATACTTGTATACAAAGCTTTGTACTTGTAATCTGAAAGAAAAAGTAGAATAACATATGAAGTGGACGTAGGCACGTTCTGGCCGAACCACTATAAATCTGTGTGTCTTTTACAGTTTAGTCCTTGCTTTTCATATATTTGCGTAAATCACCCAAATCACTAGAAACAACATAAAATCAACTAATTCATACGACTTGGAAGTGTTTGCCCATTTTTTATGCAAACAGCTTTAATTAATATTAAATAAGGTTTACCCAAAAAAGTAGGTTCCACCTCTATTTAGAAGCACATTTCAACTCCAATGCTTCCACTCCACCTCAATCGAAACCATCCCAGACTGAAACCAATACATAAGGTATCACTTAGATGATACGTAGTAGATTAGAGAAAGGCGGATGGCATGGTGTCGAAAGCATTGCTTCCGATGGGGTCTATAATTTTGTTTGTTTTAAAAAGTTAAGCACCTACCTTTTTCTAATTAAAGTTTTTAAAGGAGTTGGAACATAAGATTTCGGGGGTTGCCATGTCAAGTTTTAATAAGTAAGAGCTTTTAAATGAGTTCTTTTAGTTGTAAAACAATGCTTTCGAAAGAAGGGGTTCCGACCTAATTGAAGCCATGCTACCATTCTTTGCCTTTCGAGCGTATTGAAGTCATTGTTGCTTTCGAAGGGTAATGTTTGTTTAAAAGATGTTCTAAGCCTCTTCCTAATGCTTTCGAAAGGGACCATGGGTTTCTAAGTCAATAGCTTCGAAAGGGTGTTTCAATGCTATCCTTCAGTGTTATGACTTCAATGTTTTGAAGCTTTTGAAAGGGAAGGTGCCGACGCCATCAAGTTTTTCCTAATACTTTAATGATAAAGAATGGTTTCGAAAGAGAAACATTCATTTATATTCACTTTAATCCAAATGATATTTTTAAAAATAAACCCAATGGTTTCAAAAGAGGGATTTCAATAGTCGTTGAAGAGATACTTCCAAAGGTTTCGAAAGGGGTACTCTCAATGGTTTTGAAGCTATGCTTTTAAGATTTAACAAGTAGTGCTTTATTACATCTTAAAGGTTTCGAAGAGAGGTTTTAAAGTGTTTTGAAAGGCAGGGGCCTAATGTTGAAAAGAGATTTATATGCTTTCGAAGGAGGTTATCCAATGAGGTGAAAGTAAGGTTTTGAAGGTTTCAAAAGCCTTAGTTTTCAAAATAAATAACCCAATCTTAATTTTATGTAAAATCATGGCATATAAATAAATACAGTGTTTTGAAAAGGAGTTTTTGAAGAAGTTTTATTTGATTAAAAGGTTAAAGGGATTAACCAAGTGTAACCCCCCATATTTTTAGTAACATTATTTAGAATATTTAATTAGCTAAATAAAATAAAATAATGTAAGATGATTAATGGATTGAGATTTGAGATTAAATAAGAGATAGTCGTGCCATATTAAATAAGTGAACTGAAAAAAAGTATAAAAGTGTTAGGAAATATGCAAAGGAAAAATATGAACAAGGCATATCCTTATCCCTAAACCCCTTAGGAATTCATTCTACACGTTCATTCATTTTTCATCAAAAAATATAGAGCTAAGGCAGGCCACCATTAGGAAGAGCAAAGAAGAAGAATTCAAGAGGAAGAATCAAATCACTTAATCAAGAACATATCTCACAACCTTAATCAAAAAGCTAATGAATAATGATTACATCTCATAATTTTTATTGATTTCAGTTTTAGATAAATTCTGAAAGTATTTGCAATTTTTTTTAAATGATAAATGGATATATATAGATATGTATGTATATATATATATATGTATATGTATATGTATATGTGTGTATATATATGTATATATATACTTGTTGACGATTTAGGCTAGTATATATGCATTTTATAATGAGAATTGATTTAGAAAACCTATTATATGACATCCAATTACCTTGCATATTCAGGTTTAGATCAGAAATGATAATTTAGAAATGGGTTTCAATTTTTGTAATTTTCTGAGTTAATGTGGATTTTATACGAATTTTCTAGTAAAGAATATGTTATTTTGGGTTAAAAATTAATTACGGCCAAATTATATTGGCTTAGGGTCTGAAATTTGTATATGTTGGAAAACATATTAAAATGGATTTACATGAATTTTTGTAGAATTTCCTTAAGTGGTTTAATGGATATATAAAATTATTTAATGTATGAGACTTAAATGTTTTAAATATTTATAAAAAGGAGAAGGGGTGTTTTGTAAATAATCCTAATTCTTATTTATGAAAATCGGCAGTACTTTTAGAAAAGAAAATTTTTCAACCAATCACAATTGATAAACAAGGCAGGTTAGGTACAAAGAAATAGTTTAAAAAGCCAAATATACATGTTTTTTCCTGTTTAGATGCTTTTGGCACCAGGCTTCCAACTCCTTACCTACGCCTCCATTGAAACTGATGCACTTGGTATTAGATATCAAGTACATAGTGAATTGGACAAAGGCCGAATGCATTGGGTTGAAAACAGGGGTTCTGAAAGGGTTGAAGCACTACTTTGCTTTTAAATGAAAATGTTCCTGCTTTGCTTTCAACTGAATAGCTTTAGACTTGGTCTGCTTTCGACTGGGTCAATGAGTTTAATAAAATGGTTTTAAGAGGTTGCACCCTTGTTTTTAAATAACAGCTTTTGACTAGGGCGAAGACCCTAATTGTCGCTTTTTACCTTTCGACCCAGATTGGTGTAACATCCTCCAACTTGGAGGCCCAAAACTACCGACTACGAATGCTGTAGTCAACCATAGTTATTAATCCTCGGCGACCAAATACAGCGACACTAGATAAATTGAAAAAATTTAAACAGCAAACAAATTCCACTTTCAATTTCAAAATATTCCAAATTGATAACACAATCTCAATTCACAGACCACGTTCGGATAATGTATAGTTATTATGAAATACGCCAAAACCAACATATGATGATGCCCCTTGGTAGATAAGAGAATATAGATAGGCAAGAAAACAATTTTCCTTTACAAACAAAACATACGTTGGAAATAAAAGAACTCTATTAACAAGCTTGCCTACTACACTTCCTCGGAAGCTTTATTTTTCTAAAAGAACACATAGAAACATTAACTCTCAACCTACTCAAAATCAATTGAGTACACGAGAGTTTAAAGGGAAAATGAAAAAACTTCGCGTCAGACATGAAGCCTAGTTTGAATAATTTACCATCTTAAACTATTTAGATATCTAGTGAGACCACACCACTTAGCAGAATGGGTTTTCCCCTCACTAGTATCCTAAAACATTTATAAAAAACCATATACTATGCTCCTGCATCCACAATGGTTAAAACATAGTATTTCAAAAAACATTACGATGATACGCAAAACAAGTAAATCAAATATGGATTAGTCATCCCCATTCATTCTGACTATCTGTCTCAATCATAGTTTCTAGAATTACTATTAACCTGTTAATTTTTATAGGCTATCTGTCCAATTACCTAGTTTTCATAGGATCACTAAGAACCTATTGGTAACTCTAATATCTTATTTCTTATCCTAGTTTTATAGGCTAACTAGGAACCTATTGACTGATAGTCAATATCTTAATCGAATATAGTTCTCATGGGCTAACTACAAACCTACTGGCCCTTGCCAGTATCAAATCATACTTTTCATGGGGTGACTATGAACCTATTGGTCGTTGCCAATATCATACAGTGTTCATGGGATTACTATAAACCAATTGGCCCTTGCCAATATCTTTAATTAAAATTTAACATCTGTTAAGTTATATTCACTACTAGGTCAACCTAACAGGTTATTCTGCCCTTTCCCCAAAATATGTTTATGGGATGATAACAATGTAAATAACATTTCCAATATTTTAATTATGCATGATTTTTCCTTAAAAATGAGAATGGGTTATTTTTTTTGAAACCTTAAAACATCATTTTCGAAACCCCTGGATTACCTCCTTTAAAAGCATAGAAAACCTCTTTTCAAAAATCTAATTATATACCTTTTGAAACCAATGGAACCTTTTGATGGTATCAAGAAAACATACTTTAAAACATAGCTTTGAAACAAATAAAGTACCCTTTCGAAAGCATTGGGTTTACTCTGTAAGGGCATCATTTGGGTCAAAATGGTTATGTACGAAAATATCTCTTTCGAAACCAACAAAAATTTATTTGGGGGAAAAGCTGATGGTGTCGGAACCATCTTAGTCAAAAGCAAAGACCTTTAAAAATTAGAACTTCGAACGACAAAGTCAAATCCCCCTTTCGACTCCATCACCTTCGAAACCCCCAACCCACTTTTGAGAGCAATTAGGATGCAGCTTAACCTAGGTAAAAACAAGGATAACCTTTTGAAGGTAATGATCACTTCAATATCTTAGAATGAAAGTAGCGGCTAGGTTTGGATTGGGTCAGAACCTACCTTTTGGAGAGCTTCTTGTTTAAAGAAAAAGTTCCCTTCGAAAGCTGTCTATAAAGTCCCTTTCGAAAGCATGGCTTTTGACTATATTGAAAACTTTTAAGTAAAACAAGGCAGGAATTTAACTTTAGAAAACAAACTAAGGTTTCGAGTCTGTTGGGTATCGACTTAGTCGAAAGCCCTTCAAAAACAAGGCATGCATTTATCTTTTTAAACCGGAACTTTGGTTTCGACTTTGACGAAAGCATAGCTTTCCACACCCTACCTTCCTCTACATACCAATTCACTTTGTACCAATTCCATTGATACCATGTGCCATGGTTCCTACTTTGTGGGTTTCGACAGAGATGATTTCAACTGAGATGGAGCGCAGGTAAAGGAGTCAAAAGGTGCCTCTGAAATAGACGGAACCACCTTTTTCTGAAATGCTGATTTTTAATGGAAATTGCTTTATAACTAACCCACAAATTGTAACTCCTTGATTGGCTACTTTAAACTTTTCAAATACTTATAAGATAAAACTGCTGCATTAATTAGATCTAAATCAATGCTTTATAACGGAAACCATTCCATATGACAAAACCAATATTTGCAGAAAAGTCCTTCTTTAACAATAATTTATTTTCCCTAATAAATCAACTGGGAAAATCCCCAAAACTCATAGAAAATCAATTTCATCATGTAATCAAACATATTAAAGTTTTAGACCCAAATTCTTCCTAAAATATTTAAAATAAATTTTTAAACCCAATTACGTCATTTTTGTCATCCAAAAATTCATAATAAAATTTCCATAGCTTGGAAAATTCTGAAAATTTGAATCCCATCTCTAAAATCATTTTTTACTTAACATAAAAAATTTCATAGCATTTTAAAATCAGTAACTCACGGTTTAGCCTCTAAATCGTATGAATTTCATGTACAAATAAATTGTTTAAATCAAACAATTCATAAATTAGGCTTATCATTGTCCAATATATCATAGAAACAAGATAAATACTCAAATCCAAAATCATATGATTATAAAACCAAAAAGAGATGGAATGAATTATTATTCACCTTAAACTTGATAAGGAATTCGAGATTTATTGTTGATTAATCATTCCTAGCTTTTGATCTTTAACTTTAGAATGAAATTCCTCTTTTCCTCCTTGTTAATGGCTGGCTATCTTAGGGTTTTTGCATTTTTTTTATTTGAGAAAAATAAATATGAATGGACATTAGTGAGAAATGTATAGCCATGTAAAATAAAGAGGCCATTTTTACTAGTATGCCCATGTATGAACTAATTATCCTATAAACCAATTAAATCCTATTAAATTTTTATTATTAAGCACGACCCATGTTATAATTTATTCAAATCTCAATCCTCTTATCAGCATTATTATATTTAATTTATCAAACTAAATTTTCCTAAATAATGTTTTCAAAATTAGGGATGTTACAATTGGTTTCGAAATGGTTACATTGTTTTTAAAACCAAGCTGCTTCTCTAATGCTTTCGATGGTATGGTTTCGACATCATCACTTCTTTACCTAGGAAATGCTTTCGAAAGAGATGCTTTTGACTTAAATGTTTTAAAGACTCTTTTGATCTATAAAATGTAAAACCTAAATGGTTTCGGAAGAGACTGTTTTAACGGTTTTGAAAGATGTTTCTATGTTATAAAAATTAAACCCAAACGCTTTCGAAATGCTTGATATTTTGATACTTTCGAAAAGGTTTAAAGAAAGGTTTCTAAGAGATGGTTCTCCAATGGTTTCGAAAGGTCTAAAAGGAAAGGTTTTCCAACGGTTTTGAAAGGCAATGTTTGAGTGTTTTAAAGAGGATGTTTAAGGTTTTAATGCTTTCGAACGTGATGTTTCCCAATGCTTTTGAAAGGGCAAATATGAATGGTTTCGAAGAGTATGATTTCGAAAGGTAAGTTTTGGTTTTCGGCCTTTGTTTTTACTTGTATTGAAAGGGATACTTTCAAAGGCTTCGAAAGGGGTGCATTCAATGATTTCGAAAGGATTGTTTAAAGGTTCTAAACAAAGGTTTTGAATGAGTTGTTTTGGCAATATAGCCTAAGTGCTTTTAAGTTAAAAAAGGTTTTAACTTATTTTGGAGGGATGGAAAACCCTTAATAATTTCATCCACATTATTTTGGGTAAAGTATATATAACATGGCAAATAGTTTAGAGTAAATCAAAGAGTATACTTTCCTTATATGTATGCTTAAAGGTTTATATCATTTTGAAAAGGTTTCCAAGGAAAAATTAAAAGGGAAGTTAACCCTAAGAAATTGACTCGGATTAGAAGACCGGATGTAACTTGTGTAGGATCGCGCTCTATACTCATTAGCCATTAGCCTCTAGCTAATTTTGTCCAAAATTCCAGTGTATAGGGATTTGTCACAAGTAAGACCAAAATGATGTCGCACACAGAAAAGAATTATAAAAGGAAAAACAGGTTGTTGGTTAGCTTGCAAAACCATTAGGATTAGTTAGACCTGGAGAAGTAAGTAAGAACAGACCGTCCAAAAGGAGAATATCTAACAGATGTTAGATTTTTATATTTTTTGGTAGGCCCGAATCAGCCATGGGTTAGTAGTTTGCCAAAAAAACTATAGTATACCGATTTTGGCTGTCGGATTATAATTTGTAAAAGATTTGTTTTAAAAAGAATATTAGTGAGGGGAAACCCGTTCCACTAAGCGGCGTGGTCTCACTTAATACGGATAACTAAGATGTATAGTATTATACACATCAGGCTCTATGTCTAACTCGAAGTTTATTTTCCTTAAACTCTCGGGTGCTTAAAATTGATTTGAGTAGGCTCAGAGTTGACGTTTACAAGTTTTAGTAGGTTGGCGAATAAAGTTTATAGTGACGACTAGGTGGGTGACGGATAGCTAACTAGGAGTTTCCGTTATTTTTGGATTGATTCTGCTGTATTTTATATATCGTACTCCAGTCAATCAAAGGGGCATCGTCATATGTCGCTCTTGGCGTATTTATGTGATAACTATGCTTTATCTAAACCTGGGAAACAATTATGGTATTATGTGATTTGAATATGGAACATATTTTGGGAATGTAATCAAAAATGTTGTTTTTGAAATCTATGATTTTGTTTCATATTCATATTCTTCTAATATCGTGGATACCATTAACATTACCGTATTTGGTCGTCAGAAGTTAGTACTGCGGATGACTGCAGCATCTGTAGCGTTTAGTTTTTGGCCTCCAGATAGGGGATGTCACAACTTGGTATTAGAGCATAGGTTCATGATAAAGAACTTTAACTAAAAAGACGATTTTGAAAGACAAAATCCAAAGAATTAGTAAGAAGGTCGTGGTATGGGATAATGCTATAGTAATGTACTTGTATTTGCCATATATAAGTAGGTGCTTTATCTCTAGTCTTTTATCTCTATTATGTTATTTTTCTATATCTAAAGAAGGTTCTAATGTAAATATGGGTTCTCTAAGAGATAATGTTAGATGAGGAAGCACCGTTGCAGATGGAAATGCTAGACCTAATAGTAGGAGGAACCCAGGTCAGGCATGAGCTGGAAATATAAGTGCTGAAGTCCCATACGTTGACATGGGAGCCATGTATCAGTTTTTCGTGAATATGATGCAAGCAGGGGTTGCTGTTGGAGTAGTTGGGGGAGGAGCCCAAAAAGCTTCGGTGGTCAACAATTATGCTGCTTTGAGTAGGGACTTTGCTAGGCTAGGAAGAAAACCATTTGTTGGGACTGAAGATGCCATAGAAATGGGGAACTGGTTGCTGCACTATGAGAGGATTTTCATAGATTTGGGGCTCAGTGATGAGCAGAAAAGAAGGCTGCTTTGAGACAGCTTCAAGAAGCAACTTTATACTTGTGGAATAGTGTATCTGCTAGGGTGGATTAAGGAATGATGACATGGGCTGAGTTTATAAAGAGGTTCAAGGAGAGATTCTTGTCTGTCATGTCGAAGTCTACCTTGCTCAAAAGTTTGTCAAGTTAGAGCAGGGAGAGATAACGATGTTAGAGTATGCCACAAGGTTTGAGGAGTTGAAAAGATATGGTCATGCCACTGTAGATACTGTGATTAAGAGAAACAAAAAGTTCATTACGGTGTTGAAATCTAAATTAGCCAGGGTTACATTACCTCATATCAAGGATCCTTGTGATGTTGTAGTTAAGATGGCTCTAAGACATGAGGAAATTATTGCTTTTGTGGAGAAGAATAAGGCGAAGGAGGTCCAGGTAGGGCAGAGTTAGAAAAGGAAGTTCTTTCCAAAGAAGGGAGCCTAGAAGGGTGGAGCCATAAAGAAAGGAATGTCGGATGTTGTCTGTTTTAAGTGCGATAAGAAATGGCATTTTATGAGTGAATGTCATTATGGAGAGGCAGAGAAGGTGACTGGAAGAAGAATATCAAATTCTTCAACTGCAGTCGGATTGGTCTTACAAGAGCCAATGCAAGGAGCCTTCTAAGGATGGAAAGGGCAAAGTATATGCATTAGAGCCGGCTACCTCGAAACCCATGGTAGGGGAAAAAGGGAAAGCAGTGTTGGGAGGTACGCATATGATTCATGGTGCGGCAGTTAGTGTTCTATTTGATACTGGTGCATCGCATTCATTTATATTTCGTTGTTTGGTAGATAAGCTTAACCTAGAACCCTCGTCCCTAGTTACTTCCTTAAGGGTTGCAAATCTGATAAGAAGGCATGCAACAATTGGGATGAGATGTGACCACCTAAAGTTTGTCTTGTTAGGTCATGCTTTTGTTTGCAGTTTGCATGTGTTTGATTTCGTAGGATTCGAAATTTTTTTGGGTATGGATTGGTTAAGTAAGTACGAAATTAGGATATTTTGCCCTGATGAGAAAATATTGCTTAGACACCAAGACTGTAGGGAGCAGATTGTATATACTATAGAAAACTCTAGCTGTGATATGAATACTTTATTGCCTGTTGTGGAGATAGATGAAGAGCTGAATCAAGTTTTTATAGTTATAGAATTCATGAATACTTTCAAACTCATAGTAGAATTACCACCAAAACGAGCCATTGAGTTTCGAATAAATTTGGTGCCTGGAGCAGATCCAGTGAGTAGACCGCAAAATTGGATGACACCTACCAAAATGAGGGAGCTCAAGGTGCAGTTGGTGGATTTGAAAGGCAAGAGTTTTATCAGACCTAGCAGTTCACCTTGGGAAGCAGCCGCGGTGTTTGCTAAGAAGCCATATGGATCGTTACGATTATGTACTGATTATCGTATGTTGAATGAGAAAACAATGAAGAATCGATATCCATTGCCTAGGATTGACGATTTGTTTGATCAGTTGAGTGGAGCCAAGATATTTTCGTAGTTGGATTTAGCGACAAGTTTCCATCAGCTTAGAGTGGCAAAGGATAATATTCCTTTGACGGTATTTAGAACCAGATATGGATCGTACAAATGGTTAGTGATGTTGAATTGACAATGCACCAGCTTTCTTTGTAAATTTGATGAATCTGATTTTCCTAGAGCACTCGGATAGGTTCGTATTAGTTTTCATAGATGATATTTTGGTGTACCCTAAGGATGAAAGAGTGCATGAAGTTCATCTTATAGTAGTGCTTGAAACGCTTAGGCAGCATCACTAAAGGCGAGGTTCTCGAAATGTCATTTTTGGAAGAAGGAAATGAAGTTTCTTAGCCATGTAGTTTCAGAGAATGGGTTATCAGTTGATCCAACTAAGATCAAGGCCTTATATAGTTGGAAGAGACTAGAAACGGTGACTGAGATAAGATGTTTTCTGAGATTAGCTGGTTACTATCAGTGGTTTGTAAAGGATTTTTCGCGAATAGCGGCACCAATGGATAAGCTAACTCGAAAAGATGTGAAGTTCATTTGGACCGATAAGTATGAGGAGGCATTCCAAAAGTTGAAACACTTATTGACTAATGCACCTGTGTTGGTTGTTCCAAAAGGGAAACAGGATTTGGTGGTGTACAAAGATACATGTCGGACTAGGCTAAGAGCTGTGTCAATTGTAACAACCAATATTTTTCGATAATTAAAAATATTAAATTATTTAAAAATTTTCAATATTTGTGAGAAATTAAAATTTTGTGATTTATTAATGAAAAAATAACTATGTATGATTTAACAATATTGTTTGAATGTTGTTGATAACTTTTTTAATGTAATTTCAATCAATTGAAATAATTGTAAAGTTAATTTGGTTATAATTATAAATAAGGAATAAATTAAATGTGTAATATTGAAATTATATGTTATAAATTAGAATAGGATTATTAAGGAATATGAAACATTAATTAGTAGTGAATTTATAAGCTTTGTTTGTAAACAATAAACATAGAAATGTGTTTTAATTATTAATGTGCAGTAATTGTTTGAATATCATCTTGATATTTAATCCGTTTGAAATTAATTGTAAATCAATTGAAATTAATCTAATTAGATATTGCAGTTAATATGAATTAAGATGATAACTGTAGAATATTGATGTAATAAACTAATGTTAATTATATTCATAAGGCAGTAGTTGATTAAATAATAAGAGCGAAAAAAATAAAAGAATTTATTTGAATTTAAATTATAAAAAAATAGGTTTTATTCCTATTGTAATTTAACGTTAACATTTATGTAATATCTAAATAGTGGATTTAACATGGAAATTTTAGTTTTATAGGTTATTAATTTTTATGTAATCAAGACTGATAAATTTGTTAATTATTAAATTTGAATTTGAAAAGTGATTTAACCAATTTTTAATAATAAATTATTTAATTAACGTGAAGATTAGCCATTTTGGTCACTATCTTGGATTTTAACAAAATCAGTTTCATCGGATCCATAATAGGGAATTATTGTAGGATTTCAAGTTTCGTAGCGATCGGACCAGTCGTTTGAATGTGCGAGCTCAAAACGTGTAGAAATCGATTTATATAATTAAAAAGAATAATCTAATTTTAAAAGCTAACTTCTATATGCAATGGAATTTGGGTTTGAAACCAATTCTACTGAATCTAAAAATATTGAAAACCTATATTTCAATATATTGGATGACCCACTTTCGTTTCAGAAACGAAACGAGCATTTCGGGCCAATCGTTTCGATCCAATTGAATTTGTCCATTCGTTCATATATATCCTTGTATATATAAATAGATTTCTTTCCTGAAACCCTACCAGCCTTTCTTATTTCTGTACGTACTATTTTTCCATCTGCTCCATCCTTTATCCTAATGGAGAAAACCTAATTCCCAAATTCAAATTGCAAATCAAAATCAAATCGAAAATTTTAAACTCCTCAAACTATATCGAATTATATCATTGGAAAGCTCTCGAAGAGCACAAACTAGATCTGCAATTCGTTTTTCCAATCGAATCATAGACGGCCGAAGATCATGGATTTACTCTCGACCTTCGAAATTAGGTTTTCGATTTCAACGGTAGATCGTCGATTTTACGACGAACAAAGGGTATGGGCTTGTAGTGGTCGTCGAGCAGGGTGCATCGGCATGGTTCCTTTGTGTATGAGGTGTTTAAATTTTCCTGCAATGGCATTGGAATGGGGCGGCGGCACTGTGCAAAGAGGGAGGTTGTAGTTGATCATGCCGGGCTTGGTTGGGGCGGCTCGAGACGTGAAGGGCGGCAGTGGTCTTGGATCGTGGTGATGTGGCCTCTCGTAGTCGGTGATTGGAGCAAAAGGAGGTGGTAGCTACGTGAGGAAGGGTTTGAGCATGGTCAGGCTAGGATTATGTGAGGTATGATATTATGTTAGTGCCCTTTCTTTTAATTTAAATTAAATTTGAATTATTTAAACTTCTAACTGTCGTAACTTTCTCATACGAACTCGGATTAGGGTGCAGTATTCTCCATTGCGATCGTATCGAAATTTCGGATAGCATGGAACAGGTTTGGTTGCATTCTAAGACTGTTAGAATTTTGGGCTTTAATTGGATTTTTATTCGATTTGAAACCAAAGGTGAGTGTTTTAACCCACTCACAAATACTAAACCACTCACAAATACTAAACCATCTTATGTTAGTTAAATTAAATTTACGATGTGATTAAAAATTTATTGATTGATGTTTGATATTTTAAATTTTCATCTAAATTTAATTTGAATTTATATTGAATTTAATTGCCATTTGAATTAAATATTGAATTTAATTCCTAGTTAAATACCTCATAATGATAACCAATTTATTCGTTGTGATTTATTGGTTGATTTGAGTGATGATTATGATGGATGTTGATTGTTGATATTTTCGGATGATTGAATGTATGTTTATTTATATTTCTTTATCACGTTGCAAGTTCCCTTAGTAATTGTTAGGAAAATCACTATGGGTTAAAATGATACATGCCCGAACGATCTTATAAATTAGGGAAAAAACATTATGGGTTGAAATGATAGACTCGAGCAATTTTATGGATTTTGAATTTTACTCGGGATTGCGGGTTGAAATTGTAGATACCCATAAATTTAATTTATTGCGGGTTGAAATGATATATATCTGTATCACTTGACCATAGGGTAGAAAATTTAGTACGGACACCGGATTGGTTAAATTAAATGATTTTAAATCCTTAATTTTTGAATCTAGTTAAATGATATTATGAAATAAAATTTGATTTATATGAACTGAATTAATTTCAAATCTTTGCTTTAAAGTGTTGAAATCGAAATTGGTTTGAATGAATTGTTTCAAGAATTTAGTTTGAAATCGTTGAACTAAAATTGATTTGAATTGAATTTTTGGAACTAAGTTGATTTGAATTGATTTGTGAAATTAGAAGAAACAATTCTAATTTGAAATAGTTTAGATTTGATTGATTTAAATTAAAATATTTTGATATGAAGGTTTAACCTATTTTATGGTTATGATTTTGAAATGAATATGATTTGGAAGTGAATATGATTTTGAAAGTGACATGATTTTGAAGTGAATATGATTTTGATAGTGATATGATTTTGAAGTGAATATGATTTCGAAGGTGATATGATTTTGAGGTGAATATGATATTGTGATATCAATTATTGATCAGTTTTGGAAATGTAAAAGAACCAATCGGTGTGAAATAAGTGTTTGGTTGTTAAAGAGACTGGGATCAGATATTGTCATACACTCTGCCAATACCGAAAACTACTTTAACAACTGTGTACATGATGGAGAATCCATAATAAAGTAGGATGGTTTGGTGAATGCTACTGTATGAGGTATAAACACCGTCCTAACTCCCTCGAGTTAGCTTGATATGACTAAAACATGAGCTATGTCTGGCCAAGTGAGGTTGCTCCTCTGATCGGGCACATTTCTTCGATACCATATTTATTGCTTTGTGATTGATTTGTTGGCCACCTCTTGATTTGATTATGGGAGTGTATTCTAAGGTAAGCGGTAGTAGCTACTATGCATTACCACCAGTCCGGGAGTGCAAATGGTAGAATCCTACCCTGGAAATGCCTTGCGTGACGTGTCATATACCTTATCGAGCTCACTATGAGTTTGGTTTGTGTCGTACCTATGGAGTGCTCACTAATAGCCCACCAGTTTACGATGGATTTTAAAGTACTATATAGACTTCGGCATTTATATAAAATGTGTTAAGGAGGATATGAGTAACTCCTTAATGCTATTTTAATATATAGATATTATAATAGCGTATTGTACTATCTATGTTGATAGTTTAACGGATCCTTAGGAGATGGAATTCCGAACATCTCTTAAGTTATTGCATGCACGTTAAACATGTAAAATGCCATAAACATCTTTGAAGCCATTGCACTCATATTTATTTATTGTTGATTTAACTTACAAGAGATCTTTTAGTTCTGACTCGAGTGTTTTGTCTTTTCATTATGCTCGGGTCAGCCTGAGTATTTCAGCACCTGGTAGACTATCATTCTGGAGGACAAAGATGAAGATTTAGTATATTATTACTATTTATTATATTTATTCCATTGTATTATGTTGTTCTGCTGTATTATTTATTTATCTATGTTGTATGCATAACTTTGATTTGTATTGTAAAAAGTGTAATCAAATGTTACTTGTAAAATAGCTTCATGAACTGTTTATTTGATTATTATATTTTGTCATTTCGCTGTGAGATTCTGTATTTATTTTCATTTTTTCTCTTCTTTTTTTATGTACCTCATAACAATCCTCCCTTTTGAATGGTTTGAGTTTGATATGTATGGTTTATTGTCGATTTAAACCATCCAAAAAGGTGGGTCGTTACATTAATGCTGAGTGGTAGAATAATTGCATATGCTTCTCGACAGCTTAGATCGCATGAAGTCAGATACCCAATCCATAACTTAGAGTTAGCTATGGTAATTTTTGCACTGAAGGTGTGGAGACATTATATTTTGGTTTAAAGACTTGAGTTGTATACAGATCATAAGTCGTTGAAGTATTTATTCTCTTAGAAGGAGATGGACATGAGACAGCAGAGGTGGTTAGAGTTCTTAGCTGCTTATTATTTTAGTATTGAATACACACCGAGAAAAGGCAATAGGGTTGCAAATGCACTTAGCAGAAAACATCAGAATGTGGTGTTAGCGATGATAGTCGAGTGAAAAGATTTGGAAGCGTTAACGACTTGCAGAGTACAGTGGAGAACTAAGAGTAGTTCAAGTAGAGAAACTACTTTGTTATCATGTTTGGAAGTGCGACTAGTTATAATTGAAAAGGTTGCTTCTAAATAGCTAGAGGATCTAATGTTGGCTAAACGGATTAGAAATCTAAGAGATGGAATGGAGAGCGATGACTTGAAGTATTTTAGTCTTGACCAAAATGGGTGGCTGAGAAAGAAAGGACGATTATGTGTTTCAAATGTGGGAGACATTAGGAAGGAAGTTTTGAAGGAATGCCTTCACTTAAAGTTCACTATTCATCCAAGAGGAACTAAGATGTATCATGACATGAAGAGAAGTTTCTTCTAGGAAGGTATAAAGAGGGATGTTGGCTAATGGGTGAAGCAGTGTCAGAACTACCAATGGGTAGAAGCCGAAGATCAGAAGCCAGGTGGGTTGCTTCAGCCTTTGAATATTCCACTATGGAAGTGGGATTCTATTTCTATGGACTTCATTAATGGGTTGCCAAGGTATAATAGAGGAAATAAAAGCATATGTGTCATTGTGGACAGGTTGACCAAGAGTGCCCATTTCATTCTAATTAAGTCAACCAGAACGACACCTATTTTAGCGAAGTTGTTTATGAAGAATGCAGTTAGACTGCATGAAATTCCTAGTAGTATAGTGAGTGATAGAAATTCTTTATTCACTAGCGAGTTTTGGAAGAGTCTACATGATACCTTAGATACCTAGCTCAAAATTAGTACCGCTTAACATCCACAAACTGATGGGAAAATGGAGAGAGTTAACAAAGACTTGGAGGATTTGTTACAAGCTTGTGTGCTAGATTTTGGAGGATCATGGCAAGACCATCTACATCTAGTTGATTTTTCATATAACAACATTTATCAGACTAGTATAGGGATGGCACCATTTGAAATTGTATATGGAAGACCATGCAAATCTCTAGTTTGTTGGCTAGAGACCGAGGATAGGTTGGTTCTTGTTTCGGATTTGGTTAGAGAAGTTGCAGAAAAGGTTGAGTTAATTCGAACTAGAATGAAGGGAGCTCAATCTAGGCAGAAAAGTTATGCGGATAAAAAATGGAAAGGCTTAGAGTTTTATGTTGGTGAAATTTTTTTCATTAAGGTGTCGCCGATGAAAGGTGTGATTCGATCTGGAAAATCAAGGAAGTTGACACCGAGGTTCATTAGACCATTTCCTATTATAGTGAGGATTGGGAAACACGCGTATGAAGTAGAGTTACCAAGCAGTTTGGCAGGAGCCCACAATGTTTTCCATGTTTCTCATCTGAGTGTATTCGAGACCCAGATACTACTGTATAACCAACTGTGTTAGATGACTTAGTCATAGAGCTGAATTTGACTACAGTTAGAAAGCCAGTTCGCATAGCCTCAAAGATGAGAAGAGGCTCAGGAACAAGACAGTCAGATCAGTTAAAGTCAAGTGGAGCGATAATGATAGAGACTGTACTAGGAAGACTAAGAACATCATGAGAGATACTTATCCTGATTTTTCGTATGGTATGTTTTACCTTTGATTGCTTTGATGTGTACCTTATCGTAATTTCGAGAACGAAATTCTTTAAGGAGGGGAGTCCATAACACCCCATATTTTTAGTTACATTATTTAGGATATGTAATTAGTTAAATAAAATAAAATCATGTAAGATGATTAATGGATTGAGATTTGTGATTAAAATAAGAGGTAGACATGCCGTGTTAAATGAGTGAACTGAAAAAGGAATAGAAGGGTTAGGAAATATGCAATGGAAAAATAGGAACAAGTTATCCTTATACCCTAAACCCCTTAGGAGTTCATTCTACACGTTCATTCATTTTTCACAAAAAAAATTGAGCTAAGGCCGGCCACCATTAGCAAGAGAAAAGAAGAATAATTCTAGAGGAAGAATCAAATCACTTATTAAAGAACAAATATCACATCCTTAATTAAAGAGCTAATGTGAATAATGACTAAATGTCATATGTTTTATTGATTTCAGTTTTAGATAGATTCCAAAAGTATTTGCAATTGTTTTGCCATGTTTAGAACGATAAATGGATATATTCATATATATACATATATATATGTATGTATGTACTTGTTCATAATTTAGGCTATTTTATATGCATTTTATGATGAGAACTGATCTGGAAAACCTATTATATGACATCAGTTGCCTTGTGAATTTAAATTTAGATCTGAAATGATAATTTAGAAATGGGCTTCAATTTTCATAATTTTCTGCGTTAATGTGGATTTTATATGAATTTTCTAGTAATGTTATTTTGGGTTAAAAATTAATTATGACCGAATTATTTTTGCTTGGGATCTGAAATATATGTATGTTGGAAAAAATATCAAAAATGATTTACAGGAATCTTTGTAGAATTTTCCTAAGTGTTTTAATGGGTATATAAAATTATTTGAGGTACGGAACTTAAATGTTTTATATATTTATAAAAAGGAGAAGGGGTATTTCCTAAATAATTCAAATTCTTATTTCTAAAAATCGACAGCACTTTTAGAAAAGTAATTTTTGCAACCAATCACAATTTGACAAACAAGGCATGTTAGGTACAAAGAAATTGTTTAAAAGGTCAAATCTATATGTTTTTCCCGTTTAAATGCTTTCAGCACCAAGCATCCGACTCCTTACCCCCGCTTATGAATCCATCCAAACTAATGCACATGGTATTAAATATATTGTAGGTAGTGAATTAGACAAAGGCGAAAGGTATTGGGTCGAAACCAGGGGTTCCGAATGGTTGAAGCGCTACTTTGCTTTCGACTGAATAGCTTTCGACTTGGTCTACTTTTGACTGGTCAATGACTTTAAAAGTACAGTTTTATGAGGTTGCGCGCTTGTTTTTAAATAATAGCTTTCGATTATGTCAAAACCCTTGACTGCCCTTTTTACCTTTCGATCCAGATTGATTTCGAAAGGGATACCTTGTTTTTAAAACTAAGCCGCTTCTCCAATGCTTTCGAAGGGATGGTTTTGACACCATCACTTCTTTACTTAAGAAATGCTTTCGAAAGAAATGCGTTCGACTTAAATGTTTAAAGACTCTTTTGCTTTATGAAAAGTAGAACCCAAATGGTTTTGAAAGAGATAGTTTTAATGGTTTCGAAAGGTGTTTCCACATTTTATAAAATTGAGCCCAAATGCTTTCGAAAGGGTTGATGTTTTGATACTTTCGAAGGGTTTAAAGAAAGGTTTCTAAGGGGTGGTTCCATAATGGTTTCGAAAGGTCTAAAAGGAAAAAATTTCTAATGGTTTCGAAAGGCAATGTTTAAGTGGTTTAAAGAGGATATCTAAGGTTTTAAAGCTTTCGAAGTAGATGTCCAATGCTTTCGAAAATAAATATGAATGGTTTCGAAGAGTATGATTTCGAAAGGTATGTTTTGGCCTTTAGCCTAAGGTGTTACTTGTATTGAAAGGGATACTTTCAAAGGCTTCGAAAGGGGTCCTTTTAGTGGTTTCAAAAGGTTTGTTTAAAGGTTTTAAACATAGGTTTCGAATGAGTTGTTTTGGCAATATAGCCTAAGTGTTTCTAAGTTAAAAAGGGTTTTAACGTATTTTGGAGGGATGGGATATCCTTAATAATTTCATTAAAATTATTTTGGATAGAGTATATATAACATGGCAAGTAGTTTAGAGTTAAGCAAAGAGTATATTTTCCATGTATATGTATGATTTAAAGGTTTAAATTATTTTGAAAAGGTTTTTAAGGAAAAATATAAAGGGCAGTTAACCCTAAGAAAATGACTCAGATTAAAAGACCAGATGGGACTTGTGTAGGGTCGCGCCCTATACTCATTATCTATTAGCTTCTGGCTAATTTATTCCAATATTCCATTGTATAGGGCTTTGTCACAAGTAATACTAAAATGATGTTGCACGTAGAAAGGAATTATAAAAAGGAAAGATAGGTTATTGGTTAGCCTAAAAAACCATAAGGATCGGTTCTGGAGAAGTAAGTAAGGACAGACCATCCGAAAGGGGAGTATCTAGCGGATGTTAGATTTTTATGTTTTCTAGTAGTCCCGAGTCAGCCATAGGTTAGTAGTTGCCAAACAAAACTGCAATGTATGGATAGATAGTCCAAATGACAACTAATATGTACATATACATGATATTGCTTTACAGATTTAACAAGTTTTGGTTGTATGACTATAATTTGCAAAAGATATATTTTAAAAAGGATATTAGTGAGGGAAAACCCATTCTGATAAGCGGTGTGGTCTTACTTAATATCAGATAACCGAGATGTATAATATTATTCACACCAGGCTTTATGTCTGACTTGAAATTTATTTTCCGTAAACTCTTAGGTGTTCAAAATTGATTTAAGTAGGCTGAGGGTTGAGGTTTACATGTTTCAATAGGTTGGCGAATAAAGCTTCTGGTGACGAGCAGGTGGTTGACGGATAGCTAATTAGGAGTTGCTGTTATTTTTGGATTGATTCCGCTGTATTTTATATATAGTACTCTGGTCAACAATGGAAGCATTGTCATATGTCGCTCTTGGCGTATCTATGTAATAACTATGCTTTATCTGAACCTGGGAAACGATTATGGGATTATGTAATTTGAATATGGAATATATTTTTGCAACGTAATCAAAAATATTATTTTTGAAATCTGTGATTTTGTTTCATATTCATGTGCTTCTGATATCCTGGATACCATTAACATTACCGTATTTTGTCACCAGAAGTTAATACTATGGATGACTGCAGCATCTGTAGCATTTAGCCTTTGGCCTCCAGTTAGGGGATGTCACACCAAGTTATTGTATTTTCTTCTTCATTTATGTATATATTTACATTGTAATAGACTCATAACTATATTTTAGGAAAGGACAAAATAACCAGCTAGGTTGACCTAGTAGTGAATATAAATTAAGTTAACTCCTGAATGAGTAGAATTGCATCTAGGAGGTCAGGAACACCATAATATAAGATAGTAAAATATTAAAGGAAGATATTGACAGGGGCCAATAGATTCCCAGTAAGCCCACGAAAATCGTGTATAGGAAATGATATTGGCAGGGGCCAATAGGTTCATAGTAAGCCCATGAAAGCTATGTATAATCAAAAATGTCATAAAGACAGGTTCATAGTTAGCCCATGGAAATTATGATTCGATATTGGCAGTGGACAATGGGTTTATAGTGAGGCCATAAAAACTATATCTGGATTAAGATATTGACAGATATCAATAGGTTCCTTGTCATCCCATGAAAACTAGGAAAAGAAGAAATGATATTGGAGTTAGCAATAGGTTCCTTGTCAGCCCATGAAAACTAGGATAGGAGTAAAGAAACTAGAATTACCAATAGATTGGTGATCCCATGAAAATTATGTAACTGAACAGGAAGTCCATAATCATTTCACTGGTTATTAATCAGCCATGAAAACTATTAGGTTAATAGTAATCCTAAAAACTATATATATGATAGACACTCAAAAATGAATGGAGATGGATAATCAAGAATTGGTTCACTTGTTTTGCATATCATCGTATCATATTGTTTGGATTTGTTTTAACCATTGTGGATATAGTAGCACGGTATATAGTTTTGTAAATGTTTTTGGGTAATAGTGAGGGGAAAACCCGTTCCGCTAAGCGGCGTGGTCTCACTGGATATCTAAATGGTTTGAGATGGTAGATTATTATTCATACCAGGCTTTATGTCTGACTCAAAGTTTATGCTTTCCCCTTAAACTCTCTGGTACTTAATTGATTTTGAGTAGTTTGAGAGTTGAGGTTTTTAGGTACCTCTTTAGACACTTTCGGAGACGTGCATGAGGCATGGCAGCTATCTAGAGTTCTCTTTTATCTTAATTCCGCTTTGTTGTTTATACTAGCAAAGTTGTTAAATTGCCTATACGTACTCTAATCATCCGAGGGGGTATCTTCATATGTCGCTCTTGGCATATGCTGAAATAGATATATTTTCTCTAAACGTGGTTAACAATTGAGGATTATATAATGAATTGAAATGTTTTGAAATGAAATATTTTTTTGTATTCATGTGTTTATGTGTATCAATGTATTTAGCCTTGCCTTATTCGATCGTCAAGGTTTAATAACTGTGGATGACTGCCGCGTCCGCAGCCATTAGATTTGGGCCTCTAAGTAGGGGGGTGTTACAGGTAGCGCTTGTAGAACTCCTTGAACAATGCACTCTCGAATTGAGTTTCATTGTCTGTGATGATTTTCTATTGTACTCCAAACCTATAAATAACTTTTTTGACAAATTTAATCACTATTTTGGTAGTAATCGTAGTAAGCAGTTTGCTTCATCCCATTTTGTATAGTAGTCAACTAGAACGATAACGTATTTGCCTCCTCCCTTTGCTTTTGGTAGTAGATTAAGTCGATCCCCAAACTGCAAATGGCCAAGGGCTTACCTTTTGCGTAAGTTCCCAAGAAGGGGCTAATGGAATCTTCACAAATCTCTGCCATCGATCACGCTGTTTGTTGTAGTCTGCTGCATTCTGGTTTATGATCGGCCAGAAATATCTATAGCAAGGAGCATTTTTCTCTAGTATTTGTCCCCTGGTATGATCACGGCAACTGCCTTCATGAATTTCCATAAGGATCATCATAGCTTCATCTTTGATTACACACCTAAGCAAGGGGAGGAGAATCCTTTCCTGTACAACACTTCATCCTGAATTATGAATTATGGTGCCTTCTAAAGGAGCATTTTTCATTTATTTCGGTCTTTGAGGAGTATTCCTCTAAGTAGGTAGTCCTTGATCGACATCATTGAAGATTCCTCCTCTTTTGTGATCTCTAAATCCCAATCGACATCCATTTAATCTATGCTAGGAGTGGCCAATATTTCTACTGGAACAAATCCCATTGATTGTGCATCTTCGGAATTGGCTATTTAGCTAAATGATCGGCCTTCACATTTTTCTCTTTGGAAATATAAGTTATTGTGTATTGTTCAATGTTGTTAAGCTATTCTCATGCTTTCGACAAGTAAAGGGAAAGTTTTGCACCCATAGCTTGATATTCCCTTCTCACTTAAAAGAAAATTAGTTGTAAGTCATTGTAGATGTATAGAGAATTTATTCCCAATCCCCTCGAATCTCTAATCCCATTATCAACAACTCATACTCTGCATCATTGTTAGTAACGGGACATTTCAGCCTCAGAGCATAACAGATTAACCGTACTTTGAGAGTTTCAAGCATAACTCCCACTTCTTAGCAGAATTCGTTTGATGCACCATCGATAAACAACTTCCATTGTGATGCTATGAAAATAGTTTCCTCCTCCTCGTCAACCCGAATTGCGAATTCATCGATGAAGTTTGCCAACACCTATCCGTTCATTGACCCTCGGGGATGATAAGTTACATAATATTGGCTTAACTCGATGTTCCATTTCAGAAGCCGTCCTGAAGTCTCGAGCCTATAGAGCACCTGTTTCAAGGGTTGATCCATCAAAACCTTGATTGGGTGAGCTTGGAAGTATGACCGCAGTTTCCTTAATGCTATTAGCAAGCAGTATTCGATCTTTTCCAACTTCTAATAGTTTCATTTAGCTCCGGTGAACCACTTACTAATGTAGTATATAGGTCATTGAATCCTAGCGTACTCACGCATGAGTGTAGGGGTAGACATTGCCAATAAAGGAATAGGTCTTCACCATCCAGTGGTTTAGATAGAATGGATGGTGTTTCCATGTATCGCAATAATTCCGCAAAAGTAGTCTAGCGGTCCTGATTCCATTCAAAAAAATTCTTAACCTTCTTTGATGTATCGAAGAAGGGTATGCCTTATCCATCGCTCTGAAGATGATTCTCCTCAATGCTACGATATTTCGATTCAAACATTGTAATTCCTTCATTACACGGACTCTAACATTCCGTAAGGCGGTTATTTACTCCTGATTGGCCTCGATTACCCTTGCGTACACAATAAATCCAATAAAAAATTTAGAAGCGACACCGAAATAACATTTGGTGGATCCAACTTCATTCGATACTTCAAGAGGATCTCAAACATTTCTGTAAGGTCTCCCAGATGATTTCTAGGTAATCATGACTTCAATAGCATTTCATCCACATACACTTCCATCGTTCGCCCAAACTGATCCTTGAACATTGCAGTTACCAATCTCTGATAAGTGGCCTATGTGTTCTTCAAACTGAACGATATTATGCGATAGCAGTATAACACTAAGTCAGTGATAAAATTGGAGTTTTTCTAATTGGGCTCATGCATCATATTCTGGTTGTACCCTGAATAAGCGTGGATAAATGAGAGCAGTTTGTGCCCTGCAGTTCTATCATTAAGTTGGTTAATTCTAGGCATCCATAAACTATTCTCTGGGCAAGTTTTTTTGAAATCTGAATAGTTAGCGCATGTCCACCATTTTCCATTTTATTTTCAGACCAATATAGCGTTTGGCACCCATTCAAAATATGTTGCATCGTGGATAAAACCATTGGCCAATAACTCATCAACTTCCTCCTTTAGTGTAGCAAATCACTTCAGACCCGGTCTATATCTCTTTTGCCTCATTGGTGTAAATTTGGAGTCGATGTTAAGGGCATGACATGCAATCTTTGGTAAAATCCCATACATATTGGAATGCATCCAAGTGAATACGTCCATATTGGCATGAAGAAACGTTGTAAATTCTTTTCGCATTTTGATTCCAAGCTACGAACCTATTTTCAAGACCCGAGTTGGGTCGTCCGCATCAAAAAGGTCAACTACCATAGTCTCCACTGGTGCTGCATACATTTTCCCTGAACTCTTCTTCCAAGGGTTCATAGCCTTGTCGAAGTGACTATGGTCCTCAAGCCGAGGGTGTTTTGTAATTGCTAAGCTTGCGGTTTACGGATTTGGAGTCCTTCTGACATCCTTTTCGTTTATGGCACTTTGATTCGCATAATTCAGCCACATAGCATTCTCTTGCCACACTTTGGTCACCTTTAATTACTCTTATCCCATTATCCATTGGGAATTTCATTGTGAGGCACCAAGGTGTAAAATGATTCTAAAGTTAGCAAGGGCCGGTCGGCCCAAGAAAGCAATATAAGTAGAATACTCATCAACGATTACAAATGTCTGGATGAGAACCACCCTCATTCTTCTTCTCTGAGTTCTATAGGTAAGTCAATAGCTCCAATCATTTTTCGAAATAGGATTTGACCAAACTTCCATTATCAACCAAAACTAAATGCACAACTGTTGGACTGAGCCCTACGTTTTTTACAATTGGATTAAGAGTTAGTGCTTCTATGCTTTTAGTATCCTAATTCCGAAACACAATTTCATCGGTGATCTTTCTTTGTTTCTTTTTTGGAGCTCCATCTTCGATGGCGTAGCAACTCTCCTGGAAGGCATGCTTTAGAGAACCAACATATCATTTCATCTCACCCCAACTCTTTTGTGATGGATAAGGTACTCAAGTGATGTTGTTTATAATCAGCCTTTGGTCTATTTGCCTAGGCCCTTCTCCGCTGGGTCTAGACAGATTTACTAAGGCATTTAGTGCTGGGGGTCTAGCAGTTTGATCAGGGTTTTTTGATTTCTCCATATACTACTAGAGCCTATTGTTCCTTATCAGTTCCTCGATCAAGTCTTTCAGATGTCGAATTTGTGTTATGCCCATGAGCTCATGGAAGCAGCAAAACTTCTCCAATGTCGTTTGCTACATGGACGCTTCCCGCTTAAGTGGTTTGATGTATCGCTCAGTTCTGTGAATATCAAGGTAGATGTTTTCCAAACTATCATACAATGGTGTAGAGTCCTCAGGCCTTAAATTCCTCGGACATTCCATTGCTATCATGCCTATTGAAATTCCGATTCCCTTTTTCTGATTTGCATTCTTTCTTACACCGCTTGTAGCTGCCGTAGAATTGTTTTCATCCAATTTAATTGCAACAATGCTCTAATCCACTTTCCTTGATTACTCATCGATGATTTTGCCTTTAATCATACTTATTTCTTCCAACCTTAAAAACATGTTTGCCTTTCGATAGAATTCTTCCATGGTAGTTGGTAGCTTCATTTTAATCCATTTGCTGAAATTCTTATCTAGATGAATAGATCAGATCAAAACCATAAACACCGTGTCTTTCTTCTAATTGTTCACCTCACTAACCGTAATGTTAAACCAGTTCAAGAAGCTTTTGGTGACTCATTAGGCAGATGTGCATGTAAGTGTTCATATATTTACATCCATATTTATCTATTTTTATTTAAATAAATGTCATATTTGGGCATTTTAACATGTTTAAAACTAAAAATCAATTATTTTCAAATCATCGTATATTCATCTACAACAGGGGCACAATAGCCATTTTCGTGCATGTGTAATTTGGAACTTTTTACATAGACATTTTTCATAATTTTTATAGGAATTTGAAAGCATATGGAAGAGGGTTTTATGAAGATATATGCTTGCACAAATGAACACATAGGAAGGATGATGGAAATAATTCAGGCCCATGATCATGGAGGACTCGACCCACTTACCTAAATCTACAATTTGAAGCTAATGGACAACTAAGTGGAGGTTAAAGCTTCATGCATATTTAATGATTGATTAATTAGTGGCTAATGGTTAGGTGGAGGCCACACTTCCTAAAGGGCATTTTGGGAAGCACCCTAAAAACTAAATTAGGTTTAATGCATGTATAAATAGTCCTCTTATGTACATGTAAACCACTCTATTCTCTTATTTTACTTAGGAAATTAGCAAGTTCTAAACACAAATCAAAGTGAAATAAAAATGGCTACCTATGCCTTCTCTTTTCTGCATGCTTCTCTTTACTTTTATGCTCATTTTTATTATTATGTTATCTTTCATTTCATGTTCATACATTTATGCACTTAATTTAGTTCATTTCCTTCTAGTAGTTAATCTTCTTTTCCTTTTTTTATTTTCTAATTTATTTTATTTTTAATGTTGAAATCTCTATGTGTTGAAATGATAACACAAATGAGAGGTTAAGTCCATACAATTTAGGGGTAATGAAGCTTTCTTTTATAATATAGATTCAACATAATTTTCTATATATGATCTCTTTTATGCTTCATGAGAAAATGGATGTTTATTTTTGTTTGTGTTTTATGTTTAATTTGATAGCCTGCTTTTTTCATAGCAAATAGGCTATGCTTATCTCATTAATTACAAATTGCCTCTTCATCTAAAATATAATCATGTCAATGAAGTGTAGTTTTAATCAAAATTTGATGATCTACGTTACTAATTAATAGTAAATAGATCATGCTTAATCTAGATTTTGGTTTCTTTTTCCATGCCTTGTTTCATGGGATTTGAGAAAGTAGGACTAGATTTGTATTATAGTTTGATGGTATGATTTGTGTTAATTAATAACTAAAATAGGCCATGCTTGATAAATACATAACTAATCCTACTCAGATTAAAAAGAGATCATCATTTGATTCTATGTTGATTATGTGAAAAATATAAGAAAGTGGATTTGCCTCTAAATTGAATTTTAATCATATAGTTTTCAGTCTCATTTCTAATTCTGGTTTTAGCTTCATTTTGCTTGTAGTTAACAATTTCCTCTCCATTTGGTATAATTTGATTGCATAGTTTTTAAAATCTAATAATTCCATGCGGATAGACCCGTACTCGTCATGTACTAACTTTTGTACACTGTGCGCTTGCGGTAATTTTAATTCAAAATTTATCGATGATTTTCTAAACCAATAGAAAATTCGTCGTTAAACAAGTTTTTAGCACCATTGCCAGGGAATTAGTTTTGATTTTTTTTTCTAATCTTCGAATTATTTTGGTTTTATTTTTGTGTATTATATTTTGTGTGTGTTTCCATTTAACAAAAAAAACTTGTGTTTATGTGATTTTTGTTTGCATTTTGTTTGTGTGTTTGTTTTCTAATTCTTATTTCATTTGCATTTCTACTATAAAAAAATTCAACATACACAATTAAAAAAAACAATTTTATTCCATTTCAATTTCTTTTACATTTTGCAATTTCATTTTCCTATTTATTTTTGTAACATTTACACTGAAGAAGAAAAATTAGCTGCTGTCCATTGCCATATTACAAGCATTGTACATTCAACCTAGTTATCTTCAAGTATCACAGACATACCTAACTGACTAACCCCTTCATTTCGAAACTGCCTAACCTCTTCACTAAACATATCATCTGTACAAATCCATCAACACTCGCAACACCTCCGCAAACATCACTCCCACACTGCTTATACAATAGCCCCTATCAACTCACCATATCTGACAGCATCCGAACTCACTGACCAAGCGACGACATCAAACCCGAACCCTGCATTTCTTTCCACATTTCCAACCATCCAGATAAAATAAATAAATAAATAAATTACACACAGCTCAATTCACAGAACAGAATATTAAAGTCCAGAGATAACAAACAATTTAAGGCATTTCGTACAATACAAACAATCCAAGCATTCAATAATCAATTATAAGTGGGATTAATTAATTATTCAAATCCTAATTAATACAATTTAATTTCCAATTAAAGTAATTTCTTATGAACGAATTATCAAATTTTGATTAATTAATTATAAATCATTTAATATTAATTAATGTAATTAATAAACCTTAATTAACAAATGAATGAATCTTTAATCATTAAATAATTAATCCTTAATTTTCTTAAATTAATCACCCTTAATTAATTACATCAATTAATTAATCCTTAATTAATTACTATTAATCAATTAATCACTTAATTAGTTACCATTAATTAATTATCCTTAATTATGTACTTAATTATCCTTAATCATCCAACACTCATAAGTAATTATCTTTCCCTTAATCACTTACTTATCATAATAAAATCTTTAATTAATCATCTCTGTAATTAATTATCATTAACACAAAATTTAACTTAAGAAATTTAAATCAATTAATGGTTCAAAAAAATTCCGTTTGATTAACTCTCTGTCTTCATTCTTAATTTAAAATAATTCAAGAACTAATTTATAAATAGTGATCATGTAATTAAATAAAGCTTAATTACTTCTTTATTAAGTTTAAGCTTGAATCAAATCAATTATTTAAAATCTACTAAATTTAAATATACATTGAAACTTTGTTAAATATTAATTAGAGAAAACAAATTAGTTCCCATATTTTTAAAACTTGTTGCTACCTTGTCTTTAAACTTAGGAACATTTGTAAAATCCAATTCCTTTGTTTTAAAACTTGGAACACGTTTCTTTTTAAAAATTTCATGCCTACTACTTTATCTAAAATAATTTACCCGAGTCAAACTATTGAAAATCCTGAGCTTGTCTTCGAATCCCCCTGAGCTACCCCATTTCTCTTCTTAAACATTGCTGAATATTCAAAATCTTAAGTCTGTAAAAACAATTCGAATCACTTCGCTGTAATGCTCGAGTTAACTCATCATCCTACCCGAGCCAAACCAGTAAATCCCCGAGTCAACCCCATAGCCTATTCTTCTTCTCCCTTTCCTTATCACTGACACACACAATCTCGTGTGCACATGTACAGATGAACTCCATCGTTTCGATCATCGCCGAAGCACTCAACATATCCCTGGCAACCTACCCTAACCTCCTGATCGCCCAATTCCGATGAACTCACCAGAGGACTAAATCGAGCCTCTCGACCTAAAAACTAGTACCAACCCATCAGAAAAAATCACCTAACGCCGATGATCCCAACCTCGAGACTCTTCGCCAACCTCACCTTAGATTCATCATGACGCGATGCTTCGACCCCATCATGAACGAATGCCTTCGATGATCTATCGAAGCTGCACGAAGCTTATAAGCTACCTCGACCACAACGAGTCTTCGAACCCTAGTTTGCCATCTTCTAATCATCCCGGCCAACTAAAAATTTAGTGACCATTTTTCGAGTGACCTATAGCCTGCAAGCGAACCTCACCCTTAAGCTCGACGACAAACCATTATTCGTTCATCGGGATTTGGCAAAAATGCCCATTCCGATCAACTCCAATTATCACGATCATTACTGTGTTAAAAATCACGATACTATCTTTGAAATTCATTTTTCACCATTTGAATCAGGTAGGATAATCAAAACAAAGAATTGAAATGGTAGATTTCTGATCAAATTTGATTTTTCTACTGTGATTTTCCAAGTTTGAATTTATTTCTAAGTAAAAAGTTCTAAAACCATTTTTAGAATTAACATTATACAATAACAATCAATATTTATTTTAAAATCGGAGGTTAATATGGATTGTTGATGAAGAGCCTGATTTTTATTTTATTTTATTTTAACAAAATTCTGAATCCTGTAACTACCAGAGGCCAACATATTTACATATAGAGGCATGTTTATCTACACAAAGATGTTCATCTATTTTCAGAAAAAAACATTCATGTCAAACATAATTCGAGTCATCATCACAAGCATACAGAATTCAAACAGATCAGGCTTTAAAAATAAGGTTTGCTCACCTTGCTTAAGAAGGAACAGATAGGAACATTGAAATTTTGCCTGGAACTTGCAATTTTAAATTGATCTGGCTTTTGATATGAGATTTTCCAGATTTTGATCTTTGTTTTGGTCATCATTTCCTCAGGTTGAAAATACTAAAGTTAATTATGGTATTAATTGCTTCAGATTTTTAAATTTTAATTTTAATTATGGGTTTGCTTGAATTACCTGAGTTGGTCATTCTAGGTTGAAGGCTGAACTTGATTTTAACTGCTTTCAGTTTTAATTGCATGCTTGAACTTGCTTGATAACAGGCTTAATTGCTTGAATACTGAAGCTGATTTTTGTTTTGCTTTGAAGCCAGACGTAGTTGCTTTTGATCTTTTTCAGGTTTGAAAAATCTAAGATGGTTTCGTTTTCTTTTCAGGTTTGAATTGTTTTTTTTAGGTTTTGATCTGGTTCAGGCTTGAATTTTTCTAGTTTTCTTGTTTCTAATTTCTCTTTGGTTTACAGGTTTGTAGATGAAAAGAATTTTTTTGAATAAAAGGAATGAAGAGAAGGTTTGGACTGAGGTAGATAACTAGATTTCTTCTTTTACATATTTTCCTATAATTCTAAAAATATTATCTTGCCACTTGTTGTATTAGTTAACACTTGTAATTATATGTTGTTACTTATTAAACATTTGCCACATGTTTCTTAAATTATGTTTAAGTCCACACTCTAATTAATTTTACAAAATTGTATTTTAAACCTTGTTTATAATTAATTTATAACTTTGCTTTAAACCCTTCTTTATTTTAAAGCTCGTGCATCATATCTTAATGTTTCTAACTTATATATATTTATAAATTATATTTTAGACCTTACTTTATATTTTTTATTCATGAAACATGTTTTATCTATTTTATACTTATATTTTCAAAGGATATATTTACAATATCAAAACTTTACATTTATACTAACTATATTTTATTTCAATTACATAAAAGAAACATAATTTAAATCTTTATCACATCTATTCTTCCATTACAATTTTAATTTAGTTCAAGGTTTTAATATACATATATTTTTATACATTTTACATTCATACTTTTCTTATCATTTATTTTTGTACAACTTTTAAAAGGAAAGAATGGTTTAAAAAAATATTGATCACATATTAACAAATAATCACTTTTATTCTCAATACATTTATTTAATTTCAAAATCACATTTTATTTTTATACTTAAACAATTTCATAACAACTAATTTGAAATCAAATTATTCATTATTACAATTAACTATATATGTATTAGTTCTTTGAAGTATAAAGTTTGATAAATCCAATATTTATTTATAATCAAATTCCAAATTAAAATCCATTTATTTAAATAAAGATACATCTTATTTAAATAAATCACATTACAATTTTATTTTCTAAGATGTTTAAATTTGAATATTAATTTAAATTCTATTTCAATCTATTTTATATTAATTACCAAATATTTCAAAATTTAATCCCAAAGATTAAATTAATTATCAAATTATTCTTAGCTAAAATCCAGGAATGTTACAAGTCCCGACGTACGTGAAATTTCTTAAGGATTTGTGCACCCAAAAGCGACACACTCAAGTGCCCAAAAAAGTCTTCTTGGCCGCCAGTTTGAGTGAAGTCTTGTCCGAATACATGCCCATCAAATACAGAGATCCTGGCTGCCCTACGAATTTGCATACAATTGGAGACAAGATGATTAACAAATGATTGATAGACTTAGGTGCGAGTGTCATTTTGATTCGATACTCCATGTTTGATTAATTTGGCTTAAGTGAGCTCAAACCCACAAAGGTCATGCTTCAATTTTCTGATCATTCTATTAAGAAGCTTGTGGGAGAAATCGAGGGCGTGATCATTCAAATAAGGCAATTCATATTCCTGTTGAATTTTTCGTTTTCAAAACACAACCCGTGACAAATCCCGCAAGTCAAATTCCATTGATTGTAGGCTGACAATTCTTAGCCACATTAAATTCCTTAATCAATTATTGCAATGGTTCGATGAAATCTCTTTTGGAAACATGAATTTGGATCTCAATATTTTCAATCTTGAAATCCAATCGAATGAACCTTATGACCAAACGTTGGAAGTTAATGCCATTCGAAAAAACTTCGAAAATGAGACACTTGACCTTAGTGATGAACGCGAAGCTGAGTAAGAAAAATTGTTTCATGAAATACCCAATGAGATTGAATACACTATTCCTTTTGAATCACTTCCGGTTGAGTCCGAATCTCAACCCAATTCTTTGATCGAAAAACTCCCAAAGTTGGACCTCAAACCTCTTCTCGATCACCTTAGGTACGCATACTTAGGTAATAACGAACATTTCTCATCATAATTTCTGTGACCCTATCTCTTAACCAAGAAACTTCTTTACTTTCAATCCTATCCAAAAACAAGGAAGCAATTGGGCGGTCCATTACCAATATAAAGGGAATTAGTCCCGCTCTTGTTCAACATCGCATCCATTTAATCACCGATGCTAAGCCTGTTCGTGACGCGCAATGAAGGCTTAATCCAAAAATAAAAGATGATGTGTGTGATGAAATTTGTAATGACAAGGATTTTCGACTCACGAAAGTCGATATTAATACGTCCACTGTATCAACTGCCGAGCAATCGAATGCCAGAAAACTATACCGTTAGGGTTAAAGAAGAGGTAGAAGATAGAAGAAGAAAGAAAGAAAAAGCAATAGAAACAATATCAGAATCTCACAATCGCAGCGGAACAACATATAATAGGTAAATGAATATCTTTAAAACAAAGAACTATATTAGTTATTACATTACATCACATTACATTATCAGAGTTTACAACAACAAACAGCGGAAAAGAAATATTATATACTAGTTGATACGCCATGCCATCTAGCTTGCACCTGATCTCCACAGCAACTCCTGAATTCCAGAATGACCTGATAACCTGACTCTAGACTGCCCGTGTTAAAATTGGTGGGCACCCAGAATTTAGGAAAGAAACAATAAACTCCAGGTCAGTCATGGGACTGGTGTGAGAACTTAAAATAGTTTATCTTTAAAAATAAACAAAGAAATATTTTAAATTAGATTCGCAATGCTTTTTAGAAAATGAGAATACCATAAGGCCTCCCGCACACACACACAATGCAAATGTAGAATCAGAGGAGATTTCTCCTTATGATAGTCAAACATGCTTGATATGTAAATTTTCTTTGATATTATTACTATAAGTGCAAAGTGGAAAACCTTTCGAAAGTACAATATAAATCTTAGCCAACATACTACCAGTATCGTATGCCTACTATGGCTACCATCTAAACAGTGGGGCGCCACCATAAGTAAATGGCAGGTTAAACAACTAAAACTGTACAGGCTGTGTATTTGCATGAATGGATTTCCAACAAATGGTCGGGCAAAGAAACATCCCAGGTAAAATGGAACGCCTCTGGAGCGAAGTCCCTGGATCCTAACCGGATCTCTACTACACAAGGTCGGGTTACCCCTAACTGGGTAACAATTGACACGAGCATGTCATCCCTCGGTCGTTTGCGACCTTTATTCCGAGTATCCTCTCAACCAATAACCACAAAGCAAAAAATATGCAGCAACCACGAAGGAAGTATCTGGGCTCCATACCATGATTCCACTTATAATCCAGAAGGAAATGACATGCCCTCAGAGGGCGCTATACTCAAATAACCTTGCTGCCACGATTCCTGTTTCGACCATAACCGGGTTGTGAGGTTCGTCGAAGTCTCGTCCACAAAGCTACGCTTTTCACAAAGCCATGCTTCGACCAACAAATTATCAGTAGCACTCAGCATGTCACACTACCAAATTAGGAGTATATCACTAATAACCTTCAACTACATAACCTCTAAGCTCGTATGTCTCAGAGAAGGGTGTCAAGCTAAGAGAATAAATTCTCCGCCACCAACATATATGTATTTGAAAGAAATCAGCTTTACATCTCAATTTGTAATGTCAGACATACAATCCATACAAGTATGTTCTGGGTTCGAACAGAACCGAAGGCACAACCAAAGAATTCCTTGTAATCCGGGTATTCACAATCTTGATCGAACTTCCCATCACAAAGGAAATCTCCATACCGTAGCTATCGGTGCAAAGACAATCGATAGGTCATCCTATCTTTTTCACAAATACCCAATCTTCAACACCTGTCATCAAATGCTATATATAATGACATATCATTATTCGGAATGGGTTATATGACACAAAGGTCCTCCTTCGGCTAAACCGAATAACGAGCGCTTATTTTACAAATAAGTATAACATTCAAATTCAAGCAAATCACAACAAATACCTATTTAAAGATCAATATTGATAGTCGGTTATTTAACTATCAATGGATATGCACTACATCACCAGATTCCAAATAATTTCCCCAAATTATTTATTTCCAAAAAAATATCTTTAAAAAATATATTTTTAACACTTCAACTATTTGAAAACAAATTTCAAATCATTTTTCACCTTTACAACTTCTAAAAACAAATTTCAAATCATTTCCCTACACGGGATATATTCACAAATATTTATTCATTCTCATTTCAAAATGGTTCATTTAAATCAATCAAATAAATCCTTACCGATTTATTTTAAACTGACGTTCCCAATCCATAAATTTATTCCCACACTTCAAAATTAAATCAATGTTTATTTTCAAACAAATTTCCCTTTCCTTTATAAATTCCATTATGAATTTAAATTTCCAAATATCCACTGATATACGATTTTCAAATCGATTTCAAATATGCACTTTCAATTTATCTTTAAAAGATATAATCTCCAAACATTCTCTTCATATTGGAAAACATTTCCATACTTATTTAATAATAAGTAATTCACAAATCTATTTATTTTCAACATTTGGAAAATATTTAATATACTTAAATCACAATTAAGTATATATTTTATTCTTTAAGGAAAACATTCTCTTAAGCACATTTATTTGGGTCAAAACGAATGTTGCGTAAAACATCGTTACGACAACCCAAAATCACTAGTATAGGGATTCAAAATTAAGATAGATATATAAATCCCAATACTATATAAAACATTTCCTTTCGAAAATCATTTGCTATAACAACAGTGTTATAGTCCACCATTTCCTTTTATTTCTCGAAAACGTTTATTCCAACAATGAATGTTGAAATCTATGGTTTCGATACTTAATATATTTTAAAAAATATTTAAATCATTTTAATTCTATTTAAAATATCACTTCCCCAAAACACATCATTTTTAATATATCATTCACTGTCCAAAATCGTGAATATACTTCGTTAACCAAATTCAACATTTCTATAGATTTTATTTAAAGGATTATCCACTGGCCAAAATCGTGGATACATCTCCTTTAATAAGCTATAAAAATCAACTTATCAAAATAAGTCGATTTCGAATTTATAAAACAATGTTTATAAATTTCATTTATATTTTATAATAACTTCAACTTATAAAATCACTTTGTTAACAAATTCTATCCATATCCCATTTATACGCCAAAAATCTAAATTGTAAGCAAATTACTTATAATTCTCTATTTACAAATTCATTCTGTTTATAACTTCACAAATCGTAGATTCTATTCTTTTAGAAAATCCATTTATAACATCATTTTAAAACATTTTAAAAACTCCTTTATAATTTCATCACTTTGATTTATAAAAAATCAATTTTATAAATCTTATATATAAAGCTTTTATAATAAATTCAAAAATCTCAATTTAACCTATTTTATAAAATTATTTAATTTCATATTTCAAAAAACACATTTCAACTATATGTCTCAAAATCATAATTTTTATTACATTAAAATTATAATGTTTATTTATTTATTTAAAATGAATCAATTCCCAAAATTCAATAAAACGTATACTTTCAAAAATCACTTCAAAATCCTTTTAAATTCGAAATCGTTACTTTAACATTTTTTAAAACTCCAAAAATAGGCCCAATGCTACAACAGCACTAAATATACCAATCACGGCATCCAAAACATCATATATCATATGATAACAGAATATATCACAATATCTATAAATAAATCTATACGGTTGAGGAATCCAGTTGGATCCCTCCAACCTGTTTCCCTACATCCACAGATGTTAGCACAATACCAATCCCGTTCCAATACGGAATATCGCGGTACATGGGTTTATATAAAATATTATCCACTATTATGCGGCGCAATAGGGTCTCATCCGCTATATAATACGGGAAAATCAACTCCAAGTACATATATAATACCAATTCCACATCAAGGTGGAATATCGCGGTATATGTGTTTAATATATAACATCCGCTTAATATACGACGTATAGGGTCTATTTCAACAATGATAGATAATAATTTATCATTTAATCATACAATCAAGCAATTTTAAATCTAACTATTTAAAATTTAAATCGAAGCAATTTCGATTGAGTGAGAAGTTGTCACCTTGCTTTCAATAACGGTTGTAGTGTTTTATTCCGAATAAAATTAAACGCGCGTTTAATTTTATTCAAAAATTTCACTAGCTCCAATCGATTCCAATCTAGGTTCATCGCGTAGTGCTCGTCAATACGAACCGGCGCCATTCGTTTCATGCGATACGAACCTGGTATGAAAAAGTTATAGTGTTTTAAAGTTTGAACGAATTATAATATAATTAATTTACAAATTTTCTTTTTATTTTTAAACCTACTGAATTACAGCCGTTAATCCCTAACCCTATAGATCTGGCCGCATGTTTCTTCCTCCTTCCCCTTCGTTCCAAGTCAGGCAATAATAACCCATAGCCGCCATTATTTCTTGAATTTACGCGACTAACCCGTGATGATCGAAGACGATCGGACTACCTCTCGTCAAAGCCCACTGCGCGTACCACCATCGGCCACTGACCGGCTCCACTCGGTCGCCTGTGTACATGGAATTTCATGCGCAAACCCTAGGTGAACGCGGCCCTTTTTCTCTTCCCCTCGTCGATGATAACGTAGATCGACCGTTGGATTTGTCGAGCTCGAGGAGCTCTACATTTTTGTAGTTGAAAGTTACTCGTGAATGTCGATGGATGAGGAGATCGGAGGGGAAGAAAATTGGCCATTTTCCGCCATTAATTTCTGTTAGTGGCGGCTGACCTAATTTCTTAGGGTTTTGTGAAAAATGAAATGATAGAGGGGCTTTTATAGAAAATTCGATGACACTATTCATCCTAAAATTTTCGGAACTCGAAACGACACGTGCCGCCTGGTGTTTATAATGTTTTACCCCCATTCCAAATGCAATGGAATATATATCGGAGGCCAATTCGATCAAATTTGGAAGATAAGTTTTTTTTGAATCGACTATTTAAATTCAAAATTCACTCGAATCGACTTCTA
Source organism: Allium cepa (assembly GCA_030765085.1). NCBI lineage: Eukaryota > Viridiplantae > Streptophyta > Magnoliopsida > Asparagales > Amaryllidaceae > Allium > Allium cepa. Next base: position 396,674,225 of record CM060944.1, read on the forward strand.
CGCGTTTTAGCTTGCCTCGGACAAACCGTAAGTCCGATTGACACGAAATTTGAAACCATACAAAAATTTGACATTACGGATCCGATGAAACTAGTTTCGTCGAAATCCGAGACTGTTTGAAAAATTCCTATTTTAACTCATCAATTAAATATTAAAATATTCAATTTCCACAAATTAACTTTTAATTCAATTATAAAAGTTCTATAACATCATTCTAACTCTAATATGATTTAATACAACTTTACAAATCAATTTTAATCACATTAAACCCAATTTCCGATTACTTCTGTAACTTCAAATATTAAATTATCGATTTAATTATCCAATTAAATCTAAAAATATTGGAAATAAAATTCATTCGACTTACAAATTTTACTTATTAATTTTTAAAATCAATTAAATATAAGAATTTTAATTGACAAAAATTCTGGGTCGTTACGAAATTCTTAAATTCTCGACAACGGAATCATTTACCCAATCTCTGATAGTTCATGGGTCAGCCCAATTCACGTTGTACTGAAAAAGTCAAGGCTAACCATTGTCAAGAACGATTCAAACGAACTTATTCCAAATTGTACTCAAACGGGTTAGCATGTTTGCATTAACTATCGAAAATTAAATACCGCAACACATAAAGATCACTTCCCTCTTCCTTTCATTGACCAAATTCTTGAACGTTTAACCCGCCACGAATTCTACTGCTTCCTTGATGGTTATTCCAGCTATAACCAGATTGCAATCGCTCCCAAAGATCAAGAGAAAATAACTTTTACATGTCCATTCGGTACCTTTGCTTATTGACATATGCCATTCAGACATTGCAACGCTCCTGCTACTTTCCAACGATGCATGGTTGGCATCTTTTTCGATATGATTAAACGCTTTCTAGAAGTTTTTATGGATGATTTCTCAATCTTTCGTGATTCTTTTTCCGAACGATTACATCATCTCGAGTTGGTTCTAAATCGATATAAAGAAAAACGTTTGACTTTGAATTGGGAGAAATGCCACTGTATGGTCAAACAAGGCATAGTCCTTGGACATATCATCTCAAATAAAGGCATTGAGATAAATAAAGCAAAAGTTAACGTAATTGCAAACCTACCCAGTCCTAAATCTGTTAAGGACATTCGATCATTTCTAGCACACGCTGGCTTTTATCGACGCTTTGTGAAAGACTTTAGCAAAATCGCTCGTCCTTTGATGAATCTTCTTAGAAAAGACGTTCCTATTGATTTTTACTCTGATTGTATCTCTTCTTTCGAATATCTCAAAAACGAACTCATTTCTGCTCCAATCATTTGCATAATCAATTGGGATCTCCTATTTGAAATAATGTGCGACGCTTCTAACTTTGCGATTGGTGATGTCTTAGTACAACGCATCAAAAAAAATCCTCCATGTCATTTACTACGCGAGTATGACTTTGAACGACGCTCGACTCAACAACACAACAAACGAAAAAGAGCTTCTAGCTGTCGTTTTTGCGCTTGAAAAGTTTCGACCTTAGTTGATATGTTCATACATCGCGGTCTACACTGACCATACTGCTCTTCAATACCTTCTTGCCAAAAAGGATGACCGTTTGATTCGTTGGATCCTTTTACTTCAACAATTTGACCTTATAATCAAAGACAAAAAAGGATCTGATAATGTCATAGCCGATCACTTATCTCGTCTTTCGAATGTCTCGTCTTTCGAATGCACCATCTTCTTTGCCAATCAACGAATAGTTCCCTGATGAACAACTTCTTTCAATTTCTATCGATCCATGGTACGCTAATACAGTGAACTACTTAGTCACTAAAAAAACTCCCTCAACTTGGTCCAAACAGGACAAATGCAAATTCATGTCCTAAGTGAAATATTTCTATTGGGACGATCCATACTTGTTCATGTATTGTCCCAACCAAATCATCTGACCTTGCATTCCACATAATGAGATCAGAAGTGTTCTTTCGTTTTGCCACAATCAAGTTTGCGGTGGATGTTTTCACCAAAATTGGTCACAACACTCTTCGGGAGTCGTTGAAGAGATAATAATGAAGAATGTAAATTCAAAACAGATATTATCTAACAAAAACTCGAATCAACAGTAAAGTAAATGCGTAGACAAGCGATTTATAGTGGTTCGGCGTGTTGCATACGTCCACTGTGAAGTTTTTTGATGTTTTATTGATTCTCTTTCAATGATTACAAGTTGTTACAGCGATCAACAGCGAGTTACAACTGGAAATTCGAAATCAACAGTAAAATTATGTTATAGGATGATGGAGATCTCAATCCGGCAGAGTCTGAGCGCTTGAGAGTCGAAAGATCCTTTTTCTGTTGGCTCTAAGGCTTTATTTATAGGCGTAGGTTGCTGATATTTTGCTGAAAACTCGGGAGACCACTTCTGGCACGTGAGGGGGCCCACGCGCCCGGCCTCAGGAAATTTGGGCCCACTTTGGCATCGATTCAAAGTCCATTCGAATCGATCCGAAAATCATCCAATCGAGGTGAAATTTGATGTGGGCATTCTTCAACATGTATGCAAGCTTCTGTGAAAATTTCATGGCATTTGGATCAGTGGATTGAGAGATATGATGGATACGAAATGGGATTCATCGTGTGGCTGTTTGGTTCGAAACCATCCCTTCGAATCAATGGTTTCGAATCGATGGTGGCACGCGCCATCGTGGTGACGTGGAGCGTAAACCTCGAATCGATCCGGTCTTCACTCCGAGTTGACCGCTTCGACTCCATGTATCTCGGCGCATTCGAACCGATGGATGACACATCATCGTGGCTAGTTGACTTGGTGGATTCGAACGAAGCTTCATCGATGGGTTCGAGCAAGGCTTCATGGATAGGTTCGAGCAAGGTTCCAATGATGGGTTCGAACAAGGATTCATTGATGGAGTCGAATGACCGATGCTTGATGGATACGAACTTGCGTTTCCCTGATGGATATGAGCTTTGCAACTTCTCCATGGATACGAGGCCCATCGATATGAGCTCGATGGATTCGAAGTTGATGGAGTCGAACCAAGGCACTCCGATGGATTCGAAGCTAATCGATACGAAGGTGATCGGTTCGAATGGTGTTCGGTGATGGATTCGAAGACACCTACCATGATGGATTCGAAACCAATGTTTTTCCCTCCAAGTTGAATCGATCATAACTTGAGCGTATGAACCCGGATTGACTCGAAATTTGAGATGACGACATCTATGATCTTTCTTGTCATGTCCTATCAATCGTAGCTCAATCCGGACTCGGACGAAATTCAGCGATATCCATAGCAAAACGAAGTATGACCAATCTTTGATACGAACTATCCTTCGTTTTCGATCGATCTTTTGGTATCGCGGCTTTGCCAAAAAGCGGGATAACATTTTGCACCCAAAGTACGTTTTGTGGGAACATGACGTGCTTTGAATAACTGCAATTTCTCCCTGAACAATCATTGCTTTCTTTATTGTTGAGACTCTTATTCTGTATTGCTGTAACCTTGTGTTGATATGATTGATTGCTGTATAATAGCGCTTTGTCGTTGGCTGTTGCATTTGTAACAAGGTTGGTATTCAATCCCTGTAAATGTTTAAAATCGAATGTTAGCTCGACATATATGCACATCTGTTAGTTTGACCCTTGTTAACGTCGTGCGTCCACGAGTCTATGTCAATTTGGTTTGCTATTGAATTTTGTATCGATTCTCTCCTGAACCGTTTTGGAAATTTGAGTTGAGACAACGCTTGATGGTTGTTTTGAAAAGTCCCTTCGTATCGATCCTCTCCTGAACTGATATAGAAGGTTGAAGGAAACGACTCTCGGTTGCAGACTGTAATACTTCGAAGCGATGTGTTTGAGCATCGATGGATTCAAAATCTACATTCGTATGGATGGAGTACGCTTATGCTATGATGGGTACGAAACTGACATTCAAACCGATGGCTTGGACGAGTATGAAACGTTCATTCGTACCGATGAGAAAGGATGGATACGAAGTAGTAGTTCGTATCGATAGGAAATGATGGATACGAAGTCGTCGTTCGTACCGGTAGGAAATGATGGATATGAAGTCGTCGTTCGTATCGGTAAGAAATAATGGATACGAAATCGTCGTTCGTATCGGTAGGTTGTGGATGGAGTTGCGAATTTGTTGATGTGAACAGGGGGCTTCAAATCGATGTGCCCACTATTTGTTTCGCATCGATGCAACTTGTCGCCCTGCTGTGTGTTTCGTATCGATGAGGCCTTAAGCGCATGGATTCGAAGGCTGACTTTGAATCGATCTGATAATTGATCGGTTGTGACCAGTTGAGTTAACTGGGATGCGAAACGGCCCGGTCACTTCCTAGGCTTCATATAAATAGCAGAGGGTTTGCCAATTTTTCACTTTTTACTCTTGCCTTGCGTTTACTGTGTTCTGCATCGTCTCGAAGCTTCAGAGAAGAAGGCACTGTGTTACGTATTCGAACCATTCAGAATCCAAGTCTTTAATTCCTCGAATCCATCACTCAAACTAGGTAATTAGCCTCGAATCCAAACGGCAAAGCTATTTCAAACCTGCCTCTCCTTCATCGATTGGCCACTCTGGTGATTGGTAAAACCAGATCTGGTTTGGGGGAGCTTCGAAACCATCTGGAGACTCGTATTCGGATCGATGACGGCGGCATCATTTTTTTCTTGGATTTCGTATCGATCCCTGGGGTGACATTATGGGGGTGACGTAGTTCACACCGATTGACTACCTTGATGGGTCCATTCGAATCGATGGACCTCGAATCCATCAGCTATCGGTTCGAAGTTCTTAACTTTATATCGGTGCGAAGGGTATCGATTTGAACGTGATCGATGTTAAGTTGAGGGTTTCCTGATCGGTACGAACTAGTCAACCAAGGATCGATTTGAAGTCATTCTTCATTGATCGATTCGAACCCGACACTTGATCATCGATTCAAAGAACGCCTTTCAGCATCGATTCGAAGTGATGTTAGGATGGGTTCGAATGAGCTTCCTGTGATCAGTTCGAACCCTCTATGATGGATACCAAAGTTTGACATTTTCTAAACATAACTCCGACGAGCTTCATTCCTGCATATTTGGACTTGAATATTAAACTGAATACTTGACCACCTTTCGAAGCTCGTCGATGGAACCATAACAACTTCTATCTGAATCAATTTCCATCATATAAACGGTTTAGGGATGACGGTTAGCGATGACGGTCATCGTAACTGGACTCCGTAGCTTTGTCGTTTGCATATTTCCTTTAACTCTGTGACACTTATTCAAGTAATGCATGGCACTGCATAACATACATTCATACACTTTACACTGGGGAAATGCACAGGTCCTTTGTCGTCTAACGATGGTTTCTCATGAGTTAGCTAGTTATGGAACCTTCAAGTTCGCAGTAGCAGGAGATTCAAAGTACAGTTGCTTTGAGACTAGAGGTTCCGGATATGGAACCAGAGATCGTCGGTCCAGCTCCGGATGAATTTCCCAATGCGTCTTTCATTGCCAATCCATCGGATTCCGTCCAATCCAATATTTCTGAAGATATGTTGGGGAGAATATGTTTGAGGCACGGCCTGTCACTGGACGATGTGTTATTACCGGGGCAAATGATAGACCACACAACCCGCCGGAAGGATATACATCATTCAATCGCCACGCGTGCGCTGCCGGGACACTTCCTACGTTCAACGAGTACATAAGAGAAGTACTGTCTTTTTTGAGGATCTCCCCATCTCAACTACACCCGAACGGATATGCTTCCGTGAACAGCTTGTTCATCGTTTTCATGGAGTATCTCCATAGACCACCGATCCCGACCGAGATCAGATATCTATTCAATTTCAAAACCCGAGGTAATTAACCCTCCTTCACATTTTTGTAAGCGGTGAGGAATTGTCAAGTGGTTACTGGGTCTTGGACCAGGTTGAGTTATTACAGGACGGAGTGGTTGTATGTCAGATGTCCTCCAGGGTTTGCCCGACGATGGTTATTCAGACGTGAGTATAGCTGAGTTCTCAAATAATTACTATGGAAATTGCAATCGAAGTGAAACTTATATTTTTTCTTTTTGTAGCAACGATTCAGCGACCCGAAGGCGAACAATTTAAGGAGATAGTACGAGTACTCCGGGGAGTCCCGAGCGAAGATAGGGATATCGAGTTGCTTCTGACGGATAGGAATCTCCCGACTTACGGGTAGATCGAACGAGGGCAGAGTATAAAGTTTGAGGGGGCACTAAAGACCATTTTGAAAAAACGAGTCAAGCACAAGAAGCCCAAAGTTATTATGGCTGAGGAAGCTGATTCTGAAAGGACCTATACCGACGATGAGCCGTTGACCGAGCCTACAGATGTGGTTTAGGATGTCGCGGAGCAGAGAAAAGGCAAGGCCGCCATTGTCAAGCCAACTAAGAAGGGGAGATGGAAATCGGTTGTCACGGCCCGATCCTCTCCCGGAGTTAGAATTTCGGAGATGTCTCCTCCGAGAACTGAAAGCCTTTATGAAGGGCTCGCCGATATTCCAATCCCGGACGATGTGTCTCTGCAGCATGATGCCGGATTGGAAGAACTTTCAGAAACTTTAGTTTTGAGCGAGTCTTTTCCCACTGGTGTGGGAGACACATCCGTTTGGTCGGGGGGTTGCACATTCATACATATTTCACAACACTGCATAACCTTTGACTGTAAACTACCTGTTTTGAAAGGTGATTAATTCTACTTTATTCTGCTTTGTAGATACTATGTCTAGGCGAGGTTCAATGTTAGGGAGTCTCCGACATGCCCGCAAGTCTTCATATCATAAGTCGCGCAGACGAGAAGGGGACAGAGATTACGACCAAGGACGCTCTGGGTATCCTGGTCAAGAGAGATATGATACAGACAGAGGCTATAAGCGTCGATCTCGATCGCGTTCTCCTCTTTCCTCCCAGAGATCCCATACAATCTCCTGCACATGTCTCTCATCCCTCTGAATCTTCACACTACATGTCGGCTTCTCAATCTTCTAGGCATGAATCCCGCCATTCTAGGAGCGAAACAATAACTGCTGCCGTTACAGAACAGCCCCCCGTGGAAATTTCAGGGGAAGGAGCAATCAAGCTTGCTCAACTAAAGAAAGATTTTCCAAACATCTGCTTCGACAACTATATCTTTCCTCCACATTTAAAGAAGATCACGGAGGAAGCTGAGCAGTTAGTACATGACTACGTGCATGATTTTTACGCCCGGTACAAAGCATGGTCGAAAGCGGCTGACAAAGTGTCGGCATTAGCCTTTAAGCGTGGGACCACCATCGAGAGGTTGCAGGCTGAGTTAGCTCAAAAGAGACGTATTATTGAGGTGCTAAACACTGAAGCTGAATCTTCTCGGAAATCTGAGATGGAGGCTATCAAAAAGGCCGACAAAGCCCAGGCAACGATAGATAGGATGAAACGTGAGCATTATGCCACGGTAGAGGATATGGGCCATCGAAACACCATGGTCACTGCCGAGAGGGACGCAGCCCTGGAGGAGCTAAACGAGCTTAAGTCCAAATTTGCCAAAATCGCCAAGGATAGGGATGATGCGAACAACGCAACCCATGAGGCATGTGAACAAGCCGTTATGCTTCGGACTGAGCGGGATGCGGCAGTAGCCAAGGTCCAGGCGGTCGAAACGGAGGTTGAGGAGAAAGTTCAACAAGCGAAGGCCAGGCTGGAGGCCGATATTGAAGATCTGCTCATCACTTACAATGCCAATGTGTTGAGACACAGAAATTTGGCCTGGCTCCAGGATTATCCGGTACACCTCCGTAGCGCTTGGGGTCGATTGGTTGAGGAAGAAGAGGAAGCGCATCCGGATGAATCGGTCGACCGATTTGAACTCTAAAACCAGTTGTTGACAGATGATGAGAAAAAGATCCTCCATGACGCTATTATTTCTCATGAGAAGGAGATGATTGGTGGCCGATCTCTGGAGGTTGGAGAGGGATCAGGTGTTGAGCATCACGCTACTGTTCTTAGCATCACTGCTCCAACTTTGTTAGAGCCTGTATCTGTGGTCGATTCCCAATCCGTTCCAGCTTACGACCCAGAACAGCCGCGGCTATCTCCTATTCAGGAGCATGTCTCTGAGGCCGTCCAACCGTCAACGAGTCAAATTGAGGAAGGTACTCCGAACTTATCTCAAGTGTATTTTGAATAGAGATCTTGTTTTGAAGCAGTTACTATTAACTTCTTCTTATTTTTTCTTAGTGACTGGAGTTGCGCCAATTGCCGCGACTCAAGAATCGAGTAAAGGGGAGAAAGCCATTACAACCGAGACTACCGTCATAACAGCAGTATCAACTGAGGCGGCGCAGGGGAGCGGATTATCTCTTGATGAACAAATGGTGAGCGAGCTGCTCAGTGAGCAGGGTGGCTTCTCAACTGACCTGCCATTCATCATTAGTGACCTCCCGCCGACCTTTAGCTCTTCAATGCAGACTGTAGATGCCCCCAGTCAGGCCCAAGCGACTCGTGATGTGGAAATTCTGGCCGAGATGAACGCCGAAATAGAGGCTGCGGGGCAAAGAGGTAGTATTGGTGGCAGCACGGCGGTGCATAGCCCAGCACCTGTAGGGATAATGTCATCGGGTGGCACTATCCCATCTTCCGTTACGGATCCAGTCCTTCCTACTCCTCCGGTGGAAAGCCTTCACGTAGATTCGAGCTCTGGGTAGGACATTGACATTATGCCCCCAACCGAAGAGCAGCCACCAGAGAGGAAGCACTCCAAACGAAGGATCTCTGTCTCCAGCGAGTCCGAAGACGAACTGCTGATAAGGAGATTCAAAAAGAAGAAGTAGATGGGCCGTTTAAGCAGATTTTTTGATAGATAGGTCGTGTATAGATGCAGGTTCGGCCCCTGCAAGTAGGAAGTCTTTTTTGGAAGAACTTATTTGCATGTAAGTCCTTGTCTCTAGTTAGATGAAATAAAATTCAGTTTCTTTGTTTCAATTCTCATTCTTTTATGCTTAAGTGTTTATAGTGTTTTGTTTTCGGTCCGGTGTGCTTGTGGTGTTTTTACCGTCAAGTAGAGTTTGTTTTATTTGCCAAGTCTGAAAATCTTGGTCACAAGTTATGATCGATGAATAAGTTGAACTTCGGACACTATATCACTTTGGTTAGTGATTAATACTTAACTTTTTTGCCCCCTAGTCTCGGGGAACAACATTTGCATCTTGATGGTTGATCGCACTTATTGCACATCTTAAGCACATGTCCGCGCTCTGGGGACTTAGGATAATTTGAGATCGATAACCCGGTTCGCGCTCTAGGAATATGAGAGTTATCGATGTTTGTAACATGGTTCGCGCTTTGGGAACCTGGATTTAATGTTTATATTCCACTTCACACTCTAGGAACTTGGAGTTAATGTTGACATTTTGGTTCGCACTCCGGGAACTTGACATGGTATTTGTGCCCCAATTCACACTCTAGGAACTTGGAGATAGCATGTATGTTTGGGTTCGTGCTTCGGAGCCTGTAATTTATGTTTACCTTCCAATCCACGCTTCGGGAAGTTAGAGTTGGCCGATGGGTGGTCAGTCACACCTGTTTGGGCCTTTTAGGAATTCGTTCGTGTTCTGGGAACGATGGATTTGATGTTTATACTCCAATTCACGCTCTGGGAATTTGGAGTCCGTTCGTACTCCGGGAACGAGTTATTGAATGTTTATACTCCAATTCACACTCTGCGAAGTTGGAGTCCGTTCGCGCTTTGGGAACGAATTGTTGAATGTTTATACTCCAATTCACACTTTGGAAAGTTTGGAGTCCATTCGCACTTCGGGAACGAATTGTTGAATGTTTATACTCCAATTCACACTATGGGAAGTTGGAGTCCGTTCGCACTCCGGGAATGAATTGTTGAATGTTTATACTCCAATTCACACTCTGGGAAGTTGGAGTCTGTTCGTGCTCTGGGAAAGAGTTATTGAATGTTTATACTCCAATTCACACTCTGGGAATTTGGAGTCCGTTCGCGCTCTGGGAACGAATTGTTGAATGTTTATACTCCAATTCACACTCTGGGAATTTGGAGTCCGTTCGCGCTCTGGGAACGAATTATGGAATGTTTATACTCCAATTCACACTTTGGGAAGTTTGGAGTCTGTTCGCACTCCGGGAACGAATTGTTGAATGTTTATACTCCAATTCACACTCTGGGAAGTTGGAGTCCGTTCGCACTCCGGGAACGAATTGTTGAATGTTTATACTCTAATTCACACTCTGGGAAGTTGAAGTCCGTTCACACTCCGGGAACGAATTGTTGAATGTTTATACTCCAATTCACACTCTGGGAAGTTGGAGTCCGTTCACACTCCGGGAACGAATTGTTGAATGTTTATACTCTAATTCACACTCTGGGAAGTTGGAGTTAGTTGTAGGACTGTCGTGTGTTGGTCCAGTTCAGCCTTTGATGTGATGGCTTGCCCTCGAGCTACGGTTTCACTTAGTGAGTGGCTGGTCGTATCACATCACTCGCTATTTGAATAAGTTCCACTGTCTGATGGAACTTAGCTCTTCGTGTGTCGTGATTGTTGAACGTTGTATTCGGTCAATCATAGCTCTAGCTTGAAGAGGTAGTATTTTATTGCTGAAATAAGAAAATATGGCAAAGTCAGTGCCTTATTATAAATTCAAATTTCAGAATGTAAAGGAAACTGCAAAATATTCATAGGTTGAATGAGCCTGTCATGTGTGATAGTGACGAGGATCTTCGTCGTTCCAGGCTCCTGAGTAAGTTGGTCCGCCACTGATGGCGTTTATCACCAATCTTCCACGGGGACAAGTCGAGTCCTCCTGTCTCGGTCGATTGGGTTCATTGTTTGGATTTGATGGGCCCGCTTCTCTAGGCTGCTGTGTTCGCACAAACTGTTCCAGCTTCCTTTCTCTGATCAGTTTTTCAACGAGATCTTGTAAGTGACGACACTCGTTCGTATTGTGCCCGTAGCTTTCATGGAACCTGCAAAACTTTCCCGTTTGGATTTGTCTCTCTAACGATGGTTTTGGTGCAGGTTTTTGGTACTGAATTGTATTACAGGTTCGTAAGTACAAGTCCTCTAGTGATGTATTTAGAGGAGTGTAACTGTCAAACATTGGATTCTAGCGCTGCAGGCCACGATTTTGATCTTGTTTTTCAGTTTGATTCACGCTCCCTCTTCGCCGAGCTTGTTTATTTTTAATGTTCAACTGAACTTTTCCTGAGTTCTCACCGGACCGTTTGATTGCAACATTGCTTTGGATCCCTTTCATATTTGGTCCTGCATCAGTTTGCTTCCTAGACTGTTTCGCGTCTTCCCGTCTCAGGAATTGAGCTACTTTGGCATGGAAACAGTCCAATGATGCAGGTGGTTTTCCAGCTAACCAGTTGCCGAACTCAGAATCGGGGTCGATCCCTTAAGTCAACGCCATAAGGATGGAGTTATCATTTGGATTGCTGATCTCCGCACATGCAGTATGGAATCTCTCTAAGTAGTGTCTGAATGTCTCTCTGGGAGCTTGAGTGACACTAGATAGAGTGTTGACATCTTTTGGCCTTGCGACGTGCATGCGGAATTGCTCAACGAATTTTGTGGCTAACTGGTCGAATGAAGAGATGGATCGAGGTTGTAATCGAGTGAACCACATGGTAGCGATGCCTCCCAAGGATATGGGGAAACTACGACACTTTACTGCGTCGTCGGCTCTGGCAGCGGTCATCGACCATTCATATTTCAGAATATGTTGGTTGGGGTCGGAGTTTCCTTCATACATAGGTAGAGTTGGCATCCGAAATCGCCGTGGGGGTTCAGCAGTAAGGATATCGTCCGTAAAAGGAGTGTGACTTCGGGTAACTCCCCAATCGTCATTTGTGAATCCCTGGCTCTCACGGATCATTTGACGTATCATAGTTGAAAGATCCGGCATTTGCGCGTTTTGTGCGGCTTGCACCGGAGTATGATTACGTTCCATTCTTTGGGGTTGGACCGGATATTGTCGACGGTGCAATTCTTGCCTTCTTGGCTCATAGTCCTCTAGGACATACGGTTCAGGAGTACGTCCGCTATGACGACGGTCCAGGTCCGACTGATCTTGGGTGTCGACTCCCGGTTCAGCCGCAACGTTAGTGGTGCGGTATTCTGCGGTGTGGTGAGGAGCGGCACCTCCACAGGAGGAGGGTCCGGTTTGGAAACTGGCTGATGCACCAACTCTCAGTTGTCCAACGGTTATTGTCGGTTGATTTCCAACGGGTGGCATACGACTCCATCTAGCCGAGGTCGTGGAGGACGATTATGATAATCAGAAGATGAAGAACTTTCGCTGGAGGAGCGAGAAGCATGGTCTCTCGTGGATCTCTTTCGTTTCCGGCGATCCAGTTTGTTGATTAGCTCAGCGTTAGCTCGTAGCTGTTCTTCCAGTTGTTGCCGACTCTGGGTCAGCTCTTGGAGTAGCAACTGCAACTCTTGTCGGGTAACCGGACCTGACGGTTCCAAGTGCCCAGCAGCATCTTGATTAGATGGAGGTAGTGGGGCAGGATTCCGTCTATCCTGTTCTTCTTGATTGACAGCGTTTGAGGTGGTTCTTGTGCTAACCATCTTGAAAGTTGAATTCCTTTTCTAGACTTTATGCAAATCTGAATAGAACGGAAGGAAGTTGGGTTTAATGATCTGGATCTCTCTCTTAGATTTATTCAATCCGGTATCGATGACAGATCCAATGAGCAGGAGAAAATCTGGGTTTTCTCAGTGAAAGCACCAAAGTGTTTGCACAAAAATTGGTCACAACACTCTTCGGGAGTCAATGAAGAGATAATAATGAAGAATGTAAACTCAAAACAGATATTATCTAACAAAAACTCCAATCAACAGTAAAGTAAATGCGTAGACAAGCGATTTATAGTGGTTCGGCGTGTTGCCTACGTCCACTGTGAAGTTTTTTGATGTTTTATTGATTCTCTTTCAATGATTACAAGTTGTTACAGCAATCAACAGCGAGTTACAACTGGAAATTCAAAATCAACAGCAAAATTATGATATAGGATGATGGAGATCTCAATCCGGCAGAGTCTGAGCGCTTGAGAGTCGAAAGATCCTTTTTTTGTTGGCTTTGGGGCTCTATTTATAGGCGTAGGTTGCTGATATTTCGCTGAAAACTCGGGAGACCACTTCTGGCACATGAGGGGGCCCACGCGCCCGGCCTCAGGAAATTTGGGCCCACTTTGGCATCGATTCGAAGTCCATTCGAATCGATCGGAAAATCATCCAATCGAGGTGAAATTTAGTGTGGGCATTCTTCAATATGTATGTAAGCTTCTGTGAAAATTTCGTGGCATTTGGATCTGTGGATTGAGAGATATGATGGATATGAAATGGGATTCATCATGTGGCTGTTTGGTTCGAAACCATCCCTTCGAATCGATGGTTTCGAATCGATGGTGGCATGCGCCTTCGTGGTGATGTGGAGCGCAAACCTCGAACCGATCCGGTCTTCACTCCGAGTTGACCGCTTCGACTCCATGTATCTCGACGCATTCGAACCGATGGATGACACGTCATCGTGGCTAGTTGACTTGGTGGATTCGAACGAAGCTTCATTGATGGGTTCGAGCAAGGCTTCATGGATGGGTTCGAACAAGGTCCAATGATGGGTTCGAACAAGGATTCATTGATGGGGTAGATGACCGATGCTTGATGGATACGAACTTGCGTTTACCTAATGGATATGAGCTTTGCAACTTCTCCATGGATACGAGGCCCATCGATACGAGCTCAATGGATTCGAAGTTGATAGAGTCGAACCGAGGCACTCCGATGGATTCGAAACTAATCGATACGAAGGTGATCAGTTCGAACGGTGTTCGGTGATGGATTCGAAGACACCTACCATGATGGATTCGAAACCAGTGTTTTCCCTCCAAGTTGAATCGATCATAACTTGAGCGTATGAACCCGGATTGACTCAAAATTTGAGATGACGACCTCTATGATCTTTCTTGTCATGTCCTATCAATCGTAGCTCAATCCGGACTCGTACAAAATTCAGCGATATCCATAGCGAAACGAAGTATGACCAATCTCTGATACGAACTGTCCTTCATTTTCGATCAATCTTTTGGTATCGCGGCTTTGCCAAAAAGCGGGATAACAGTGGACATTTTGGCCCTTGAAAAACTGCAGTAAAAGTACTTCAATGTGATTTCTATTAGCCTTCTCTTTTTAAAGGCTCATTTGAATCTTTCAAAACTTGCGATCGATGACAAATGCTTGGACGAATTTCTCAACGAGATATGATGCCTCCAAACCCCATTCTTACAATCGAAATCTTTGATGTTTAGGGCATCGACTTTATGAGACCTTTTCCTAATTCGTTTGGAAACTTGTATATCCATTTCACTGTCTATTACATCTCAAAATGGGTCGAATCTGTTCCTTGTAAAACCAACAACCAAAGAATTGTTTTGAAAATTCTCAAAGTAAACATCTTTTCGAGGTTCGACACACCTGGCACAATAATCAGTGATAACGAGACCCATTTTTGCAACCGTTCTTTTGAATCTTTAATGAAAAAATACTCGATAACCCGTAAGTTATCCACTCCGTATCATCCTCAGACTTGTGGCCAAGTTGAAGTTTCAAATCGACAGACAAAACAAATATTGGAGAAAACAGTTAACAAAAATCGAAAAGATTGATCATAGAAATTGACTAACGCACTTTGGGCTTACCGTACTGCTTTTAAAACTAACCTTAGGATGCCGCATTTTGTTTAGTTTACGGTAAAGCTAGCCATTTCCTCGTTGAAACTGAACACAAAGTGTGGTGGTAAATAAAGAATTTAAACTTTGATCTTAAGAGAACTGGCAAAAACTGAAAATTACAACTCAACGAACTAGAAGAACTTAGGAACGACGCGTATGAAAACGAGAAAGTTTACAAAAAAAGAACAAAAGTTTTTCATGACAAGTCAATCCTAAGGAAAACATTTTTGACTAACCAGAAAGTTCTTTTATATGACTCAAGACTTTATTTCTTCCCTGGGAAACTTAAATCGAGATGGACCGGGCCATTTGTTGTAAGAACTGTTTTTCCACATGGTGCCGTAGAAATAGAAAACCCCGGGGATGGATCGATTTTCAAAGTCAACGGTCATCGTTTGAAACCTTTCTTGGAATTGCCAAATAACCAAGAGAAGGAGCTCATGATCCATTATGAGCCAGGCTACGTCTACTTAGAATGTTAATCCTCTTTTGTAAATACATATATATTTTTCCCGTTACACTCATTATATTGTGCATCAACTGTGGGGACACAGTCAAAATTAAGCATGGGGGAGTCTCATTTTCCTTTTTTTAAGTTTCATGGCATTTTTGAATTTTCATTTTCTTTTAGATTTAAAAAAAGTCAAAATTTCTAGATCTCAAAAACATTTTCTTTTTAGCAATTTGATTTATTTTTGAAGAAACACTATGGGATAAGTACAAGTTTTGATTAATAAATTGAAATTTTTGAAAATTTATTTGTCTTAACAAAAATAAAAATGAATTTTGATTACAAATAACAATGGTTTAAGTAGTATATAGGATGGTTCATATGTGTTAATTATGAAGTATGTTCTAATGAAAATCTTTGTTTGAAAAAGTGGTAAATTTGAAGTAAAGGATATAACATTTTTATCTTCTAAGTTAAATGGTGCTAAGACGATTTTGCAAAACTCTCTCTTTCTAAGAAAAATAGAAAAGACAAAAAAAAATATAAGTAAAAAAAACATTTGTATGTATGTATATATTTTTAACACCAAGATTCATGTGTTGACACTCATATGTCCACTCGCCATGCTCTGTACCCTTCTCATGCAAGCCCGAAAGGCAATGCATGATCGGTATATCTGGCCTCAGTTTATTTGAGTTAGGTGTATGTATATAAAAATTCTTTTTAATAACACCTACAGTCAATAAGTGTTCACACTTGTGTATTCACTCGCCACGCTCTGTATTCCCCTCACATCAGTCCGCAAGGCAGTGCGTTGGTAATATCTCTGGCCTTAGTTTACCTTAGTTAGGCATATGTAAATATTGTTAATATCAGTAAAATTTTCAAATAAGAGAGAGTAAGCAGTTGAAATCCAAGGACCATTTTAACTGGTTTGATTTGACTTGTTATTGGAAAGAAATGAAAATACCACTTTGATAAACATTGATAATCAACTAAGGATCTATTTCATAGTTACATTGTATTATCGACCGAAACAACGAGTTAAACTATAGCCCATTTGTTTTTATAACTTTGTTTTTATTAGAAAGTTTGACGAGTAAATGACTTAAATTCCAAGATAATGACCAAAACCTATATTTAACGTATTTTTATCAATTTAAAAGTAAATCCTTCATCGTAAATTTTATAAAAAAATGCATTCATCTCTTTGTAAATAAATCTTGCATTTTGTAAATATTTTCACTTTGCATTCAGATTTTGAGAGTAGTATCCACGGAAAACCCTCACGAGACAACACTCATCCTACTAGGGACACCCAGAGGTTTAACGGCTTGTTGCATACACTTAATGCAATCGTGCTCTCTATGAAAATGGATTATCTTAGTTTTCCTTTATTTGAGGACGAATAAAAAGATAAGTGTGGAGCTATTTGATGTGCACGTAAACATCCATATTTTATCTATTTTTATTTAAATAAATGTCAAGTTTGGACATTTTAACATGTTTAAAACCAGAATTCAATTATTCTCAAATCATCATATATTCATCTACATATAGGTGCAAAATAGTCATTTTTGTGCATGTGTTAATTTGGAATTTTTTCTTGGTCTTTTTTCATAATTTTTATAGGAATTTGGATGAATATGGAAGAGTGTTTTATGAAGATACATGTATGCATAAATGAATACAAAGGAATGATGATGGAAATAATTCAAACTCATGATCATGGACGACCCCACCCGCTTACCCAAATCTACAAATAGAAGCTAATGGACAACTAAGTGGAAGTTAAAGCTTTATGCATATTTAATGATGGATTAATTAGAGGCTAATGGTTACTTGGAGGCCACACTTCCTAAAGGGCATTTTGGGAAGCACCCTGAAAATTGAATTAGGGTTATATGCATGTATAAATAGCCCTCTTATATATATGTAGACAGCTTCTACTATCCCATTTTACTTTGAAAATTTGCAAGTTATAAACACAAATCAAAGTGAAATAAAAATAGCTTCCTAAGCCTTCTCTTTTATACATACTTCTCTTTTCTTTTATGCTCATTTTTATTCTTATGCTCTCTTTCATTTCATGTTTATAACTTAGATTCACAATTATGCACTTAGTTTAGTTCATTTCCTTGTAATCTTCTTTTCCTTTGTTTATTTTCTACTTTATTTTATTTTCAATGTTGAAATCTCTATGGTTGAAATGATAACACAAATAAGAGGCTAAATCCCTACAATTGAGGCGTAATGAAGCTTTCTTTTATTATGTAGATTCAACATAATTTTCTATGTATGATCTCTTTTGTGCTTCTTGAGAAAATGGATGTTTATGTTTGTTTGTGTTTTATGTTGAATTTGATAGCCTACTTTGTTCATAACAAATAGGCTATGCTTATCTCACTAATCAAAAGTTGCCTCTTCATCTAAAATATGATAATGGCAATGAAGTGAAGTTTTAATCAAAATTGGTGATCTATGTTACTAACTAATAGTAAATAGATCATGCTTAAACTAGATTTTGGTTTCATTTTCTATGCCTTGTTTCATGAGATTTGAAAAAGTAGGACTAGATTTTTATTATAGTTTAATGGTTTTATTTGTGTTAATTATTAACTCAAATAGGCCATGCTTATGATAAATATATAACTAATCCTACTTAGATTAAAAAGAGATCATCATTTTATTCTATGTTGGTTTATGTGAAAAATATAAGAAAGTGCATTTGCCTTTAAATTGAGTTTTAATCGCATAGTTTTCAATCTCATTTTTAATTCTAGTTTCAGCTTTATTTTGCTTGTAGTTAAAAATTTCCTCTCCAATTTGTATAATTTGATTGAATAGCTTTTTAAGATCAAACAATTCCCTGTAGATCGAACCATACTTGCCACGTGCTAACTTTTGTACGTCGTGCACATGTGCTAATTTTAATTCAAAATTTATTGGCGATTTTCTAAACCAATAGAAAATTCGTCGTTAAACATAGGCCCTTGAGAAAAGCCAGATAAGGACATCACATCCTTCGGTCGTACAGTGTAGAGTCTGAACTGTTCCAGAAACTTTCTTTCTAACTCATCAAAAGTGGAAATAGACTTCGACTGGTGTCTTGTAAACCATATTGAAGTGACTCCTTCCAAGAATATAGTGAAATACCTACAATAGACAACATTCGTAGCACGTGCACCATCCATATGTCATTTGTATTTTAACAAGTGTTGTTTAAGGTACCTTGTCCCATTGTACAATGGCATAGTCGGCATGATGAATCTTCGGGGTTATTCTTCTCTTAGAACGCTTGTAGTAAAGGGGGTTCGGCTTGGCATAGAACCCCGGTCTTTATTTTTCCTACTCCCACTCTCCTCCATTAACCATTTGACCATGTCAGCAATGTACTCTTCGTTGGCGCAGTGATCTGCAGGTCGGCTGTCAGTGGCTACACTAAGTGTTTGACTCTGCAAATAATCTTGGTTTGCCAACTGAAGTCTAGGTTCTTCATTCTCTGGGAGAACCACTCACGTAGTGTTCCATTGGTATGTGGTTGGTCTTGCCCTGAAAGTTTGAGCTCTAGTTCCAACATTGTGTCTATTAACACTAGTATTCAATCCCAAGTCTCCATATCAAGTTGCATATCGTCTTCAGAGTCAGAAACGAGCATGACATTTCCTTTTTAGGGATTATTCACCCCAAAGTGCAGGTCGACATCGAGTTGTTTTGACTTGGTATCGACCTGTCTCCTTGCAGGAAGAACCTCCTACTTCCTCCTACAACATCCTCTGCCACTCCGGTGGTTACTTCCTTCTGTTTTTGCTTTCCATCGCTTCGATATAAAGAAAAAATCAAGGAATTTTCTTGCTTTTAATGCAGGAGAAGTTTCCCTTCTAATTCTTCTTGTTGTTGGCGGCTGCAAATTTAGCAGCGCATCCATCTTATCCATGGGAACTTTATGACTATTGGTAAGTTTCTAGTTAAGCTTGCTGATAATCTAATTAAACTCTCTTTTAGTAACAACTTCCTGTTGAGTAGAAGATTCGGGTAGTGAATTTTCATTATTTACTTCTACTTGGTGGGTGCTTGCTTCATACCACCAACTATTGCTTTTACAGACCTTCTAGAGGAAATTTTTTCTTTCCTTGGAGCCAATAGAATAATAATCTTCAATTTTACCAAGCAATCATTCCAGATCTAACTTCTGGATCTTATGGAATCTAAAGTAGAGGTTAGATCAAAGCCTGGGTTCGGTTTTCTAAGTGAAAGCACTAAATTTTTGATACCAAAAATGAATCAGCACTCAAGAATATATTGTATGAAACCTATAAGGCATGGATCTAATAACAATTGCAATAAAAGAAAAAAACAGAAATAAAGTAGAGAAACACAAGATTTTATGGTGATTCGGCGATCTGTGGCATACATCCACTTTATAGCTTTGTTGCTTATAGATTTGATATAGTTTACTTCAGATTACAATAAGTTTGAAAGAAAGTAAGTAAAATGTACACCGGTTGGAGTGATTCTATGTCTTAAGATTACTCAAAGTAGTTGCCTTAGTGACTATTGTGTGGAGATAGGAGATGAAGAAGAGGCAGAGCATCCGCATAGTGATGGCAGAAACCAGATCCTATTTTGGTTACTCTATGATTTGTATTTATAAGGGTAGAGGAGGTGTTAAGTCAAAATCCTATTTACAGTAGAGTTTAATAGCTGGCCCAGGGTTGTATAAGAAAACTCAGAGTCATTCGAGTTGAATAAAATACTCGGTATCGAGTCATTTCCTTAAGTGGAAATGAGTCCACCCATTTTGCACTTCCTTATTATCTTCAAATAGATGTGTTTCATGCCTTTTTTCTAGTAATTTGGTCGGTGTAAGTGATAATTCCTTCATTACTTGGATTATTCAGCTATTTGATTTGTCTTCTCTCAAACTTGATGATTGATCGTTCAAACCTTATGAAAACACTTGAGCACAAGCTTGGTGAGTAGAAAATAACTCGCATGAAGTTTGTGAGTTGTTTTGGGGTTGGAAAATGATATAGCACCGAGTTAAATGACTTGGTGCTGAGTTGTTTCTTTAGAAGATTTATAGGTGAAATTTTCTAGGACCTCTTCTTTCTGTTTGATAAGCACGCCTGTCAAGTTTCAAGTCGTTTCGTCTTGGTCTCTACATTCTAACTTCTTTTGATCTCTGCTTAGTTAAAAACTCAGTTAACAATCTTCAACCTGCATTTTCACATGATTTGGAAACGAGTATGATCGCTTCAACTCTAATTCATAATGGATTCTTCGGGCACTTCGAACTTATTTGTTTTCTAGGATATAAAACCGTCGATAATTGAATGTTGATCGAGTTTGTGTTCGACACTGTTATATTGATATTCTTGACTGAAACTAAATCGAATGTTGACATTGTTCCACACTGCATTTATAAACAATTAGAATCAAACGTTTATTTGAATTGTTTAATGTTGATTTGATCGGTCACTCCAAAGATTCGAATTACGTTCTTTAGCGCATAGCAGGGAGCAGCATGGTTTAAAGAGTGATGTCATCGTTAATTAAAAAGATTTCAACTTTACATTATAGCGCATGGTAGGGTGCGGCTTGGACCAGACAGTGATGTGGTCATTCACTGAAAAGATTCTAACCTTACGTTTTAGCGCATGGCGGTGAGAAGCATGGTTCAGAAAGTGATGTAGTCGTTCATCGAAAATAACCCAACTTTACACAATAGCACATGGTAGGAAGCAACATGGTTTAGAGAGTCATGTGATTGTTTACTGAAAAGATTCCAACTTTACACTGTTGCACATGGCAGGATTGACATGTTGATTTGCGTTGTCAATGACAAAATACTGAATTTACATTATAAGCAAAGGGATGTGAAATTAGACTTGGATGGTGTACAAGTTTATTTTTAGTATAAATACCTCTTAAATAAAATGTTTCTAGTTCATTCTGCAACTTAGAAACTACGAACTCTAGAATACCTATTTCCTATCCAGAATCAAACAATTATACCAATCATTTGTATGGACCATCAAATCATAATCCATCTCCACCAAGAAACCCAACTACATGGTACATTGAAATGAAAGAATGAAATTACAAGGATGTAAGATAAAGAGAACTTGAATTAAGGATGCAATGATTGCGAATAGACCATTAACAACAATAGCTACCTATCTACCCTGCATAAGAGTTACATTAGGTAATACCACAAGTACAAAATGCGATTGAGATTGACAAGGTACAATCCGCAAATGTTATGTGTATTTTTAGTTTCGAAGCGCCGATTATATCGTACAAAATGAGGATAATGTTGGCTGTTAATACTTTCATTGTCCACTTTACCCTAATGGATGTGAATTTGGATAACGAATAGACGACCAATTCCCTTTTCAGGCTATAATTTACGATTTCAAATTAGAATAAGAGATCAAGAGGCTTCATAACCAACTCATCGATGTTATGAACCATAATTATCTTTTTGTAATCATTCAACCTAGATGTTTGTCCACTCCAGGAATAACTAGTTTTATTCATGTATTTTTCATTTTTCGTTTGATCCTAACATAGAAGTCAATTGTTGAATTTTGATATTTGAAATCATGTATCTTCTCATTATCTTAACATCTTAAGTTGAAGTCATATGTCGAACAAATTATAAAGGTCAAAGGTAACTTCTAAACTAAAGAGAAATACCTACTTAAATAGTGAAATACATTGAAAAAACAAATAACATGAAGATAGACAGTTAGAGAAATACCACACGGAAGTACAATGTACATAGTTAACCTAAATGTGTAAGCCACTTGTATCGTAGTTCAAATGCCTCATGACCAATGAATTCTGGTTTGTACTCTAATATGTAACGCAAATAAAAAGTAGATCAACTTCATTGAAATAGGTATTCGTCTTCTATCACTTGAATTATTTTTGCAATACCTATCGCAAGATGCCATAAATTCACGGTAAGTGGTATTGGTTTCCAAAGTTGATCACTTCCTTGTGCAATCCGAAATATTGTTATAAACCTCATTCACTAAATTCCAGTACTCTTCGTGACTTACATACACGCCACTACACAGACTCAATTCATGTCTACAGTCAATCTCTACTAACCCATGGTTTGGCAAGGAAGTACATAGGTGTATTTAACCCAATTGACTTCATGATCATCAAGGAAAAAAGCCCGGAGAGATGGTTACCAGGATTGGAGATCGATTATATTTGAAACTATGGACTACAATTGAATAGATTAGGGTAGACCACACTAAAAAAATGGCTAAGTATGGAACTAACAATTTCCCTAGAAAAGGGATCAGAATAGAGGGATCAAAATAGATGGGATGGAATAAAGGGATCGGATTAAATAGGATGCACACAACACAACTCAACTCAACGATGATCACTCCATAACTCAATAATCACAAGGCGGATTGAAGTGAAACTTTGAAAATAGGAAGAGGGGACCGTAAGGAGTCTACCTTAAGGATCGAATGGATTTATAGGAGTCTGTAGGGATCGTCCCCTATCCCTCCAAAGGGATCGGCCCTCTTCCTTCTTAAGGATCGGCTAAACCCAACTATATTGAAAAGACCGATCAATATCTCAACATATACACATCCGATTGACATGAAACTTGGAGCATAAGCTAACCACAATATGTGGAACACACATAAGGATCGCACTTCATTTGGAGTAAGTTGGAGGGATTGATCCCCATCCCTAAATAAGGAATGGCTATAATCAGCTTTCGCTGCATATTGCAACAAAGATCGATCAATAACTCGAGTTCAAACAATCCATTTGGCATGAAACTTGAAGGCTATACATAATACAACATGGAGAATCTATCTTAGGGATCATATATCATTTGCGAAGTTTGGAGGGATTGATCCCTATCCCTCCAAAGGGATTGGCTGAAATCAGAATGTATGCAACACCACTTCACGGAAAACACAATATCTCACAAACCGTAAGTCAGAATGATACGAAATTTAAGGGGCAAATAGCTAACATCATGGATAACCCTAATAGGGATCACATCTAATTTGTACACCATATAGAGATCGGTACTAATCCATACTGTGGGCCACAATGGGGTCCTAGCCTGGAGGTTCTTCTACCAAAATTTTAGCTCGATCCGTGCACGTATTCTCCTGTAAATACAGTTGGCATGGCAATAGAGAAAGAAGCTTCTTTATTCTTCTCTTTATCTTCAACCAAGGCTATACTTTGTCAATTTTATTCTTGGATTTTGGATTGTAGTTGTAAACAAACTACAGTATAATAAAAAATTATTCTGAAGTGGACGTAGGCCGGAGTTAGCCAAACCACTATAAATCTTGTCTCCTTTTGCTTTCTTTCATTTTTGAGTTTGTTTGTTCTTCATATTATATTCTCTACTTTATATACCATTTGAGATCTGTGACTGGATATTGTTTCTTTCATACAACTGGGCTTTGGTGGCCATTTTTGATGCCAACATTTTGGTGCTTTCACTAAGAAGACTTGCACTCGTGGATTTGGAAGCCAAGATCTTAGATTTGGAAGCTTGGATACTTGGATATAGAAAGAAATGGCTAGGCAATCAACAGGGAGAGTGCTACCAGAAAGTAGCCACCATAGAGAGAGTCAGGAGGCTACCTCAGGAGCTCGAGCTAATCAAGTATCTATCTACATCACCAGGGATGAAATGGAAACGATGATGGATGCTATGTAGGAGAGGATTCTGAAAAGATAGGTGGAGATGATGCAAAATTTACTCTGACAGATTGGACAAGCTGGAGCACAAAATCAAGGGAACAAAGTAGCAGGAGCTAATCACAACTTAGATCAAGGAGTTAAAGCAGCAAGTATTGTTGGAAATCGTAACAAGGAACATGGAAATGGAGCCAATGGACATAGGAATGAAACATAACAGTCGAGGACAGTCCCCGGCCATCTTAGAGGGATCACCACCGATCCCCAATGGTTAGGGGCATGCCCCTATGTCTGGTTGATCATGATGCGGGAGGACCTACGTTCAATCCCATGGATCTTGGTGCGAATCGGAATTTGGATGCTCGTTCAAAGGAATACGTTCCAGAATTCCCTCACAGACTCAGGGGGAAGCTTGGACATGAAGATAAGAGACAACCACTAGAAGACAATTATAGGTTTGTAGGGATGATTAGGCGAGCTATGCATGGAGGATTGGTGAATAGGTATCTGTAGGTTGTAAATAGAAGTCCATTCGCTCTTAATATTAGGAACGCTAGGAATTCACCAGAATTCAAACTAATAGTACTGGAAGTTTATGATGGAAAGTCGAATTCGATTATGTATATGATGAGGTATATATT
This sequence comes from Allium cepa, assembly GCA_030765085.1. NCBI lineage: Eukaryota > Viridiplantae > Streptophyta > Magnoliopsida > Asparagales > Amaryllidaceae > Allium > Allium cepa. The sequence goes on from CM060944.1 coordinate 396,698,789, forward strand.
GTGCATGAAAGTACTGGGGGCATCAAAAGAAGTCTTGGCATGAGGCTTTCCCCTATACTTAACAGATGTAGTTGCGCTATGGTTAAGACAATTGGAAAGCAGTTCTATTAGCATATGGATGGAATTGGTTGAAAATTTATGAGCAATTTTGGGTTCATGTTCCGAGACCCAAGAATGTGATGAAATTGACATCAGTAAAGCAGTGGGAAGAAGGATCACTCAAGAATCTCTAAACCAGGTTCAATACAGCGGTTTTTTTGGCGGATCGACCAGATCCATCGATTATTTTGATAGAGACGGTGTCAGGAGTTGTAGATAATACAAATTTTAAGATATCACTGATATAGGATCCACCGATGGATCTCGCATAATTCTACCATGAAGTAGAAAGGTTTCTATGACAAGAAGATGCGAAAGCTGATAGAGAAGCAATGGAAGTTAATACGGTACGGGGTTGAGAATGCCTAGTGAAAGCTCGGGAAAGCACAACGGCAAACGGGACATGGACAATAGCTTTGATGGACGGAAGCGACAGAGCGAAAACCCAAATTCTCTTCTTACTCGGAATTGAATGAAACCCTCAAATGGATATATCTAGATACTCAAGGGTGCCTTCCATATTGAAGGTTGTTAAGGAGTGAACCCATTGAACAAGAACAAACATTAGGAAAGCACTATCTTTTCCATGAGCTGGATAGGCACAATACAAATGACTGCAATAATTCGAAGTTTACCATTGAGGAAAAGTGAGGAATGGTCAACCACAACAATATGTAAGGAGTCGGGCTGCGGCAGTAGAATAGGAGCGGCCACCGTCCACCTCGAATAAAAATGGCACTAGATCAAGGCATCATCATCAACTTGTCATCAATTGAATATGATGGCATGGAATAACTAGAAAACTTCATTGTAGGTTGGCAAGTTACTTACAAATGTATGGGATCGAGGGCGATCCATAAGCATGCTATAAGATGATAACAAACTGTAGTGCTTTGATTTGTGAAATTTGTTTTTTTCTTCTTGTTTGTTTTGAACTCTTCTATTTCTAGTTTTATTTGAACTCTAGTTTATTGGTTGTATGGACTCTTATTTTATATTTTGGCAAATGGACTTAGGAATGCTTAAATTTGGATCAATGTAGTAGATAACACAAGTCGCGGTTATGGTCCTGTTTGAAGAGACGGGATAATAATTGCAAGATATGGGTCTTTTCATCGGGCGAACTCGATGAAAGGGACTCGTGCATCATGGATTAAGTCCTCAATTGGTTATCGAGGCCGCAGAGTTAAACCTAATTGGTTATCAAGTATGGAATATACTTGGCAAGGTGTAGGTCATTTCGCTCGTATGCAATGGATCGACCTACTCAGGTCATCGAGTATGGATTATGCTCAGAAAGGAACCGGAGAGATCAAGGTCATCAGGTATGGACTGTGCTTGGCAAGGGATAAGTCGTTTCGCTCGAACGTGATGGATCGGCCTACTCAAATCATCGAGTACGGATTGTGCTCGGTAAGGATTTAGTACGATCGAGGATTTGGATTAGGATAACAACCCGAAAAGGCCATGGATTTAGATATCAGTTTTGAACAGAAATGGTTTGGCTTTGGATGGATGCAGATTCAGATAGAATGATCCAGAGAGACCGTGGATTTGGATTGGATTTTGAATTGGAAAATACGGCTATCAATGGATTATGGATTTCGAATTTTCGATTCTGGATCTATGAAAATTCAAAACATACATTCATATCGCAAGGCATGTTTTGGAGGGCAAAATGTTAACCTGCCTTTTGGCAAGGAAGTACATATGCCGATTTAACCAAACAAACTTCATGATCACCAAGGAAAAAACCCGAAAAGATGGTTACCAGAACTGGAGATCGATTATATTTGAAACTATAGACTATAGTTGAATGGATTCTGGTGGAAAACACTCACAAAAATGTCTAAGTATGGAACAATACTTCCCCTAGAAGAGGGATTGGAATAGAGGGATCAGAATAGAGAAATTGGAATAAAGGAATTGGATTAAACAGGATGCATACAACACAACTCCACAATGATCGCTCCATAACTCAACAACCACACAGTGGATTGAAGAGAAACTTTGGAAATAGGAAGAGGGGAACCTAATGAGTCTACCCTAGATATCGCATAGCCTCTGGAGGAGTTTAGAGGGATCCGCCCCTATCCCTCGAAAGTGATTGGCCCTCTTAACCTCTTAGGGATCGACTAAACCCAACTTTATTACAGAGATTGATCAATATATCAACATTTATACATCCAATTGACATGAAACTTTCAGCATAAGCTAACCACAACCTATGGGACACACATAGCGATCGCATACCATTTGGAGCAAGTTGGAGGGATCGACCTATCCCTAAAGAGGGATCAACTATAATTAGCCTTTGTAGCATATTGCAACAAAAATCGATCAATAACTCGAGTTCTACCAATCCAATTGGCATGAAACTTGGATGCCATACATAATACAACATAAGAAGCTCCTCTAGGGATCACATGTCATTTGGAGGAGTTTGGAGGGATCATCCCCTATCCCTCCAAAGGGATTGGCTGAAATCGGAATGTATGCTACACCTCTTCAGGAAAAATGCGATACCTCACAAAACGTAGGTCGAAATGATAGGAAATTCAGAGGGAAAGTAGATAACATCATGGAGAACATCCCACCAGGGGATTTCTGCATTTGGACACCAAAATAGGGATTCGTACCTATCCCAATTGTAGGCCATAATGGGCAAAAAACTTCTTGTGTGGCCTCGTCATGGCCTAGAGGTTCTTCTGCCAAAATTTCTGCTCGATCCATGCTCGACTTCTCCTATATATATAGCAGACATGGCGTCATAAAAAGGGGTTTCTTTCTACTTCTCTTTATCTTCAACCTAGGCTACACTCTGCCAATTTTATTCTTGGATTTTGGATTGTAACTGTATACAATCTACGGTATAATAAAAAGGATTATTTTGAAGTGGATGTTGGCCGAAGTTAGCCGAATCACTACAAATCTTGTCTCTTTTTACTTGCTTTCATTTTTAATTTGTTTGTTCTTCATATTTATATTCTCTATGTTATACACTATCAAAGATTTATGAATGCATATTGGTGCTTTCAAACAACTGGGTGTTGGTGGCCATTTTTGAAGCCAATAGCCTCATTGAAGGATTTTACAAGTACTAGCAACCTTAAAGATAACCAAGCAAAGCCAGACATTATAGCTATATTTAAGTTTATCTACTAATTTTGTACAAAATGTTTGGTTCACAACAACCTATATAGATAAAAGAAATGAATTATGGCTCTTCAATGCACCGTTGTAAGCAAATAAATAACCAGTTAAGGTCGATCAAAAAAGGACATCACTGTTCCGCAACATGACCATTTTAACTATTCACTTTTTTGACGGTTCAAGTAAATTACAAAATATATTCAATATGCACTGTAGAAAAGATAGACAAGAATTATGGTAATATCACAAATACATAGACTAAATTTGTAACGATCTTGAATTTATTAAGTTTAAATTGATACTTAAATTTATTTTTGAATAAAAATTGTGTAAAATAGAAACCATTTATAGTTTAAATACAAGTAACAAGCAAAGAAAATACATATGCAAAATATGTACAGCCGAGACAAAACAAAGATAAAGTATGCAAGCTTGAAAAAGAAAGAATATGAAAGATAAAATAAAAGCATCTTCAGACATGCATATTTCCAAGTATGAATAAACAAACAAGGTATACATACATAATTAAATAGTATAAGTTATAAACAAAATAGGACATTGCAATTAATGCAAGATGTCCTTGGCCACAATATCATCTCGGCCATATTTTGTTTGGCAAAATAAAGTATGTAGCCTGCATTGATAAGGCAAGGCAAGTACAAAACAAAACAAAGTAGAGGCAAGGGTACATATGCATTTAATGCCCTCATCCTCTCAGTACAAAAGAAATACTTCCCTGTATAACACTATTTCTTTTACTATACATCCATATTTGCCATATTTGTTCAGTAAGAAAAAAAAAGGAACTTCTTTTATAACTGAAGCAAGAAATCAGCAGGAAGATCAAAAGCAATTAATGCTTGGATCTTTAGCCACCATTTGAATATAAATAATCCCTGTATTTGTACAAAGAAAAATATAAAATAAAAATATATCACCTGTACAAGTATTACTCATGTAAACTCCTTCTTATCTCAATCCATCTACCTCTGTTTCATTCATTCAAAGTTATGAAAATCTGAAGTAAATATAACTTCAAACTTAAATAAACTTCAACTCAAAACTTTTTCTTTATTTCAAAATATGAAGCACAAGTTCAACTCAGGAAAATTCAAACCGAAACAAAAGCATTTCCAGTTTCAAAGCGTGTTCTAATATTGAAGGCTCTGTTCAATCTTGTTCCGGGTGAGTAACATTTCATTAAAATAATTTAAAGAATAAATCTGTGCTTTCTATAGCTGTGAAATGTGTGAGTATGTATATGTAATTCTCTGAGTAAGTTTAAATAATGTGTACAAGCTGATGTTTACTTTGTCCTCTGTGTTAGTTTTAAAAACATCAGATTTTTGATTCAAAACTCATTTGCACTTGATTTACTTGATGGTTGGGCTTAGCATTAAAACAAATATTGTTAGTTATAACATATACTTAGGGTACAAAATTTATTTAAGTTGAAAAAATTTTGAAATACTTTTGGAAACCAAGAAGAAACTGAGCAAACTCAAAATGTGTCAAAATACAAATCTTTCATTACACGAATTCAGGTATGTGTGTTAATTCCGCATACTTCAATAGGATTTTTAAAACTAGAATGAAGAGTTTTAATTCATTTTTTCAGGAGAAATTTGTAATTGAACCAAAACTGCACTTTTACAAATTTCTAGTGATTTAATCAATTATTGACGTTGGAATTTTTGGTGAAGCTAGATTGTCGATTTAGTAACACAGGAAAAATATTGAAAACAAATTCGAATGCAAGGAAATTTTAGTTGAATCAAATTTAGGGTTTTACCTCAAATTTTGGTAGTGTCTGTTAGCTCGTTGTCTTCGTTGTCATGGGATGACCGAGCTGCTCGAGCTTCTGGGGCTTGATAGAGAGGAGTATGGCCAAGGTATGGACGTAGTGGAGGCGCCGCTAGTAGTCGGCGTTGGTAGGTGGAAGCAATTTCCTGTGAGGTGTTTGAGTCGCTGTTCGATCAGAAGGGGTATTTTCGAATTTGATCTTTTCATGTCGAACTAGGGGTTAATTTCGAACGTGTGGTCGGTTTGTGGTTTGTGGAGAGTAGCGTGGGTTTCCGGAGGGTCGGCGAGCCACCGTGCACGTGCACGGTGGCGTGGCTATGTCAGCATCTTCAGGGGTGGGTTCGACTCGAGTTGGCACTCTAGTATGATGGTTTTTGTCTCGGGTATTTTGCGTGAGTTTCTCATGCTGTGGGTTTCGTTACTTAACCAAAAAAAAAGGAGAAGAAGAAGAGTTACAGGGAAAGTCTCTGGTATCTAGCCGAGCAGATTCTAGTGTGGCTCGAAGCAAAAAGCAGGGGAGGCTTGGGTAAAAATGTTTGCAGGTTTTAACCGAACCTGCTCCTGTTTGAAATTTTAAAATTTTAAAATTTAAAACAAGTTTTAAACTGATATTCAAATCAGAGTTCAAATACAAATTCAAGCCTAGTTTGAATCTTGGTTAAAAGTAAAATAAAGTTTTAGATTTTGAATCATTTAACAACCTTAAATGTTTAAATAGTTTTGAATCGTAAATAAGTTTTAAGTGTTAAAATATGCTTTTAAATAGGTAAATTAAAAAGGGGTTTTGAAAATTAGTTTTAAAACTTTATTTATGATAAATTGGAATTTATTCTAAGTATCAAAAATTTTAAATGAAATTTAGAAAGTAATTGGGAAAATAAATGTTTTTAAAAAAACATATTGTGAGTAATGATTAAATCATAAATAAGAATAAGTTTTAACTTGAGATTAATGAAGATTTAATGGTTTCTAATCTATTAATTATTGAGTTAATTAGGATGAATAATTTACAATTTGTATTAAATTAATCAATTTTAAATTGTTAAATGTAATTCCTTAATGAAAGTGGCTAAGGATTAATCACTCATTGTAATCAATTTTGGATATTTTAATTTATTAAAGTTAACAAATTTAGTTTAAGAAAATCATTAGATTAAATTGGTAATTAATGATTTTTTGTTATGAGATAATTACTTTATGATAAGTAATTAAAAGTTTAATTTCTTAAGATAATTAATCAAGGGGTTAATTTATTATGTAATTGGTTCAGAGGTTAATTTAATTAATATGATTAATTAAGAAAATTTTAATTAATTAAAGCGATTGATAAATTAATTTATTATATCAAATGATTTGTAATTTATTTATCAGGATTGGGAAATAGATTCTTAAGTAATGAATTTAATTGAAAATAAATAGAATTGATTAGGATTAAACGATTAATTAATCCTACTTATACACGACTATTGAATACTCAGCCTTACCTATGAATGATTGTATTTTATGAGATACTTTGAATTGATTATCCTACTTGATTTGTGATATTTTGTTCTGTAGATTGAGCTGTGTATATTTATTTCCATCTGTATATTATCTGTGAATCTGTGAATGAGCGATGGGCGTTATAGTTTATATCGCTTATCAACTATATTTCTGTGTTTGTAATCTGTGATGATTGAATGATGTTTCACTATTGTGTTAAACCCATGGACCACACTTATACACACACAAATATGGATTTCACGAGGAAATCGATTTAGTCACAGATTTTTGAAAATAGTTTTAAATTTGAATTTTTAAATTCAAATGGTTTGAAAATAAGATTGGGTTTAAAGTGAAAAGCTTTTGAAATGGAATTTCAAAGATGAAATTTATTTTGAATAACTTGATAAAGTTTGAAATTTAAATAATTTGATTTAATTTTAAATTCAAAATGTCAAACTGAATTCCATAATTTGAAACTAGGGATTAAAGATGTTATACCAGTTATATATGAGTTAAACCATTTTAAAATATATTAGTTTGGGAATATGAACATAAATTGAGAACTTTAACTCGTGTAAATTAATTGGATTTTTTCTAAAAACGAAAACTGTTTGTTTTCACATAATAAAAGCTTTCACATAAGAAATGAATGTCCAATTTGTGTGAAAAAGAATTTCAAGTTTGAAAATGAAAATGACTTCCAAGTTATAGAAACAGTTTGGAAACTATAAGTTAAATCTTTGATTTAAAAAAATTAACGAGTTAATACAATAGAAATGAAATTGTTTTGGAAATCTATGAATTGATCTTTGTGAAATAAATCTTTTTGTCTAAAGATTTGAAATGGTAAATTGTTTAACCATTGAAAGAAAGTTTTTGGGTTTTAAATTGTGACTTAATTGAAATCCCATATCCATTTGTTTTAAATGTTGCGCTCACTATTCGGTTTAGCCGGGAGAGGACCTTTATTTCATATATCCCATTCCGAATATGTGATACGTCGTTATGGATAGCATTTGAAGACCGGTGGTGAAGACCGGGTATTTGCGAGAACGATATGATGACATGTCGATTGTCTCTGCACTGAGTTGCTCCAGTATAGAGATTTCCTAAGTGATGGGAAGTCCGATCGGGATTGTGAATACCCGGATTGCAAGGGCTTCTTTGGAAGTGCCTTCGGTTCTGTTCGAGCCCGGAACAGACTTGTATGGATTGTGTGTCTGACATTACATTTTGAGATATAAAGCAGATTTCTTTTCAAATACATTTCTGTTGGTGGCGGAGAATTTATTCTTTTAGCTTAACACCCTTCTCTGAGACGTACGAGCTCAGAGGTTATGTAGTTGAAGGTTATCAGCAATATATTCCCAATTTGGTAATGTGACATGCTTAGTGTTGCTGTGAAATGATCATTGTTTGATCATTTGTGATAGGATCATTTGTTTGATCATTTATCTTTGTGGTCATTACTTTGATCATTTGTTGACCCAAAGCATGGCTTTGTACCAAAGCGTGGCTTTGTGGACGAGACTTCGTCGAGCCTCACACCCCGGAATGGTCAAAACAGGAAAGATGCGGCAAGGTTATTAGGGGGTAGCGCCCCTTTAGGGTATGTTCATTTCCTTCTGGAAAGGGGTGGTATCATGGTATGGAGCCCAGATACTTACTCATGTTGAAAACACTCTATTTATTATGGTGTGATGTTGATTATCGAGCGCTCGGTTAAGGTCCTAAAGGACCGGGGGATGGCATACTCGTGTCAGTTGCTACCCAGTTAGGGGTAACCCGGCCTTGTGTTGGCAGAGATCCGGTTAGGTTCTCGGGACGTCCTTCCAGAGGCGTTTCCATGTGGCAATGGGAAGTTCCTTGGCCTGACCATTCGTTGGAAATCCAAAGAAACAATACGAGACTTGTACGGTTTTAGTTGTAGAACCTACCATTTAATATGGTAGCTATAGTAAGCATACTATAATGGTACCTATGCTAGCTAAGATTTATATTCTACTTTCGAAATGATTTGTTCTACACTATGCACTAGTAATACTATCAAATGTTTCTTTTTAATGCGTATCAAGCATGTTTGACTATCATAAGAAGAAATCTCCTCCAAGTCTGCGTTTGCATTGTGTGTGTGGAGGGAGGTCTTATGGTAGTTTCATTTTCAAAAAGCATTGCGAATTTACTTTAAAATTCTTTTGTTGATTGAATTTAAAGATAAACTGTTTTTGTTGCTCACGCCAGTCCCATGACTGATCCAGAGTTTATTGTTCCTTTCCTAAACTCTGGATGCTCATTATTTTCTACACGAGCAGTCTAGAGTTGGGTGTTTTTTTAGATACTTAGGTTCAGTAGATTTTATCTGAAGCAAGTTCAGTCCTTGGATATGGACTGCACTTGTTTATCTATGGGAGTTCGAGCTATTGCTGGATTGGAGCTTTGGAGATGGAGATTATCCGCTGATGTTGTTATCTATTTTTCTTTCCGCTGCTATTTTATTGTTTCTCTGATGTATATTGATATTCATTGTATCACTCTGTTGTATCAGTGTTGTATATCAATGTATTATTCTTTTTATTCCGCTGTGTTATTTACTTAATGATTATTATAAGCTCCGGCGAATCGGATTTGAATGGTCGAATCTACGGCATTCGAATACGATTTGAAGTATGGATGTCGATTTTCGAGCGGGCAAATGCCGTGTTCGTTACAAGTGGTATCAGAGCTAGGGTTGAACTGTAGCTCAGGAGTATAACACATTAAGTAGCTCATTAGAGATAGGGTGAAGTATCCCTAGAATGAGTAATCCCTAAGATATCCGTTCGTATGCCTCAGTAAATTCTCTTACTATCCACCGATAGTAGATATGAGTGCGAGAAGAGAACGCGATAGGGGACAGGGAAGTATCACTATAAATGGTCAATTTCCTGCAACGGTGGAAACAATCTTTTCTCTATCAATCTCTTTTGTTCAGCGTCTCTTTTCAATTCTTTGATAGTTCCTGGTATATCCAGGAAGGAAATTCGATATATTAATATGGGACATAAACTCCAATTTGGCCAGAATTATTGTTTGGATGAATTGGTTGTTTTGGTTGTTACGGTTGATAGGTGTACTTTAGTTTTAAACTAAAAACTTTGAAATTGTATCCATATATTTGTCTATTTTTGGGTCCCAATATATTCTACGAATGGTTAGTTATCCCTTCAAACTGACCAATGCTCATGCATATGTCGTAGATTTGATGACCCGAGTATCCTATATTGTACGAGTTTGTGCTCATATCATGGATGTTCTGATTTGGTAAGCCAAATGCAGAACAGATATCTAGTTTGACACGAAGAATTGTTCTTCTATCTTTTATCTATCTTCGTTATTTCTCTCTGGCGAATTTCGAGGACGAAATTCTTTTTAAGGGGGGAAGTCTGTAACGATCTTGAATTTATTAAGTTTAAATTGATACTTAAATTTATTTTTGAATAAAAATTGTGTAAAATAGAAACCATTTATAGTCTAAATACAAGTAACAAGAAAAGAAAATACATATGCAAAATATGTACAGCCGAGACAAAACAAAGATAAAGTATGCAAGCTTGAAAAAGAAAGAATGTGAAAGATAAAATAAAAGCATCTTCAGACATGCATATTTCCAAGTATGAATAAACAAACAAGGTATACATACATAATTAATGTAAAGACCCGTAAGTCCGTACTCCTTGAATAGACACTAATCTCCTTTGTTTAATTCAAGATGAACGAAAATACGAACCCTTAGGGGTTTTAAGAAAAATTTAAGAAAAGAAAAGGTAGAAGAAGAAGGTAGATAGATAATAGAGAGAAAAGAAAATAGAAAAGAGGACAGAAAATTTTAAAATAGAAGAAAATAGAAGATAGGAAATTTTAAAAATAGAAGAAATAGAAAGAAAAAGAGAATAGAGGAAAAAGGAAACAACAGAACAACATCAGAATCTCACAATTCGCAGCGGAACAACATATAATAATAAATGAATAATCTTTAAACAAAGAACTATATCAGTTATTACATTACATCATATCATCAGAGTGTACAACAACATACAACAACAACAGTGCACCGGAAAAAGAAATACTATATAAACTAGTAATACGCCATGCCATCCAGCTTGCCTCCAGCAACTCCAGAATATCCAGAATATCCTGATAAACCTAACTCTTGACTGCCCGTGTGGAAATTGGTGGGCACCCAGAGTTTAGGAAGGAAAACAATAAACTCCAAGTCAGTCATGTGACTGGTGTGAGAACTCAAAACAGTTTATTTAACTTTAAAATCAAAATAGAGGAATATTTTAATCAATTCGCAATGCTTTTAAAAATGAGACTACCATAAGGCCTCCCGCACACACACACAATGCAAACGCAGAATCGGAGGAGATTTCTCCTTATGATAGCCAAAGATGCTTGATACGCATTTAAAAGAACATTTTATATTATTATTAGTGCATAGTGTAGAGAAAAATTCATTTCGAAAGTAGAATATAAATCTTAGCCAACATACGACCATTATCGTATGCCTACTATAGCTACCATCCAAACAGTGGTGACCACCATAAGTGAATAGCAGGTTCTACAACTAATACCGTACAAGTCTCGTATTGTTTCTTTGGATTTCCAACGAATGATCAGGCCAAGGAACTTCCCATTGCCACTGAGAATGCCTCTGGATGGACATCCCCGAGAACCAAACCGGATCTCTACCAACACAAGGCCGGGTTACTCCTAACTGAGTAACAACTGACCGAATATGCCATCCCCCGGTCCTTTGGGACCTTTTCACCGAGCGCTCGTAATCAATTCACACAATCATAAAGTGTTTTCAACATGAGTAAGTATCTGGGCTCCATACCATGATACCACCCTTTTCCAGAAGGAAATGGACACATCCTAAAGGGTGCTACCCCTCATAACCTTGCTGCTTCTTTCCTGTTTTGACCATTCACGGGGTGTGAGGCTCGACGAATTCACGTCCACAAAAACATACTTTATACAAAAGCCATGCTTTGGGTCAACAAATGATCAACACAATGATCACTAAGATAGACGATCAAATAAATGATCCTATCACAAATAATCAACACAATGATCATTTCAGCATCACTCAGCATGTCACATTACCAAACTGGGAATATATCGCTGATAACTTCAACTATATAACCTTTGAGCACATGCGTCTCAAAGAAGGGTGTTAAGCAAAGAATAAATTCTCCGCCACCAACAGAAATATATTTGAAAGAAATCGGCTTTATATCTCAACTTGTAATGTCAGGCATACAATCCATACAAGTCTGTTCCGGGCTCGAACAGAACCGAAGGCACTTACAAAGAAGTCCTTGCAATCCGGATATCCACAATCCTGATCGGATTCACCATCACATATGGAGAACTCAATACCGTAGCTACTCGGTGCAGAGTCAATCGATAGTTCATCCTATCACTCTCGCAAATACCGGTCTTCAACACCGATCTTCAAATGCGATTCACAACGGCGTATCACATATTCGGAGTGGGTTATACGACCCCATGGTCCTTTCCCGGTTAACCCGAATAGTGAGCGCTTATTCAAAAATAAGTGTGCATTCAAATTCAATCAATTCACATCAAATACCCATTCAAAGGGAAATATTGATAGTCGGCTATTGAACTATCAATGGATATGCATACATCACCAGATTCCAAATAATTTTCCAAATTATTTATTTTCCAAAATATCTTTACAAGATATAAAATTCCAATACTTCAAAAATAAATCAATATTTATTTTCAAACAAATTTCCACTTTCACATATAAATTCCATAATGAATTTATATTTCAAAATATTCATGCATATATGATTTCAATTATTCATTTCCAATTTATCTTCAAAAGGATAAATTCAAAATATTCACTTCATATTGGAAAATATTTCCATACTTATTTATTCATAAGTAATTCACAAATCTCTTTTATTTTCAACAGTTAGAAAATATTCAATATACTTAAATCGAATTAAGTATATATTTCATTCTTTAAGGAAATCATTCACTTATACATATTTATTTGGGCCAAAACGAATGTTGCGTAAAACATCGTTACAACGTCCCAAAATCACTAGTATAGGGATTCGAAATTAAAATAGATATATAAATCCCAATACTAAACCAAAACATTTCCTTTCGGAAATCATTTACTATAACAACAGTGTTATAGTCCACATTTCCTTTTATTTCTCGAAAACGTCTATTTCAACAATAAATGTTGAAATCTATGGTTTCGAATCTCAACACCTTTTAAAACATCGTTAGATCGTTTTAATTTTATTTAAAACATCATATTCAAACATTTTCTTTAACGTGTTATTCACTATTCAAAAAAAAACGTGAATATACTACGTTAACAAATTTCATCTTTTCTATTCATTTTAACTTAAAGGATTATTCACTGTTCAAAATGTGAATATAACTCTATCTCTAAGTTATAACAATTAACTTATCAAAATAAGTCATTTGCGGATTTATAAAACAACGTTTATAAATTCCGTTTCTATTTATTTATAAAAACTTCCTTTTTATAAATTCCTTTATTAACCTATTCCAGTTTATAACTCAATTATAAACTACAAGTTCATATTATAAGTTAATTACTTATAAAACGATTATTTTACAAAATCGTTCATTTAACTTCCCAAATTATTAATCTTAACTTATAAGATTGTTTATTTATCCAAAATTCATTCTTTCGATAACTTTATAAATTTTATAAACCTATTGCTTATAAAATTTCATTTATAACTTCACAGTTTATAATTTCATAAATTTCATTCATTTAGGAAATTCATTTTCACTACATTCAAACACTTATAAAAACTCGTTTTATAATGTCCATAATTCAATTTATAAATATCCATTTATAAATCTCTTAATATAAATTAATTTATATTATTCTTTTAAACGTCTTTAAATTCCTTTAAAATTTCACCGTTCTCTTGATTTATAAAATAATCAAATTTTATAAATCTTATATTCAAACTTTTAATAATAATAAACTCAAAAATCCAGTTTAAACTATTTTATAAAATCATTGGTTCATATTTCTCAAAAATCGACTTTTAATCGTATTTCTAAAAATCAGCTTTTTTTACTATATTTCACAAAAACCATAATTTTTATAACTTTAAAAATTATAACGTTTATTTATTTATAATGGATCAATTCCAAAAATATAGTATATTCTCAAAATCACTTTTAAAAAATCATTTTTAAATCCCCAAAATTTGGGTCCAATGATGCTACACACCAAATAGTCAATCACGACTAACAACGATATCATATATCGATATGATAATCCATCAAATATCAAAATATCTGAAATAAAATAAATACTGTTGAGGAATCCAGTTGGATCCCTCCAACCTGTTTTCCTGCATCCAAAAACATTAGCACAATACCAATTTCGCTCCAGTACGAAATTATCGCGGTATATGTTCTTATTAAATATTATCCGCTTAATAACGGTGTAATAGGGTCACATCCGCTAAACAAAAAATGCGGGAAATCAACAACTGCAATATATACATATGCCAATATATATATATTGATATTATATATAATACCAATTTCACTGTTTATGAAATATTCGCGGTATATGTTTATATTAAATAACATCCGCTTACTAACGGCGCATAATGTCTATTTTAACAATCAATAATTACAGTCATCATTCAAACATGCATTCAAATATTTTAAATCTAACTATTTAAAATAAAATCGAAACTGATTCGATTGAGTGAGAAATTCTCACCTTGGTTTTAATTTCCGTTTCAGCTTTTATTTCGAATAAAATTAAACGCGCGTTTAATTTTACCCGAAATTCTCACTAACTCCAAACGACTCCAAACCAACTCCATCGCGTAGTGCTCGTCCATACGATTCCAACGCAACTGGATTTGCATTTTTTCGACCTCGTATGAAAAAGATATGCAATTTACAAGTTTGTACACGATTTATATAACTTAAATACAACATAACTTAAATATTTATAACCTACATCCATCATCCACCATCCACTCCAGATCCAACGGCCTAAACTTTTCATCTCCCTCACGTCTTCATCACGCACGCACATGTACAGGTAATGGACGCACAAAGTAACCCATTAGCCTAAATTAGGTTTTCATATTCCGATCACCCCGTTCCACTAAACTCCATCACAACCCCACCATTCGAACCGCCTCGACTAGAGCTACACTCGGCCCAAGGCACAATGAACTCGGCCCCCATCTGCGCATGAAATTGCGTGCGCAACCGTAGAGCTTCTAGCTCGATTTGCCGCCAATCCGAAGCTCCAAACACGATCATAGCCGTTGATATTGTAGATCTTGATGTACTCTACATCTTTCTAGTTGAAAGATTCTTGTAAATGTTGATGGATGAAGAGAAAAGAAGAGAAGAAGTTGGGAATGCTTCAGCCGTTCATGGTTAGGGCCGGCTAGGGTTTTGTGTTATATTATTATTATTTTTTTTAATGAAGGGTGTGGGTCTCCTTTTATAGAAAAAGCTAGCGTAAACACTATTCATCCCGGGAATTCCGAACTCCGATTTAGACGCCGTAACCAGCGTACCTAGGGTTTATCCCGCGTTCCGGACACAATGGAACAGGTTTCGGAAGCTAATTCGGAAGTATGTGCGAGTTATGGCAGAAAACGTTCAATTTGAATTAAACCGATTTAAGTCGATTTCTAGGCGTTTTAATTTGTACCGGACAAACGGTAAATCCAATTGACTTGAAATTTGAAACCTTACAATAATATCACATTACGGATCCGATGAAACTGGTTTCGTCGAAATCCGAGACTTTTTGAAAAATGGCTATTTTGACTCGCCAAATTTAAATTAAAAATAATTCGATGCGTTTCGAGCTGCCACGATCAAACGATAACTCCGATTGACACGAAAATTGAAATCCGGTAATAACTAACTATTACGGATCCAATGGAACTGGTTTCGTTCAATTCTGAGACTGTTCAAAAATTGATTATTTTACAGTCGATTATTAAATATTAAAATATTCAATTTTCACAGATTAACTTTTAATTCGATTTTAAAAGTTCTAAAATATTTCTATAACTCCAGTATGATTAAATAAAATTTTCCAAATTATTTTCAATCATATTTAACTCGATTTTTAATTATTACTATAATTTAACATATTAAATTATCGATTAAATTATCCAATTGAATCCAATAATTCAAATAAAAATTTATTTGACTTATAAATTCACTTATTAATATTTAAAATTAATTAAATATTCAAATTTTAATTTCTAAAAATTCTGGGTCGTTACAATCTTTCCCCCTTAAAAGAATTTCGTCCTCGAAATTACAAATAAGAAAGTTACAAAATCTATTAATTTTTCCAAAATTCATAGTTAAACTTCTTACAATAACTTTACTAAGCTTTCAAAATCATACTTAGTTATCTTTTCAAAAACAATTACTATTGTTTAACTTTCAACTTCAAAATCAAAGTTAAAGTTTTCAAAATTTTCCAAATTTTCTCAAATTTTTCTAACGCCTTAAATTTTCGGAAAAATTCGCCATAGTCTCCTTTGCGCGGCTCGATCCGAAAAAAAAATGACAGTATATATATCACAAATATACATCTCATCAAGTAATGAGGCATCCCGAAGGGAAAAAAGTGTAAAAGTACGGTATGTAATCCGAGATATGTACCTTATATTTTATTAGCGAGCATATACGGCTAATATAGCGCAAAAGCGAACTCCAAATGCGAAGCAAACGCGATCCGCACCTACTAATCACTCAACAAACAACATGAGAACATGCACATATGCAAATAATCTCAATATACAACATATAGCAACATAACAACTACATAATATAGCAAATGCAATATATATTCAACCATCAACCAACCACATTCCATAACCAACAATATTCATTTATATTCTCATTAATATTTAATGAATTGGTTTTCACTTTAAATCACATTTGATTTATTAATGTTGGAATTTATCAACATTCATTCTCAATTTTAATTAGTTTGCATTCACTAATTAAATCCAATTCACGTTCAATTCTATTCAAATTTATTTACTTTCTAATTTGAATTCAATTACTTAGCTTTAAATTTCACTAATTCAATTTCATTAACTCTTAATGAATTATATACAATCATCTAACAATCATATCACAACCAAAGTATATTAATTATAACCAAATTCCTTTGCTTATATTCATTCTCATTCAATTTATTCAACTTCTAATAACATTAGATTTTAATGAATTAACACTTTCATTAATTATTCCTTATCAACTTAAATTACATTCAATTGATTAAACATTCAAGCCATTCATTCAATTCAATTACAAAGTTGAATTCTATTACATAACTCAAGTTCATATTTCTTTTAATCCACTTGATTATTTACTTCGATACCAAAATCAATTCCATTCAACAACACTTAAGTTATATTCCATTTAACTTTAAATTCATTTTTATTTACAACTCATATTCATAAATATATTCATATAGTTTCACTTCTTATATATATAAGTTTATTCACAATTGTAAATCACTTTAATTATAATTCAATTCTTATAATTCATTTGCTTATACAATTATTCTTTTATTTAGATTATTCAAACAACCTAACAATCAACTTATATACACTTTAATAATTTTGAAAAATTATTCTTTATGTATAAAATATAATCAAGGTAAAATTATTTCATTTACCAAATTTAAAATCAATATTGTGTCGAATTGTTCTATTCAAGTGTTTAGAAACCCCTTCGGCTCAGTTTCGAGGCTGTGCTGACGAAAGTTCATATACCACTCAATAAACCAATCATCACAATATAAAACAATTTCATATTCACTAACAAATACGCTCTCATAGCTATTATTACACTCAAACTCATTCTAGAGTACTACTGACTCTATCTCTAATGAGTAATACCCTACAGAACCATGGTTGTCGCTTAACCATCAGAGCTCTGATACCAAATGTAAAGCTTGCGGTTTTTTCGTTGCCGAAAAACCGCATGGTTATGGGTTTTAAAAAGAAAAGAAAAGAAAGAAGAGAGAAAAAGAAGAAAGAAAAAGAAAAATAGAGGGAGAAGAAGATAGACAATTTTTTAGAAAACAGGGAATTAGAAAAACAGAAGATAGAAGAATTTTAAAAATAGAACGGACAGAAAGGAAACAACAGAACAACATCAGAATCTCACAATTCGCAGCGGAACAACATATAATAATAAATGAATAATCTTTAAACAAAGAACTATATCAGTTATTACATTACATCATATCATCAGAGTGTACAACAACATACAACAACAACAGTGCACCGGAAAAAGAAATACTATATAAACTAGTAATACGCCATGCCATCCAGCTTGCCTCCAGCAACTCCAGAATATCCAGAATATCCTGATAAACCTAACTCTTGACTGCCCGTGTGGAAATTGGTGGGCACCCAGAGTTTAGGAAGGAAAACAATAAACTCCAAGTCAGTCATGTGACTGGTGTGAGAACTCAAAACAGTTTATTTAACTTTAAAATCAAAATAGAGGAATATTTTAATCAATTCGCAATGCTTTTAAAAATGAGACTACCATAAGGCCTCCCGCACACACACACAATGCAAACGCAGAATCGGAGGAGATTTCTCCTTATGATAGCCAAAGATGCTTGATACGCATTTAAAAGAACATTTTATATTATTATTAGTGCATAGTGTAGAGAAAAATTCATTTCGAAAGTAGAATATAAATCTTAGCCAACATACGACCATTATCGTATGCCTACTATAGCTACCATCCAAACAGTGGTGACCACCATAAGTGAATAGCAGGTTCTACAACTAATAC
Source organism: Allium cepa (assembly GCA_030765085.1). Lineage (NCBI taxonomy): Eukaryota > Viridiplantae > Streptophyta > Magnoliopsida > Asparagales > Amaryllidaceae > Allium > Allium cepa. Next base: position 396,717,233 of record CM060944.1, read on the forward strand.
CGTACAAGTCTCGTATTGTTTCTTTGGATTTCCAACGAATGATCAGGCCAAGGAACTTCCCATTGCCACTGAGAATGCCTCTGGATGGACATCCCCGAGAACCAAACCGGATCTCTACCAACACAAGGCCGGGTTACTCCTAACTGAGTAACAACTGACCGAATATGCCATCCCCCGGTCCTTTGGGACCTTTTCACCGAGCGCTCGTAATCAATTCACACAATCATAAAGTGTTTTCAACATGAGTAAGTATCTGGGCTCCATACCATGATACCACCCTTTTCCAGAAGGAAATGGACACATCCTAAAGGGTGCTACCCCTCATAACCTTGCTGCTTCTTTCCTGTTTTGACCATTCACGGGGTGTGAGGCTCGACGAATTCACGTCCACAAAAACATACTTTATACAAAAGCCATGCTTTGGGTCAACAAATGATCAACACAATGATCACTAAGATAGACGATCAAATAAATGATCCTATCACAAATAATCAACACAATGATCATTTCAGCATCACTCAGCATGTCACATTACCAAACTGGGAATATATCGCTGATAACTTCAACTATATAACCTTTGAGCACATGCGTCTCAAAGAAGGGTGTTAAGCAAAGAATAAATTCTCCGCCACCAACAGAAATATATTTGAAAGAAATCGGCTTTATATCTCAACTTGTAATGTCAGGCATACAATCCATACAAGTCTGTTCCGGGCTCGAACAGAACCGAAGGCACTTACAAAGAAGTCCTTGCAATCCGGATATCCACAATCCTGATCGGATTCACCATCACATATGGAGAACTCAATACCGTAGCTACTCGGTGCAGAGTCAATCGATAGTTCATCCTATCACTCTCGCAAATACCGGTCTTCAACACCGATCTTCAAATGCGATTCACAACGGCGTATCACATATTCGGAGTGGGTTATACGACCCCATGGTCCTTTCCCGGTTAACCCGAATAGTGAGCGCTTATTCAAAAATAAGTGTGCATTCAAATTCAATCAATTCACATCAAATACCCATTCAAAGGGAAATATTGATAGTCGGCTATTGAACTATCAATGGATATGCATACATCACCAGATTCCAAATAATTTTCCAAATTATTTATTTTCCAAAATATCTTTACAAGATATAAAATTCCAATACTTCAAAAATAAATCAATATTTATTTTCAAACAAATTTCCACTTTCACATATAAATTCCATAATGAATTTATATTTCAAAATATTCATGCATATATGATTTCAATTATTCATTTCCAATTTATCTTCAAAAGGATAAATTCAAAATATTCACTTCATATTGGAAAATATTTCCATACTTATTTATTCATAAGTAATTCACAAATCTCTTTTATTTTCAACAGTTAGAAAATATTCAATATACTTAAATCGAATTAAGTATATATTTCATTCTTTAAGGAAATCATTCACTTATACATATTTATTTGGGCCAAAACGAATGTTGCGTAAAACATCGTTACAACGTCCCAAAATCACTAGTATAGGGATTCGAAATTAAAATAGATATATAAATCCCAATACTAAACCAAAACATTTCCTTTCGGAAATCATTTACTATAACAACAGTGTTATAGTCCACATTTCCTTTTATTTCTCGAAAACGTCTATTTCAACAATAAATGTTGAAATCTATGGTTTCGAATCTCAACACCTTTTAAAACATCGTTAGATCGTTTTAATTTTATTTAAAACATCATATTCAAACATTTTCTTTAACGTGTTATTCACTATTCAAAAAAAAACGTGAATATACTACGTTAACAAATTTCATCTTTTCTATTCATTTTAACTTAAAGGATTATTCACTGTTCAAAATGTGAATATAACTCTATCTCTAAGTTATAACAATTAACTTATCAAAATAAGTCATTTGCGGATTTATAAAACAACGTTTATAAATTCCGTTTCTATTTATTTATAAAAACTTCCTTTTTATAAATTCCTTTATTAACCTATTCCAGTTTATAACTCAATTATAAACTACAAGTTCATATTATAAGTTAATTACTTATAAAACGATTATTTTACAAAATCGTTCATTTAACTTCCCAAATTATTAATCTTAACTTATAAGATTGTTTATTTATCCAAAATTCATTCTTTCGATAACTTTATAAATTTTATAAACCTATTGCTTATAAAATTTCATTTATAACTTCACAGTTTATAATTTCATAAATTTCATTCATTTAGGAAATTCATTTTCACTACATTCAAACACTTATAAAAACTCGTTTTATAATGTCCATAATTCAATTTATAAATATCCATTTATAAATCTCTTAATATAAATTAATTTATATTATTCTTTTAAACGTCTTTAAATTCCTTTAAAATTTCACCGTTCTCTTGATTTATAAAATAATCAAATTTTATAAATCTTATATTCAAACTTTTAATAATAATAAACTCAAAAATCCAGTTTAAACTATTTTATAAAATCATTGGTTCATATTTCTCAAAAATCGACTTTTAATCGTATTTCTAAAAATCAGCTTTTTTTACTATATTTCACAAAAACCATAATTTTTATAACTTTAAAAATTATAACGTTTATTTATTTATAATGGATCAATTCCAAAAATATAGTATATTCTCAAAATCACTTTTAAAAAATCATTTTTAAATCCCCAAAATTTGGGTCCAATGATGCTACACACCAAATAGTCAATCACGACTAACAACGATATCATATATCGATATGATAATCCATCAAATATCAAAATATCTGAAATAAAATAAATACTGTTGAGGAATCCAGTTGGATCCCTCCAACCTGTTTTCCTGCATCCAAAAACATTAGCACAATACCAATTTCGCTCCAGTACGAAATTATCGCGGTATATGTTCTTATTAAATATTATCCGCTTAATAACGGCGTAATAGGGTCTCATCCGCTAAACAAAAAATGCGGGAAATCAACAACTGCAATATATACATATGCCAATATATATATATTGATATTATATATAATACCAATTTCACTGTTTATGAAATATTCGCGGTATATGTTTATATTAAATAACATCCGCTTACTAACGGCGCATAATGTCTATTTTAACAATCAATAATTACAGTCATCATTCAAACATGCATTCAAATATTTTAAATCTAACTATTTAAAATAAAATCGAAACTGATTCGATTGAGTGAGAAATTCTCACCTTGGTTTTAATTTCCGTTTCAGCTTTTATTTCGAATAAAATTAAACGCGCGTTTAATTTTACCCGAAATTCTCACTAACTCCAAACGACTCCAAACCAACTCCATCGCGTAGTGCTCGTCCATACGATTCCAACGCAACTGGATTTGCATTTTTTCGACCTCGTATGAAAAAGATATGCAATTTACAAGTTTGTACACGATTTATATAACTTAAATACAACATAACTTAAATATTTATAACCTACATCCATCATCCACCATCCACTCCAGATCCAACGGCCTAAACTTTTCATCTCCCTCACGTCTTCATCACGCACGCACATGTACAGGTAATGGACGCACAAAGTAACCCATTAGCCTAAATTAGGTTTTCATATTCCGATCACCCCGTTCCACTAAACTCCATCACAACCCCACCATCGAACCGCCTCGACTAGAGCTACACTCGGCCCAAGGCACAATGAACTCGGCCCCCATCTGCGCATGAAATTGCGTGCGCAACCGTAGAGCTTCTAGCTCGATTTGCCGCCAATCCGAAGCTCCAAACACGATCATAGCCGTTGATATTGTAGATCTTGATGTACTCTACATCTTTCTAGTTGAAAGATTCTTGTAAATGTTGATGGATGAAGAGAAAAGAGGAGAAGAAGTTGGGGATGCTTCAGCCGTTCATGGTTAGGGCCGGCTAGGGTTTTGTGTTATATTATTATTATTTTTTTTAATGAAGGGTGTGGGTCTCCTTTTATAGAAAAAGCTAGCGTAAACACTATTCATCCCGGGAATTCCGAACTCCGATTTAGACGCCGTAACCAGCGTACCTAGGGTTTATCCCGCGTTCCGGACACAATGGAACAGGTTTCGGAAGCTAATTCGGAAGTATGTGCGAGTTATGGCAGAAAACGTTCAATTTGAATTAAACCGATTTAAGTCGATTTCTAGGCGTTTTAATTTGTACCGGACAAACGGTAAATCCAATTGACTTGAAATTTGAAACCTTACAATAATATCACATTACGGATCCGGTGAAACTGGTTTCGTCGAAATCCGAGACTTTTTGAAAAATGGCTATTTTGACTCGCCAAATTTAAATTAAAAATAATTCGATGCGTTTCGAGCTGCCACGATCAAACGATAACTCCGATTGACACGAAAATTGAAATCCGGTAATAACTAACTATTACGGATCCAATGGAACTGGTTTCGTTCAATTCTGAGACTGTTCAAAAATTGACTATTTTACAGTCGATTATTAAATATTAAAATATTCAATTTTCACAGATTAACTTTTAATTCGATTTTAAAAGTTCTAAAATATTTCTATAACTCCAGTATGATTAAATAAAATTTTCCAAATTATTTTCAATCATATTTAACTCGATTTTTAATTATTACTATAATTTAACATATTAAATTATCGATTAAATTATCCAATTGAATCCAATAATTCAAATAAAAATTTATTTGACTTATAAATTCACTTATTAATATTTAAAATTAATTAAATATTCAAATTTTAATTTCTAAAAATTCTGGGTCATTACAATTACATAGTATAAGTTATAAACAAAATAGGACATAGCAATTAATGCAAGATGTCCTTAGCCACAATATCATCTCGGCCATATTTTGTTTGGCAAAATAAAGTATGTAGCCTGCATTGATAAGGCAAGGCAAGTATAAAACAAAACAAAGTAGAGGCAAGGGTACATATGCATTTAATGCCCTCATCCTCTCAGTACAAAAGAAATACTTCCCTGTATAACACTATTTCTTTTACTATACATCCATATTTGCCATATTTGTTCAGTAAGAAAAAAAAAGGAACTTCTTTTATAACTGAAGCAAGAAATCAGCAGGAAGATCAAAAGCAATTAATGCTTGGATCTTTAGCCACCATTTGAATATAAATAATCCCTGTATTTGTACAAAGAAGAATATAAAATAAAAATATATCACCTGTACAAGTATTACTCATGTAAACTCCTTCTGTATCTCAATCCATCTACCTCTGTTTCGTTCATTCAAACTTATGAAAATCTGAAGTAAATATAACTTCAAACTTAAATAAACTTCAACTCAAAACTTTTTCTTTATTTCAAAATATGAAGCACAAGTTCAACTCAGGAAAATTCAAACTGAAACAAAAGCATTTCCAGTTTCAAAGCCTGTTCTAATATTGAAGGCTCTGTTCAATCTTGTTCCAGGTGAGTAACATTTCATTAAAATAATTTAAAGAATAAATCTGTGCTTTTTATAGCTGTGAAATGTGTGAGTATGTATATGTAATTCTCTGAGTAAGTTTAAATAATGTGTACAAGCTGATGTTTACTTTGTCCTCTGTCTTAGTTTTAAAAACATCAGATTTTTGATTCAAAACTCATTTGCACTTGATTTACTTGATGGTTGGGCTTAGCATTAAAACAAATATTGTTAGTTATAACATATACTTAGGGTACAAAATTTATTTAAGTTGAAAAAATTTTGAAATACTTTTGGAAACCAAGAAGAAACTGAGCAAACTCAAAATGTGTCAAAATACAAATCTTTCATTACACGAATTCAGGTATGTGTGTTAATTCCGCATACTTCAATAGGATTTTTAAAAATAGAACGAAGAGTTTTAATTCATTTTTTCAAGAGAAATTTGTAATTGAACCAAAACTGCACTTTTACAAATTTCTAGTGATTTAATCAATTATTGACGTTGGAATTTTTGGTGAAGCTAGATTGTCGATTTAGTAACACAGGAAAAATATTGAAAAAAAATTCGAATGCAAGGAAATTTTAGGTGAATCAAATTTAGGGATTTACCTCAAAGTTTGGTAGTGTCTGTTAGCTCATTGTCTTCGTTGTCATGGGATGACCGAGCTGCTCGAGCTTCTGGGGCTTGATAGAGAGGAGTATGGCCAAGGTATGGACGTAGTGGAGGCGCCGCTAGTAGTCGGCGTTGGTAGGTGGAAGCAATTTCCTGTGAGGTGTTTGAGTCGCTGTTCGATCAGAAGGGGTATTTTCGAATTTGATCTTTTCATGTCGAACTAGGGGTTAATTTCGAACGTGTGGTCGGTTTGTGGTTTGTGGAGAGTAGCGTGGGATGCCGGAGGGTCGGCGAGCCACCGTGCACGTGAACGGTGGCGTGGCTGTGTCAGCATCTTCAGGGGTGGGTTCGACTCGAGTTGGCACCCGAGTATGATGGTTTTTGTCTCGGGTATTTTGCGTGAGTTTCTCATGCTGTGGGTTTCGTTACTTAACCAAAAAAAAAAAAAAGGAGAAGAAGAAGAGTTACAGGGAAAGTCTCGGGTATCTGCCCGAGCAGATTCTAGTGTGGCTCGAAGCAAAAAGCAGGGGAGGCTTGGGTAAAAATGTTTCCAGGTTTTAACCAAACCTGCTCCTGTTTGAAATTTTAAAATTTTAAAATTTTAAAAAAAGTTTTAAACTGATATTCAAATCAGAGTTCAAATACAAATTCAAGCCTAGTTTGAATCTCGGTTAAAAGTAAAATAAAGTTTTAGATTTTGAATCGTTTAACAACCTTAAATGTTTAAATAGTTTTGAATCGTAAATAAGTTTTAAGTGTTAAAATATGCTTTTAAATAGGTAAATTAAAAAGGGGTTTTGAAAATTAGTTTTAAAACTTTATTTATGATAAATTGGAATTTATTCTAAGTATCAAAATTTTTAAATGAAATTTAGAAAGTAATTGGGAAAATAAATGTTTTTAAAAAAACATATTGTGGGTAATGATTAAATCATAAATAAGAATAAGTTTTAACTTGAGATTAATGAAGATTAATGATTTCTAATCTATTAATTATTGAGTTAATTAGGATGAATAATTTACAATTTGTATTAAATTAATCAATTTTAAATTGTTAAATGTAATTCCTTAATGAAAGTAGTTAAGGATTAATCACTCATTGTAATTAATTTTGAATACTTTAATTTATTAAAGTTAACAAATTTAGTTTAAGAAAATCATTAGATTAAATTGGTAATTAATGATTTCTTGTTATGACATAATTACTTTATGATAAGTAATTAAAAGTTTAATTTCTTAAGATAATTAATCAAGGGGTTAATTTATTATGTAATTGGTTCAGAGGTTAATTTAATTAATATGATTAATTAAGAAAATTTTAATTAATTAAAGCGATTGATAAATTAATTTATTATATCAAATGATTTGTAATTTATTTATCAGGATTGGGAAATAGATTCTTAAGTAATGAATTTAATTGAAAATAAATAGAATTGATTAGGATTAAACGATTAATTAATCCTACTTATACATGACTATTGAATACTCAGCCTTACCTATGAATGATTGTATTTTATGAGATACTTTGAATTGATTATCCTATCTGATTTGTGATATTTTGTTCTGTAGATTGAGCTGTGTATATTTATTTGCATCTGTATATTATCTGTGAATCTGTGAATGGGCGATGGGCGTTATAGTTTATATCGCTTATCAACTATATTTCTGTGTTTGTAATCTGTGATGATTGAATGATGTTGCACTATTGTGTTAAACCCCTGGACCACACTTATACACACACAAATATGGATTTCACGAGGAAATCGATTTAGTCACAGATTTTTGAAAATAGTTTTAAATTTGAATTTTTAAATTCAAATGGTTTGAAAATAAGATTGGGTTTAAAGTGAAAAGCTTTTGAAATGGAATTTCAAAGATGAAGTTTATTTTGAATAACTTGATAAAGTTTGAAATTTAAATAATTTGATTTAATTTTAAATTCAAAATGTGAAACTGAATTCCATAATTTGAAACTAGGGATTAAAGATGTTATACCAGTTATATATGAGTTAAACCATTTTAAAATATATTAGTTTGGGAATATGAACATAAATTGAGAACTTTAACTCGTGTAAATTAATTGGATTTTTTCTAAAAACGAAAACTGTTTGTTTTCACATAATAAAAGCTTTCACATAAGAAATGAATGTCCAATTTGTGTGAAAAAGAATTTCAAGTTTGAAAATGAAAATGACTTCCAAGTTATAGAAACAGTTTGGAAACTATAAGTTAAATCTTTGATTTAAAAAAATTAACGAGTTAATACAATAGAAATGAAATTGTTTTGGAAATCTATGAATTGATCTTTGTGAAATAAATCTTTTTGTCTAAAGATTTGAAATGGTAAATTGTTTAACCATTGAAAGAAAGTTTTTGGGTTTTAACTTGTGACTTAATTGAAATCCCATATCCATATGTTTTAAATGTTGCGCTCACTATTCGGTTTAGCCGGGAGAGAACCTTTATGTCATATATCCCATTCCGAATATGTGATACGTCGTTATGGATAGCATTTGAAGACCGGTGGTGAAGACCGGGTATTTGCGAGAACGATAGGATGACCTATCGATTGTCTCTGCACTGAGTTGCTCCGGTATAGAGATTTCCTAAGTGATGGGAAGTCCGATCGGGATTGTGAATACCCGGATTGCAAGGGCTTCTTTGGAAGTGCCTTCGGTTCTGTTCGAGCCCGGAACAGACTTGTATGGATTGTGTGTCTGACATTACATTTTGAGATATAAAGCAGATTTCTTTTCAAATACATTTCTGTTGATGGCGGAGAATTTATTCTTTTAGCTTAACACCCTTCTCTGAGACGTACGAGCTCAGAGGTTATGTAGTTGAAGGTTATCAGCAATATATTCCCAATTTGGTAATGTGACATGCTGAGTTTTGCTGTGAAATGATCATTGTTTGATCATTTGTGATAGGATCATTTGTTTGATCATTTATCTTTGTGGTCATTACTTTGATCATTTGTTGACCCAAAGCATGGCTTTATACCAAAGCGTGGCTTTGTGGACGAGACTTCGTCGAGCCTCACACCTCGGAATGGTCAAAACAGGAAAGATGCGGCAAGGTTATTAGGGGGTAGCGCTCCTTTAGGGTATGTTCATTTCCTTCTGGAAAGGGGTGGTATCATGGTATGGAGCCCAGATACTTACTCATGTTGAAAACACTCTATTTATTATGGTGTGATGTTGGTTATCGAGCGCTCGGTTAAAGGTCCTAAAGGACCGGGGGATGGCATACTCGTGTCAGTTGTTACCCAGTTAGGGGTAACCCGGCCTTGTGTTGGCAGAGATCCGGTTAGGTTCTCGGGACGTCCTTCCAGAGGCGTTTCCATGTGGCAATGGGAAGTTCCTTGGCCTGACCATTCGTTGGAAATCCAAAGAAACAATACGAGGCTTGTACGGTTTTAGTTGTAGAACCTGCCATTTAATATGGTAGCTATAGTAAGCATACTATAATGGTACCTATGCTGGCTAAGATTTATATTCTACTTTCGAAATGATTTGTTCTACACTATGCACTAGTAATAGTATCAAATGTTTCTTTTTAATGCGTATCAAGCATGTTTGACTATCATAAGAAGAAATCTCCTCCAAGTCTGCGTTTGCATTGTGTGTGTGGTGGGAGGTCTTATGGTAGTTTCATTTTCAAAAAGCATTGCGAATTTACTTTAAAATTCTTTTGTTGATTGAATTTAAAGATAAACTGTTTTTGTTGCTCACACCAGTCCCATGACTGATCCGGAATTTATTGTTCCTTTCTTAAACTCTGGATGCTCATTATTTTCTACACGAGCAGTCTAGTGTTGGGTTTTTTTTCAGATACTTAGGTTCAGTGGATTTTATCTGGAGCAATTTCAGTCCTTGGATATGGACTGCACTTTTTTATCTATGGGAGTTCGAGCTATTGCTGGATTGGAGCTTTGGAGATGGAGATTATCCGCTGCTGTTGTTATCTATTTTTCTTTCCGCTGCTATTTTATTGTATCTCTGATGTATATTGATATTCATTGTATCACTCTGTTGTATCAGTGTTGTATATTAATGTATTATTCTTTTTATTCCGCTGTGTTATTTACTTAATGTTTGTTATAAGCTCCGGCGAATCGGATTTGAACGGTCGAATCTACGGCATTCGAATACGATTTGAAGTATGGATGTCGATTTTCGAGCGGGCAAGTGCCGTGTTCGTTACAAAATTCCTAATTTGCTACTATAACGACCCAAAATTTGATAACTTAAAGTATGGATATTTAAATATAATTCTTACAATTAGTTAATGGACTTTATAACTAAAATAAATGCCTTTTAAATGATAATAATAATAAATGATAGTGAAATCATTTTCAAATTGCGTCTAAAAAAATAATTAGTTCGAAGGAAGAATGAAAATGTGACCATAAGTTGTTTTTCGAATTTTCGATTTTCATCGACTAAAATTTGTCGAAAATGTTGTAATACTTTTGTGTGTGCATCCACAGATTTATAAATCACCTTAGACATGTTTGAATGAATGTGTACACGTATGTACACTTAAGTATGCATGTATTTATAAATAAGTTAATATTTTTATTTTAAGAAGTATATATATTATATAATGTAAAGATGATACTTTAGACATAAGTACAAAATAATTACTGAGGCATGTTGGCTTGGACAAATGGAATGGGGGGAAGGGGAAAATGTGAGAAAAAGAGGGAAACAAGAAGCGTAAGGTGGCAACATGTGAGAGGGGAGTAAGGTACAAGGTCGTTTTGGTAATTTCACATATGCACTTTATATAAAAACTAATTTCTCTAATTTTTATACCATTTTTCTCATTTCTTTTCATCATTTACAAAATTCTTAAGCTCTTGGAAAATATTCCATGGTTTCCTAAAGTGTTTCTAAGTATAAAAAATCATAGCTTTCTACTTTAAATCCTCTTCGAAACTTGCTAGAATATTTCTGCATCCACTTCTTTATTTTATCTTCCAAATACAAGCACACATCCACCAAAAACGTTAAAGGTTGTACCTATAGTCCCCTATAGCTGAGCCATATAGTGCTTAGGCTAAGCACATTTCCAAAGTTTGAAAGCAAGATCAAGTCTTCTCTATAAGATTCAAAAATCCAAAGCATTTTGCAAAAGGTTAAAAAGATTTCGTTGAATTCTGTGAGTAAATTTGTAACCCTTTTTTTGTAATGATTTCACTTTTTATTTATGTGGATTATGTAATTATTCATACATGATGCTAATGTTGAATTATTGTTTGACTTGGATGTATATGTATGTGTTAACGTATGGTTTAGCATTAGACTTTAGATCGGTAGTTAAAGTAATGAGTTCGGTTGTAAAGTTAAGATTTTGTGATGTTATAGTGATGCTATGGAAATATCACGATTTATTTTATGTATATATGCTTCAGTGAAGGTTAAATGGTTTGGAAGTTAGAACTTGAAATGTTAAAAAGGTACTTGAGATTCATTTTTGTGAATAAATCGTTTACTTGTTTGATTTAGAAAATGCTCTGTCCTATATTATTTTTTTAGATTCTGACTATAGTTAAAGTTTAAAACATTCTTGAATATGTTTTAAAAAGGTAAGCATAGGTGGAAGTTTATGTTTTGGAGGGTAATTTAAAAAGGTAATTCTACGTTATGGTATCCATAGCGATAGTCGCTATGGATGCAGTTCGAAAATATACTTTTCAAATTTAATTTTTCTTTTAAATTTTTGTAAAAACCTTTTCAAACTTAATTAGAAAATATAAAACTTAAACAACTTTTAATTTATGATTTAAATAATTAATTTGTTTATTAAAAATAATTATTAATTGATTAAGTAATTAAGTTAAGTTATTAGGGTTTAAGAATTAATTAATTAAGTTAGTCATTTGTAATCAATTATGAAGTTTTAATTAATGATTTATTAAGTTAATTAAGTTAAGGGGTAATTATTATAATTAATTTTATTTAATCAAGTTGATTAATTTTTGATTAATTTTGGTTAATATTTAATTAATTATTATTTAATTAAGAGTTATTTATTTACCTAATTTTTAATTAATTAGGGTTGAAATTATAATAAATGTTTATTAAATAAAGTCTAATAATTTATTTACTAATTAGGGTTTATTTATTATTCAGCTAGAGTTTAATTATTTAATTATTTTTTTATATTTAAAGGGTAATTATTAGTAATTAATTAAGGTTAACTAAGATTAATTAGAGTTTGAAATTTTGATTTAAGTACGATTAAGTAAGGATTAATTAAGCTTTATTTTATGATTTGATGATGATTCATTTATTATTTTAAATTATTTCAAACTCCAATAGTTCTTTATTTTAAATTACGCTACTTCTCTCAGTGAAATGTTTTCAACCAACGATCTCTTGTCCATGCCATTAAGTAGCCAAACAAATTAATTTGTCATAGTAAAACGTTGACAAATTTTATTGAAAGTAAGTCGACTTGTACTTATCATAAAGACCGTATTTCGGAAACGTGATAAATGAATGGGAGTTAATTTTGATAAGCATGTCATGATACTTAAGAATATGAAAGGTAGTTACATATGTAAATCCTTACATCCAAACAATGGAGTTGTTCACTATTTATAACTTGACCTGTTTTAACTCAGGAAGTATGTTGTGTATATCAGAGTTTCCTTGGTGAGAACTCGAATACTAGGTACATACTTCCAAAAGAATCGAAATTGAGTCAGGCGGGATCTATCGCTTAGTTTGGAGACACCGGTTCCGGATAAGTAAAATTTATCCGAACCACCCCAAACTAATAACATTCATGATGGATTGTTATGAAGTTTGTTATGGAGCTGTACTATTCTTCTTTAGGGTGATTCCAAAATGGAAGACAGTAAATGTTGAATGTTTGTTCGATCCCAGAACAACATATGTGGCTGAATGCTAGCATTGCATTGGTTGTCTGGATGGTATTGTTAGCATTTCAAGATGGTCTACTTAAAGGAAAGGTTATTGTAACCTCAAGCCTCATAACTGATAAACGACTAAAGCAAGGACGTGTAGCAGGGCTATGTGGGTCGCTTCTATTAGGGTATGATCATCACCAAATCTAGAGCGATATCTTCGGTTTATGTATGCTTCAGGATCCCTTTTTATGGTTGTTGATCGCAACTAAGTGGTGATCATATTCGGTGCAATCCAGTATGGGGTAGGGCCGTTCTTGAGTAGCAGAGGTGCAATGTGTTGTGGCCTTCCATGCATTTTATCTAGAGGTATACGGATTCGGTGAGTAGACCCTTACCCTTTCATAGTTGAAATCTGTTTTCCAATACATGCCTTCGGACTTGATTGCATACCTATTATGTTAGAATTTAATAATGTAAACATTTCAACTATGATTTTATAATTATTTTAAACCTAAACAATATGATAATATCGGAGGAGTTTATATAGAGATGTTTTGGTTATCGTAAGGTAAAAACCCATCTGTGTTTATATGCGGCGTGGTCTTACGAGATACCTTTAATTTGAAGGTTTTTTTAAAATTAAACATATGCTTTACTCATACCAAACCCTTGTCTGAGCCATATTTTTATTTCTTTCCCTTAAATACTTAGGTACTCAAATTTTTATGAGTAGCCAAGTAGTCAGGTTTCTATGGATCATTTTGGGAAGCTGTATGGAGTGGAAGCTTTCACTGTATCTAGTACTTATGTTTATTTCCACTATATTGTAAATTATGTATTAGTAACTTAGGTAGGCAGATGTAGCTGTCCTTATTGGGAATAGTACTTGTTGTAACTTTGATGTAAACATTTTGGAGTAACCTTATGTACTATTCTGTGATGATGTATATGTAACTCTGTCGGTTGTGAGAAAAATCTGTATTTGTTTCCTTTGTCTTTTATTTTCTTTTCCCCACTACCCCTCTTTGGGAAACTTAGATGATCGGCCATAAATACTAAGGATGTATTAAGTGTCGTCTTTGGATGTAAGAAAGGCGGATCATCACACTTAGTATCAGAGCTTAGGTTGAGCGAACACCTAGGCCTTGGTTGGGATCAACTCATTAAAGATAGGGTTAGTAGTATCCTAGAATGAGTTCAGTCTTTGAGAATGCATTCCTATGCGGTTTTGACCAGCATCTATATGTTTAGTTTTATGCTCTTTTTCCTAAGATAATCTTGTACATGTATTCTAAGATATCTTACTTTATTCAGGTAGTAAGTATGAGTACAAGAAGAGGATGAGGAAGGGGAAACAGTAGCACAACAACCACAAATGGAAGAACCTCGAATGTTAGAAGGGGCGGAATAGCGATTGAAGTTGTAGCACCAACGCAGCCTCGAGTTAACTACGCAACTATATGCAAGGAATACACAAACCTAGAAGAAAAATGTTTCAAGGGTACCGAATCCATCATTGAAGGCCAAGCTTGGCTATGGTCATGTGAGAATGTTTTTAAAGGTTTGGACATTCCTGATGATCAAAAATGATTCTTGGCATCATGGCAATTGCAAGAGGGTGCAGCTGCATGGTGGGATTATGTCACCGTAAATGTTCTAAAAGATGAGTTCTCATAGGCAACATTCTTATCTACTCAAAGACTGAGGAAGAGCACAAACACCATTTAAGTGGTATTAGGAACATTAAGGAAAAACATTCTTAAAGCTAAGTTCTTTCAGTGCCACTTTTGGCAATCAGAAGTGAGATGCCTAGGACATATTGTATCGGGTGATGGCATCTTAGTTGATCCAGCTAAGGTAGTTGTTGTGTAATATTTCAAGGGACCCAGAACCTCTATCGAGGTGAGAAGCTTTTTAGGGATGATGGGTTATTATAGGAAGTTCATAAATGATTACTCCAAGATTGTCGCTCATCTTACCAAGATGATGAAAATGAATGTCAAATTCTAGTGGACTTCGATGTGTAAGGATGCATCCCTTGAGTTAAAAGAAAGGTTGGACAATGCTCCTATTTTGGCTATTATTGATGGAGGAGAAAGGTTAACTGTTTATACTGATGCATGTAGAGTTAGCTTGGGCCCAGTGTTGATGTAATATTGAAAGGTTATATCCTATGCAAATAGATAGTTAAAGCCTCACAAGAAGAATTATGCAACGCATGACTTGGAGCTTTTAGCCATAGTACTTGCATTTAAGATGTGAAGGCATTACTTGGTGGGTAAGAATCCTTCTTTCGCTCTTTTTTTATTTCTAATTTTCAGAGATTCTAGTTAGTAATGCCCTTCTTTAAATAGGTAAAAATTTTGACCCCTTCATGGATCACAAGTCCATGAAGTACCTTTTCACTCAGAACGATCTTGACCTAAGGCAACAGTGATGGTTGGAGTTCCTAGTAGCCTACGATTTGGATACTATTTAAACACCAGGAAAAGGGAATGTGTTGGAAGACGCTCTTAGTAGGAATGCAATGTTTGATCTCTTTAATACCAACTCTTTTGGAAAGGATCGCTAGTAAGCAAAAGGAGGACAAGCGTTTAAGGAAATCATCCAGGATGTTAAGCGAGGTAGTCTTTAAGTTTCGAGTTAGATAAACATGGTATATTACGTATGAATGGATGGATCTACATCCCTACTATCAATGGCCATAGAACAGAAGTTTTATTGGAATGTCATTGATCCAAATTAACTACCCACGTGGCTGTTTCTAATATGCATAGAGATATGAAACGGGTATCTCGGTGGCTTGAAATGAAGAGGGATGTCTCAATCTTTGTCAATAGATATTTGAACTGTCAACAGATAAAGGGTTATTAGCAGAAGATAGTTGGATCACTTCAACCCTTGGAAATCTCAGATTGGAAACGGAGGATGATATCAATGGATTTTATCGATGGTTTACCGAAAATCAAAAAAGCAAATGGTGTGTGGGTTATCGTGGATCAGCTAACGAAGAGTGCTCATTTTATTCTAGTAAAGCCGACAAGAATTATAGCCTCATTAGTAGTAATTTATATAAGGGAGACAGTTTGAGTACATGGAATCCAAATGAGTATAGTAAGCGATTAATATCCTATCTTTACAAGTCAGTTTTGGGAGGCCTTGCAGGTTGCATTGGGAACAAATTTAAGTTGGTGCACTGCCTACCACCCTAAAATAGATGGACAAACTCAAAGGGTTAACCGCATCTTGGAAGATATGTTGAGGGCCTGTATTTGGATTTTGGAGGTTCTTGGGAAGATCATATGCATCTAATGGAATTCTCCTACAACAATAGCATCCAAGAAAGCATCGGTATGGCACCTTATAAAGCTCTTTATGGAAGGTCGTGCAAGTCACCAGCCGGTTGGGTAGAGTCTGGAGATTGTCTAGTGCTTGGGCCAAATGTGCTTCAAGAGGCAACGGAGAAAGTTGCAGTGACTAAGAAAAGAATGAAGGCGGTCTAGGATCGACAGAAGAGTTACGCTAATAAGAGACAGAGATTTGGAATTTGATGTTGGAGACCTTGTGTTCGTTAAGATTTCGCCAACTAGAGGAGCTGTTAGATTTGGGAAAGCTGGGAAGTTAGCTCCAAGGTATATTGGACCTTTCCATATTCTTGAAAGGATTGGGTCTTGCTTACAAAGTTGAGTTGCTGTAGAGATTGGAAGGTGTTCATAATGCATTCCATGTGTCACATTTAAGGAAATTTATGGATGATCCGACCTTGATTGTAGAGCCGTCTGAGTAGGAGGATCTAGAAGTGGAGCCAGACTTGACAGTGGTTAGACATCTAGTCTATATTGTAGATCAGTATAAGAAGCGATTGTGTAATAAGGTAGTGCAGCTGGTTAAAATTCAATAGAGTGGGGATCCTAGAGATTGCACGTGGGAGACTGTAGACCATATGAAGGAGGCATATCCTATGTTAATCTTAGGATAGCTGGTGTTTGTTCGTATGTATAGTTAAGCATTGTTTTCTATGGATCTTTAGTGTATGTCTTTTTGTATGTGTTTTATGATATGAATATATAGTTTTTAAGTAATTGAGTTATCTTCTTATGTGCTAATTTCGAGGACGAAATTCCTTTAAGAGGGGGAGAGTGTAACGACCTAGAATTTGATCATCTAAAGTATGGATAATTAAATATAATTCTAATTATTAATTAATGGACTTTATAATAAAATAAACTCCTTTTAAATAATAATAAATGATAGTGAAATCATTTTCAAATTTTGTTTATAAAAATAATTAGTTCGAAGGAAGACTGAAAATGTGACTGGAAGTCGTTTTTCGAATTTTCGATTTTTGATTGATTGAAATTTATCGGAAATGTTATAAAACTTTTGTGTATGCATGCACATATTTTTATAAATCACTTAGACATGTTTGAATGTATGTGTACATGTATGTACACTTAAGCATGCATGTATTTATAAATACGTTAAGATTTCTATTTTAAAAAGTATATATATTATATAATATAAAGATGCTACTTTAGACATAAGTACAAAACAAGTCCTAAGCCATGTTGCTTGGAAAAGTGGAATGGAAACAAGGGGAAAACGTGAGAATAATGGGGGAGACAAGGGGGTGAGGTGGCAAAATGTGAGTGGGGGTAAAGGACAAGGTCATTTTGGTAATTTCACTTATGCACTTTATATAAAAACTAATTTTCCTAATTTTTATTCCATTTTTCTCATTTCTTTTCTTCATATGTAAACTTCCTAAGCTCTTGGAAAATATTCCATGGTTTCCTAAAGTATTTCTAAGTATAAAAAATCATTGCTTTTAACTTTAAATCCTCTTTGAAACTTGCTAGAATCCATCTGCAACCAGTTCTTCACCTTACCTTCCAAATACAAGCTCAAATCTACCAAAAACTTTCAAGGCCATTGTAACGACCTAGAATTTCAGTCATTTGAAATTGGGATATTTAATTGATTTTAAATATTCTTATATTTGAATAACTTATAATTCAAATATAGTGATTTAATTGGATAATTAAATTGTTAATTTAATATTTGAAATTGCTGAAATAATTGGAATTTGAATTTAATAAGAATGAAAATAATTTATAAAGCTGATATAAATTCTATTTGAATTAAAATGATGTTAGCGAACATTTAAAATTGAATTAAAAGTAAATTTAGAGAAATTGAATATTTTAATATTTAATTAACGTGTAAATATAGCCATTTTTGACACAGTTCTGGATTTCGACAAAACCAGTTTCATTGGATTATAATGTTATATTATTGTAGGATTTAAAATTTCGTGTCCATCGGACTTGCGGTTTGTAATACGAAGCTGAAATGCATAGGAATTTGTTTAAGTAAATTTTAATTTAAATAATTCAATTCAAAAACCTATCTTTCAAATATGATTGAATTAGCTCTCGATATATATTCCGTTATGTTCAGAATAGGAGTAAAACATTATAAAAGCTAGGCCGTACGCTTCGATTGGAGTCGAACTTTTTTTGGGTGAATAGTGTCGCGGAATTTTCTATAAAAGGCCTCAACATTTTCTATTTTCACTCAAAACCCTAGCCTTCTAACCCTAGCTGCCATTTACATTTCGATGACCAGAAAACATCGATCTTCATCTTCTTCATTCTCCTCATCCATTCACTTGCACGAAAAATCTTCAACTACCAAATGGTAGAGGGTAGCGAGCTCTATAATCTCAAAGGCTACGATTTGAAATGGCGCAGCGAGGGGAGAGATATCGGGCCATGTTCGCCTATCATTCAAGCATGAATTTCGAGGTAGAGGCGGAGCTAGGGTGGTGCGCATGTGGACCGTGTGTGCCTGGGGCTTCGGTCTTTATTTAGTATTGGTTGATAATCGTCAAGATGGTTGAATAGGTCACATAGGTTGGAGGTATGATCGACGTGATGGGTTGTCTCAACCTGGAAACAAAACACGAACGAGGAGAAATGTGTAAACGACCAGATCTTGTTTGACAAAATCGAACGGTCGTGATTAAAAAAGATTAAAAAAATAAAATAAAATTTGTAAATAATTTATATAATAATTCGTATAATTTTAAAATGTCGTAACTTCTTCATACGAGATCCGTGTTTGACAAAACAAGTTGCTTCATGTCCGTATTGACGAGCAATATATTTTTGAGCTGGTATGGAGTTGATTGGAGCTAGTGTAAATTTTTAGTAAAATTAAACAATCATTTAATGTTATTTGGAATAAAACGCTGTAACTGCAAAAGCAACCAAAATGAGTATAAATCACTCTTTCGGACTCACTAATATTTTTATATAAGTGATAATAAGTTTATTTATGATGTTTGATGACTGTTTGGATGATATATATATATATATATATATGATATTATATATATATATATATTGGTATTTGGATATATTCCTGCATATTGGATCAGATGAGACCCTATATGTTCCCATGTATTAGCGGATGACCTTTGCACGCGCGTATACCTTAAAGCGGACATTGTACACGTATTCTAATATGTACATTTGTTGCAAGTGACATGCTGGAGGGATCCAACTGGATTCCTCAACAGTGTTGATTTTATTTACAGATATTGTGATATATGCCGTTATCATATCATATATGATGTTTGGATGCCGTGATTGATGTATTTAGTGTTGTTACAGCATTGGGCCTATTTTTGATAATTTAGAAATGTTAAAGTGATGATTTTAATTTAAAACGAATTTCAAATTAATTTTGAAAATATATACTTTTGAATGGTTAAGGAATGAATTTATTTTTAAATAAATAAATGTGAAAATTTTTATGTTATAAAAATTATGATTTCTGTGAAATATAATCAGAGTGTGATTTTTGAAATATGAATTGAGCTATTTGGTAAAATAGTTTAAATTTACATTTTTGAATTTATTATAAATGGTATATATAAGATTTATGAAAATTGAATTTTTATAAATCAAAAGTGATGGAATTATAAAGGAGTTTTGTAAATGTTAAAAACAAGTTATAAGTGAATCTTACAAGTGAATTAGATTTATAGATTTATAAATTTATGAAGTTATAAGAAGGAATGATTTTGTAAATAAGAGATTTATAAGTAATTAATTTATAAATTGGATTTTTGCATGTAAATGGGGCACAAATGGAATTCATTAGTAAAGGAATTTTGTATATTGAAGTTTTTATGAAATATATATGGAATTTATAAACATTGTTTTATAAATGTGAAATTGAATTATTTTGATAAGTTTAATATGGAAGTTTATTAAAGGACATATATCCATGATTTTGGACCGTGGATAATCCTTTAATAAATGCGTAGAAGTATCGAGTTTGGATAAGAGAAATATATTCATGATTTTGGACGATGAATAATCTTTTAAATTAAATAAATGTTTTGAAAAGTTATCTTTTAAATGGAGTTAAATGGTTTGAAGATGTTTTAAAAGTTGTGAGCATTGAATAAATAGATTTCAACATTCATTATAGAAATAGACATTTTCGAA
The DNA here is from genome assembly GCA_030765085.1 of Allium cepa. Lineage (NCBI taxonomy): Eukaryota > Viridiplantae > Streptophyta > Magnoliopsida > Asparagales > Amaryllidaceae > Allium > Allium cepa. Next base: position 396,737,649 of record CM060944.1, read on the forward strand.
AATTAAGGAAATGATGGACTATAACACTGTTGTTATAGTAAATGATTTTTGAAAGGAGATGTTTTTGTATAGTATATAGGATTTATATCTCTATCTAATTATTGAATCTGTATACTAATGATTTTGGGTTGTCGTAACGATGTTTTACACAAGATTCGTTTTGACCCAAATAAATTTGTTTAAGAGAATGTTTTCCTTAAAGAGTAAAATATATGCTTAATCGTGATTTAAGTATATGTATTATTTTCTAAGCGTTAAAATAAATTGATTTGTGAATTCACTTATTATTAAATAAGTATATGGAAATATTTTCCAATATTGAAATGGTTTTGAGATTATATCTTTTTAAAGATAATTTAAACTGAATATTTGGCAAATGATTTAATTAATAAAAGATTAATTAAAAGGGCCTAGTGATTGCTTATAGTGCTAAATATCTGTTTGTTTGCTTTGATAGTTAAATAACCCGCTATAAAATTTGGACATTTTAGTTCCTCGACTTGATGTGGGAACTATTTAGTTGTATACTTGGTACGTAGCCTTCTGTGAAGGCTTGATTATCGTTTGTGTTAAGGATGTTGATTCGTATAGTGTGGAGTATTACTCCAATCCGTCGAGCTTCCTTCTTGGTCGAAGGATAGCAAGTTGAAAGTTGGAGATGTGATAAGTCTATGAGACATAGTTTATGTGTGAGGTTGAGAAACGCTTTTGCATTGTTGGTGCAAAGAGACCGGGATCGATTTATCCAAAAACCACTTCTGACCAACATTTATGCGACGATTGTGCATGGTTGTTGTGATGATATTAATATTCAGGATTTTCATAGTAGAGGACTGCTATTTGATCTTTTGGGGTAAAAATCCTAATATACATATATGTGACGACCCGCCCTTCTACTCCCAGAAAGACGCATCATCATTAAGAAAGAAAGAGGTAGAAATAGGAAAGAAAAGAAAGAAAGAACAACAACAACAGAACCTCACAGCGGAAACGGAACAAAATATAATATGTCACATAACAATTACATAGTTTACATATATCAGAGTTTTACAGTATCATACACATGACAATCCTATATACATCTGTCACTACATACATCCCGAAATACAGCATACTCTAACTAACACAGCGGAACTAGATAGATATCTACATACGTCTGGGCTCCTGCTCCAAGCTCTCCAGAAATCAACAATCCAAGAACCTATCACTTGGCTACTCGTAAAAATTTGAGTACCCAAGAGTTTATGAAAACACAAAATATAAACTCCTGGTCAGACATGGGTCTGGTATGAGTAAACGGTTTAAAGTTGTTTAACTTTGAAAAACATTGGAAAAGAAAGGTATCACGTAAGACTCCCCACACATAAATACGGGTAAGTTTTTACCTTACGCTAACCAAAACATTTCATAAGAAATTCAGTGATATTATAGTAGTGTCTAGGGTTTTCAAGTAAATAGAAAATAACCAAAATTGTTACATTATTAAATTCCAGCTACTAGCCACAAAAGTGGGTAATGCAATCAAATCCGAGGGCGCTTATTGGAAAATGGGTTCCATACAATGGCAGGGCTACTGGGGTACCGCCCTTCACGGTACGGGGCCTAGATCACCGTACCGAGGATCACTCCCGACCCCCTACAACACAAGGCCTGGACCATTCGTTACTGAACAGTTCCGAACAAGATAACCCCGCAGTTGGCGCGACCAACCGCTCACTAAGCCGAATAAAAAGGGACATCTAGACGGGGAAAATCTTGTCCTGCTTGGGCATGACCAACCTAACCATGCTGCACCTCCCCTGTTTTAGCCATTCCCGGTTGATGAGGCTTGAGGCTATGATTACCTTTAGAGAACATATCCCTTAGAATTCTCATCATCCGCCTGACGATGTGCTGAAAGCATTCAATCCATACAAGTTCGTTCCGTGTTCGAACGAAACCGAAGGCATTATCTCGTTACACTCATTTTGGAATCACCCTCAGAGTTAACGACGACAACCCTTGCATTCTGAATCTTCATCTTTATTTCAGATTCACGACTTATCGTTAATTTGGATCGATGTGGTTTTCGGATGTCCAAATATGGAAACCTGATCCCGGTCTCATCGAAATCCAAAATGTGTCTTTTAGGGCCAAGTTGTTTTAAAGTTTTAAAACAATTCAATTTCAATTATCCATATACACACAGATAGATAATTCACAATCTCACAATAGATAATCAACATTATCATCATAAACAGATAATCAATATTATCACCACAACAAATAATCCATATTATTATCATACTTCAATCAAAGCATACATTTCATATAGCATCATTTATCTCATATTTGAGATCTCAAACCATTCAAGTTAAACAATATCATCCATCCATACATAAGCAATCATATCAGCTATAATTAATTTAAAATGAATTAATTACTTGCATCTCTAATTAATTTAATGTAAATTAAATTAATTACTTTACCATTATAAATCTTGCTTGTATAACTATTAATCAATTATCAATCAATTAATAAATTCATCTCACTTAATCACACTTGATTAATTAACATTTAATTATATTCAAGTAATCATCCTTTAATTATTTTCACAAATTAATTATTTAATCCAAATATAGAAATTAACCCTAAATTACAAACATGACATTACTTCTTAATTACACCAATTAATTACTCTCTAATCTCTTATTACTAATTATATTTATTAATGATTACTAATTACATTTTAATTTCATTATCCTGTATTAAATTGATTACCTTAAGTAATTAAATCTTTAATTAAAACACATTATTTAATCACCCCTGATTAATACTATTCAGTAATTAACCACCTTTAATTACTTTATCAAATTAATTACTCCTCAATTAATTTTCTTTAAATTAATCCCTTGATTAATTGCACAAGGTAATTATACTCAAATTACTTTCATTATTAAATCATTCTCAGTCAATTGCATCCAATCATTATCATTAATTACTTCTCCAAGTAATTATACTTATCACCTCATCAATAATTATTTACATTAATTAACTTAATTAATTAACTCAAATAATTCATCTTAAACTTCATTAATTACAATAAGTAATTAATTCCGTAATTACTTAATTATTTAATTATTCTGTTTCATGTTATTTAATTCATTACTTCCTAATCAATTTTATTTTACCTTAATTAACTTAATTAACTATTCTTTAATCATTAATTAATAACCTTAATAAAACTTAATTATTCATTTATTAGTTACTAATTACTCACTTAATTTTTCATTTTTATTAAATTACTTAATTAATTAACTATTAATTTATTCATTAATTACCTTAAGTAGTTAATTACACTTTATTAATTACTTAATCATCAGTTGATCCATCCCCAATTATAATTAAAAAGTAATTATTTTTATTTACTTTCTGGAATCATCAATTAATATTAATTATTCAACATAATTAACATTTTAATAAATAAAACCTTCATTAAATTTTGAAATCAATTATGTTAGCTAACTACACTTAATTGTTAATTAACTTTATACTTAATTAAAATTAATTACTGGATTAAAATAATAATTGAGAGTTTAAACATTTTAAAGTATTGATTAAGATAATTAACTTGTATCTAAACTTTTAACTCCAAAACTGTTAAACATCTCCAGAATAACAGTGTTTATAGTTTGTAAAAAAAAAACTATTTGCTTAGCTTACTTTTAAAACAAAATACAACTGTAGATTTGAAGGAAACCAGAGATTTCCTTACTGAAGCTCGAGTTGCACTTCGAGTAAATCCCTAAATCACCCGAGTAATTCCTGTACGTCCTTCTTCTTCTCTTTTTTTATATATAGTTTAAGTTTTAAACTAAGCTATAAGCTACAGCATCAGGAACCTAACTCACGCACTTCAACACTCGACTCGAACGCGAAGAAATCATCCCAAATGCTCGAGCACAACTCGAGGCACACGCAAACGACAACGCTGACACCTCCTTTCGCCATACACATGAACGGCGACACGCAAGGTTCTGGCGATCTTCCAAGATCATCAACAAGTCGCAAATCGCCCCAAAGTATGAAATCTAAACTCAAAACACCTACAGAAACTTCGAATTGAAAATCAACAGTTCTACCCAAAAACGGAACTCGAACCCCTCCACCAGAAACACCTCGTCATCGCCACACAAGACACCAGAGTCGCCAGGATTTTGTCCACGTCTTGACGACACGACACTCGACCATCGACTAGAAATTCATGGCACTCAATCACGTAATACAGTTGTTCTCGACTCATCACTGACATGTAAAAAAACGTGCACTCAAACCCTAGTTTGAATTCGTTCGACCCATTCTTGAGTTTGAAAAATTATTCAACATTTTTCCCAGCATCCTGCATGTTCATACTAACTCTACAACAAATTTCAACAATTTAAGTTGAATTGATAACAAGAAATTAGTAAAAATATAATCTTTGTTCATTCACGAACTGTACTTTAAATATTAACCCAAAAATCTAGATTTTTGTTTTAAAAATCATAATTTGTTATAAGAATTCAACATATAATCTTGAATTAATGTTTTACAAAAATCAATTTTTTTTCAAGTTATCATTTGATACCTGTAAACTAAATTACAGTAATTATGTTTTATAACTAAGTTTAATCAGCTTTTATAAATCATAATTTAAGTTTAAATACCTTGTCTAGATGAAAAGTTTTAAAGCTTTATAAAAATCTGAGGAGAGCAAATTGAATTTGAAAGAAAATATCACAACCTGAATGAATTACAGAGGTGACCAGAGCATCATAACAGAAATACAAACTGAAACATATATATATCTAGGATATCAAATAATCTTGAACTATTTTAAAATAACTTAAAGCTTAAAATTTCTTGTTTACTCACCAGTAAAATTCCAGAACAAAGAATAAAACTGAGATTATGAAAATTACAATTGAATCACTGAAAGTTTTTCTTTTTATTTGCTGTTGAACTTAATTGATTTCCAAAGACAAGATGCTACTAATTTGCTTTAAATTGGAAAGCTTTGATATTTGAATCTGGAATGTTTTATGACTTTGGAATTTTGTTGATTCCTGATTGAAATTTTGGGAAGAACAACAGGTTTTCATATGAATTCCTGGTTTTGCTAAGTTATAAACAAATGAAGGTAAGAAGTTATGTATAAATAGAAAGGAGTTTAACCAGGTTAGGTGTTATCTGGGTTTACAATGCTAGTACACTATTCATTTTTGTTTTATCAGGCAAGATTTTCAAATGGGGCTGATAAGATCTTTGAATTCGACCAAATGTTTTGCTGAGAGGATAAAACATTTAATGCTAATGTACCTAATGACTACACTTAATCTTATTAGTACATAAATTTTCATTACTTGCCTACATAATTATTTACAGGTTACATATAACACATACTTACTTACTGGCAGCTTATACGTCATGTACATACGGTTCTTTTGTTTTAATTATGTTGATCAAATCTTTATTACAGCAAAGCAAGAATTTGTAATAATTTGAACTGAAAATTACTGGGCTGAGATGAGCCAATTAATGTCTTGTTCATTGATTAGTTTATATATCATAATTATGTTTGGCTGAGTTGATAGTAATTAATGCTTTGTTTTCCTAATATGTTTGCATATCAAAATCGAGATTTGCTGTATGTAGGTATTTATATGAAAGTATATACTTTGCAGGTAAGCTTGTAACTGAAGATACTTGTATCAAAACAATTTGTGTCAGGTTCTATACCCTATACCCTGACTGAATGCAGGTGAGTATATGAAGTTAATTTGGATATAAATATTTGTTTGTTTCAACTTTTATACCTTATGCTTATTTACTTTTGCAGGCAACACTTGGTTTTGTATATTAAGTTAGTTACTTTTAGATATTTGTTTTGTTATTAGCTTCCAATTGAATATTTCACATGTGTGTCAGGTTCATTTTTATACTTTTGGTTTGCTTGTGAAAATAATTTGTTTCATTATTTATAACTTGAATAATTTATTTACATATGGTTGTTGTTAATTTGTGTATGAAAATATTTTGTTTTGTTAACTTCTAGTTTACTCTTCAATATACATATCTGTCTGATATTATGTCATAGTTCTTTTTTTAAATTTCATTCTATATTTTGTGTTTGGATTTACATGTGAAGATATTGTGTAAAGAAATGTTTTACTAATTGCTTGCTTGAATAATTCATATGAATATGTTTGGGTCAGGTTTATTTTTACTTTGGTCAGGTGAATGCAGATATGTTGCATATAAATATTTGGTTTTATTATTTTCATTTCTAACTATCAATGTTTAAGTTATATTCAATATGGTTTACTTACTTATATTTGTATTTATTTCTATTGTACTTTACTATCACTATTTAAATTCTCTATATATGTTTGACTTATATTTTACATTTATATTTTATATTGTTAGAATTTGTATATTTCCAAATGTAAACAAAGTAAAGTATTTGAATTCAATTATATAAGGTAAATATTATTAAGAGATTTTATTTAAATTTCCAGAATCAAATTTCCTTTTAAAATGCAAATTTATATAAACAAATGGCAATTATTCCAAAATCATATTCATTTTAATATGATCAGTTTACACTTTATTTAATTTGATTAATTATTTATTAAAATAACAGGGCCAAAATCCAGGGTCGTTACAATATAGGAGTAGTGGTCTCTTCATTATGAAATTTCCAATGCAAGGACCATTCGCTGCTAATCCTAAGGATTTCCCAAAAGGATGTGGTAGTAAAGTACCTTCGGTTTGTCCTGTTCTTGGACAACTTGTAAGGATGTTTGTCTGACATTGCATTTCTAAGATTATGTACATTGGTTTTTACAATCGTACATCAGTGGTGGCGGAGTAGGCAACTTCTCTTAGCTTAACACCCTCCTTTAGACATATGCTTAAGAGTTGTATTTTTGTGGAAGGCAATTGCTAGTCAACGAATATGGCCGTATGGCATTCAAAGTGATGTGATATGTGAAAGGTAATTGTTACCTCAGGCCTCATCAACCGGAAATGACCGAAACAGGGTTAGATGCCGGCAGACTAGGTGGGCCGTTTCTTTTAGGATATGATCATCCTCTTCAAGATATATTTCTTCCTGCTATGACGTTCGGGATGTAAATTATTGTGGTTTGTATGCTAGGACGACCCTCGAAAAAGGTCGGTAACGACCGGGGGATGAGATATTCGGTACTACCTAGTTATAAAGGTAAGCCGATCTTATGTTGGTAGAGGGCAGATGTTCTGTGCCCTTGGATATCCGTCTAATGGTGTACCCATCGGAAGGTAGTCCCTTTGCCTGGTCATTTCTATAGAAATCCAAACTCCACTATGTGTCTGCCATTTTGATTGTATTACCCATTTTGGGTTGTATGCTGGAATTTAATCGATGTAACAATTTCGGCTACGATTAATATTATTTGTATCCTAGACAATAGTACAATATAATAGGATTTGATATGAAATATTTTAGTTATCGTAAGTTAAAACGTGTCTGTGTTTATGTGTGTGCGTGTGTTACGAGATACTTTTGTTTTGAAAGGAAAAGTTTGGTAATTTAATAAATTCAGTTGAGTGTGTTTCTCATGCTGGTTTACCAGACTAATTCGGGCATTCTTCCCTTTCAATGCTTGAGTCAGACCAAGTATATTTATAGGTTCAGATTTGGTGCTATTAGAGCTTCAGTTGGAGAGCTAGAGATCTTCATTTCGTATTCACATATCTGTTTTGCTTATCTTCTTTGCACATTGTTATTGTTTATTATCGGCAATTGTAAGGACTAGTTATTATAACTGTCCGGGATGATAAATAGTGATTGATTATTGAACTCTGATTGATGTATGCATATACAGTTTCTGTTTTGTAAAGATCATTGATATAATATTATATGTCATTCCGTTGCGATGTGAGATTCTGTATTATTCTGTTTGGTTCTCTCTTCTCTCTTTCTTCTCTTCTCTCTTTCATCTCTTCTCTTCTTCTTTTCTTTCTCATGACTTTCCGTCGATTTGTGCTTTTTGGGTCGGACATGTGTGGTTTATTGTTGATTCAATGGATACTGATTTGCATGTCGTCACAGGTGGTATCAGAGCTTAGATTTTGTACATTCCTAGGCTTTGATGTGTACTCGTTATAGATAGGGACAGTAGTACCCTAGATTGAGTTTGAGTATATTATATATATGAGCGTGTATTTGTTAGTGATTATAAAAATGTTTTATACTGTGTTTACTTATCCATTGAGTTGTTTGTGAATTCTGGTCGGTATGTGAGACGCCAGGTTATCGATAGGGATTTCTAAATACTTACATAGTATTGTTTTTTATATTGGGTAAATGAAATAATTTTACCTCGATTATATTTTGTATATAAAGAAACAATTTTTCAGAAATTATTAGTGTATATAAATTGATTTTTTAGTTGTTTGAAAATGTAAATATATATAAGTTAATAAAAGCTGTTTGGATAATCTAAACAAAAACAACTATTGTAAAAGAATAAATTATATAAGCAAATGAATTATAAAGTATGGCATTATAATTAATATGATTTACACTTGTGAAATAATCTTATATATAAGAATTGAAACTACATGAATATATTTACAAATATGAGTTATACATGAAAATGGATTTAAACTAAGAATTTGAGAATTTTGAATTATGTTTATTTTGAAAGTTATTTTCAAATTTTAAAGAGATTATATTAGTATAAATCTATATACGATAAATAAATAAATTAGAATGAAACTTATATAAGTGAAGTAAAATAGTGAAATTATATAAGTAACGATTTATAAATGCGATATATAAGAAATAAAAAGAATTTTTAAAAGAATATAAAGCACTGAATTCTCTACCGTTGATAGGAAATAATAAGGGTGATGGCTACAGCATCATTAATATCATTTTCGAGTTTCTATGTGATGGATTTGCTACAATAGTAAATTGAAATTTAAGTTTTGATGTGATAAACAAATTTGATTTAAAATCCAAGTGGAAATTGATAAATATAAGTAAAATGAGTTTTGGACTTATAATATGAAATAATAAATTTGAATTATAACAAAAGGAAAGTTAAATAAATTGAATTGGATTTGAAATAGATTAGATATATTATTGAAATGGAAAAAAAGGGATGGGATTAAACAGGATACACACAACACAACTCAACTCAATGATGATCACTCCACAACTCAAAAATCACAACGCGGATTGAAGTGAAACTTCGGAAACAGGAAAAGGGGACGGTAAGGAGTCTAAACAAAGGATCGAATGGTTTTGGAGGAGTTTGTAGGGATCGGCCCTCTTCCCTCTTAAGGATCGGCTAAACCCAACTATATTGCAAAGACCGATCAATATCTCAACATCTGCACATCCGATGGACATGAAACTTGGAGCATAAGCTAACCACAATATGTTTAACACACATTGGGACCTCACATCATTTGGAGTAAGCTGGAGGGATCAATCCCCATCCCTAAATAAGGAATGGCTATAATCAGTTTTCTATGCATATTGCAACAAAGATCGATCAATAACTCGAGTTCTACCAATCCAATTGGCATGGAACTTGGAGGCTATATATAATACAACTTGGATGATCTCTCCTGGGGATTGCATGTCATTTGGAGGAGTTTGGAGGGATCGATCCCCATCCCTCCAAAGGGATTGGTTGAAATCAGAATGTATGCAACACCACTTCGTGGAAAACACAATATCTCACAAGCTGTAAGTCGAAATGACACGAAATTTAGGGGGAAAGTAGCTAACATCATGGAGAATCCCAAGAGCAATAAACACCCAATTTTCATACCAAAATAGAGATTGATACCATTCCATATTGTGGGCCCAATGGGGCCATGGCCTAGACGACCTTCTATCGAAATTTTAGCTCGATCCGTGCACGTATTCTCCTATAAATACAGCTGGCATGGCGATAGAGAAAGAAGCTTCTTTATACTTCTCTTTGTCTTCAACCAAGGCTACACTATGTCAATTTTATTCTTGGATTTTGGATTGTAGTTGTAAACAAACTACAGTATAATAAAAAAATTATTCTAAAGTGGACGTAGGCCGGAGTTAGCCAAACCACTATAAATCTTGTCTCCTTTTACTTTCTTTCATTTTTGAGTTTGTTTGTTCTTCATATTATTTTCTCTACATTATATACTATTTGAGATCTGTGACTGGATATTGGTGCTTTCATACAACTAGGTGTTGGTGGCCATTTTTGATGCCAACATTTTGATGCTTTCACTAAGAAGACTTTCACCCGTGGATTTGGAAGCCAAGTTCTTAGATTTGGAAGCTTGGATACTTGGATCTAGAAAGAAATAGCTGTGCAATCAACAGGGAGAGTGCTACCGAAAAGCGGCCACAGTAGAGGGAGTCAGGAGGCTTCCTTAGGAACTCGAGCTAATCAAGTATCTATCTATATCACCAGGGATGAAATGGAAACGATAATGGATGTTATGTAGGAGAGGATTTTGAAAAGTTAGGAGGAGAGGATGCAAAATTTACTCCGATAGATTGGACAAGCTGGAGCATAAAATAAAGGGAATAGAGTAGCAGGAGCTAGTGACAACTTAGATCAAAGAGTTAAAGTAGCAGGTATCGTTGGAAATCATAACTAGAAACATGGAAATGGAGCCAATGGATATAGGTATGTAACATAGCAGTCGGGGGCAATCCCCGGCTATCTTAGAGGGATCAGCACTGATCCCCACAGGCTAGGGGAAAGCCTTTGGGTCTGGTTGATCGTGATGCGGGAGGACCTATGATTAATCCCATGGATCTTGATGCGAATCTGAATTTGGATGCTCGTTTAGAGGAATACGTTCCAGAATCCCCTCACAGACTCAGGGGGAAGCTTGGACATGATGATAGGAGACTACCGCTAAAAGACAATGACAGGTTTGTAGAGATGATTAGGCGAGCTATGCATGGAGGATTGGTGAATAGGTATCCGGAGGATGTAAACAGAAGTCCATTCGCTCTTAATATCAGGAATGCTAGGAATTCACCGAAATTCAAACTATTAGTACTGGAAGTTTATGATGGAAAGTTGAATTCGATTATGTATATGATGAGGTATATATAGAACATGAGAGTACTGGAGGCATCAAAAGAAGTCTTGGCATGAGGCTTTCCCCTATACTTAACGGATGTAGTTGCTCTATGGTTAAGACAATTGAAAGTGGTTCTATTAGCATATGGATGGAATTGGTCGAAAGATTTATGAAGTAGTTTCGGGTTCATGTTACGAGACTCAAGAATGTGATGAAATTGACATCAGTAAAGCAGTGGGCAGGAGGATCACTCAAGAATCTCTAAACTAGGTTCATAGCGGCAGTTGTTTTGGTGGATCGACCAGATCCATCGATGGTTTTGATAAAGGAAGTGTCAGGAGTTGTAGATAAAAATTTTTTTAAGATATCACTGATGCAGGATCCACCGATGGAACTCGCATAATTCTACCATGAAGTAGAAAGGTTTCTATGACAAGAAGATGTGAAAGCTAATAGAGAAGAAATGGAAGTTAATATGGTACGGGGTTGAGAATGTCAAGTGATAGCTCAGGAAAGGACAAGGGAAAACGGGACATGGACAATAGCTTCGATGGACTAAAGCAGCAGATGGGAAAAATCAAATTCTCTTCTTACTCAAAATTGATTGAAACCCTCGAATGGATATATCTAGATATATTAAAGGTTGGTAAGGAGTGAGCCCACTGAGCGCGAATGGACATTAGGAAAGTGTTGCATATTCCATGAGCTGGATGGGCACAATACAAATGACTACAATAATTCGAAGTTTATCATTGAGGAAAAAGTGAGGAATGGTCTATCACAACGATATGTAAGGACTTGGGCTGCGGCAGTGGAATAGGAGTGGCTACCGTCCACCTTGAATAAAAATGGCACTAGATCATGGCATCATCATCAACTTGTCATCAATTGAATGTGATGGCATGGAATAACTGGAAAACTCCATAGTAGTATGGCTAAGTTACTAACACATGTATGGGATCGAGGATGATCCATAGGCATGTTCTGAGATGATAATAAACCGTAGTGTTTGGTTTTGTGAAATTTGTTTTTTCTTCTTGTTTCCTTTGAACTCTTCTGTTTCATGTTTTATTTGAACTCTGGTTTATTGGTTGTATGGACTCTTGTTCTATATTTTGGCAAATGGACTTAGGAATGCTTAAATATGGATCAATGTAGTAGATAACACAGGTAGCGATTATGCTCCTATCCGAAGAGACGGGATAATAATCGCAAGATATGGGTCTTTTCATCGGGCGAACTTGACGAAAGGGACTCTGCATCATGGATTATGTCCTCAATTGGTTATCGAGGCCATAGAATAAAACCTAATAGGTTAGCAGGTATGGAATATACTTGGCAACCGGTAGGTGTGACGCCCCACCTTTATACCTACGCTAGCCAAGAACACTACGGAGTAATGCTGTCGACTAGCACGGAGAATAAGGCTGTTGAGGAGCGACCATCCGTGTAATTGCTTTGTGCGAGCCTCGATATGTCAGATAGTATAGCATGCATTCTATTTCAAGAGGAAATCTGACATACCGAAACAAACTCAAAGCTACCACACGGGGCTATAATATCTTCGGAAACAAATATAGAAATAAGCATAACACAAATCAGTCACAGACAATTCATATCACAAAGGTGGAAATAGATATGAATATAACACATGAAAGTGTTCATCAGAGTAGTGGTCTAAAGAGATCCACAATATCACAAAAGAATAGTTACATGAACTACACAAAAGAATAAGTATACATTATGGAGTCTGTATCTCAAATGTATACAACAAAAACTACTAATCTAAGTAGTAAGCAAAAGGTCAGAGTAATGGATCCCCGGAGAGAAGTCAAGTCGAAGCACCTGCAACATCTCGGTCTGACCCGAGTATTATTTATAAGAAAATAATAAACGGATCAGTCTAATTATAAATATTAGATAACATGATATAGAATAGGAGATATGACTAAACACATAATAATCACAATGCCAAGCTGTGATATATATAAGTAACTGAAAACCAACAAGAGATTAATCAATATCACGATAATCTACTCAAGATAAAAAGGAATGTCATACTCCTAATTTCATTCACCAAGCCACAATAAATGACATATAAGATATGGCATAGACGTATAATATCCATAATGGCATGCTACCATAAGTATGTAAATGATAATCAACAAACGATTAATCAATATCAAAGAATCTTCTCGGAGATCCAAAAAGGGTATCATACCCAAAACTTGTATTCACAACAAGTTAATGACACACGAATTCACCTATGCACAAGAATTGATAAATCATATCAATAGAAATCACAAAGTTGGCGAAACATAAATTCCATAAATCAACACAAGAAATCCAGTCAATGACACACAATTTCACCTATGCACAAGAATTGATAAATCATATCAATAGAAATCACGAAAATAGGTGAAGTATAAACTCCAGAATTCGACACACGAAATCCAGAAATTTCACAAAATAAAAAGGGAGGGAGGCCTATCACATGAACGGGAGCATGAAAACTCACCAACAGCTGTAACACATGAACGAGAAGCTATCTCATGGTAGCTAGCCATTAATTTGACACATGAATGGTCCGAAGACCTGACACACGAATGGTCCGAAGACCGTGGGTTGCTACCATACCAAATTTGAGTCGGAACTCCACAAAGCAGACAAAGAGACATCGCACAACTGCTAGTCTAAATCACAAAAATGATCGTCATGATCATCGAGAAGTGTTAATTACACTAAGCTAGTAAATATATGAGTTTAGCTTCATGTCCCATAACCACTTGCTTAACTTAAATATTTACGAACAAATTGTAGATCTCCACTAGAAAATTGTCACAAGAGTTTCAATCGAATAAGTCCAAGAATTAACCAACAAAGTAAACGCAAGCGTTTCATACCACTCGTTTTACTAAGTCGTTTAATTAGATTTCTCATACGAGTGAGGTAAAGGTTTGTATATACTAATAGATTGGAAAACTGTTTTATAAACGAATTTGGTATTAAAGTAGAGTTGAAATCATTTGAAGAAAGAGTTTTCATATTTACTACTAGTATAGAAAACCTTTATATTTTTAAAGTGACAAATCACAAAGAAGATTGTAAGAACAATCGATCACTAAAATTCACATACGAAGATGTGAATAAAATCCAACAAAATCGATAAAGGATCCATCGAAGTGGATATATCTAAAATTCCCAGAGAAAATAAGTCATCAAAGATGATAATAAATGATGACAATAAATAGGATCATCACGAATCGATTTAAATTAGAAATTCAATACAAAAAGGCAAATTGGACTCAAACAGCAGGTTCAGTCGACTGAACAGAGTTTTCAGTCGACTGACCCTGTGCCTGGAAATTTTCCAGGTTCAGAAAACTTTCTGTTTCCAGTTTCAGTCGACTGAACAGAGTTTTCAGTCGACTGAATCATGCCTGGAAACTTTCTGTTTCCAGTTTCAGTCGACTGAACAGAGTTTTCAGTCGACTGAATCGTGCCTGGAAACTTTCGAGTTCCAGGTTCAGTCGACTGAACAGAGTTTTCAGTCGACTGAATCATGCCTGGGCTGTTTTTCAGCCTTATTCAAATGAAGGGCAAACTCTTCCAAAATGCAACCGGACGAACATTGGCTCTAAGGGTTTATGCCAATCGGCAACCCAGCCCTATATGCTCCTCGATGCATCACCAAAAGCATGATCAAACATCCATAAAAGGATTTCACACAAATTTGACTTAAAAACCCAAAAATTGGAGTATTCACAAAACCAATCCAAATCAAGAGCAAATGCACATGAAGAAGTGTTAGGAATTCATACCCAACAACTAGAGATAATTATAGTCATAGATGTGAGATAAAAATCTCACCTTTTCACAAAATCCAACAAGAAGAAGCTTGAAAGCAAATGGAGAATCAATCTCCCTTCAACACAACCCAATTGAGCTTGAATCTAAGCTCAAAAACAAGAACATTCCCAAAATTAGGTTTAGGAATTTCTGAAATTGGTAAGAGAATAAGTTGGAGAAGAAGAAGAGAAGCTTACCAATGGGTTCTTCTTGAGTTTGGAGCCAGGAATTTGATTTGCAAGAGAAACTAGGGTTTTGGAGTTTTAATTTCCAATCTCTCCCACCATTAATGTTATAAAAACTGAAAAGAGAAGAGAATGAGGATGAGTGGGGGAGAGTGGCTCAGATTTGAGCATAAGTTAACATAGGGCTGAGCCCAAAAACCAAACCCAAAGTGAAAAGTAGCAAAAATCAACTTTCTCCAAACATATCGAAGCTTATACTCAAAAAGGTCGCAAACGGCATTTTAAACTCAATGGGAGTGGTCCCGAGTCCTAATTCGACCGTATGCAAAAAGTAGCTTTTCGGACTAAAATCCGACTAACGATAAAATAAATAAAATATTTAAATATAAAATCGATAAATATGCGGGTTGTTACAGACTCCCCTCCTTAAAGAAATTGCGTCCTCGCAATATTACAAGAAGAAGATATATAGTAACAACCATAAAAGCATATTCAACACAAAAGAAGTTTGAAATAAGAAGTTCACCTCAAAGAGCACGAGAAAGTAAGTCTGGGTGTGTTCGCTCGATGTACTCTCTAGATTCCCAAGAACAATCCTTAGGATTTGAAGACCATTGAACTTTAACAAGCGGAACATCTTTATTTCGAAGTCGTTTGACTTCCGAAGAAATGATACGAATAGAATGTTGCACATAAGTTAAATTAGGAGAAACTTCAATCTCTTCCACAACACCGGGCTCAAGAACAGAATCGGAATCTCGAAGACATTTCCGAAGTTGAGAAACGTGAAACACGTCATGCATAGCAGAAAACTGAGCCGGTAATAAAAGGCGATAAGCCATGGAACCAATACGTTCGGTGATAGGAAATGGCCCAATATATCGAGGCGCTAGTTTTCCCGATCGACTGAAACGTACAACACCTTTCATAGGTGACACACGAATGAACACAAGATCTCCCATAGAAAATTCTAACTTCCTTCTCCGGTTATCGGCGTAGGATTTTTGTCTACTCTGGGCTTCTTTCATCCTATGTCTAATAAGTTCAATTTTCTCTGTGGAATCACGAATAAAATCTGGACCTAAAACCAGCTTCTCACCGGCCTCAAGCCAACAAGAAGGAGATCGGCATGGCCTTCCGTAGAGTGCCTCAAAAGGTGCCATACCGATACTAGATTGGAAGCTATTATTATAGGAAAATTCAACAAGTGAAATATGATCTTTCCAACTTCCACCAAAATCAAGAACACAAGCACGAAGAAGATCTTCAAGAGTTTGATTCACACGCTCGGTTTGTCCATCGGACTGGGGATGATAAGCGGTGCTAAAATTAAGCTTCGTTCCTAAAGCTTTTTGAAGACTCTTCCAAAATCCACTAGTAAACAATGGATCACGATCACTAACTATAGAAGTAGGAACTCCATGTAATTTAACAATCTCTTTGATAAAGAGTTTGGCCAAAAGAGGAACGGTTCGGTTAGACCGAACGGGAATAAAATGGGCAGATTCAGTAAGCCTATCTACAATCACCCATAAGCTATCATGACCCGAACGAGAACGGGGAAGGCCATCTATAAAATCCATGGAAATTTGATCTCACTTCCAAACTGGAATTTCTAAAGGTTGCAATAACCCACCGGGCTTTTGATGTTCGGCCTTAACGAGTTGGCAAGTCATGCAACACTTAACAAAGTTAGCAATATCGAGTTTCATTCCCTCCCAATAATAAAGTCGCTTCATATCCGCATACATTTTACTACTACCGGGATGAATGGTAAATTTAGAACGATGAGAATCTTCTAAAATATCTTCACGAAGATCACCAATATTTGGCACGACAAGTCTACCAAACCACCGAATGTCGCCATGATAATCGATATCAAAGTCTTTCAATCCTTCAATATCAATTTTATCCCTAATATTTTGGCCAAGAAGAGCCAATTCAAGATCTAGCCTTTGAGCTACAAGAATGCGGTCTAAAAGAGAAGGATGAGCCTCAAGGCTACATAAAACTAGAGATGAACATAAATCGGATACGCGGTCTCGAATCTCACAAGTGGATAAGATCTCGAGATCGTTCCATTCGGATATCATCATAGAACCAACAGCTTGTTGTTTATGGCTAAGAGCATCGGCGACACGATTACCCTTACCGGGGGTATAAAGAATATCAAGATCATAAGGAGCAAGGAACTCGAGCCAACGCTGTTGACGCAAATTAATTTCCTTTAGGGAGAATAAATATTTCAAAGACTTATGATCCGTGTAAAGAACAAATTTCTCTCCCAAGAGATAATGACGCCAAATCCGAAGAGCAAAAACAATAGCCGCGAGTTCTAAATCATGAGTGGCATATCTAGTCTCGGCAGGCTTCAATTGCCTAGAAGCATAAGCAATAACACGTTCTCTTTGCATAAGAACGGCACCCAAACCAACGCGACTAGCATTGTTATAAACAACGAAATCTTGATTCCCCTCGGGAATAACAAGAATAGGAGCATTAGATAGGAGTTCCTTTAATTTCTGAAAAGAAGCTTCACATTTGTCCGACCAAATGTATTTAACACCTTTCTTCGTCAAACTAGTGAGAGGCACAGCAATCTTAGAAAAGTCTTTAATAAAACGACGGTAATAGCCCACCAATCCAAGAAAACTACGAATCTCTGTCGCACTCTCCGGTCTCTTCCAATCTTGAATCGCTTCAATCTTTGAAGGATCCACGGAAATTCCGGATTCGGAAATAATGTGACCGAGAAACTTCACACGAGATTACCAAAAGTGGCACTTAGAAAATTTTGCCTTTAATTGATTACTCCTAAGAGTTTCCAACACAATCCGAAGATGTTTTTCATGCTCCTCTTCGGTTTTTGAATACACAAGAATATCATCAATAAAGATGAGAACAAATCGATCAAGAAAATCTTTGAACACTCGATTCATAAGGTCAACGAAATAAGCAAGGGCATTCGTCAAACCAAATGGCATGACAAGCCATTCATAAGATCCATAACGAGTACGGAACGATGTCAAAGGAATGCTATCCTCTGAAATACGAAGATGATGAAATCCAGTAGCTAAGTCTAATTGTGAAAAGACTCTAGCACCACTAAGTTGATCGAATAGATCATCAATCCGAGGTAAAGGATATTCATTTTTTATAGTAAGATCATTAAGCTTGCGGTAGTCAACGCAAAGCCTAAGTGTTCCATCGGATTTCTTCACGAAAATAGCTGAAGCTCCCCAAGGCGAGGAACTAGAGAGAATAAATTGCTTCGTCTCCAATTCGGATAATTGTTTACGCATCTCCTCGTTTTCTTTATTGGACATACGATACGGAGGACGAGTGATAGGTTGAGCTTCAGGAATAAGATTAATTCTGAACTCAATTGCTCGCTTAGGTGGTAATCCTAAAACGGGCTCGAATATGTCGGAAAATTCACGAACGACGTGAATAAGAGAAATAATATCACCCTCCTCGTCATCATCGTCATCACGAGGATTTAAAGAATATAAAGATGCAACCAAAGCAGAATCTGAATCTTTAAGAATAACAGAAACCTGATTAACAGATTTGAGGATGTCGAAGATGAATAGTCCGCTCAGGACATAGGATATGAGCTTCATAACGGTTAAGCCAATCCATTCCCAAAATCATTCCAAAGCCTAAATAACGCATGACATGCAAATCGGCTCGGAAAGAAAAATCACACAAAATAATCTCGACATCTTTACACAATAAACTGATTGTTGCGGATCCACCAACCAGATTCGCAATTCTCAAAGAAGTCATTAAACACAAAACATCCAAAGAAAAGGTATCAACAAGTTCTTTTGATATAAAAGAATGGGACGCACCCGTATCAAAAAGAACTCGAATAGGACGATCACGAAATAAAATAATTCCATCCAGAATAGAATGAGAAATACCTTGGCCACGAGATGTGTTGCCAGGGGCTTGAGCAACATTAAGCTTTCCCTCCCTCCTATTTTGAAGTTTGGGACATACATGCATAAAATGGTCCGGGCTTTTGCAATAGCGACAAGTAAGAGGCTTTGAACACTTGTTCGCAAAATGGTCTTTCGAACCACAATTATAGCATTTCCCTTGAGTAGAGGAAAAGTTCTTTTCAACAGGAGTTGCTTGCCTCCCTTTCTTATTGGGATAAGGACCTTTGAATTTGCTTGGCCTCTTCTTGTTGTTGAAGTTTGGTTTATCTCCCACCGCTTCAACATCACCCTCCCTATCCTCCTCTTCAAGACGAAGAGCGATATCGACGAGTTGGTCGAAAGAAACTTCTAATTTTAGAAGTAATGGCTTCTTGAGACTTTTGTTTAAGCCATAGACGAATCTCTGATTCTTCTTAAGAGGGGTGTTGATGTATTCAACCCCATATTTGGAAAGCGACTCGAAGGAGGCGACGTAATCAGTCACGGAGAGCTCACCTTGAACAAGGTCTATAAATCGTCGAGCCAATGTCACTTTCTCAGCTTCCGGTACGAATTTCAACTCGAAGCGTTCTCGGAATTTCTCCCAAGTGAGATCCGCTTCATTAATCTCAGAAATAAGAAGCTCGTACCAGTCCAATGCTCTTTCTCGGAGCATACTAGAGGCCACCTGAACTCGGTGAAGGTCAATAAGATTCATGCGCGAAAAGACGCGATCGCATGTTCTAAGCCAAGCTTGGACTTCAATAATAGTTTCGGAACCTTTGAATGGCTCCTCACCCAAATTTGTGTAATCGCTGCACAAGCGTGCAAATCCCGACTTTGGGTGAGTAGGTTCCGGGTTAGCTCCAACTGCTTGAGCATTTGTCACTAAATCAAGAAGCTGTTGAGCAGTCATAAAAACTCCATCCTGGGGTGGAGTGCTAGATGGCACGGCTCTGGGGCGGCCTGGTCTAGACATTTTTCTCCCTTTAGAAAGAAAGAAGAAGAAGAAAATGGTTATTCACCAAATTGAATATCAAGCAATCTTGATAGATAAACAAGGAATCATAAGGAAAATAGGATGAATCGGTACGAAGACTCAAATTAAATCCTAAATCACGACTCCTAAGATGGACTTAGGACAATGATCCTTGTTATAATATTCCATATTGTTCCGAAGTTTTGCTCTGATACCAAGCTGTGACGCCCCACCTCTATACCCACGCTAGCCAAGAACACTACGGAGTAATGCTGTCGACTAGCATGGAGAATAAGGCTGTTGAGGAGCGACCATCCGTGTAATTGCTTTGTGCGAGCCTCGATATGTCAGATAGTATAGCATGCATTCTATTTCAAGAGGAAATCCGACATACCGACACAAACTCAAAGCTACCACATGGTGGCTATAATATCTTCGGAAACAAATATAGAAATAAGCATAACACAAATCAGTCACAGACAATTCATATCACAAAGGCGGAAATAGATATGAATATAACACATGAAAGTGTTCATCAGAGTAGTGGTCTAAAGAGATCCACAATATCACAAAAGAATAGTTACATGAACTACACAAAAGAATAAGTATACATTATGGAGTCTATATCTCAAATGTATACAACAAAAACTACTAATCTAAGTAGTAAGCAAAAGGTCAGAGTAATGGATCCCCGGAGAGAAGTCAAGTCGAAGCACCTGCAACATCTCATTCTGACCCGAGTATTATTTATAAGAAAATAATAAACGGATCAGTCTAACTATAAATATCAGATAACATGATATAGAATAGGAGATATGACTAAACACATAATAATCACAATGCCAAGCTGTGATATATATAAGTAATTGAAAACCAACAAGAGATTAATCAATATCACGATAATCTACTCAAGATAAAAAGCAATGTCATACTCCTAATTTCATTCACCAAGCCACAATAAATGACATATAAGATATGGCATAGACGTATAATATCCATAATGGCATACTACTATAAGTATGTAAATGATAATCAACAAACGATTAATCAATATCAAAGAATCTTCTCGAAGATCCAAAAAGGGTATCATACCCAAAACTTGTATTCACAACAAGTTAATGACACACGAATTCACCTATGCACAAGAATTGATAAATCATATCAATAGAAATCACAAAGTTGGCGAAACATAAATTCCAGAAATCAACACAAGAAATCCAGTCAATAACACACAAATTCACCTATGCACAAGAATTGATAAATCATATCAATAGAAATCACAAAAATAGGTGAAGTATAAACTCCAGAATTCGACACACGAATTCCAGAAATTTCACAAAATAAAAAGGGGGGAGGCCTATCACATGAACGGGAGCATGAAAACTCACCAACAGCTGTAACACATGAACGAGAAGCTATCTCATGGTAGCTAGCCATTAATTTGACACACGAATGGTCCGAAGACCGTGGGTTGCTACCCCACCAAATTTGAGTCGGAACTCCACAAAGAAGACAAAGAGACATCGCACAACTGCTAGTCTAAATCACAAAAATGATCGTCATGATCATCGAGAAGTGTCAATCACACTAAGCTAGTAAATATATGAGTTTAGCTTCATGTCCCATAACCACTTGCTTAACTTAAATATTTACGAACAAATTGTAGATCTCCACTAGAAAATTGCCACAAGAGTTTCAATCGAACAAGTCCAAGAATTAACTAACAAAGTAAAAGCAAGCGTTTCATACCACTCGTTTTACTAAGTCGTTTAATTAGATTTCTCATACGAGTGAGGTAAAGGTTTGTATATACTAATAGATTGGAAAACTGTTTTATAAACGAATTTGGTATTAAAGTAGAGTTGAAATCATTTGAAGAAAAAGTTTTGATATTTACTACTAGTATAGAAAACCTTTATATTTTTAAAGTGACAAATCACAAAGAAGATTGTAAGAACAATCGATCACTAAAATTCACATACGAAGATGTGAATAAAATCCAACGAAATCGATAAAGGATCCATCGAAGTGGATATATCTAAAATTCCCAGAGAAAATAAGTCATCAAAGATGATAATAAATGATGACAATAAATAGGATCATCACGAATCGATTTAAATTGGAAATTCAATCCAAAAAGGCAAATTGGACTCAAACAGCAGGTTTAGTCGACTGAACAGAGTTTTCAGTCGACTGACCCTGTGCCTGGAAATTTTCCAGGTTCAGGAAACTTTCTGTTTTCAGTTTCAGTCGACTGAACAGAGTTTTCAGTCGACTGAATCATGCCTGGAAACTTTCGGGTTCCAGGTTCAGTCGACTGAACAGAGTTTTCAGTCGACTGAATCATGCCTGGACTGTTTTTCAGCCTTATTCAAATAAAGGGCAAACTCTTCCAAAATGCAACCGGACGAACATTGGCTCTAAGGGTTTATGCCAATCGGCAACCCGGCCCTATATGCTCCTCGATGCATCACCAAAAGCATGATCAAACATCCATAAAAGGATTTCACACAAATTTGACTTAAAAACCCAAAAATTGGAGTATTCACAAAACCAATCCAAATCAAGAGCAAATGCACATGAAGAAGTGTTAGGAATTCATACCCAACAACCAAAGATAATTATGGTCATAGATGTGAGATAAAAATCTCACCTTTTCACAAAATCGAACAAGAAGAAGCTTGAAAGCAAATGGAGAATCAACCTCTCTTCAACACAACCCAATTGAGCTTGAATCTAAGCTCAAAAAAAAGAACATTCCCAAAATTAGATTTAGGAATTTCTGAAATTGGTAAGAGAATAAGTTGGAGAAGAAGAAGAGAAGCTTACCAATGGGTTCTTCTTGAGTTTGGAGCTAGGAATTTGATTTGCAAGAGAAACTAGGGTTTTGGAGTTTTAATTTCCAATCTCTCCCACCATTAATGTTATAAAAACTGAAAAGAGAAGAGAATGAGGGTGAGTGGGGGAGAGTGGCTCAGATTTGAGCATAAGTTAACATAGGGCTGAGCCCAAAAACCAAACCCAAAGTGAAAAGTAGCAAAAATCAACTTTCTCCAAACATATCGAAGCTTATACTCAAAAAGGTCGCAAACGGCATTTTAAACTCAATCGGAGTGGTCCCGAGCCCTAATTCGACCGTATGCAAAAAGTAGCTTTTCGGACTAAAATCCGACTAACGATAAAATATTTAAATAAAATATTTAAATATAAAATCGTTAAATATGCGGGTTGTTACAGTAGGTCACTTCGCTCGAATGCAATGGATCGACCTACTTTGTGACGACCCAGAAAATTTGACATTTGAAATTAAAATATTGGGTTGAATTTTTTATATTTGGAAGTTGATTTAACTTGAATTTCAGAATTAACTTTAAATTTGGCAATTTAATTATTGAATTTAAATTATTGAAGTTGGATAAAAATTTGAATCTTCAGTTTTAAGCTGATTAAACATATTTCAAAGGCTTGTAAAATTCATATTGATGATACTGAAGATAGCAGAAGCTTCAGAATTGAATTTGAAAGTGATTTGTTCAGTTTCGAAATTTTACTGTTTAAATCGATATTTAAACAATAGCCTTCTGGGGCACAGTCTCGGAATTCGACGAGACCAGTTCCATTGGATCCGTAATAGTTAGTTATTATCGGATTTCAATTTACGTAGCAATTGGAGCTGTCGTTTAACCCAGACAGCTCAAATTGCATAGAAACTATTTTTAATCAATTCAATTTAAAATTTATTGTTTACTTTCGTAACTTGCGTATATGATCAAATTAGCCTCCGTAACACGTCCCATTGTGTTCGGGAGGCGGATAAAACCTTATAAACGCCTAGCGACACGCCTTGATAGGAGTTCGCGATTTTAGGCAACGTAAATCGAGACAATTTGAATTTAAATTAAAATATATATTTATATATCTAAAGTCAATAGCTGAGATTCCTTTCAACTCAGCCATCCTATTACTGAGCAAGCCGACCTACTCTCTGCTTAATCACGTACGTTGTCTTCCCTCAGAAGCTAATGCTTGCATTATTAAACCCGAGCTTCTTCGTTTATGATATCTCGTTCAAACAGAAAGGAAAAAAATCAAATCAAATGGCCGAAGAAAAAAAACACAGCCAACAAAAAATCAAAAAAATGTTTGTCGCGTTTTCTTCACTCGAAATCGAAAAAAAAGTAAAGAGAGGAAAAGCGCTTGCGCGTGCGAATGGGGGGTCGTGTCGATCGGCGGCTACTCGCGAGCTCGCGATTAAGGGTATCGGCCACGATTTTTATCAAGGTGATTTGGGGTTCGTGTGACGGCATGCAAGGCCACGGGGCGGCAGCGCATATTGAGGCTCGCGTAGGGTTGAGGCTGAGATAGGGGTTTCGAGGCAGTGGCTAGGCGATCTGGATATCGCGTATGGTGTTCGTGCAATGGAATTTTGGGATCATGTGCATGGAACTCGAGTTCGAATTGCAGAAAGGGGTTTTGAATCTGGGGATAGGCGATTCATGTTCAGGCGAAGCTTTGGGCAAGGGTTGCAGGTCGCGATTGGAGCCGGGGGGTCTCGTGGGTGTCAGTTGGTGGGTCTCGGCAATGTTGGGTGTTGCAGTAAGGTATTAGACATATATTGTTGAATTTTATATATTTGTATCTGTAAATATAAGTTAGAAAAACATGCAGTAAATAAAATTTGTTTTGAATATTAGGCTAGACAATGAAGAATAAAAGAGTAAAGGAAGTTCTATTTAGTTTTAAGGTTTGAAAAACAGTAAGGTTTGAAAAGCAGAAAATTATTTCTACAGATAATTTTAAAAATAAAAATGTTTCCATTCGAATATATAAAAGCTTGAAACAGAAATTGATGTGTATGTACAAGATCCTAGAAACTAAATAGGAATTTTAAATGTTTAAGTAGTTATATAAAATCAAAACCAATATAGTTATTTTTATAAGTGTGTATATACGGTTTCAAAAGAAAGCATTTTGTCAAAAAAAAGAAAATTTGTTAAAAAAATTAATTTTTGAGTTAAATCAAATCATTAGTAATTAAATTTAGTAAATGGAAAATTAATCATTCAATTTTTTTTCGAATATTAATAAGTCGTATAAATTGATTGTACACGGTCAAAATTATGGAGATTAATTTGTTAACAAACTTAAATAACGATTTTGTTGCTAAAAAAATATTTATTTAAAGGAAAATAAGTTAAAATAAATTTATTAAATGGCAATTGAATTGCTCAAATATTTTTATATTAATAAAACCTTATAATATTGTTACAAGGTCTTAAATCGTGAAGGAATGACTGGAATGGAAATGGATTGCAAACAGCAAAATAAAGGGTGAGATCTTCTCACTCAAACAAAGGGTTTTGTTTAATTTTAAATAGTTAAATTTAAAAATTTTGATTGTGTGTTTGGATGATGGTTGTTATTATTTGTTTTGAAATAGACCCTATGCGCCGCATAATAGCGATAATATTTTATAAATCCCATATACCGCGATATTCCACCTCGAAGTGGAATTGGTATTTAAATTGTTGTGCTAACGTCTGTGGATGCAGGGAAACAGGTTGGAAGGATCCAACTGGATTCCTCAAACATTTGAATTTGTTTCATATGTCGTATGTTGATTATTTATAATCTCTGTGTGATTATATTTGTGATTGAATTTGTTGAAGGCTATAGTTTAGCCGAATATATTTTTGGTATCGTTGGATACCGAAAATAAATAAAAAATTGGATTTTTGAAAATTCAAGTTGAAAGTTTATACTAAACTTTATTTTTGAGAATTAGATAAATTTAAAAGAAGGAATTATAAAAGGATAAAGTTTTATTTTTAATCCTATTGAATAAAATTCCAAAATATAAGGAAAAGGCTTAATAAATGGATTTCGGGTAATATTATTCAAAGGTTGAAGAATTTATTTAAAATACAGATTTTAAATATTTAAAAGAGATAAAGGAGTCTATTTCAAAAAAGGAGATAAATTTAGAAATTAAATTAGGGATTTAATTTGGAGTTGAAATAAATTTTGAAATCGATTTGGAGAATTGACTTGGTATTTGAAAATAAATCCTTGGGAAACCAACTTGTAATTAATTTGGTGTTTGAAGCAATTTTGGAAATCAAATTGGAATTGATTTGGCAATTGAAATAAATTTTGGAAATCAATATGAAGACTGATTTGGCGTTCGAAGGGAAATTGATTTCGTGTTTTGAAAATAAATTTAGAAATCAATTTGGAATTTGATTTGGTATTTGAAAGTGAATGTTGGAAAATCGATTTAAAATCGTATATCAGTTGATATTTAGAAATGTAAATTCACAATGGAAATTAATAAGGGAAAGGGAAATTGGTTTTAAAATAAACATTGGTTTATTTTTAAAGTGTGGAAAATATTTGAAACTTGTTGCAAAGGATGGGAAATTGATTTAAAATTTGATTTTCAAAGTGATGATGTGTTAAAATATAACCTGCGAAGATATTTTGAAAATAAATAATTTGGGACAATTATTTAAATCTGGTAATTGTTGTGAATGTTGATTGATAGTTAAATAACCAACTATCAACATTTGTGAGACGACCCGACTTTTTCTCCACAAAAAGTCATATCATCCTTAAGAAAGAAACGGATAGAAAAGAGAAAAGAAATAAGAGAAAGAAGAAACAACACAGGAATCTCAACAACGGAATGAATAAATTATATTAATAACATAAGTATTACATAGTATACTTCAATTATCAGAGCTACACAGATAAGACAGCACATACTAGATAGTTATAAACACCGGTCTAGTTATTACAACTAAATACATTGCAGATAAATACTCAGAGATACCAACACAGCAGAAAACTATATAACTATACGCAGAAGCCTCCTACTCCATTGCTCCTCCACAATTCGTCAAAGCTAATCTGAATCCCTTGGCTACTTGTAAAAATTTGAGTACCCAAGAGTTAAGGAAAAACATAAATAACTCCGGGTCAGACGTGGGTCTGGTGTGAGTAACAGGTTAAAGTTGCTTAACTTTGAAAACCTTTGAAAAGAAAAGGTATCACGTAAGACTTCCTACACATAAACATGGAAAAGTTTTTACCTTACACTAACCAAAACATTTGATAGGAAATCCAGTGATATTATAATAGTGTCTAGGGTTTTCAAGTAAATAAGAAATAGCCGAAATTGTTACATAATTAAATTCCAGCTACTAGCCACAAAAGTGGGTAATACAATCAAAACCGTTGGCACTTATTGGATTTTGGATTCCATCAATGGCTGGGCTACTGGGGTACCGCCCGTCACAGTACGTGGCCTAGATCACCGTACTGAGGAGTACGCCCGCTCCTGCAACACAAAGCCGGAACCATTTCTTACTAAACAGTTCCGAACAAGACCACCCCGCAGTTGTGATCAGCAACCGCACTACTAAGCCGAAATAAAGGGACGTCTAGACGGGGGTAAATCTTGCTCTCAAATGGGGGCTACCCACGAAGCCTTGCTGCACCTCCCCTGTTTTAGCCATTCCCGGTTGATGAGGCTTGAGGCTATTATTACCTTTATAGGACATATTACTTAGAATGCTCATCGTCCACCTGACGATGTTCTAAAAGCATTCAATCCATACAAGTTTGTTCCGGGTTCGAACGAAACCGAAGGCATTATCTCGTTACACTCACTTTGGAATCACCCTCAGAGTTAACGACAATAACCCTTGCACTCTGAATCTTCATCTTCACTTCAGATTCACGACCTAATTTTAATTTGGATCGATCTGGTTTTAGGATATCCAAATATGGAAACCCGATCCCGGTCTCATCGACATCCAAAACATGTCTTTTAAGGCCAAGTTGTTTTAGAGTTTAAAACAATTCAATTCATTATCTATATACACAAAGATAGATAATTCACAACACAATAGATAATCAACATTATCATCAACAGATAATTCATATCATAATCAGATAATCCATATTATCATCCAAAAGCAACCAATGCATCCATATCACATACATTTCCCATCTCATAGCTGAGATTACAAACCATACCAGGCAACCAATACCAATCATCAAACATAAGTAATAATCTAATGATCACACCATTTATAATTAATTTAAAATGAATTAAATTAATTACTTAATTTCTAATTAATTTAAAATGAATTAAATTAATTACTTCATCATTAAAATCCTGCTTAACCATCAATTGGTTACAAATCAATTTATAAATCATCATCTCATTATTCTTCCAATTAATCATTTCAGATTAACAATTCCCTAATTACAATAAGTAATTAGCTTATAAGTTAATTACACAAGTTAGTTACTTAACCAATTAATTAACTAAAGTTAATTACATAAATCATTTATTCATTTATAATTATTCCTTAATTAATCAATTCCAAATTACATCATTAATTAATTTATTAATGATTTCTGATTACATTTAATCAATCTCTATATAAATTAATTACATAACTAATTAATCTTCAATTTAAACCAAATATATAATAATCACCCTTGATTAATAACCATTCAGTAATTAACTACTTTAATTACACATCGCATAAATTAATTACTCTTAATTCATTATCTAAATTAATCCCTTGATTAATTTCATATTAATTTAAATCTAAATTACTTCTATAATAAATATCTTTAGTTACATCCAGTAATTATTTAATTAATTACTTCCCTAAGTAATTACAATTTCATTAATTACATAAAGTAATTATTCATCAATCCACAATAGTTTAAATTAATTAAACTTAATTAATCTAAACTAATCACGTTAATCAAATTAATTACACTAAGTAATTAATTTATTAATTACTTTCATTAAGTAATTAAACTTAAACAATTGATTATTATTAATTAATTAATTTAATTAATTATCAAAAATTAATCACATTAATTAATTGTCAAATAATCTTAAGTTAATGACCTTCATTAACATTTCTTAATTACTTAATTAAGAGTTAATTTATACAAATCATTATTAATTATCAATTAATTAATATTTAATTACAATTTAATTAATCTCTAATTATTAATTAATTAAGTGTTAATTAAAATCTTAATTTTCCTTAATCGCTTGATTAAATAAATGTTAATTATTAATTAAAATTTAATTAACCATCCTTAATTATAGATTAATTAACCTTAATTAATTAATCTCAAGTCTTGATTAATTAACTTAAAAATTATTTATTACTTAATTAAACATCCACATTATTCATTAATTAAATAATTAATATCCCATTTAAATTAATTTAGTAATTTAAATGAAACCAATTTCTTAAGTTCTAAATTAAGAAACATTCTCCTTATATAAAGTATTTTTTTAAACAAATTCGATTTAAAAATTTCCTTTTAAATTTCAAACTGAAATACAATTTAAATCTTCATTTTTAAATTCAAATTATTAAACCTTTTCTAAAATAGTTAAAACAAATTTAAATTTAAAAACTTATTTAATTTTTAAAACTGACATTAAAATCAAATTTCAGGTTTTAAAAACTGGATTTAAACTTATTTTAAACTTTATTTCATAAATTAAAACTTATAGTTTTAAATTCAAAACCAATGTTCTTTTATACTTTAAAAAGTTTAAAATCTAAATTTAACTTTCCAGATTTAAATTAAATTCAAACTTGGATTCATCTACCTGAGCTTCATATTTCTGTTTTCAGATTTTAAACTTTGTTTTAAATTTTCAGTTGCATTTTGAAATTTTATTTGGAATTTAAAAACAGAAAAACAGTTTTATGTTTTGCTTTAAAACATCTTAAACTTCCTGAATTCAAAATATTTCAAACGACAAGATTTAAATTATTGAATTCATGATTAAATTTCAGGTTTTTAAAAAAAAAATCCCAGTTTGAACTTCAACTTACAATTTTAAACATTACTTTTAAATTTAAATAAAAACAGAAAACGGTTTCTGTTCTGGGTTAAAATCAAATTAGAATTTAAAACAATTTCAAATTTATTTCAAAGATCCAAAATTTAAACTTATTGAATTCAAATTCAATTCCTGGTTCAACTTAGTTTCAGATTTTTGTTTGCAATTTAAACTTGCTTTTAAACAGAAAAGTAAAACAGGTTTCTGTTTAAATTTCTAAAACCTGAAACAATCAGGTAACTCGAACAAAGCTAAAAATTACTTCGAGTCAAAAGTCCTTCTACTTCGAGTCATAACTCAATTCACCCATATCATCACGAGGTCAAAAACCCTGTAACCAAAAAAAATATCACCAACATCACCATAACCACCTTGCTCCTGTGCACCTTCACACCGTCTCCGGCCATCACTGGCCATCCATACGACCATCCCACTGTCAACAATCAGTGATTCAGGCCAAACAAACATCCATTCTGTCATTAATTGCTCGAATTCGAAATCCAGACCAAATATTCAAACCTGGAAACAGTCAGACAACAAACCCATCCAATCCTGTCAACGACGATTCCTCCCGTCTCCGATCACCATCGCCACTCAAACTTCGGCGATGACTTCAACAAACCACCAACCTCCATTCCCTAAATCCCCAAGTCACTCGATCCACCGAGAAGATCGAATTCATGCATAATATATAACCAGGTAAAACTTGGGTTCATAACTCCCAAATTACAACATCACAAATGAATTTCAATTCAAACTAAAAAATTTCCCAATATCGCTTATCATCACACTATTACTAAAAGAAATTTCAACCCAATCGATCATCAAAATCAACAGAGCTCGCCTAAATTATAAAATATAGAAAGGTTTAAACTGCTCTCAGTATATGGTATTAAAATTTTAAATTCTTCTTTTAAAAATCAGAATTTTGGAAGTAGTTTTGATTCCTAATCCTGAAACATTGATTTATGATACATGAGTTTTCCATTTTTACAGAATTTAGCTGTGTTGTTTATGTTTCCAAACAACACAAAAACTATACAACTTATAAAAACTTTTAAAATTTATTTTATCATGAAATAAACAAATTTCATTCAGTGATAAGACATAATAGCAACCAGATCAAGGGAAAAGAACTATTTATCAATTTGAACTTAAACTGTAACAGTCAGAACCTTGGATAATCAAACATGCCTCACACCCATATATACACAGGCAAATTCAAAGGCACATAAAAATTTAAACTTGTCAGATAAACTAGCATGCAATCCCTACTTAATTTATTTTTAAATTGGGAGTTACTCACCTAAATTAAAATGCAGACAGAACTCTGATTTTGAAAGCTTCCAAATTTCCTTTTTAAATCCTGCTTGAACTTCCTATGCAAATGTTTGAATGCCTTTAAACTTGAGCTTCAATTGTTTGTTTGATGCTTTTAAACTTGTTTTAAAAAAATGCTTCCAGATTTAAAGAATTGAATGCCTATTTGCTCCTTAATCCACAACCTTGCAGGCATGCTTCAGTAAACAAGAACATGCAGGCCCTTTTGTTTTCAGATTTAAGAAAACAAAATGCAGGTTTCTTGCTTGATTGGAATGCAGATTTTACATGCAGGTTTGAGGAGATGAACTTTGCAGATTTTACAATTTGTTTGAAAATGAACTTTGAGTTAGAAAATGGTTACTGATTTTAGATAGTTTGTTTACAAGATTTCCAGATTTCTTTGTTTAGAATGAAAAATGAGAAAGAGGAAAAGAAATGATTAAATGCAAGTTTATATAGCTTGTTTATGATTTATTTAAAATCAAGGAAAAATTAAAATTAAACATTGACACTTGTCTTAAGCTATTAACACTTGTAAATATCTTGCTTAAACACTTAACACATGTTAACTCATGTCCTAAATTACTTACACATGTCTTTTTAAATGTTTTGTGTTGAAGAAAATTAAACTTAATTAATTAGTTTCTTTAACACCTAGTTATGTATATAATTAATTTCTAAAGAATAAAGCAAAGTGTTATTATAAATAAAACAATATACAAATAAATCATTTGACAAAGATACTTTTAAACAATTAAAATAAATTTATAAAAGAGGTTGTAACTTAAATGAATACATGTTTCATATTTTAAATTGTATTTTAAATTTCATATTAAATTAACAAATCACATTTTATAAATCAATATTTAAAAAAATAACACAAACATTTTTGTAACTTATTTTAATATTCAACTTAAGTCAAAAATATAATTTAAACAAATAAAACATTTATTTTATATATTAAAAATCATATAGTTATTTTATTAAACATTTTGAAAAGCTTAAATCAAAAATAAATCACAATTCCTAATTTCAAAATATTAAAATTATGCTATACTAATTTAATTAAAAACAACTTATCTATATAAATATACATATACATTTTATAAATAGAAAACAATTTATTAACTTATTAAAAATAAATTCACAAATTAAATATTTATTAAAGAAGATTATTGAATCAATTCAATTTATTAACAAAAATTATCAAATTAATTTAAATTTTAAACACGGATTATTAAATTTATATTGCCATAAATTTCGGGATATTACAATCCTCCCCCTCTTAAAAGAATTTCGTCCCCGAAATTTAAAACAAAGGTAATTTAATAATCTATTTACAGATTTTATTTTAAAATACAACATATGTTAATCATATGCTGATAACCATAGCAAACAATTCACACAATCAGAACAAATCTAATTATCCAAAAGAATTTTGGATAAAACTTTCATGAGGTTCCCCGGTATATATGTTGGGATACTCGCTCTGTAGAATCTAATCAATCAATACTACTAAGCTATAGAGCTCCTATCAAAAACTCTAAATAGGATATAAGACTATAGACAAGTCTGACTCAATAAACAAACCTCATGAACTGCTGGTTCTAAAACCAGAAATATCAAACCCGTACACCCTTAGAGATACGTGAAACACCCTGAATCCCAGTTATCCAAACTGGCAAGTCAACTCTAGGAAACCAAACACTCATCTTACCAATCACTGAAAGAAATCCAAAAGACCTCGGAGCTAGCTTCCCAAACTTATAGCTCCCCGGATCAGAGAAAACTTAAACAAAACCCAATCTCCGACTCCAGAATCCAAATTTCTCCGTCTCTTATCCATAAAAACTCTTCGGAGGATCCTGGGCTACCAACATCCATCCTGATCAGCTTAACTCTTGCTGATTCCATTAGAAACAGACCGAATCAAAACAATCCAATGTTCTCCTCAAGATCACTCAAAAACCAAGAACACAAACCCTGCTTCTCAAAAAAAAGACAGACTAACTTCTCCTTATCCGGGAAAAGAAAATCAGAAATACTCCCAACTGCTTCCGCTGCAGATCTCTGATCCGAATCAGAAGAAAATGCTGATGAAGAACACAAGCACAGACTAGACAACCCAGCATAGAAATATGGTTCCACATATTTATAAAGAAAACTCAGATGTTCCTCTGAAATCTGAGTTGCTTCACCTACTTCTATTTCAAGGAACCATCCATCTACTAACTGAACTACCAGTTCCACTCCTGGAAAGGAAACTCAATCTCCAGATGCGGACAAACTTCTGACTTCTCTGAGGACATCCGGACAACTCCAACAATCCAAAAGAACATACTATCACAAGTCACTTTTGCGATCAACTAAGCCTAAATCCAAAGAAACTGCTCTTTCTCTATCAATCAGAACAACTTATGATGGCCTAGCCAATTCACCGAAGAAAAGGATTCATTCTCGCTGCTTCTGAACTCCATTTCAGAAAATCTACTCAACCAAAAGACTTCCTGCTAACACAGAACACTCAGAGCTGCACCGCTAACACCAACAGATTCACTTCCTTCCTCTTGTTCCAAAGAAACATCTTCGGAAATATGCATAGTCACTGTATCTCATCACGCAGCTACTACTTCCTGAGATATCAAGATACCATCACTCACTTGCTTCAGCCTTATCGACAGATCAAAACTCAATTCTGCACTTCAATGATGAACTCCGAACCTTTAGAAGGTTTCCTTCAGAGATCGAAGAAGTCCTTACACCAAGCAAAACTTACTCGAGACGGGATTAGGACTACAGTCTCGACAAATACACTTCCAACCTCATCCATTCAAACTCCAACCAATGGTGGTCGTGTTACACACACTTCTACCTCATCTACCTTTATAACTTACATTGGAAAACCCGAACAGGTAAACCAACAAATAGGTAGAACCATAAATATATATATATATATATATATTTAAAATACAA
Source organism: Allium cepa (assembly GCA_030765085.1). NCBI lineage: Eukaryota > Viridiplantae > Streptophyta > Magnoliopsida > Asparagales > Amaryllidaceae > Allium > Allium cepa. The sequence continues at coordinate 396,771,882 of CM060944.1, forward strand.
ATACGCTCTCTCAAGATAGACACCACTACAGAGCTTAGGTATTCACTCAACCTAACGCTCTGATACCAAGTGAGACGACCCGACTTTTTCTCCACAAAAAGTCGTATCATCCTTAAGAAAGAAAGGGATAGAAAAGAGAAAAGAAAGAAGAGAAAGAAGAAACAACACAGGAATCTCAACAGCGGAACGAATAAATTATATTAATAACATAAGTATTACATAGTATACTTCAATTATCAGAGTTACACAGACAAGACAGCACATACTAGACAGTTATAAACACCTGTCTAGTTATTACAACTCAATACATTACAGATAAATACTCAGAGATACCAACACAGCGGAAAACTATATAACTATACGCAGAAGCCTCCTGCTCCATTGCTCATCCACAATTCATCAAAGCTAACCTGAATCCCTTGGCTACTCTTAAAAATTTGAGTACCCAAGAGTTAAAGAAAAAACAGAAATAACTCCGGGTCAGACATGGGTTTGGTGTGAGTAACAGGTTAAAGTTGCTTAACTTTGAAAACCTTTGAAAAGAAAAGGTATCACGTAAGACTCCCCACACATAAACATGGAAAAGTTTTTACCTTACGCTAACCAAAACATTTGATAGGAAATCCAGTGATATTATAATAGTGTCTAGGGTTTTCAAGTAAATAAGAAATAGCCGAAATTGTTACATGATTAAATTCCAGCTACTAGCCACAATAGTGGGTAATACAATCAAAACCGTTGGCACTTATTGGACTTTGGATTCCACCAATGGCTGGGCTACTGGGGTAACGCCCGTCACACTATGTGGCCTAGATCACCGTACCGAGGAGTACGCCCACTCCCCTGCAACACAAAGCCGGAACCATTCCTTACTGAACAGTTCCGAACAAGACCACCCCGCAGTTGTGATCAGCAACCGCACCTGTGATATCCCGGAATTTTAGACAATATCAATTTAATAATCTTCATATAAAATTAAATTGATATTTACAATATTGATTAATAAAATATGTTTTGGTTTGATAATCTGAATAAATAAATATTTATTTGTGATTTGTCTTTTAAAATGCTAAAATAAATGTTCTAAATTATAATGTGTGTATATATATATATATATATATATATATATATTTGTATATATATTATAGTTTATCTTTGTTTGGAATTTAACTTACATGATAATAAATAAATAAAGTTTTGTTTTTAAATTCTAATAAAATTTTGAGTAATTAGGAAATTGTGTTATAAATTAATATTAAGCTTTTAAAAATCTATTTAATATAATAACTTTATGGTTTGACAATATTTAAATAAATGTTAAATTGTTTAAAATTTGACTTAGCTTAATTTATATTTTTAGATAAAGGTTGATTTTATTTCTTTTTAAATGTTACTTGATATAAATATGATTTAGATATATTTTATATAAGTTTAAAATATAAGATAGCATATGATTTAAATTCATTTAAATATTAAAGTGATTTATAATTTCTTTATAAATCATATAAAAATTTGTTAATTCTTATTTTAAGCCATATAAATAAATGTTCTATTTTTCATAAATATAAAAGGAATTAAAATAAGGAAATAGAGTCTTCATTTTTAAATTGAATAAATTGATTTTTTTTTTATTTTGATTTCCAAGAATTAATTTGAATTTAGGATTTTATTTTGAAACTCAAATTAATTGATTCTTTAAAACATTTGTGTAAGTTTTAATTTATTAATTGTTTTATTTACATTTACTTTTAATAGAAAATTCATATATATTCATATAAACATAAATTAAATTTAAGAAAACCCTTTTATAAACATTTAAATATATAACTTAATTAAGCAAGACAAGTGTTAAGTATTTAACAAATCTAAGCAACATGTGTAAATTATAAATCAAGCAAAATGACAAGTGTCATTAAATCATTATTTTCTTTTATTTATTTTGTTAAATTTATTTTATCCCTTAAAAAAACATATTCTTTCCCTTCCTTCTCTTTTTCTATCTTTCAAAATCAAATTCTAAGCTTCAGAAGAAAATCTGAAAATCCCTCGAAACATTCAGATCTGTAATGCACTCCTCAAAACTAAAATGTGAATCTCAAAAACCTGCATTGCAAACTTTGAAATCTGTAACTCCTCTCAAAAAATAAAATCGGTAATTCACTTCAAAATTACAAATCATGTTTAAACTTGTAACAAGAACATCAACCTGCATTTTTCAACCTGGAAATTACTACATAATCAAGAACTTGCATTTTTCATCTCTGGAAATTTCTGCATAATGAAGTTTGCGTGCATATAATCATTGGATAGGAAGCTAATGCATTGCAGTTTCAAATTGGGAGTTATGCTCTGTCTTTCTGAAAATAAGGTGAGTAACATTATATATTTTTTCAACTCAGTATTTAATATGATTGCTTATTCCTGTGGTAATTAATGTAGTATATAAACATGCAAATGAAATCTGCTGTATGCATGTCTGTTCCATAATGATGTTCTCTATTTTTTTAAGTTTTCCAGTTGCCTGTTTAGGATTTAAATTCATACTCTCCTAAAATCAAATTGTTGTTAGGATTTGGATTACAAACAAAAGCTGTTTGATTTGTTATGATCTAGTGTTTAAAAACTTGAATAAGCTAAACTTCATGCTTGGGTGCCTCTGAAATTATAAAACATCTGTAGTTGTCAAAAAAAAAAAACCAAACTTTTAATTTGAAAATTCAGTATTATAAACTGAATACAGAAGTTAAAACATGATTTTAGAAACAAGTATCATGATTTTTAGTTTGGGATTTTGGGAGCAGTTCTGTGAGGAACTGGAAAGTTGAATTTGGGCAATGCTATTAATTTTGGGATTGTGGGAGTTTGAAATTTCTTTTGTTTGTTGTTGAGAGTTTAAGTATTTCAGAAAAATTATCAACTTAATGGATAATGTTTGGATTTAGCTGTGATAAAGGTTTTGGGGTTCTGTAACCCTAGTTCTTGACCATCTTCAATATTTGGATCGTTCTCTCACTCTGGTTGACCGAGTGTGGAACTGTTTTGAGAAGGTGTAGCTGTGACTAAGACAAGAGCATGGATGAAGTTTTGACTTGAATAATGGTCGGAGGGAAGAGAACACACTGTTGACAGGTGTGGTGTTTGGGGGCACTGTGGTTTCAGGATTTAAAAAAAAAAACTGCTCTATTGAATTTTGGGAAATGGATGATCACCGATGCTTAGGTGATCATGTTGGGTTTAAGGGTGGATGATGGAGGTGGGTGATCATCACTGATGATCGGAATTTTCCAAGGATTTTGTGCATGTGCACAGAGTCATTTTTGAAAGGGGTTTCGGTCTTATGTAAGTTGTAGGGGAAGACTCGAGTAGCTTGAAGATATGACTCGAAGTTAAAGCAGAGATGACTCGAAGTGAAATGGCATTTGACTCGGGTAGTTTAGTTGCAGGGTGGAATTTGTAACCTGTACTGTTTCAGGTTTCAAAATTTAAACTCAATTCAATCTTAAAAAAAAGAAGGGCTAGGTAAGTTTAAATCTGAACTAAAGCAAGATTAAAACATGAATTCAAGTAGATTTTGAATTTCAGGTTTTGAATAAACACGATTTGCAGTTTTGTTCCTCTAGCCTGAACAGTTTCAGGTTTTGAATTTTAAAACCAAATTTAAAAAAAGTAAAGCAAGTTTAAATATAAACTTAAAGTAAGATTTAAACTATGAATTCAAATAAATTTGAATTCCAGATTTTAATAAATTTGCAGAATAGAATAAAGTATTTAAATAAAATTTGAAACCTGCACAGTTTTGATATTGTGTGGTTTTTAATTATGAAAGTAAGTTTTTTTTTAAAACAAGATTTAAGTTCTAAGTTAAATCTAAATTTGAAATCCTGGATTCAAATTTGAATTTGAATCTGAAAGTTTCAAAGAGAAATTAGGTTGATAAATTCAAATGATATATTTTAGTTTGAATATTTTAAGTATGTTTAAAAATGTGTTTTACAAATTCTGTAATGAAATTTAAAACAGGGTTTAATTTTAACCTTTGAATTTAAACCTGAAAACATGATTTGGACCTTGGTTGTAATATTAATAAAATTTGAAATTATAAGTTCAATATCATTTGAATTATTTAAAGTATTTTAAACTTGTTAAATTTGAATAGGGGATAAGTTAAACTATTCTTTTAAGAAAATACTTTAAAGATAAGTGATCCTTTAAAATGAAAATTAAGAGTTTTTAAATATTTAAAATCTTGTTAAGTTTGATTTCATTTTAAATTTTTATTTAAAATGGAATTTAGAAAATTTAAAAGTAATTTGTTTTAAATTGACTTTAATAATGATAATTTAATCATTAATGAGATAAATGATTTCATTGTTTTGAAAACTTAATTATCTGATCAAGGTAATTAAGATTTTTAATTAATTTAAGTAATTGATAATTAGGATAGTAATTGAATAATTGAGGGTTATTTAATTAATTAAAAGTCTAAGTAAGTTAACTAAATGTGATTAAAGTATGATTTATGAACTAATTTAAATAAGATTTGATTGATTTTTAAATTAGAAATTATTTAATGTGTTTCTTTAAATAAATTTAGAATTAATATTTATTAATTCAATTAATTACTTTGAAAAATAAAGGATTTGTTACGAGTTAATGAAGGTCATTAACTTAATATTATTTTATAATTAATTAATGTAATTAATTTTAATATTTAATTGGATTAATTAATTTAAGATAATCCTTGAATTGTTTAAGTATAATTACTTAATGAAAATAATTAAGAAATAATTATTAATTGTAATTAATTAATTTTATTTTGATTAATTAAGTTAATTAATTTAATTTAATTAATTTAAATTAATCATGGATTGATTTGAGAAGTAATTACAAATGTAATTAAAAATGGAAAATTTCTTAGGAAAGAAATTACTAGATGTGATTTAATGGAGGAGTTTTGGAAATTAATTACTTTGTGTAATTAATATGTAATTTATATGTTGTTTAATTACTTAAGTAAGTAATTAATAATTAATTACTTAATGTAATTAATTTAGGTTTTGATAATTAAGTTATTTGAGAATGGTTAAGAGAAGTAATTAATTTAAGTTAATTACTTAATGTGATTAATCAAGTATGATTAACCAATGGAGATAATTGATAATTAATTTAATGGAGTTATTTAAAATAATTTGAGATCATTAATTTATATAATTAATGATATGATTAAGGATTGATTAATTAATAAAATCAATCAATGAAAGTATTAGTTAATTAATTAAGGATTAATTAATGAAGTAATTACAAGTTAATTACAGGAATAGGTTTGGATTAATTAAATTGTGAAATTAATTAGAGATTAATTACTTGAAAGTAATTAAAGAATAATTAATCAAGATGATTAATTAGTGTAATTTGTTAAGAATAATTAATTGATGTGTAAGCAAGATTTATTTGGATAAGTAATTAATTTATTTTATTTTAAATTAATTTAAGGAAGAAGTAATTAATTTAATTCATTTTAAATTAATTATAGATTGGATTTATAAGTAATTGCTTACGAATAATGGTTGATATTTATTACCCTGAATGGTTGGAATCTCAGTTATGAGATAAATGTTATTGTGTGATTTGGATGCTATGGTTGCATTGAGTTGATAATAGGAATTATCTGTTAAAGTTGATAATATAGATTATCTGATGTGATGATAATATTGATTATCTATTATGATGTTAAGAATTATCTATCTGTGTGTATATAGATAATATTGAATTGAATTGTTTTAAACTTTAAAACAACTTGGCCCTAAAAGACACGCTTTGGATTTCGATGAGACCGGGATCGGTTTTCCATATTTGGATATCCGAAAACCACATCGATTCCAAATAACTTTAGGTCGTGAATCCAAATGGAGCTTTGTGAAGACTCGGGGTGTAAGGGCTATACGTCTGTATAACTCTGTGGGTGATTCCGTAATGAGTTGACGGAATAGTGCTTATAGATTCGAGATGGTGGTTTAGAGTGCAAGGGTTATTGTCGTTAACTCTGAGGGTGATTCTATGTAACGACCTGGAAAATTTCAATCCCGAAATTTCCAGATAGTTAGGAATAGAAGAAAAGAGAAAGAAGATGAAACAGAAACAAGACACAGAAACCTCACATTCACAGCGGATCAAATATAATATTAAATAAAATAGCAGTTATACAAAGGAAACTATATCAGTTAAATTACATTTTATTACATCAGAGTTACCCAAATACATAATCATTGGACAAAACAATCATATCCAGATACTATAATATCACAGTGGATACTCTCTATAGGTCCATGCCATCCAGCTCGCCTCCCGATCTCTAGAACGTCCTTACCTGAAAATCTGTAATACTCGGTCTGACCCGAGCATTACATCAAAGTAACACCCGGGACAGGCTGGAAACCAGCGTGAGTAAACGCTTATAACAAGGAATACAAAAACATCCAACCAACTTATAACCCGGGGTAATTCATTTAGATTTACAACTTCACAAGTTGTTATAAGCATTACTTATTTCACACATCGATTTCTAGTACCAAAACTCAGATCAAATGATTCAATTTCACTAAAATCATTCCATACAACCCATTGATTTCATATATCAATTTATAAAAAATCGAAGTGGTTTCGGATATTTACTAATACCCGACTCCGATCTCTTCGAATTCAATTTCATCTGAATTCAAGTTATTCAATTGAATACTACTCAACTTTCATTATCAGATATCCCTTTAACATAGCAATTCATAATTGATAAATAATCATATTATCACTATCCATCTAACATATCATACCACAAAGCAACTTATATCAAAGATATCAACCAATTTAAAATATTCATCATCATTCAATCAATGATAAGAAAGATTTATTACTTCCAATAATTACATTAATTAATGATTCTCTAATTAGTTAATTATTTAGAATTCATTTAATAATTAACCTTTAATTTAATTACATTTATAAATCAACCTTGATTAATCACAAACAGAAATTAACTTTCCTTAGTTACTCCATTAATTAAACCAATTCCTTGATAAAATTTTATAAATTAATCCTTCAATTACACTGAGTAATCATTACTTAATTTCTTCCATCAAGTAATTATCCTTGAATTATACCCATCAAGTAATTTCCTTAAGTTAATTACGTCCAGTAATTATCCACTAATTACTTCACTAAATAATTACACCTCATTAAATACCTTAAGTAATTATACGTAAGTCAACATCACATGATTGTTTTTCATTAATTAAACTGAATTAATTAACTAAAATTAACCACGTCAACTCACTTATATTGTAATTAATTCCTTTAATTACATCATTAAGTAATATCCATAATAATTGTTTGCATTAAGTAATAAACTTCTAAAATACTTATCACTTACTTCTTAATTGATTAACCTTGATTTTTCAATCCTTAATTGTCACTTATAAGTACAATAAGTAATTAGCCTTTAGTTAATAACACTCTAATTTAACTATCACCCATTTACCTTTATTGCATTTATCCATAATTAATTACTTAAATTAATTATTCGATAATCATTACATTGATTAATTATCATTACTTCCATCATACTCATTATAATATAACCCATATTTAATTTCCTAAATTAATCAATCATTTAATTTATTATTTCTTTAATTCATTTACCCTTTAGTCTTACACTAATTTATCCATCATCCTATTATCTTAACCTTCTAAGGTTAAATTTTAGGATTAAAATTTCCTGAACTCTAATCATTTCTTAATTTACAATACTCAAGTTTCATATTTTAAACAAACCTTTCAAACAAAGGTTGTATATGTTATAAATCACTTTAAAAAATTTAAACCTGTATTATTTATTTTTTTCAAACCCAACATCACTACCCAAAGCCGAGGCTTCTTCACTTCCTTCCCACAAAATTTTTCGAGCAGCTCTTTATTTTCACAACCAAACCTGGTCCTACCCAAATTTTAAAAAAAAAACTTATTCTAACTTTCATATACAACCGTTACTTACATCCTGAAATGCTCACTAATGAAACTCGAAGTTTCATTCGGTGGAAACAACAGAAAACCCCAAGAAATATTCGAGCAAAAGCCTCCATCAAACAAAACTTATTTCTTCTTCTTCTACTACCTGATCCTCTAACATGCACGGTGCACATGAACCGATGCACCACCCTTCTCCGGTCCTCCTTCAGATCTCCGATAGGTCGATAACCACCTCAACATCGTCCACGACCGTCAATACATTGCAATTTCATCTCGACTCGAAATTGAGTCTACAGATTGAAAATTTGAAATCAACCTCTCCGGCTAAATCCACCTACCAGCGACCATCTCGTCCGCCATAATTCACGCCCCTCCGATCCAAACAACGTCACAAGCCTACGCAACCCTTCAACCATTCGCGAAAGCTTCTGGTGCCTCCCAGACAACCCACGGCATCGCGAAACCAAAACGCCCAATACTGGAAGTCGAACCCTAATCTAACTTCGCCAAGCAACTCCTATCGCCAGAAAAATCTTAAACTATTTTTCCCAACCTCCCACATCGCAAAGCTGGCTTCGACAAAAACCCTGACCTCCCTCGAGTTCTCCGGCCACCAGAAATGACCAAAACCCCTTTTCTGATAAACTAAGAAATGCACATCCCAAAATTCCACTAAAATTAGGATTTTTATTTTAAAAATCCTAATTCGAACAGGGGATTCAGGTTGTATACTTGAATTTACAAATCATTGCATTTGGTTTCAATCCATTTCTAAATTTCTACTGTTATTTTCCAATTTACAGTAGATTTCAAACTTAATTCACTTAATTAAAAATTTTAAAACTTAATTATGTTTATGCAATCAACTATGTTTTGGAACTTAATTCCAAACAATGATAAGATGAGATGATTTTGAATTTAAAGTTTTTGTTTACTTCTCGGAGCTTAGGAATAGAGAATAACTGGCATCCAAACATATACAGATCAAACACAATTATATATTCAGAGATCCATACTTATATATGCACATGCAAGCACAAATCTTTTCCAAGAATCACATGCACATTTTTAAATTTACTTAAGCTTTTAAAATGTATGTTTACTCACCTGTAATGCAGAAAGTTTTATTTTCTGGAAAACCCTTTTTTTTTTATGTTACAACTTGTATTTCCAGATAATACATTTTCTTAAACGTTCTAACAAATATATTAAGTCTCAAAAAGCAGACAGTAGTAAAATAATTTTTTTTTTCAAAGAAAGACAGTTTTACTCACCTGATTTGAAGATGAAGAACAGAGCACATCAGCACTGAAAACTTTTTAAACTTGTTTTTGCTAAAATGCTTTTGCCTCTTTGTTTAGAAACTGAGTTGCTTGATTTTATTTTATTTTTGAAACAAGAATGCTTGCTTCGATTTTAAAATGCAGTGGCATGTAGTAAATAATTTCTAGATTGGAAAATATGCAGGCTTGCTTTACAGTTTTTTTTTTCAGATTTCTGTTGTAAGAAGTTTTTGTTCCTCATCTTGATGTTTTATTCATATTATAGTTTCAAAAAGAAGAAAAATAAAATAAATCCATTTTGCCACTTGGATATTTCCTAAGCTAACACATGTTTGAATATTAAAAGAGATTTTTATATTTGTCTTAATGTTTATTAAGATTTGTTACACTTGTTATCAAGTAAATTTTATATGCTAACACATGTATTTGTGCATTTACATTTATTTATTTTAAATTGATTCAAAAAGCTTTTATGTAAATATCCTAATTGGTTAATACATTTCTAGTTTAATAAATGCATTTGTAATTAATTTTCTAACTTATATATATATATATATATATATTCTAATTTATATAAACTTCTTTAAAAAGAAATAATACGAACAATTTATGTTTTACATAAAATCAAATAAAATACATTTTAGAATCAAAGTATAATTTAAGATATATATATATATATATATATATATATATATCTTTTGAACTTCAATTTTTAAATATCCAAATTCAACCTAAATTTCAAATTAAAATTAAAAATCCAATTGATTGATACATACTATTTTAACAAATTCAAATTCCATTTTTATATAATAATTTTAATTTAAAATTAACTCCAGTATATGTTAATTTTAAACAAACACAAATTAAATTTAAAATCAATAAATTTTATTTAAAATCTATGTATATATATACACAACATAATTACAAATATAAATATTTATCTGATCAAATTCATTTGCTTAATCTAAAATTCAGTAATTTTATTAATTAACCCAATTATTTTATTAATTGCAATGCCCGGAAATCCGGGTTATCACATTCCTCCCCCCTTAGAATCTTTTCGTCCTCGAAAAGAACGAAACCATTATTTTTAACTATTTTAAAACCAGTTAAAATATTCTTTGATCATTTTAAAACACTTGAAAATCTATATAATATTTTCAAAATAGTTTTTATAGAAAATATCATTTTAACTTGATGCTTCAACCGGTCCATCCTTGTTCTCGTAGAAATTCGGTCATACGTTGATCAGGCGTGAGACTGAAAATCTACAAGTGCTTGGCAGATCCGTTTTCAACATCCAGTGAAAATACTTGGAAAATAATTTTATTAAAAATATAGAAAACAGTTTTTGAAAATAGAGGATATATCTTGAGAATGCTCTGGAAATCATCACCCCCATCCATGGTCACAGTTATATTCGAGGGTTACGTTGTCGTCGCAGCAAAAGTCCATATAACTGCAGGCTCTCCGCGGCCTTTCGATTACGCCATGGATCCCCAAACAACAGATCACAGTTACATCCAGGGTTACGTTGCCGTCGCAGCAAAAGTCCATGTAACTGCAGGCTCTCAGCGGCCTCTGATTTTCGCTGTCGAAATGAAACCTCTCCACTCCTACATAGGTCGCAGTCTGCCGATATAAATCAAACACAGACTGTTGGCTCTAAGCGGCACACACGACTTTCGCTATTGTATACTCTACTCAAGATCCCCAGGAACTAGTTTTGTCCGGACTCCTCACAGGATCAACTTTAGAACACCCCTTGGGGCTCAAGGCAGCACCACCCGGTGGTACTCCTGAGAAGTCCATTCCAAGGGAGCGCCTTTTTTTCCCAGAGCCATCATCAAAACATTTTATACTATATATATAGTATTTTTAAATCATACACCTAGTATGATCTCATACAAAGCTCCTTTACACAAAATCGATTATCCCAAAATCGATAATTCTCAAACTAGGCTTTCCAAATTCAATATTGATTTTATCCAAAAATCAAAAGCCTTTCCAAATCCATAGGTTCCCAAAACCTCTTTCCAAAATCCTCATAAGATCCTTTATATATATATACAGATATATACAATATTTAAAATCTTGGACCATTTCAAACTTGTATAAAGCTCCTTTTTATACTTCAAAACACCTTCAAAATCCTTTACTTCTGGCAAAAGATTCAACAAGGGGAGTTTCATTTTATAAAACAAAGATATTTAGCTTTGTTTACTCAAAATCAAATATTCAAATTTGATTATTCCTTACAATATCATTTTCATTCAAATCCGTAAGATGTACACATATCATCCGTACGCTATACCAATCTGATCGCTCACTCGATCACACAATTTCACTTCCGAACTAGTATCGTCCACCCGACTTCCTAGTGCGGACTCAGATCTGGTTTCTTGATCAGAAACTGTCATTCTCCTTACATATCTTAACTATGATAAAGAATATTCAGAACCAATCAACAATCCATATCCAGGTTCGCCGTCGAAAATCGAGTGAAAAATCCCACTCGGATCGACATAATTATCTCAAAATTCTGTGCTCGAATCTGGATCAAATCACTATGCGAATAGAATAATGTACGTACACCCTATGTATTTATCTTTATTGGTTATTAGCCAAATCAATTCCATTTCTATTCACATTTATTTTGATTATCCTTCACTTACTCACAATTGCTTCAATCCATTTGGATTATCACCTCTATTCTTATCTCGGTTGGGTATTTAACCAATAACAGTTTGAATTCCGACCAGTTAATTTAGAAAATAGTTTGAAATATTTAAAAATAGATAAGTAGTTGGAAAATAATTACTAGTTTGTAAAATAGGTGTAAAATAGGTAGAAAATAGTTAAATAATTATAGAAATTTAGATAATTGCAAAATAATAGTAAGATAGTAATTAGTTTGGTAAAATAGTTGAAATATAGTAATTAGTTTATAAAACAATTAGAAAATTGTTAAACAGTTTCAAAAATAATTGTAAAACAAGCATAAGATAATTTCTCTTTTAAAAGAAAGGTTGTATATATAATGAATAGCTTAGAAAAATAGGTTTATATTAAAACAATTTATATTAAAAATAGTCCAGAGTCAAAACTGCTCACTTCCCAATCTTCATTCTTAATCAATTCAATTTAAATTTCCTCTATCCTTTAAATTGACCCAATTCCAGTTTAAATAACTTCAATTTCCATTGAAATTGATTCAACCCCAATTCAAGTTGAATTCCTTAGTTTTTTTTTTCAGATTTAACTTTATTCAACCTTGATCTCAAAATTTACTAATTCAAATAAATTTTATTGAACTAGTTCCAATTTCAATTCATTTCAACTCCAGTTTGAATTAATTCCAATTTCAAATTCCATTTCCAAATCAAGTTGAATTATTTTTGATTTCCTCCTAAATTCAATTCAAATTCCATTTGAATTTAAAAATATTCAATTATAATTACAATTCCAAATTATTCAAATAAATTTGGACTAATTTCAAATCGAATCCACTTCAATTTCAAATTGTTTCAAATTAATCCAATTCAAATTTTCCATTTGGATTTCATACTTACACATCATCAACCACAATTTCAATTAATTTAAATTCCAAATTTAAACCATCTCGAATTATATAAATTCGAGTTAATACTTCAAATGTTGATTTAATTCCTTTAAATCAATTTACCTTTTTATCCCAACAGTGGATTACCATACCCCATTTCTCATTCATTTAAACAAATCCAATTCACAACTTAAAGAATTTTAACAACAATAGGATGATATCATCTAATTCATCTTAAAACATCCATCAATTTACAATTTCCAGATCCCGAACCCATTTTGAGATCACACAAACTCCCAATTCAGATTAACCATTTAACTCCCCAAATTAAATTCCAATTCCATCTTGAAATTCCCAAATCATGTTGATCATTCCAACTTATTTAACTTTTTCCCAAGTTAAACTCAATTCACTTAATCCAGTCAATCTTACCCAATTTGAATTTCCATTTCAAATTCTAAACATCACATTAATAATCTTCTCATTTATAAGTTTAAAAACTTAGCACTTCGAGTATCACTTCTTATTCCAAATTCAAAACTCACCATTTAGAGTTTATTTCAAACTACCTTTGATACTATGTATATCCACCTATATACATATTAATTTCTTCTACCTACCAAGTTACACTTTAAAATTTTAAACCACCTTTGGTTTTTAATTTAAAACAAATTTCCTTTAAATTTTCAAACAACTCTTGTTTGAAATAGGTCCATTTCATTCAAATGCATTAAATAATTATTTATTATTTCTTTAAATTAATTACGTCATTAATTAATTTCAATTAATCACATTCGGTAATTAACTTATTTCTTAATTACCTTCATTAAGTAATTGTCCCTTAAATTACTTACCTCTAGCTACTTCATTAAGTAACTCCCTCTTTATTTATCATTTCCAATTATTATCCATTAATTAATCTCATTAAATAAAGTTTAATTAATTACATAAATTGATTATCCTGAACCCTTTCCCAATTTCAAGATTTAATTCCAGTTTGAATCCATTTCAAACTTGTCTTTAATTTAATTTCAATTTGATTGTAATTATATTCCTTCTTAATTTAATTCTTACTATTACTTTTAATTTAATTTATACTATAACCAATTTTCTTAATATAATATATAATCTATTTCTTATATAAGATTCATTTACTTTTGAAATCATTTAAAAACCTTTACATAAGAAAATAACAAGTACGCTCTCTCATATATATATATATATATATATATATATATATATATACTCAACTCATTCTAGGGTACTGCTTACCTTATCCTTAATGAGTAATCCCAACAGAGCCAAGGTTCTCGCTTAACGTTCAGCTCTGATACCAAATGTAACGACCCGGAAAATTTCGATCCCGAAATTTCCAGATAGTTAGGAATAGAAGAAAAGAGAAACAAGATGAAACAGAAACAAGACACAGAAACCTCACATTCGCAGCGGATCAAATATAATATTAGCAGTTATACAAAGGAAACTATATCAGTTAAATTACATTTTATTACATCAGAGTTACCCAAATACATAATCATTGGACAAAACAATCATATCCAGATACTATAATATCATAGTGGGTACTCTCTATACGTCCCTGCCATCCAGCTCGCCTCATGATCTCAAGAACGTCCTTACCTGAAAATCTGTAATACTCGGTCTGACCCGAGCATTACATCAAAGTGACACCCGGGTCAGGCTGGAAACCAGCGTGAGTAAACCCTTATAACAAGGAATACAAAAACATACAACCTACTTATAACCCGGGGTAATTCATTTAGATTTACAACTTCACAAGTTTTTATAAGCATTACTTATTTCACATACCGATTTCTAGTACTAAAACTCAGATCAAATGATTCAATTTCACTAAAATCATTCCATACAACCCATTGATTTCATATATCAATTTATAAAGAATCGAAATGGTTTCGGATATTTACTAATACCCAACTCCGATCAATTCGAATTCAATTTCATCTGAATTCAAGTTATTCAATTGAATACTACTCAACTTTCATTATCAGATATCCCTTTAACATAGCAATTCATAATTGATAAATAATCGTATTATCACTATCCATCTAACATATCATATCACAAAGCAACTTATATCAGAGATATCAACCAATTTAAAATATTCATCATCATTCAATAAATGATAAGCAAGATTTATTACTTCCAATAATTACATTAATTAATGATTCTCTAATTAGTTAATTATTTAGAATTCATTTAATAATTAACCTTTAATTTAATTACATTTATAAATCAACCTTGACTAATCACAAACAGAAATTAACTTTCCTTAGTTACTCCATTAATTAAACCAATTCCTTGATAAAATTTTATAAATTAATCCTTCAATTACACTGAGTAATCATTACTTAATTTCTTCCATCAAGTAATTATCCTTGAATTATACCCATCAAGTAATTTCCTTAAGTTAATTACGTCCAGTAATTATCCACTAATTACTTCACTAAATAATTACACCTCATTAAATACCTTAAGTAATTATACGTAAGTCAACATCACATGATTGTTTTTAATTAATTAAACTGAATTAATTAACTAAAATTAACCACGTCAACTCACTTATATTGTAATTAATTACTTTAATTACATCATTAAGTAATATTCATAATAATTATTTACATTAAGTAATAAACTTCTAAAATACTTATCACTTGCTTCTTAATTGATTAACCTTGATTTTTCAATCCTTAGTTGTCACTTATAAGTACAATAAGTAATTAGCCTTTAGTTAATAACACAATCTAATTTAACTATCACCCATTTACCTTTATTGCATTTATCCATAATTAATTACTTAAATTAATTATTCGATAATCATTACATTGATTAATTATCATTACTTCCATCATACTCATTATTATATAACCCATATTTAATTTCCTAAATTAATCAATCATTTAATTGATTAATTCTTTAATTCATTTACCCTTTAGTCTTACACTAATTTATCCATTATCCTATTATCTTAACCTTCTAAGGTTAAATTTTAGGATTAAAATTTCCTGAACTCTAATCATTTCTTAATTTACAATACTTAAGTTTCATATTTAAACAAACCTTTCAAACAAAGGTTGTATATGTTATAAATCACTTTAAAAAATTTATTTTATTTGGATAAGTAATTAATTTATTTTAAATTAATTTAAGGAAGAAGTAATTAATTTAATTCATTTTAAATTAATTATAGATTGGATTTATAAGTAATTGCTTACGAATAATGGTTGATATTTATTACCCTGAATGGTTGGAATCTCAGTTATGAGATAAATGTTATTGTGTGATTTGGATGCTATGGTTGCATTGAGTTGATAATAGGAATTATCTGTTAAAGTTGATAATATAGATTATCTGATGTGATGATAATATTGATTATCTATTATGATGTTAAGAATTATCTATCTGCGTGTATATAGATAATATTGAATTGAATTGTTTTAAACTTTAAAACAACTTGGCCCAAAAGACACGCTTTGGATTTCGATGAGACCGGGATCGATTTTCCATATTTGGATATCCGAAAACCACATCGATTCCAAATAACGTTAGGTCGTGAATCCAAATGGAGCTTTGTGAAGACTCGGGGTGTAAGGGCTATACGTATGTATAACTCTGTGGGTGATTCCGTAATGAGTTGACGGAATAGTGCTTATAGATTCGAGATGGTGGTTTAGAGTGCAAGGGTTATTGTCGTTAACTCTGAGGGTGATTCTATGTAACGACCTGGAAAATTTCGATCCCGAAATTTCCAGATAGTTAGGAATAGAAGAAAAGAGAAAGAAGATGAAACAGAAACAAGACACAGAAACCTCACATTCACAGCGGATCAAATATAATATTAAATAAAATAGCAGTTATACAAAGGAAACTATATCAGTTAAATTACATTTTATTACATCAGAGTTACCCAAATACATAATCATTGGACAAAACAATCATATCCAGATACTATAATATCACAGTGGATACTCTCTATACGTCCATGCCATCCAGCTCGCCTCCTGATCTCCAGAACGTCCTTACCTGAAAATCTGTAATACTCGGTCTGACCCGAGCATTACATCAAAGTAACACCCGGGTCAGGCTGGAAACCAGCGTGAGTAAACCCTTATAACAAGGAATACAAAAACATCCAACCTACTTATAACCTGGGGTAATTCATTTAGATTTACAACCTCACAAGTTGTTATAAGCATTACTTATTTCACACATCGATTTCTAGTACCAAAACTCAGATCAAATGATTCAATTTCACTAAAATCATTCCATACAACCCATTGATTTCATATATCAATTTATAAAGAATCGAAGTGGTTTCGGATATTTACTAATACCCGACTCCGATATCTTCGAATTCAATTTCATCTGAATTCAAGTTATTCAATTGAATACTACTCAACTTTCATTATCAGATATCCCTTTAACATAGCAATTCATAATTGATAAATAATCGTATTATCACTATCCATCTAACATATCATATCACAAAGCAACTTATATCAGAGATATCAACCAATTTAAAATATTCATCATCATTCAATAAATGATAAGCAAGATTTATTACTTCCAATAATTACATTAATTAATGATTCTCTAATTAGTTAATTATTTAGAATTCATTTAATAATTAACCTTTAATTTAATTACATTTATAAATCAACCTTGACTAATCACAAACAGAAATTAACTTTCCTTAGTTACTCCATTAATTAAACCAATTCCTTGATAAAATTTTATAAATTAATCCTTCAATTACACTGAGTAATCATTACTTAATTTCTTCCATCAAGTAATTATCCTTGAATTATACCCATCAAGTAATTTCCTTAAGTTAATTACGTCCAGTAATTATCCACTAATTACTTCACTAAATAATTACACCTCATTAAATACCTTAAGTAATTATACGTAAGTCAACATCACATGATTGTTTTTCATTAATTAAACTGAATTAATTAACTAAAATTAACCACGTCAACTCACTTATATTGTAATTAATTCCTTTTATTACATCATTAAGTAATATTCATAATAATTATTTACATTAAGTAATAAACTTCTAAAATACTTATCACTTACTTCTTAATTGATTAACCTTGATTTTTCAATCCTTAATTGTCACTTATAAGTACAATAAGTAATTAGCCTTTAGTTAATAACACAATCTAATTTAACTATCACCCATTTACCTTTATTGCATTTATCCATAATTAGTTACTTAAATTAATTATTCGATAATCATTACATTGATTAATTATCATTACTTCCATCATACTCATTATTATATAACCCATATTTAATTTCCTAAATTAATCAATCATTTAATTGATTAATTCTTTAATTCATTTACCCTTTAGTCTTACACTAATTTATCCATCATCCTATTATCTTAACCTTCTAAGGTTAAATTTTAGGATTAAAATTTCCTGAACTCTAATCATTTCTTAATTTACAAAACTCAAGTTTCATATTTAAACAAACCTTTCAAACAAAGGTTGTATATGTTATAAATCACTTTAAAAATTTTAAACCTTTATTACTTATTTTGTTCAAACCCAACATCACTACCCAAAGCCGAGGCATCTTCACTTCCTTCCCACAAAATTTTTCGAGAAGCTCTTTATTTTCACAACCAAACCTGCTCCTACCCAAATTTAAAAAAAAAATAGTCTAACTTTTATATACAACCGTTGCTTACATCCTGAAATGCTCACTAATGAAACTCGAAGTTTCATTCGAGGGAAACAACAGAAAACCCTAAGAAATATTCGAGCAAAAGCCTCCATCAAACAAAACTTATTTCTTCTTCTTCTACTACCTGATCCTCTGACATGCACGGTGCACATGAACCGATGCACCACCCTTCTTCGGTCCTCCTTCAGATCTCCGATAGGTCGATAACCACCTCAACATCATCCACGACCGTCAATACGTTGCAATTTCATCTCGACTCGAAATTGAGTCTACAGATTGAAAATTTGAAATCAACCTCTCCGGTTAAATCCACCTACCAGCGACCATCTCGTCCACCATAATACACGCCCCTCCGATCCAAACAACGTCACAAGCCTACGCAACCCTTCAACCATTCGCGAAAGCTTCCGGTGCCTCCCAGACAACCCACGGCATCGCGAAACCAAAACGCCCAATACTGGAAGTCGAACCCTAATCTAACTTCGCCAAGCAACTCCTATCGCCAGAAAAATCTTAAACTATTTTTCCTAGCCTCCCACATCGCAAAGATGGCTTCGACAAAAACCCTGACCTCCCTCGAGTTCTCCGGCCACCAGAAATGACCAAAACCCCTTTTCTGATAAACTAAGAAATGCACATCCCAAAATTCCACTAAAAATTATGATTTTTATTTTAAAAATCCTAATTCGAACAGGGGATTCAGGTTGTATACTTGAATTTACAAATCATTGCATTTGGTTTCAATCCATTTCTAAATTTCTACTGTTATTTTCCAATTTACAGTAGATTTCAAACTTAATTCACTTAATTAAAAATTTTAAAACTTAATTATGTTTATGCATTCAACTATGTTTTGGAACTTAATTCCAAACAATGATAAGATGATATGATTTTGAATTTAAAGTTTTTGTTTACTTCTCAGAGCTTAGGAATAGAGAATAACTGGCATCCAAACATATACCAATCAAACACAATTATATATTCAGAGATCCATACTTATATATGCACATGCAAACACAAATCTTTTCCAAGAATCACATGCACATTTTTAAATTTACTTAAGCTTTTAAAATGTATGTTTACTCACCTGTAATGCAGAAAGTTTTATTTTCTGGAAAATCCCTTTTTTTTATGTTACAACTTGTATTTCCAGATAATACATTTTCTTAAACGTTCTAACAAATATATTAAGTCTCAAAATGCAGACAGTAGTAAAATAATTTTTTTTTCAAAGAAAGACAGTTTTACTCACCTGATTTGAAGATGAAGAACAGAGCACATCAGCACTGAAAACTTTTTAAACTCGTTTTTGCTGAAATGCTTTTGCCTCTTTGTTTAGAAACTGAGTTGCTTGATTTTTTTTTTTTTGAAACTAGAATGCTTGCTTCGATTTTAAAATGCAGTGGCATGTAGTAAACAATTTCTATATTGGAAAATATGCAGGCTTGCTTTACAGTTTTTTTTTTCAGATTTCTGTTGTAAGAAGTTTTTGTTCCTCATCTTGAGGTTTTATTCATATTATAGTTTCAAAAAGAAGAAAAATAAAATAAATCCATTTTGCCACTTGGATATTTCCTAAGCTAACACAGGTTTGAATATTAAAAGAGATTTTTACATTTGTCTTAATGTTTATTAAGATTTATTACACTTGTTATCAAGTAAATTTTATATGCTAACACATGTATTTGTGCATTTACATTTATTTATTTTAAATTGATTCAAAAATCTTTTATGTAAATATCCTAATTGGTTAATACATTTCTAGTTTAATAAATGCTTTTGTAATTAATTTTCTAACTTATATATATATATATATATATTCTAATTTATATAAACTTCTTTAAAAACAAATAATACGAACAATTTATGTTTTACATAAAATCAAATAAAATACATTTTAGAATCAAAGTATAATTCAAGATATATATATATATATATATATATATCTTTTGAACTTCAATTTTTAAATATCCAAATTCAACCTAAATTTCAAATTAAAATTAAAAATCCAATTGATGGATACATACTATTTTAACAAATTCAAATTCCATTTTTATATAATAATTTTAATTTAAAATTAACTCCAATATATGTTAATTTTAAACAAACACAAATTAAATTTAAAATCAATAAATTTTATTTAAAATCTATGTATATATATACACAACATAATTACAAATATAAATATTTATCTGATCAAATTCATTTGCTTAATCTAAAATTCAGTAATTTTATTAATTAACCCAATTATTTTATTAATTACAATGCTCGGAAATCCGGGTTATCACATTCCAAAATGAGTGTAACGAGATAATGCCTTCGGTTTCGTTCTAACCTAGAACGAACTTGTACGGATTGAATGCTTTTAGAACATCGTTAGGTGGACGATGAGCATTCTAAGTGATATGTCCTATAAAGGTAATCGTAACCTCAAGCCTCATCAACCAGGAATGGCTAAAACAGGGGAGGTGCAGCAAGGCTTCGTGGGTAGCTCCCACTGGAGAGCAAGATTTACCCCTGTCTAGAAGTGCCTTTATATTCGGCTGTGTGGGGCAGTTGATTGCAACAACTGTCGGGGTTGTCTTGTTCGGGACTGTTCAGTAAGGAATGGTCCCGGTCTTGTGTTGCAGGGGAGTTAGGGTGGCTCCTCGGTACGGTGATCTAGGCCACGTACTGTGACGGGCGGTACCCCAGTAGCCCTGCCATTGTATGGAATCCACAATCCAATAAGTGCCAACGGTTTTGATTGTATTACCCACTTTTGTGGCTAGTAGCTGGAATTTAATAGATGTAACAATTTCGGCTATTTCTTATTTACTTGAAAACCCTAGACACTATTATAATATCATCGGGTTTCCTATCAAATGTTTTGGTTAGCGTAAGGTAAAAACTTTTCCATGTTTATGTGTGGGAAGTCTTTCGTGATACCTTTCTTTTCAAAGGTTTTTAAAAGTTAAGCAACCTTAACCTGTTACTCACACCAGAATAATGTCTGACCCGGAGTTTATTTTTGTTTTTCATAAACTCTTGGGTACTCAAATTTTTACGAGTAGCTAAGGGATTCAGGTTAGCTTTGACATATAATGGAGGAGCAATGGAGAAGGAGGCTTCTGCATTGTAGATATATAGTTCCGCTGTGTGTTCTCTGTGTTGTGTTTGTATTGAGTTGTAAATACTAGACAGGTGTTTATAACTGTCTAGTATATGTGATGTGTATGCTGTGTATCTCTGATTGGTATTGTATATTATGTAAATACTTATGTTATTAATATAATTTATTCGTTCCGCTGTTGAGATTCTAGTGTTGTTTCTTCTTTCTCTTCTTTCTTTTCTCTTTCTATCCCTTTCTTTCTTAATTCATGATGCGTCTTTCTGGGTAATGGAAGACGGGTCGTCACAGTTGGTATCAGAGCATTAGGTTGAGTAAATACCTAGGCTCTGGAGTGATGTCTTTCTTGAGAGAGCGTACTTGTAATTTTTATATAACTATATATAACTATATATATATATATATATATATATATTTTATTTCTACCTATCTGTTGGGTTACCTGTTCGGGTTTTCCAGTGTGGGTTATAAAGGTAGATTGCGGTAGTGGTGTGTATAACACGACTGCCATTGGTTGGAGTTTGAATGTTTGGTTGGAAGTGTATCTGTCGAGATTGTAGACCTAATACCGTCTCGAGTAAGTTTTGAAGTGGCGTAAGACTTCATTGATCTCTGAAGGTAACCTGTTAAGGTTCGGAGTTCATCTTTGAAGTTGGATAAGTAGAGTTTGGATCTGTTGGCTGAGCAGAACCAAAGTGATGATATCTTGATATCTCAGGGAATAGTAGCTGCGTGATGAGATGCAGTGATTATGGATGTTTCCGAAGGTAATTTCTTTGGAACAATTTTAAGGAAGTAGGTCTGCTTCAGTGTTGTGGCTGAGTTCAACAGGATGTTTCTGTGTGGTTGGAAGTCCGAGTTGCTCGAGGAGCTTTGGATTGGAAATTCTTTGGCATTGGTGTCAGCAGTGTAGCTTGGAGTGTTCTGTGGTCGGCAGAGTTTTCTGGCTTAGCAGTTTTCTGAAGATGGGGTTCAGAAGCAGTGGAGTAGAATCCATTTCTTCGATGGGTTGACTAGACCAGCATAAGCTGTTCTGATTGACAAAGAGGGAACAATTTTCTTTGGAATTAGATTGAGTTGATCGCAAAAGCGACTTGCGATAGTGAGTGTTCTGTTGGATTGTCGGAGATTTTTCTGAATATTTTCAGAGAAGTCAAGAATTTGTCTTCATCTAGAGATTCAGTGGTACCGGTGGTTCAACTAGTTGAAGGTTGGTTTCTTGAGATGGAGTTTGTTGAAGAAACTCAGGATTTGAGCAAATTCTGAATTTTCTCTTGGTTATCTGAGATCTTTTTGGTTTTGTCGTCTGGTTGTGTTTGTGTTCTTCATCAGCATTCTTTTCTACTCCAAATCAGAGTTGTGCAGCGGAAGCAGTTTTGGGGTGCATCTGTTTTTCTTTTTCGGATAGGAGAAGTTGTTTCCTTCTGATGGTTGTGAGTGGAGTTTGTTCTTGATCTTAATTGATCATGGAAGATTATTCTGGTTGATTGGGATTGGTCTATATTGTTTCTAGAGACATCAGCAAGGATTGAGCTAATCAGGTAGGAGGCAGGCGGTCGAGATAGTCCGAAGAGTTTTATGAATCTGAAGTCTGGTTTTGGATAAGTTCTCAGTTTTTGAGCTATAAATTTTGGTAAGGTTGGGTAAGCTAGCTCTGAGATGTTTTGGATTTCTTCTGTGTTCTGTTTTGGATTAGTGTTTGATTTCTGAATTGAATTGCCAGTTTGGACAACTGGAATTCGTTGTGTTTCACGTATCTCTGAGGGAGTACGTGTATAGCTATTTCTGGTTTTGGAATCAGCTGTTCTGGGAGATTTTGGTTGTTGAGTCAGACTTGTCTATAGTCTGATGTTTTGTTCAGTTATAGATATAGATGAGTAGGAGTTCTGTAGCTTAGTAGTGTTGATTGTTTGGGTTCTATAGAGCGAGTAACCCGGTGTTTACATGGGAAACTCGAGGAAACTCTATCCAGAATTTTGTCCGGATAGTTAATTTTGTTTGATTGGATGAATTGATTTCTATGGTTGTTAGCATATGTTTGATATATTCTTGGTTTTAAAATTTAAAATCTAAAATAGGTTATTAAATTACCTTTGTTTTAAATTTCGGGGACGAAATTCTTTTAAGGGGGAAGGAATGTGATATCCCGGAATTTTAGACAATATCAATTTAATAATCTTTATATAAAATTAAATTGATATTTACAATATTGATTAATAAAATATGTTTTGGTTTAATAATCTGAATAAATAAATATTTATTTGTGATTTGTCTTTTAAAATGCTAAAATAAATGTTCTAAATTATAATGTATATATATATATATATATTTGTATATACATTATAGTTTATCTTTGTTTGGAATTTAACTTACATGATAATAAATAAATAAATTTTTGTTTTTAAATTCTAATAAAATATTGAGTAATTAGGAAATTGTGTTATAAATTAATATTAAGCTTTTAAAAATCTATTTAATTTAATAACTTTATGGTTTGACAATATTTAAATAAATGTTAAATTGTTTAAAATTTAACTTAGCTTAATTTATATTTTTAGATAAAGGTTGATTTTATTTCTTTTTAAATGTTACTTGAATAAATATGATTTAGATATATTTTATATAAGTTTAAAATATAAGATAGCATATGATTTAAATTCATTTAAATATAAAAGTGATTATAATTTCTTTATAAATCATATAAAAATTTGTTAATTCTTATTTTAAGCCATATAAATAAATGTTCTATTTTTCATAAATATAAAAGGAATTAAAATAAGGAGATAGAGTCTTCATTTTTAAATTGAATAAATTGATTTTTTTTATTTTGATTTCCAAGAATTAATTTGAATTTAGGATTTTATTTTGAAACTCAAATTAATTGATTCTTTAAAACATTTGTGTAAGTTTTGATTTATTAATTGTTTTATTTACATTTACTTTTAATAGAAAATTCATATATATTCATATAAACATAAATTAAATTTAAGAAAACCTTTTATAAACATTTAAATATATAACTTAATTAAGCAAGACAAGTGTTAAGTATTTAACAAATCTAAGCAACATGTGTAAATTATAAATCAAGCAAAATGACAAGTGTCATTAAATCATTATTTTCTTTTATTTATTTTGTTAAATTTATTTCAGCCCTTAAAAAAAACATATTCTTTCCTTTCCTTATCTTTTTCTATCTTTCAAAATCAAATTCTAAGCTTCAAAAGAAAATCTGAAAATCCCTCAAAACATTCAGATCTGTAATGCACTCCTCAAAACTAAAATGTAAATCTCAAAAACCTGCATTGCAAACTTTGAAATCTGTAACTCCTCTCAAAAACTAAAATATGTAATTCACTTCAAAATTACAAATCATGTTTAAACCTGTAACAAGAACATCAACCTGCATTTTTCAACCTGGAAATTACTGCATAATCAAGAACTTGCATTTTTCATCTCTGGAAATTTCTGCAAAATGAAGTTTGCATGCATATAATCATTGGATAGGAAGCTAATGCATTGCAATTTCAAATTGGGAGTTATGCTCTGTCTTTCTGAAAATAAGGTGAGTAACATTATATATTTTTTCAACTCAGGATTTAATATGATTGCTTATTCTTGTGGTAATTAATGTAGTATATAAACATGCAAATGAAATCTGCTGTATGCATGTCTGTTCCATAATGATGTTCTCTGTTTTTTGAAGTTTTTCCAGTTGCCTGTTTAGGATTTAAATTCATATTCTCCTAAAATCAAACTGTTGTTACGATTTGGATTACAAACAAAAGCTGTTTGATTTGTTATGATCTAGTGTTTAAAAACTTGAATAAGCTAAACTTCATGCTTGGGTGCCTTTGAAATTATAAAACATCTGTAGTTGTCAAAATAAAATAAAAAAAAAACCAAACTTTTAATTTGAAAATTCAGTATTATAAACTGAATACAGAAGTTAAAACATGATTTTAGAAACAAGTATCATGATTTTTAGTTTGGGATTTTGGGAGCAGTTCTTTGAGGAACTGGAAAGTTGAATTTGGGTAATGCTATTAATTTTGGGATTGTGGGAGTTTGAAATTTATTTTGTTTGTTGTTGAGAGTTTAAGTATTTCAGAAAAATTATCAACTTAATGGATAATGTTTTGATTTAGCCGTGATAAAGGTTTTGGGGTTCTGTAACCCTAGTTCTTGACCATCTTCAATATTTGGATCGTTCTCTCACTCCGGTTGACCGAGTGTGGAATTGTTTTGAGAGGGTGTAGCTGTGACTAAGACAAGAGCATGGATGAAGTTTTGACTTGAATAATGGTCGGAGGGAAGAGAACACACTGTTGACAGGTGTGGTGTTTGGGGGCACTGTAGTTTCAGGTTTTAAAAAAAAAAAAAGCTGCTCTGTTGAATTTTGGGAAATGGATGATCACTGATGCTTAGGTGATCATGTTGGGTTTAAGGGTGGATGATGGAGGTGGGTGATCATCACTGATGATCGGAATTTGCCAAGGATTTTGTGCATGTGCACAGAGTCATTTTTGAAAGGGGTTTTGGTCTTCTGTAAGTTGTAGGGGAAGACTCGAGTAGCTTGAAGATATGACTCGAAGTTAAAGTAGAGATGACTCGATGTGAAATGGCATTTGACTCGGGTAGTTTAGTTGCAGGGTGGAATTTGTATCCTGTACTGTTTCAGGTTTCAAAATTTAAACTCAATTCAATCTAAAAAAAAAGGGCTAGGTAAGTTTAAATCTAAACTAAAGCAAGATTAAAAGATGAATTCAAGTAGATTTTGAATTTCAGGTTTTGAATAAACAAGATTTGCAGTTTTGTTCCTGTAGCCTGAATAGTTTCAGGTTTTGAATTTTAAAACCAAATTTAAAAATAGTAAAGCAAGTTTAAATATAAACTTAAAGTAAGATTTAAACTATGAATTCAAATAAATTTGAATTCTAGATTTTAATAAATTTGCAAAATAGAATAAAGTATTTAAATAAAATTTGAAACCTGCACAGTTTTGATATTGTGTGGTTTTTAATTATGAAAGTAAGTTTTTTTTTAAAACAAGATTTAAGTTCTAAGTTAAATCTGAATTTGAAATCCTGGATTCAAATTTGAATTTGAATCTGAAAGTTTCAAAGAGAAATTAGGTTGATAAATTCAAGTGATATATTTTTGTTTGAATATTTTAAGTATGTTTAAAAATGTGTTTTACAAATTCTGTAGTGATATTTAAAACAGGGTTTAATTTTAACCTTTGAATTTAAACCTGAAAACATGATTTGGACCTTGGTTGTAATATTAATAAAATTTGAAATTATAAGTTCAATATCATTGAATTATTTAAAGTATTTTAAATTTGTTAAATTTAAATAGGGGATAAGTTAAACTATTCTTTTAAAAAAATACTTTAAAGATAAGTGATCCATTAAAATGAAAATTTAAGAGTTTTTAAATATTTAAAATCTTGTTAAGTTTGATTTCATTTTAAATTTTTACTTAAAATGGAATTTAGAAAATTTAAAAGTAATTTGTTTTAGAATGACTTTAATAATGATAATTTAATCATTAATGAGATAAATGATTTCATTGTTTTGAAAACTTAATTATCTGATCAAGGTAATTAAGATTTTTAATTAATTAAATTAATTGATAATTAGGATATTAATTGAATAATTGAGGGTTATTTAATTAATTAAAAGTTTAAGTAAGTTAACTAAATGTGATTAAAGTATGATTTAGGAACTAATTTAAATAAGATTTGATTGATTTTTAAATTAGAAATTAATTAATGTGTTTCTTTAAATAAATTTAGAATTAATATTGATTAATTCAATTAATTACTTTGAAAAATAATTAGGGATTTGTTATGAGTTAATGAAGGTCATTAACTTAATATTATTTTATAATTAATTAATGTAATTAATTTTAATATTTAATTGGATAAATTAATTTAAGATAATCCTTGAATTGTTTAAGTATAATTACTTGATGAAAATAATTAAGAAATAATTATTAATTGTAATTAATTAATTTTATTTTGATTAATTAAGTTAATTAATTTAAATAATCATGGATTGATTTGAGAAGTAATTACAAATGTAATTAAAAATGGAAAATTTCTTAGGAAAGAAATTAAGGAAATAAATTACTAGATGTGATTTAATGGAGGAGTTTTGGAAATTAATTACTTTGTGTAATTAATATGTTGTATAATTACTTAAGTAAGTAATTAATAATTAATTACTTAATGTAATTAATTTAGGTTTTGATAATTAAGTTATTTGAGAATGGTTAAGAGAAGTAATTAATTTAAGTTAATTACTTAATGTGATTAATCAAGTATGATTAACCAATGGATATAATTGATAATTAATTTAATGGAGTTATTTAAAATAATTTGAGATCATTAATTTATATAATTATTGATATGATTAAGGATTGATTAATTAAGAAAATTAATCAATGAAAGTATTAGTTAATTAATTAAGGATTAATTAATGAAGTAATTACAGGTTAATTACAGGGATTGGTTTGGATTAATTAAATTGTGAAATTAATTAGAGATTAATTACTTGAATGTAAATAAAGAATAATTAATCAAGATGATTAATTAGGGTAATTTGTTAAGAATAATTAATTGATGTGTAAGCAAGATTTATTTGGATAAGTAATTAATTTAATTTATTTTAAATTAATTTAAGGAAGAAGTAATTAATTTAATTCATTTTAAATTAATTATAGATTGATTGATAAGTAATTGCTTATGAATAATGGTTGATATTTATTACCCTGAATGGTTGGAATCTCAGTTATGAGATAAATGTTATTGTGTGATTTGGATGCTATGGTTGCATTGAGTTGATAATAGGAGTTATCTATTTAAGTTGATAATATAAATTATCTGATGTGACGATAATATTGATTATCTATTATGATGTTAAGAATTATCTATCTGTGTGTATATAGATAATATTGAATTGAATTGTTTTAAACTTTAAAACAACTTGGCCCTAAAAGACAAGTTTTGGATTTCGATGAGACCGGGATCGGGTTTCCATATTTGGATATCCGAAAACCACATCGATTCCAAATAACGTTAGGTCGTGAATCCAAATGGAGCTTTGTGAAGACTTGGGGTGTAAGGGCTATACGTCAGTATAACTCTGTGGGTGATTCCGTAATGAGTTGACGGAATAGTGCTTATAGATTCGAGATGGTGGTTTAGAGTGCAAGGGTTATTGTCGTTAACTCTGAGGGTGATTCCAAAATGAGTGTAACGAGATAATGCCTTCGGTTTCGTTCGAACCCGGAACGAACTTGTATGGATTGAATGCTTTCAGAACATCGTCAGGTGGACGATGAGCATTCTAAGTGATATGTCTTATAAAGGTAATCGTAACCTCAAGCCTCATCAACCAGGAATGGCTAAAACAGGGGAGGTGCAGCAAGGCTTCGTAGGTAGCTCCCACTGGAGAGAAAGATTTACCCCTGTCTAGAAGTCCCTTTATATTCGGTTGTGTGGGGCAGTTGATTGCAACAACTGCCGGGGTTGTCTTGTTCGGGACTGTTCAGTAAGGAATGGTCCCGCTCTTGTGTTGCAGGGGAGTTAGGGTGGCTCCTCGGTACGGTGATCTAGGCCACGTACTGTGACGGGCGGTACCCAGTAGCCCTGCCATTGTATGGAATCCACAATCCAATAAGTGCCAACTGTTTTGATTGTATTACCCACTTTTGTGACTAGTAGCTGGAATTTAATAGATGTAACAATTTTGGCTATTTCTTATTTACTTGAAAAACCTAGACACTATTATAATATCATCAGATTTCCTATCAAATATTTTGGTTAGCGTAAGGTAAAAACTTTTCCATGTTTAAGTGTGGGAAGTCTTACGTGATACCTTTCTTTTCCAAGGTTTTTAAAAGTTAAGCAACCTTAACCTGTTACTCACACCAAACCCATGTCTGACCCGGAGTTTATTTTTGTTTTTCACAAACTCTTGTGTACTCAAATTTTTACGAGTAGCCAAGGGATTCAGGTTAGCTTTGACGTATAATGGAGGAGCAATGGAGCAGGAGGCTTCTGCGTTGTAGATATATTGTTCCGCTGTGTGTTCTATGTGTTGTGTTTGTATTGAGTTGTAAATACTAGACAGGTGTTTATAACTATCTAGTATATGTGATGTGTATACTGTGTATCTCTGTTTGGTATTGCATATTATGTAAATACTTATGTTATTAATATAATTTATTCGTTCCGCTGTTGAGATTCTCGTGTTGTTTCTTCTTTCTCTTCTTTCTTTTCTCTTTCTATCCCTTTCTTCCTTAATTCATGATGCGTCTTTCTGGGTAGTGGAAGACGGGTCGTGACAACACCACTAAGCCGAAATAAAGGGACATCTAGACGGGGATAAATATTGCTCTCAAATGGGGGCTACCCACGAAGCCTTGCTGCACCTCACCTGTTTTAGCCATTCCCGGTTGATGAGGCTTGAGGCTACGATTACCTTTATAGGACATATCACTTAGAATGCTCATCGTCCACCTGACGATGTTCTGAAAGCGTTCAATCCATACAAGTTCGTTCCGGGTTCGAACGAAACTGAAGGCATTATCTCGTTACACTCATTTTGGAATCACCCTCAGAGTTAATGACAATAACCCTTGCACTCTGAATCTTCATCTTCACTTCAAATTCACGACCTAACGTTAATTTGGATCGATGTGGTTTTCGGATATCCAAATATAGAAACCCGATCCCGGTCTCATCGAAATCCAAAACGTGTCTTTTAAGGCCAAGTTGTTTTAGAGTTTAAAACAATTCAATTCATTATCATATACACACAGATAGATAATTCACAACACAATAGATAATTAACATTATCATCAACAGATAATTCATATCATAATCAGATAATCCATATTATCATCCAAAAGCAACCAATGCATCCATATCACATACATTTCCCATCTTATAGCTGAGATTACAAACCATACCAGGCAACCAATACCAATCATCAAACATAAGTAATGATCTAATGATCACACCATTTATAATTAATTTAAAATGAATTAAATTAATTACTTAATTTCTAATTAATTTAAAATGAATTAAATTAATTACTTCATCATTAAAATCATGCTTAACTTAACCATCAATTGATTACAAATCAATTTATAAATCATCATCTCATTATTCTTCCAATTAATCATTTCAGATTAACAATTCCCTAATTATAATAAGTAATTAGATTATAAGTTAATTACACAAGTTAATTACTTAACCAATTAATTAACTAAAGTTAATTACATAAATCATTTATTCATTTATAATTATTCCTTTATTAATCAATTCCAAATTACATCATTAATTAATTTATTATTGATTTCTGATTACATTTAATCAATCTCTATATAAATTAATTACATAAGTAATTAATCTTCAATTTAAACCATATATATATTGATCACCCATGATTAATAATCATTCAGTAATTAACTACTTTAATTACTCATCCCATAAATTAATTACTCTTCATTCATTATCTAAATTAATCCCTTGATTAATTTCAAAGTAATTTAAATCTAAATTACTTCTATAATAAATATCTTTAGTTACATCCATTAATTATTTAATTAATTACTTTCCTAAGTAATTACAATTTCATTAATTACATCAAGTAATTATTCATCAATCCACAATTGTTTAAATTAATTAAACTTAATTAATCTAAACTAATCACATTAATCAAATTAATTACACTAAGTAATTAATTTATTAATTACTTTCATTAAGTAATTAAACTTAAACAAATGATTGTTATTAATTAATTAATTTAATTAATTATCAAAAATTAATCACATCAATTAATTGTTAAATATTCTTCAGTTAATGACCTTCATTAACATTTCTTAATTACTTCATTAAGAGTTAACTTATACAAATCATTATTAATTATCAATTAATTAATATTTAATTATAATTTAATTAATCTCTAATTATTAATTAATTAAGTGTTAATTAAAATCTTAATTTTCCTTAATCACTTGATTAAATAAATCTTAATCATTAATTAAAATTTAATTAACCATCCTTAATTATAGATTAATTAACCTTAATTAATTAACCTCAAGTCTTGATTAATTAACTTAAAAATTATTAATTACTTAATTAAACATCCACATTACTCATTAATTAAATAATTAATATTCCATTTAAATTAATTTAGTAATTTAAATGAAACCAATTTCTTAAGTTCTAAATTAAGAAACATTCTCCTTGTATAAAGTATTTTTTTTAAACAAATTTATTTCAAACAAATTCAATTTAAAATTTTCCTTTTAAATTTCAAACTGAAATACAATTTAAATCTTCATTTTTAAATTCAAATTATTAAACCTTTTCTAAAATAGTTAAAACAAATTTAAATTTAAAAACTTATTTAATTTTTAAAACTAACATTAAAATCAAATTTCAGGTTTTAAAAACTGGATTTAAACTTATTTTAAACTTTATTTCATAAATTAAAACTTATAGTTTTAAATTCGAAACCAATGTCCCTTTATACTTTTAAAAGTTTAAAATCTAAATTTAACTTTCCAGATTTAAATTAAATTCAAACTTAGATTCATCTACTTGAGCTTCATATTTCTGTTTTCAGATTTTAAACTTTGTTTTAAATTTTCAGTAGCATTTTAAAATTTCACTTGGAATTTAAAAACAGAAAAATAGTTTTCTGTTTTGGTTTAAAACTTCTTAAACTTCCTAAATTCAAAATATTTCAAACTACAAGATTTAAATTATTGAATTGATATTTAAATTTCAGGTTTTTAAAAAAAATCCCAGTTTGAACTTCAACTTACAATATTAAACATTACTTTTAAATTTAAATAAAAACAGAAAACAGTTTCTGTTCTGGTTTAAAATCAAATTAGAATTTAAAATAATTTCAAATTTATTTCAAAGATCCAAAATTTAAACTTATTGAATTCAAATTCAATTCCTAGTTCAACTTAGTTTTAGATTTTTGTTTGCAATTTAAACTTGCTTTTAAACAGAAAAGTAAAACAGGTTTCTGTTTAAATTTCTAAAACATGAAACAATCAGGTAACTCGAGCAAAGCTAAAAATTACTTCGAGTCAAAAGTCCTTCTGCTTCGAGCCATAACTCAATTCACCTGATATCATCACGAGGTCAAAAACCCTGTAACCAAAAAAAATATCACCAACATCACCATAACCACCTTGCTCCTATGCACCTGCACACCGTCTCCGGCCATCACTGGCCATCCATACGACCATCCCACTATCAACAATCAGTGATTCAGGCCAAACAAACATCCATTCTGTCATTACTTGCTCGAATTCGAAATCCAGACCAAATATTCAAACCTGGAAACAGTCAGACAACAAACCCATCCAATCCTGTCAACGGCGATTCCTCCCATGTCCGATCACCATCGCCACTCAAACTTCGACGACGACTTCAACAAACCACCAACCTCCATTCCCTAAATCCCCAAGTCACTCGATCCACCGAGAAGATCGAATTCATGCAAAATATATAACCCAGATAAAACTAGGGTTCATAACTGAAAATCCCAAATTACAACATTACAAATGAATTCCAATTCAAACTAAAAAATTTCCCAATATCACTTATTGTCACACTATTACTAAAAGAAATTTCAAACCAATCGATCATCAAAATCAACAGAGCTCACCCAAATTATAAAATACAGAAAGGTTTAAACTGCTCTCAGTATATGGTATTAAAAATTTAAATTCTTCTTTTAAAAATCAGAATTTTGGAAGTAGTTTTGATTCCTAATCCTGAAACATTGATTTATGATACATGAATTTTCCATTTTTACAGAATTTAGCTGTGTTGTTTATGTTTCCAGACAACACAAAACTATACAACTTATAAAATCTTTTAAATTTTATTTTATCATGAAATAAACAAATTTCATTCAATGATAAAACATAATAGCAACCGGATCAAGGGAAAAGAACTATTTATCGATTTTAACTTAAACTGTAACAGTCAAAACCTTGGATAATCAAACATGCCTCACACCCATATATACACAGGCAATTTCAAAGGCATATACAAATTTAAACTTGTTGGATAAACTAGCATGCAATCCCTACTTAATTTATTTTTAAATTGGGAGTTACTCACCTGAATTAAAATGCAGACAGAACTTTGATTTTGAAAGCTTCCAAATTTCCTTTTTAAATCCTGCTTGAACTTCCTATGCCAATGTTTGAATGCCTTTAAACTTGAGCTTCAATTGTTTGATGCTTTTAAACTTGTTTTAACAAAATGCTTCCAGATTTAAAGAATTGAATGCCTATTTGCTCCTTAATCCACAACCATGCAGGCATGCTTCAGTAAACAAGAACATGCAGGCCCTTTTGTTTTCAAATTTAAGAAAACAAAATGCAGGATTCTTGCTTGATTGGAATGCAGATTTTACGTGCAGGTTTGAGGAGATGAACTTTGCAGATTTTACCATTTGTTTTGAAAATGAACTTTGAGTTAGAAAATGGTTACTGATTTTAGATAGTTTGTTTTCAAGATTTCCAGATTTCTTTGTTTAGAATGAAAAATGAGAAAGAGGAAAAGAAATGAGTGAATGCAAGTTTATATAGCTTGTTTATGATTTATTTAAATCAAGGAAAAATTAAAATTAAACATTGACACTTGTCTTAAGCTATTAACACTTGTAAATATCTTGCTTCAACACTTAACACATGTTAACTCATGTCCTAAATTGCTTACACATGTCTTTTTAAATTTTTTGTTATTTTAATTAAGTGTTAAAGAAAATTAAACTTAATTAATTAGTTTCTGTAACACCTAGTTATGTATATAATTAATTTCTAAAGAATGAAGCAAAGTGTTATTATAAATAAAACAATATACAAATAAATCATTTGACAAAGATACTTTTAAACAATTAAAATAAATTTATAAAAGAGGTTGTAACTTAAATGAATACATGTTTCATATTTTAAATTATATTTTAAATTTCATATTAAATTAACAAATCACATTTTATAAATCAATATTTTAAAAAAAATAACACAAACATTTTTGTAACTTATTTTAATATTCAACTTATGTTAAAAATATAATTTAAACAAATAAAACATTTATTTTCTATATTAAAAATCATATAGTTATTTTATTAAATATTTTTGAAAAGCTTAAATCAAAAATAAATCTCAATTCCTAATTTCAAAATATTAAAATTATGCTATACTAATTTAATTAAAAACAACTAATCTATATAAATATACATATACATTTTATAAAAAGAAAACAATTTATTAACTTATTAAAAATAAATTCACAAATTAAATATTTATTAAAGAAGATTATTGAATCAATTCAATTTATCAACAAAAATTATCATATTAATTTAAATTTTAGACACAGATTATTAAATTTATATTGCCATAAATTCCGGGATATTGCAATTTGCCTTTAAACGGCATTTGAATTTCGATGCGACCGGGGGTCGGATTCCAATTGGATCCGAAAACCACATCGAACGTTTGTGATTGTGATAGATCTTTTATTTAAAAGATCAAAGTGGAAATTGTTGTGATTTGTTTGAAATCTGAATGAACACTTATTTTTAAAATAAGCGCTCGTTATTCGGATTAGCCAGCAGATGACATTTGTGTTGTATAACCCATTTCGAATAATGATACGACGAATGGGATTGCATTTGAAGATCGGTGGTGAAGACCGGGTATTGCGAGAATGATAGGATGACCTATCGATTGTCTCTGCGCTGAGTAGCTACGGTATAGAGATTCCCTAAGTGATGGGAAGTCCGATCGGAATTATGAATAACCTGATTGCAAGGACTTCTTCGGAAGTGCCTTCGGTTCTGTTCGAACCCAGAACAGACTTGTATGGATGAATGTCTGACGTTACAAATTGAGATGTAAAGCTGGTTTCTATCAAATACATTTCTGTTGGTGGGGGAGAATTTATTCTCTTAGCTTAACACCCTTCTCTGAGACGTACGAGCTCAGAGGTTATGTAGTTGATGTTACTAGTGATACATTCCCAATTTGGTAATGTGGCATACGAAGTACTGCGGATCATTTGTTGATCGAAGCATGGATTTCGTGAAAAGCGTAGCTTTGTGAACGAGGCTTCGTCGAGCCTCACAACTCGAAAATGGTCCAAACAGGACTGTTGCGACAAGGTTTTTTAGGGGTCGCGCCCCTAGGGTATGTCCATTTTCTTTTGGATAAGAGGTGATGTCATGATATGGAGCCCGGATATTTTACCTATGTTGATGCTACAAATTATTATACTTTGTGGTTGTTGCTTTATGGTTGAGGATCCTCGGATAAAGGTAGGTAACGACCGGGGATGGCATACTTTTTTTTGTGTGGAGTTATCAAGTTACAGCTTCATTGCACCTAGAAGCGTGTGGTAACTCGGCCTTGTGTTGGCAGAGAGCTGGTTAAGTTCTCGGGGCGTCCCTCCAGAGGCGTACCCATTTCGATGTAGGAAGTTCCTTTGCCTGTTCATTTGTTGGAAATCCAAATAAACCAATACGTTCCCTGTACGGTTTTAGTTGTATAACCTGCCATGGAATGTGGCGGTAACCTGCTATTGAACATGGTAGCTATAGTAGGCATACGATGAAATGTTGTATGCTGGCTAAGATTAATATTATACTTTAGAAATGTTTTCTACACTATGCACTAAAAATAATAATATCCAAAGATTTTGCATATTAAGCATTTTTGACTGTCATACGGAGAAATCTCCTCCTAGTGTGCGTTTGCATTGTGTGTGTGGCGGGAGGCCTTATGGTAGTTTCATTTCCAAAAGCATAGCGGATTTCTTTTTATTTTCTTTGTGAAAATAACTGTTTTAAAGATCTCACACCAGTCCCATGAATGACATAGAGTTTATTGTTCCCTTTCTAAACTCTGGGTTCCCATAATTTTCCACACGGACAGTCTAGAGTCAGGTTAGCAGTTATTCAGGAGCAAAATCAAGAAGGTGCTGTGAAAATCAGGAGTTGGAGCAAGATGGCGAGGCGTATCACTTATATATGTAATATTTCTTTCCGCTATTTGTTGCTGTACACTCTGATAATGTAACGTGATGTAATGTAATAACTGATATAGTGATTCTGTTTAAAAATATTTAGTTATCCTTTATATTTGTTCTGCTGCGATATGTGAGATTCTGTTATTGTTCCGTCCTTCTTCTTCTACCACTTTCTTCTTAAACCCTAATGGTTCGGTTTTCCGACGTTCGATTGCTCGGCATTTGGTATAGTGGATGTAATAATGTCGATTTTCGAAAGTCGAAAAATCGGGTCGTTACAACTTTGGTATCAGAGCATTTGGTTAAGCGATAACCTTGGCTCTGTTGGGTGATACTCATTAGAGATAGAGTCAGCAGTACTCTAGAATAAGTTTGAGTGTAATAATATATATGAGGATGTATTTGTTAGTGAATATAAAATTGTTTTATATTGTGTTGACTTATCGGTTGATTCTTTATAGATTCTGGTCGGTGCAGTTTGGCCAACTGTATCGATAGGGGTTTCTAAATCGTAAACAAGATAAACCAACATGGTATTGTTTTTAAAATAGGGTAAATGAGATAATTTTACTCAAAACTATTTTCGTATATAAAAGAAATAAAATTTCTGTGAATTATTATAATATATGGTTGCTTGGTTGTTAGGAAGCGATAATATTAGATTATTATCATCGTTGTATATGAAATTGAAATCAAAAGCTAAGAAAATAAAAATATATACAAATGAGATTTGTAAATGTAAATTGTAAGTGTCATTTATAATTTGTAATAAAATTCATTAATGGAATGAAATTGGTAACGTGAATTTATAAATGAGTTTTATAAATTGAAATGAGATGCCAGAGAAATTTTTGGAATACAGATAAAGGATTTGGATTGAAATTTCAAAAGATTAAATTTCTCTAAAATGTTACGATATATAAATAAGTTTGATAACTCATAAAAATATTTGAAATTTGATTCGAATAAGATTTAAATTGAAAAGGGGTAAATAAAAGTAAGTGCGGAATGAATTTGTAAATGAACAAATGAGTTAACATTTGTAAGTAAATGGATTGGAATTGAAAGGTGGAATGATATTTGATTTGAATCAAATTGAAAAAAAAATCCAAACTTAGGAAAAATAAAATGGATTGAATTCAAGTACACTAATATGATAATTACATAATTCATGAAATAGGAAAGTTGAATTAGTTAAATTAGAACTTGAATTGTGAGTTAAATGAAAATGGTTTGAATTTGCAGATTAATTCAAGTAAGTAGAAATAAATTGAAAAATTTCCTTGTTATTGATAAAATAAATTTAAGACGAATTAAGAACGGAAATTTAAAATGGATAAGTGAATAAAACTAATTTAATTAAAATTTGTAAATGTAATGGATTTGATAAATGAAAATCAAATCAAAGATTTAAATTGGGAAGTGTTACAAGAAAAAAAATTTGAGTTTTGAATTGAAATAACTTAAGCAAATATTGGATCAAATGGAGCTAAATGTTAATAAAGGAATTAAAATTAGTTAGTGAAACTAATTAAAAGAATGACAAATTTAATATGGTATAAAATGAATTGAATTCAATATTTATAAATGAAACGTAAAATGAATTCATATGGAATTTGGAATCCAGTTTAAATATAAGTGGTTATAAACCAAAGTGGTGAATTGGAAATAAATATAAGAAGTATATAGAATAATTATGTTGAACTTAAGAAATAAATGGTAAAATTCTTAAGTAAAATTTAGAGTTGGGAAATATTCTAAATTAATAAATGGAGGATAAACTGGAAATTGTGAAATGGTTTTAATTGAAATGAATGTGAATATGGAATGCAAAATGAATTGAACGGAATAAATTGGAAATGAAATAAAATAAAGTGTAAATTGAGTTTGTATCAATTTAAATTAGTTATAAACTAGAATGGATATTCTATTTAGTGAATATCGTCGAAATTTGCATAGAAATGGTTGTCATTTGATGCAAACGAGATTGCATAAAATCCTATGAGTTAAATAAAGCCAATAAAATTGATTGTTTGAATCAATTGAAATGGATATGAGTCGTTTCGGTTAAAAATGAATTTAAAAAAATGTGTTGTACGCCATTGAAATTGAATGGAAATTTTGTGTGATTTAGTTGTAAGCAACCAAAATTTGTATTGAAACCTTATAAATTGCTTATGGTAATTATTTCGAGTGCATTGCTTATGAAAACTATGTGTTCACTATTGAAAATAAGTGAAATGTAAATGAATTTCTTATGTATGTCACTTACGTGTTTAAATTGAGTAAGTACAGGTACAGGAGGGTCGTTTGGCTGGATTTGGTTGCGCAAAATGCTAATAAATAAGCCGTGTTTCTTAAAAATGCTAAATAAGGTACGCCTTTGCAATAAAAATAGGAAATATGAACTGTTTTTGTTTTTCCGACCGGGTGGGTAGATGTATATATGTTTATATCTCTTTGTCAAATTGCAAAAGCTCCTCCGTACAAAGGAGACTCTGTCAAAATTTTCTGAAAATTTTGAGAGTTAGAAATTTTTGAAAAATTTTTGTTAGCGACAAACGATTTCAAATTGAAAATTGAAGTAAATTAGTGAATGAAACTAATTTAAAATAATAATATGAATCAGTTATAATTGAAAGGTAAAATTCAATATTCAAAGTTGAAGATAAATTGAATACATATGGTAATGGGAAAACTAATTTGAATAGAAGTAGATATGAAACTTCTGTGAGGAAATGTATAAAATGATATTTGAATGTTGTAATTGGAATTATGAATATCAGAATATACAGGTGTGTACAGGGAAATGGAATTGGATTTTGATTTTAAAGATAAAATTTGAATTGCTCGACAAAAAGGTATGTATTTCAATTTCAATATGAAATTTAGTGATTTTCTTGTCTAGCCACTTGGCTTTTCGTTTTCTTTTGGAATTTGAGGGCCTGTGGTGCCATTTTGTAGTTATACCGAGCTAGCCGTGCAAAGGAGACGCTGGCGAAATTTTTTGAAAATGTAGGGTGTTAGAAAATTTTTGAGAAATTTTGAAAGTTCAAAAATTTGAATTTGAATTTAAATTTGAATTATCAAGAGAACAAAGTTGTTTGGAAACTGTGAAGATTTTGCAAAGCTAGTTAAAATAATATGGGATCTTTGATAAAAAGATTTGCTTTGGAAAGTTGATAAAACTATTTGGTTTGGAAAATATTAAATGGATTAAGGATCGATCTTCTTAACTTGTAACTTCGGGACGAAATTCTTTTAAGGGGGGATGGATGTGACGACCCAGAAAATTTGACATTTGAAATTAAAATATTAGGTTGAATTTTCTATATTTGGAAGTTGATTTAACTTGAATTTTAGAATTAACTATGAATTTGGCGACTTAATTATTGAATTTAAATTATTGAAGTTGGATAAAAAATTGAATCTTTAGTTTTAAGCTGATTAAAAATATTTCAAAGGCTTGTAAAATTCATGTTGATGATACCGAAGATAACAGAAGCTTCAGAATTGAATTTGAAAGTGATTTGTTTAGTTTTGAAATTTTACAGTTTAAATCGATATTTAAAAAATAGCCTTTCAGGGCATAGTCTCGGAATTCGACGAGACCAGTTCCATTGGCTCCGTAATAGTTAGTTATTATCAGATTTCAATTTTCGTAGCAATTGGAGCTGTCGTTTAACCCAGGCAGCTCAAAATGCATAGAAACTATTTTTAATCAATTCAATTTAAAATTGATTGTTTACTTTCGTGACTTGCGTATATGATCAAATTAGCCTCCGTAACACATCCCATTGTGTTCGGAAGGAGGATAAAACCTTATAAACGCCTAGCGGCACGCCTTGTTAGGAGTTCACGATTTTAGGCAATGTGAATCGAGACAATTTGAATTTAAATTAAAATATATATTTATATATCTAAAGTCAATAACTGAGATTCCTTTCAACTCAGCCATCCTATTATTGAGCAAGCCGACCTACTCTCTGCTTATTCACGTACGATGTCTTCCCTCAGAAGCTAATGCTTGCATTATTAAACCCGAGCTTCTTCGTTTATGATATCTCGTTCAAACAGAAAGGAAAAAATCAAATCAAATGGTTAAAGAAGAAAAAACACAGCCAACAAAAAATAAAAAAAAATGGCTGTCGCATTTTCTTCACCCGAAATAAAAAAAGAGTAAAGAGTGGGAAAGCGTGCGCGCGTGCTCGCGCGTGCGAATGGGAGGTCGTGTCGATCGGCGGCGATTCACAAGCTCGCGATTAAGGGTATCGGCCGCGATTTTTTTCAAGGTGATTTGGGGTTCGTGCGACGGCCTACAAGGCCACGGGGCGGCAACGCGTATGGAGGCTCGCGCAAGGTTGAGGCCGAGATAGGGGTTTCAAGGCGGTGGCTCGGCGATCTGGATATCGCAAATGGCGTTCGTGCAATGGAATTTTAGGATCCTCGGCATGGAACTCGAGTTCGAATTGCAAAAAGGGGTTTCGAATCTGGGGATAGGCGATTCACGTTCAGGCGAAGCTTTGGGCAAGGGTTGCAGTTCACGATTGGAGTAGGAGGGTCTCGTGGGTGTTGGGTGTTGCAGTAAGGTATTAAACATATATTTATTGAATTTTATATATTTTTTGTCTGTAAATATGAGTTAGAAAAACATGCAGTAGATAAATTTTGTTTTGAATATTGGGCTAAACAGTGAAGAATAAAACAGTAAATGAAGTTATATTTAGTTTTAAGGTTTGAAAAACAAAAAATTATTTCTACAGATAATTTTAAAAATAAAAATGTTTCTAATATATAAAAGCTTGAAACAGAAATAGATTTGTATGTATAAGATCCTGGAAACTAAATAGGAATTTTAAATGTTTAAGTAGTTATATAAAATCAAAACCAATATAGTTATTTTGATAAGTGTGTATATACGGTTTCAAAAGAAAGTATTTTTTAAAAAAAAAATTAAAAAATTTAATTTTTGAGTTAAATCAAATCATTAGTAATTAAATTTAGTAAATGGAAAATTAATCGTTCAATTTTTTTCCGAATATTAGTAAGTTGTATAAATTGATTGTACAAGGTCAAAAATATGGAGACTAATTTGTTAACAAACTTAAATAACGATTTTGTTGCTAAAAAAATATTTATTTAAAGGAAAATAAGTTAAAATAAATTTATTAAATGGCAATTGAATTGCTCAAATATTCTTATATTAATAAAACCTTATAATATTGTTACATGGTCTTAAATCGTGAAGGAATGACTGGAATGGAAATGGATTGCAAACAGCAAAATAAAAGGTGAGATCTTCTCACTCAAACAAAGGGTTTTGTTTAATTTTAAATAGTTAAATTTAAAATTTTTGATTGTGTGTTTGGATGATGGTTGTTATTATTTGTTTTGAAATAGACCCTATGCGCCGCATAATAGCGATAATATTTTATAAATCCCATATACCGCGATATTCCACTTCGAAGTGGAATTGGTATTTAAATTGTTGTGCTAACGTCTGTGGATACAGGAAAACAGGTTGGAAGGATCCAACTGGATTCCTCAAACATTTGAATTTGTTTCATATGTCGTATGTTGATTATTTATAATCTCTGTGTAATTATATTTGTGATTGAATTTGTTGAAGGCTATAGTTTAGCCGAATATATTTTTGGTATCGTTGGATACCGGAAATAAATAAAAAATTGGATTTTTGAAAATTCAAGTTGGAAGTTTATAGCGAACTTTATTTTTGAGAATTGGATAAATTTAAAAGGAGGAATTTTAAAAGGATAAAGTTTTATTTTTAATCCTATTGAATAAAATTCCAAAATATGAGGAAAAGGCTTAGTAAATGGATTTCGGGTAATATTATTCAAAGGTTGAAGAATTTATTTAAAATACGGATTTTAAATATTTGAAAGAGATAAAGGAATCTATTTCAAAAAAGGAGATAAATTTAGAAATTAAATTAGGGATTTAATTTGGAGTTGAAATAAATTTTGAAATCGGTTTGGAAAATTGACTTGGTATTTGAAAATAAATCCTTGGGAAACCAACTTGTTATTAATTTGGTGTTTGAAGCAATTTTGGAAATCAAATTGGAATTGATTTGGCAATTGAAATAAATTTTGGAAATCAATATGAAGATCGATTTGGTGTTCGAAAGGAAATTGATTTCGTGTTTTGAAAATATATTTAGAAATCATTTTTGAATTTGATTTGGTATTTGAAAGTGAATGTTGGAAGATCGATTTAAAATCGTATATCAGTTGATATTTAGAAATGTAAATTCGCAATGGAAATTTATAGGGGAAAGGGAAATTGATTTTAAAATAAACATTGGTTTATTTTTAAAGTATGGAAAAGATACGAAACTTGTTTCAAAGGATGGGAAATCGATTTAAAATTTGATTTTCAAAGTGATGATGTAACAAACGGGAATTTTCGACTTTCGAAAATTCGACATCGATACTCACTTTATCGACTGCCGAGAAATCGAAGGCCAGAAAACCCGAAATGTTATGGTTTTAAGAAAAAGAATTTAAGAAAAGAGAAGAGAAAAAGATAGAAAATAGGGAGGAGAGAAGATAGAATAGAAAATTTTAAAATAGAAGAAAAAGAGAATAGAAAATGGAACGGAACAGAAAACAACAGAACAACATCAGAATCTCACAATTCGCAGCGGAACAACATATAATAATAATTGAATAATCTTTAAACAAAGAACTATATCAGTTATTACATTTTATACTTTACATCATATCATCATCAGAGTGTACAACAACAAACAATGCAGCGGAAAAAGAAATACTATATAAACTAGTAATACGCCATGCCATCCAGCTTGCCTCCAGCAACTCCTGAATTTCAGAATATCTTGATAAACCTTAACTCTTGACTGCCCGTGTGGAAATTGGTGGGCACCCAGAGTTTAGGAAGGAAAACAATAAACTCCAAGTCAGTCATGTGACTGGTGTGAGAACTCAAAACAGTTTATTTATCTTTAAAATCAAAATAGAGGAATATTTTTAAAGTCAATTCGCAATGCTTTTAAAAATGAGACTACCATAAGGCCTCCCGCACACACACACAATGCAAACGCAGAATCGGAGGAGATTTCTCCTTATGATAGTCAAAGATGCTTGATACGCATTAAAAGAACATTTGATATTATTACTAGTGCATAGTGTAGAAAATTATTTCGAAAGTAGAATATAAATCTTAGCCAGCATAGACATTTCGAACTATGCCTACTATAGCTACCATCCAAACAGTGGTGACCACCATAAGTGAATGATACGTTCTACAACTAAAACCGTACAAGTTTCGTATTGGGAATTGGATTTCCAACAAATGGTCAGGCCAAGGAACTTCCCATTGCCACATGAGAATGCCTCTGGAAAGACATCCCCGAGAACCAAACCGGAACTCTGCCAACACAAGGCCGGGTTACCCCTAACTGGGTAACTACTGACACGAGCACGCCATTCCCCGATCGTAAACGACCTTTCTCACGGGATCCCGATAGCCAACAACCACAAAGTAATAAATTCGCAGTAACCACATAGGTTAAATATCTGGGCTCCATACCATGATACAACCTCTATCCAGAAGGAAATGTACATACCCTAAAGGGTGCTACCCCTCATAACTTTGCTGCTTCTTTCCTGTTTTGACCATTTCCGGGGTGTGAGGTTCGACGAAGTCACGTCCACAAAAACATACTTTATACAAAAGCCATGCTTTGGGTCAACAAATGATCAACACAATGATCACAAAGATAGACGATCAAATAAACGATCCTATCACAATAATCAACACAATGATCATTTACAGCAACACTCAGCATGTCACATTACCAAATTGGGAATATATCGCTGATAACTTCAACTATATAACCTCTGAGCTCGTACGTCTTAGAGAAGGGTGTTAAGCTAAAAGAATAAATTCTCCGCCACCAACAGAAATATATTTGAAAGAAAT
This sequence comes from Allium cepa, assembly GCA_030765085.1. Classification (NCBI taxonomy): domain Eukaryota; kingdom Viridiplantae; phylum Streptophyta; class Magnoliopsida; order Asparagales; family Amaryllidaceae; genus Allium; species Allium cepa. The sequence goes on from CM060944.1 coordinate 396,816,629, forward strand.
CGGCTTTACATCTCAACTTGTAATGTCAGACACACAATCCATACAAGTCTGTTCCGGGCTCGAACAGAACCGAAGGCACTTACAAAGAAGTCCTTGCAATCCGAATAATCTCTAATCACGTTCGGATTTCCCATCACATATGGAGATCTCAATACCAGGGATCAGCCAGTGCAGAGACAATCAACAAGAAACCCTTTCGCTTTCGAAAATATCCGGTCTTCAACACCGATCTTCGAATGCAATTCATAACGACGTATCACATATTCGGAATGGGTTATACGACCCCAAGGTCCTTTCCCGGTTAACCCGAATAGTGAGCGCTTATTTTAAAAAAAGCAAGTGTGGCATCCAATTTCAAACAAATCACAACAAATACCTATTTAAAGGTAAATATTGATAGTCGGTTATTGAACTATCAATAGATATGCCAACATCACCAGATTCCAAATAATTTTCCAAATCATTTATTTTCCAAAAATATCTTTAGAAGATATAACATAATTTTCATTCTTTAAAAATAAATCAATATTTATTTTTAAACTCATTTTCCAAATTCCATTTATAAATTCCATATTGAATTTATATTTCCAAAAATGTTTCCATGAGTATACGATTTCCATTCGAATTCTAATATTCATTTTCAATTTATCTTCAAAAAGATAAATTCCAAATATTCACTTAATATTGGAAAAGCATTTCTATACTTATTTATTTATAAGTAATTCACAAGCCTTTTTATTTTCTATGCTTAGAAAATATTTAATATACTCTAATTGAAATTAAGTATATATTTCATTCTTTAAGGAAATCATTCACTTAACCATATTTATTTGGGCCAAAACGAATGTTGCGTAAAACATCGTTACGACAACCCAAAATCACTAGTATAGGGATTCGAAATTAAAATAGATATATAAACCCCAATACTATACAAAACATTTCCTTTCGGAAAATCATCTATTATAACAACAGTGTTATAATCTACCATTTCCTTCTATTTCTCGAAAACGTCTATTTCAACAATGAATGTTGAAATCTATGGTTTCGAATCTCAATACATTTTAAAACATCTTTAGATCGTTTTAATTCTATTTAAAACACCACATCTAAAATAATTTCTTTAACAAAATATTCACTATTCAAAAACGTGAATATACTTGTTAATAAATTTCATCACTTCTATTCATTTTATTTTAAAGAATTATTCACTGTCTAAAACATGAATATAATTCCATAAATAAATTACAACAATTCCTTATCAAAATAAGTCGTTGCGGATTTATAAAACAACGTTTATAAATTCTATTTCTATTTATTTTATAACAACTTCCTTTTATAAATTTCCTTTATAAATCTATTAAATTTATATCACAATGATATATTAAAATTCATATTATAAGTCAAATACTTATAATTTATTTATTTACAAAATCGTTTCTTTAAACTTCATAACTTTTCATAAATCTTATAACTTATAAGATTGTTTATTTATTCCAAATTCGTTCTTTCAATAACTTTATAAATTTTATAAACCTACTGTTTATAAAATTCCATTATAACTTCATTGTTTAAAATTCTATAATTCCAATTTATGAAATTCATTTACAATTCATTCTAATACTTGTAAAAGCTCGTTTTATAATTCCAATATTTTTAATTTATAAATATCAATTTATAAATCTTTTAATATAAAACAATTTATATTACTATTTTTAAAACGTCTTTAAACTCTTTAATAATTTCATCATTCTGATTTATAAAATAAAAATTTTATAAATCCTATTTTTAAACTTCTTATAATAAATTCAGAATTCCCAGTTCAAACTATTTTATAAAATCACTAATCCCATATTTTCAAAAATGAACTTTTAACTGTATTTCTCAAAAATCATAATTGTTATAATATTAAAATTATAACGTTTATTTATTTAAGATGAATCAATTCCAAAAATATTTTATAAACGTATATTTCCCAGAATCCCTTTAGAAATCAAAATCGTTATTTTTAAACTTCAAAAATTGGATCCGATGATGCAACACATCAATATTCAATCACAACTTTCAAACATCATATATCATCCATGATAACAATCAAATATCACAATATATGAAATCAAATAAATATTTGTGAGGAATCCAGTTGGATCCCTCCAACCTGTTTCCCTGCATCCACAGACATTAGCACAATACCATTCCGTTTCAAGACGGAATATCGCGGTACATGGGATTTTATAAATATATATCCGCTTACTAACGGCGCAATAGGGTCTCATCCGCTAAAAGAAAAAGCGGGAAATCAATCAACTGCAATATATACATATGCCAATATATATATATTGCTATATATATAATATAATACCAATTCCACTTCGAGGTGGAATATTGCGGTATATGGGTGTAATAAATAACCTCCGCTTACTAACGGCGTATAGGGTCTATTCACATCCAATATATATATATATATCAATCATCATTCAATCATTCAATCAACATAGTCAAACAATTTTAAATCTAACTATTTAAAATTTAAATAAACAATAAAATTCCTTTTGAGTGAGAAGTTCTCACCTTTGTTCCCGTTTGCAATCCACTTCCAATTCAACTTGTTTTCTTCATTTATACCTTGTATAAATAATTATACAGTTTGTTAATATTTGAATTAATCGAACTGTTAATTTTCATGTGATAATTTCGATTCATTGGTGATTTCATTTTAATAGTTAAATTAACTCGTAGTTTCGTTTAAACTAATTTCTCGTTTAAACAAATTTATTTAACTAATTATTAAATTTCTTTTAATAAACTTTATTAACTAACTATTTAATTCGAAGCATTCTTTCTTTTTAATAAATTAATCTAAATTTTATCTTTAACAATTTTTTTTTCTTTAATAAATTTATTTAACTAATTATTTTGTTTAAACTAAAGTTCCCTTATAAAAATCTTTTAGTGACTGGAATATATTGATTGAGTTAATTAAACAAATCCATCACCATAACATAATATTTTAAAACATAAACTAGTAAATGATAAATAAATAAAAGTATACTCGTATATTCATTTTATTTTATTATTATTATTAAGATTTTTGATACACCTTAAAAACTATATATATATATATATATATATATATTATTAAAAAAAAAATTAACATATGTAAACTGTATATATACACACCCATATATATAGTTTGCTGCAGTTAAATTATTTTTTTCTTTTCTTTTCAGTGAATAAAAAAAAATCCTGCATATATATTAATATCAAATCAAAAAAAATTAAATAAATCAGTACCTTACCGCTCTAGATCGAACTCGAGACACTCAAGCCTCCATCGAGTCGCCTCCACGCTACAGATTTGCCTCTGAGCCCAAGCCCTAATCTCGAGTTCAAATCGCCACCATCTAACGCCCTGCCTTCCCCGCGCGCACGAGCAACTCCCCTCCAATAGTCGAACGCGAGCCAGACCACGCGCTATGACTTAATTATGTCGTGCTCCGATCTTGCTATCGTCGTAAGAGCCTCCCAGCGCCAGGAATCGCGAGTGACTCGATGAGGCTAATCGCGACCTCGACTTAGAGTTTGCCTATCGATCTCGCGCACGATTTTGATCGATTTCGATCGATTCGAACTGAAATACGAAGAAAGGAAGGGAGCAGCCATCGGTTTGTTTAAACGAAGATGGCTCGACATTGATTTCGTTTTGAACGAGAGAAGGTTTTCGTTTATATTTTTATCTCGCGCATTTTAACAGAGGAGGAAGGGGAACAAATGTACGCGATGGTTCAGGGAGAACGTGTTTGCACGATTTTTGCTCCGTGATCTTCTGCGTGATTTTAGGCATGAATTTAGGAACGAAAGTGGCTGATGTTGACCAATTTATATTTAAATTTCAAATTGAATTTGATTAAATTTCAACGCGTTTATATATCGTGTGCTCACATATTAACTCCGAAAAATACGAAATTTGAAATCCAGCAAAAATACAATATTACGGACCCAATGGAACTGGTTTCGTCGAATTCCGAGACTAAGCCTCGGACGGCTATTTTTGAATATCGATTCAAACGATTAAATTTCAAAACTGAACAAATTACTATAAATTTCAAATCTGAAGCTTCTATTATCTTCAATATTATCAATATAAATTTTATAAGCCTTTGAAATATTTTTAATCAGCTTAAAATTGAAGATTCAAATTTTTATTCAAATTTCAATAGATTAAACTTTATAATTTAATCGCCAAATTCATTCTGAAAATTTGAAATTCAAGTCGAACCATCATTCGAATATTTAAAATTAGTTAAATATTTTTAAATTAAATCGTTCAAAATTCTGGGTCGTTACAATCTTCCCTCCTTAAAAGAATTTCGTCCCGAAATTACAAGTTAAGAAGAATGCCCTTATCCCGTTTATTATTTTTCACAATCTAAATAGTTTTATCAACTTACTAGCCTAAATCTTTTTACTAGAGACTCATTATCATTTCAACTAGCTTTCAAATTTCAATTTTAGGTTTCAAACAACATTGTTTTCCTAACAATTTAAATTTAAATTCAAATTCAAATTTCAAACTTTGAAAATTTTCCAAATTTTTTTCAAACACCCTAAATTTTCGAAAAATTTCGCCAGTGTCTCCTTTGCGCGGCTAGCTCGGCACGACTACAAAATGGCACCACGGCTGTGACGACCGCCCATGACTCCCGCACGGAAACAAGGGAATGGTGCGCTGAAAGTGTGCCAGGCAGCCATGAGTGACCGTCAAGGGTAAAATAAACATCGCAGACTCTATCGTAAAACTCACAGCGCATGGATAAAATACAATAGAGAAATATAATATAGTGAAGCTCCCATAGAACAGAATATCATCATCTAATCAAAATAGCTTTATACATGGTTCAAATCATGAATACAAGAAGCCTCACTACATAGCACTCAGAGTAATCAACAATCAGCGGAATATCCAGTACATAGAATATGAAAATAATATGTAAAGCCTCCTGCTTGTCCTCGTCATCATCAGCGTGAGTCACTAAGATCAGCACCTGCCACCTGTCACCTAGTCTGCCCATCCCAACATGGATGAACAGCCCAAGGTAATAAGAGGAGACATAAAACCTTGAGTCATACAAAGTTTTAGTGAGCAGTAAATCAACTGTCAAACATACCAAAAGAGCATAAAGGATAAAAGGAATAGGAACCAAACCATCCCACTCCGCCTCTTTCTACAGTGATAGCCCCCAGACACACACTAAGGAGAAGCAAGCATAACATGGCAGACAATTAAAGTAAAGCAATAATCATTCGAGTCAAGGTCGATGTTTTCCAAATACAAACCCCAAGGCCTAAACCAAGATCAGATAAGCATCCAGAAAACACCGCTCTTGAGACCGAATGATGGTACATCCAAACATCCATGACTCTGGCTATCACTGTTATCATTGCCTTGATTTCACCGTTAATTGAATGACCAACTCATTCTTTTATCCATCTGTCAAGGGCTAATGGTAACCCCGGTTCTAGACATAACTCCGCACGTCGTCGCAGCCCGTGCCTAGGAATTTTCGCAACTACCCAGAGTACTAGCACGTCGTCGCAGCCCGTGCTTGGAACATCGTCGCAGCCCGTTCCAACGTACTCTTGCTTTGAGCATGCTAGAACCTTCAACAACGATGAGATCTCAGCCTCCTAGTCATCCTCCTTGACGACTATTTTCATACTAGCTCAAGCGCCTCCCAAGCTAACCATTATCATCAACCCGGATCGCATCACCGAGTTATCAACATAGCTTCGCACGTCGTCGCAGCCCGTGCTTGGAACGTCATCATGACCCGTCCCATCTCATCATCATACTTTGCCTCCTCGCATCATGGCAAAGTCCATCTCAATACCATACTTTGCCTCCCCGCATTATGGTAAAGTCCATCTCAACATCATCTAATCCATACATATGAGCTTCAACATCCGCTTCATATGCCACAAGCAGCTTTCACCATTCAAGAGCCTTTCCACTTAGCTTTTGAATCATCTTCGACCATCTTGTCTAGATCTAACTATCAATCAACTAACATACATAGCAATCAATCAAATCAATCATTAACTTAAGCAATCAAGTAATCAAATATGGTCTAAGTAGGTATTTATTACTACAATGGCAATTTTGTAAATAAATGAGTGAAAGTCTATCGTACATGAATTATGGATTCCTAGCATAGATCTATCAAATATAAATCATGGGTTTTTATCTCCACAACTTGGTAAATGAACTTGCATATGTAAACATCTTCATAAGTAATGGATCTACACTTGGATCTAAGGAAAAATGCATAAAATCACTATCTACAACACTCCAACAAACCACCAATTCAATATACTCCCTTGGGTCCGCGTGAGAGATAACCACCACTCACCGAATCACCCAAACACTTCAAAAACTATCAACTCCAGATCTGGACAGCGAAGATTCAAGCTTGATTCGTCAAAATCTCGCTTGAAATGATGAAATCTAGCTTCGTTGGATGAAGATCTTCAACTTTGGCTCTTGGATCTTCAATATTGATCTTCGATCTTGGATGGATGTTAGAACTAGATTGGAATGGAGAAAAGGAGATGAAGAAATGTTGTAGTTGAGCTCTCAAAATGGCAGCACTTCGTCGCTTCAAAATCCGGTGCCAAAAAGTGAGCCAAACCCCTCTATTTATAGTCTGGAAAACTCCTGAGTCGGCCCCTTATAAGTCGAACACGACTTATCCCATGAGTCGTCCACGACTCATCTAACTCTGCGACCTATCATCACAAAAGCCTCCGAGTCAACTGCCTAACGACTTAGCCTATGCTACGACCTAACCCCATTATGACCTAGGACCACAGAAAGCACGCGACTTAAAAAAACACTGCCGTGTCCCTTAACTCGAACCACCGACCTAACACAACACAGATCACATGCCGCGACTTAACAAGGTCGTTTACGACCTAGTAACCTATGCCTCAACGACTCACGACTCATCAGGTACCCGACCTAACACTCAAGCCTTCGTACGACTTAACCCAGACACGACCCAAGACACACAAGACACAAGCCCAAGCCTTATCTCGCCTACGACTCATCACTGAGCCGACCCAACTGCATAAGACTCATGCATGCCGCTCTAAGTCCTAAGTCGGCTATTCCCTGTAGTCGGCCGAACCTTGAGTCGACTACTAACTTAAGTCGCTCCATCCTATGAGTCGGTCCAATACATGAGTCGGTCACCTCTCTTACTCAGTCACCCCAATGAGTCGCCACTCTACTAAGTCGCTAACTCCTCTAACTTGCTAACACTTAGGTCGGTCACCCCTATGAGTCGGTTATCCTATGAGTCGCTCACTACCTTGACTCGGTCCAAACCTTAAGCCGCTGCCTACTAACTCGTCTACTGTCTTAGGTCGTCCAAATCACTAGGTCGCAACATATTAACACCTTAACTCGTCCAACTGCTAACTCGTCCAAACTTCTATAACTCGCCCACGACCTAACTCCTTAAGGTCGTAAATTTTCTTAAGTCGGTCTAAACTATCCACGAGTTAACTTTTCCCACACAACTTAGGCTATGGACGACATAAACAACACTAACAACCTAGTAATTCTGCGATTATATCGACACGTAAAATACGGGTCGTTACATTCTCTCCCCCTTAGGAATTTCGCCCCCGAAATTCCAAACAAACAACAGCAATCAAAACTATTCTGCATGCCTACCATCCATAGCAATCAACAAACCATGCATCCAATTCTAGCCTAGCATGCAGAATTCTAAGATTAGATCAAGTTACAAATTCATGAGATGTCACGACACCTTAGGGCCATACCTTGAAGAGTTCAGGATGAGCTGCCTTCATCCTCTCTTCCTCCTCCCACGTACAGTCGTTAACATCATCACTCCATTGTATCTTGAGCAACATAATCGTCTTCCTCCTAAGCTGTTTCGTGTCGGTTTCAACAACACGAAGCAGCTTACGAGGTCTCGGAACAACTGGATCAACTTCTAAATCTTCACAGCTATCAGCAGAAACCACCGTATTCGAGTCATGCACATACTTCCGTAGATAAGATACATGAAAAACATTATGCACACCCGCCATCTTTTCTGGTAACTCCAATCTATAAGCGAGCTTTCCAATTCGCTCGATAATCGGGAATGGTCCAACAAATCTCGGAGTTAACTTTCCTTTCTTTCCAAATCGAATAACATTCTTCAGAGGAGAAATCTTCACAAAAACCATATCACCTATGTTGAATTCCAAATCCTTACGACGATTATCGGCATAACTTTTCTGACGATCTTGGGCTGCCTTCATACGTTGCCGAATGATCCCTATACAATCCGAAGTCTGTCGAATCATCTCTGGCCCAAGTATCAGTTTTTCTCCAGTTTCCAACCAACATGTCGGAGAGTTACACGGTCTTCCATACAATGCCTCAAATGGTGCCATACCAATACTCGACTGATAACTTTTGTTATAAGCAAATTCCACCAAATGAAGATGATCTTCCCATGATCCTCCGAAGTCCAAAACACAAGCTCTGAGAAGATCTTCCAAAACTCGGTTGACTCTCTCAGTCTGACCATCTGTTTGAGGGTGATAAGCTGTACTCAAACACAACTCAGTTCCCAAAACTTCTTGGAAGCTCTTCCAAAATCCACTAGTGAACAAAGGATCTCGGTCGCTCACTATATTCTTCGGAACACCATGGAATCGAACTATCCACTTAACATACAACTCAGCCAACTTCGATGCAGTCCTAGTCGATCGAACAGGAATGAATCTTGCACTCTTGGTCAAACGATCTACTATGACCCAAATCCCTTCATTCCCTGCCCTGGTTCTAGGTAGGCCATCGATAAAATCCATCGACACTTGCTCCCACTTCCATGTAGGAACCTCTAATGGCTGTAGTAATCCACTGGGCTTCTTCTGCTCAGCTTTCACCAACTGGCAGTTCATACACTTAGAAATAAAATTTCCAACATCCTTCTTCATGCCTTCCCAATAATAGGTTCTCTTCATATCCCGATACATCTTATTTCCACCTGGATGAATTGTCAACTTCGAGTGATGACTTTCTCTAAGAACTTCATCTCTCAATCCATCTACATCGGGAACAACTAGTCGTCCTTGCTTCCGAAGCCAACCCTCTCGATCGACTTCGAATCCTTTATCCTTTTCTGGGTCCAATCCAGATTCCAAATCTCGGATAATTTTGACCAGCTTATCGTCTCTCTTTTGACTCTCGCCAATTCTTTCCACAAGAGTAGGCCTTATTGATAAGTTTGCCAACATTTCAGGTTCCAATTCACATCTAGGCCTGAAATCAAATCCAGCCAAATACTCGAGACACTTCCATTCCGAAAACATGACTCCCAATCCTGCATGTCTTCGACTCAACGCATCAGCTACTGCGTTACCTTTTCCCGGAGTATAAGCTATACCAAAATCATATGATGCTAAAAACTCTAGCCATCGTTGCTGCCAAAGATTCAAATCCTTTTGGGAGAACAGATACTTCAACGACTTATGATCTGTAAACAACTCAAATCTAACTCCCAACAGGTAATGTCTCCACATCTTCAGAGCAAACACAATCGCCGCCAATTCCAAATCATGAGTCGGGTAATTCCTTTCATGCGGCTTTAGTTGTCGACTTGCATACGCAACAACTCTATCCTTTTGCATTAGCACTGCTCCAAGTCCAGTACCACACGCATCGGTGTAAACCACCATCTCATCATTCCCACTTGGAATAGTCAAAACAGGAGCACTTGTCAGTCGCTCTTTCAGGATTACGAAAGCTTGCTCACACTTATCATCCCATCTAAACACTTGATTCTTCTTCGTCAATCCTGTTAACGGTGCGGCTATCTTGGAAAAGTCTTTGATAAACCGTCGATAATACCCAGCTAATCCAAGTAAACTTCTCACATCTGATGCATTCTTAGGTCTGACCCAATCCTGGATCGCTGCCACCTTAGCGGGATCAACCGCTATTCCATTTCCAGAAATAACATGGCCTAAGAATCTCACTTCACTCTTCCAGAAGTGACACTTCGAAAACTTAGCCTTCAGCTGATGTTTCCGTAAGATTTCCAAAACAATACGCAAGTGCGTCTTGTGCTCTTCCTCAGTTCTGGAATAAATCAGAATATCATCCACGAACACAAGCACGAACTTATTCAACTGATCTCTGAATACTCTATTCATAAGATCCACAAAATATGCTGGTGCGTTAGTCAATCCAAACGGCATCACCAGCCACTCATAGAAACCGGATGGTGTCCTAAAAGCAGTCTTCGGCACAATATCCTTAGCCACTCTCAACTGGTGAAATCCCGTTGCCAAATCCATCTGAGAAAACACCTTAGCTTCGTGAAGCTGATCAAACAAGTCATCTATTCTCGGCAATGGATACTTGTTCTTCTTAGTCACCTTATTCAGCTCACGATAATCCATACACAACCTCAACGATCCATCCGCTTTGGTTGCGAACACAACTGGTGCACCCCATTCGGACACACTACGCCGAATGAATCCTTTCCGTAAAAGGTCATCAACTTGCACCTTCAACTCTTGTTGTTCCCTAGGCGCCATCCGCCTAAGAGGCATCACAACGGGTCTGGCTCCCTCAACTAGATCGATACAAAACTCGATCTCCCTATGCGGCGGTAACCCTTTGAGTTCGTCAAAGACATCCTCAAATCCATCCACAATAGGCACCGATGACAGTCCATCCCGTGGAACAACCAGCGAATACATGAAGCTCATGAAGACGCCTTCTTCATGCTTACATCGTATCACAACCTTTCGCCCTTCCACATTCCCGACTGTCACCTCCAGCCTCTCACAATCAATCCTTGCCGCATACTTCCTAAGCCAGTCCATACCCAAAATAATTCTGAACCCCGCAAAGTTCAGAACAAAGCAATCACAAACAAACGAGCAATCATGACTCGACACAACTAGACCACGACATATCATACACAAACATGACGAACCCCCAACTGGATTTGTCACAACCAATGGCCTATCAACAATATCCGGTTTCAAACCTAACCGGCCTACCAAATCATCACAAACAAAAGAATGAGACTCTCCAGTATCAAACAACACCCTAACTGGAACACCACAAATGGAAAGAGTACCTTGAACCACCACACTCTTCCCTTTCTCCTCAGCAGTAAAAGCTTTTGAAAACGATGGTACAGCTCCCAAAGCATAAGCTTGCACAATCTGCCTGTCCTTCATCGGTTCTGGACAATCTTTCCTAAAATGCCCTGGCTTGTCACAGTTGTGGCATTTTGCCGGCGCCTTAGGATTCCTACAATCCTTGGAGAGATGGCCCTTCTGCTGGCAATTATAGCAAGTCATTTTGCCCCTCGGCTTCTTCTGGCCATCCTTACCATTCTGTTGTTGTTGCTTCCTCTTCTTGTTTCCACCCTTCTGTGGCTTAAACCCTTCCTTGGTTACAGCAACAACAGAACTCTCCCTAGGAAACAAACTCTCATGCCTGAGTGCTTTCTCCACAAGCTTCTCAAACGGATCGTCCAGATGATCCAGCAACTGTCTTCCAAGATAAGCATCCAAACCGGTCACAAACTTCTCATTCTTCTGATAGGGAGAATCAATATATGATCTGGCATACTTGGACAAAGCTTCAAACTCAGAAACATACTCAAGAACGGGTCTTCCACCTTGCTTAAGCTCCACAAACTTTTTAAACAAGACAGATTTCTGAGCCGTAGAGATGAACTTAGCTTCAAATCTAACTTGGAATTGCTCCCAAGTAATCTCCTCCTCCGGAGTATCAATGGTGATAGAATTCCACCAATCCGAAGCTCTCCCTTGAAGTTGCCTTGATGCAAGCTTCCTCTTAGTTGCATCCTCAACTCCCAAGTCACCAAAGATCCTTCTACAAGCATCAATCCATCTTTGCACTTCAATGGTTGATTCCGTTCCCAAGAAAACCTTTCCTCCAAGAGAAGTATAGTCCTTGCAAAGCTTAGCAAAATCCACTGGTCTTGGAGCTTGAACTTGAACTCCAACATCTACTGATGGCCCTGGAGCTGGTATCCTTCTCATGATAGAAGTCATCATAGCTTCAAACATAGCTCCATAATTAGCAACTCCTTCAGCGGCACGACCTTCCCTTGCAGCTGGTCTCCCTCTTCGACTCATCCTTAGTATCTACAAAAAGGACTGATTAGAACACCTTGAGGAACAACTACATAAGGAGTTCAAATCCATCTAAACTACTATATATTATATATAGTAATCATCCATCAAAATACAATTACGTCTCTCTTACGTAGTTACGTCAGCGAGCGTTGGCTAAAATCGATTAACCAAAGCTCTGATACCAAATGTGACGACCGCCCATGACTCCCGCACGGAAACAAGGGAATGGTGCGCTGAAAGTGTGCCAGGCAGCCATGAGTGACCGTCAAGGGTAAAATAAACATCGCAGACTCTATCGTAAAACTCACAGCGCATGGATAAAATACAATAGAGAAATATAATATAGTGAAGCTCCCATAGAACAGAATATCATCATCTAATCATAATAGCTTTATACATGGTTCGAATCATGAATACAAGAAGCCTCACTACATAGCACTCAGAGTAATCAACAATCAGCGGAATATCCAGTACATAGAATATGAAAATAATATGTAAAGCCTCCTGCTTGTCCTCGTCATCATCAGCGTGAGTCACTAAGATCAGCACCTGCCACCTGTCACCTAGTCTGCCCATCCCAACATGGATGAACAGCCCAAGGTAATAAGAGGAGACATAAAACCTTGAGTCAGACAAAGTCTTAGTGAGCAGTAAATCAACTGTCAAACATACCAAAAGAGCATAAAGGATAAAAGGAATAGGAACCAAACCATCCCACTCCGCCTCTTTCTACAGTGATAGCCCCCAGACACACACTAAGGAGAAGCAAGCATAACATGGCAGACAATTAAAGTAAAGCAATAATCATTCGAGTCAAGGTCGATGTTTTCCAAATACATACCCCCAAGGCCTAAACCAAGATCAGATAAGCACCCAGAAAACACCGCTCTTGAGACCGAATGATGGTACAGCCAAACATCCATGACTCTGGCTATCACTGTTATCATTGCCTTGATTTCACCGTTAATTGAATGACCAACTCATTCTTTTATCCATCTGTCAAGGGCTAATGGTAACCCCGGTTCTAGATATAACTCCGCACGTCGTCGCAGCCCGTGCCTAGGAATTTTCGCAACTACCCAGAGTACTAGCACGTCGTCGCAGCCCGTGCCTAGGAATTTTCGCAACTACCCAGAGTACTAGCACGTCGTCGCAGCCCGTGCTTGGAACGTCGTCGCAGCCCGTTCCAACGTACTCTTGCTTTGAGCATGCTAGAACCTTCAACAACGATGAGATCTCAGCCTCCTAGTCATCCTCCTTGACGACTATTTTCATACTAGCTCAAGCGCCTCCCAAGCTAACCATTATCATCAACCCGGATCGCATCACCGAGTTATCAACATAGCTTCGCACGTCGTCGCAACCCGTGCTTGGAACGTCATCATGACCCATCCCATCTCATCATCATACTTTGCCTCCTCGCATCATGGCAAAGTCCATCTCAATATCATACTTTGCCTCCCCGCATTATGGTAAAGTCCATCTCAACATCATCTAATCCATACATATGAGCTTCAACATCCGCTTCATATACCACAAGCAGCTTTCACCATTCAAGAGCCTTTCCACTTAGCTTTTGAATCATCTTCGACCATCTTGTCTAGATCTAACTATCAATCAACTAACATACATAGCAATCAATCAAATCAATCATTAACTTAAGCAATCAAGTAATCAAATATGGTCTAAGTAGGTATTTATTACTACAATGGCAATTTTGTAAATAAATGAGTGAAAGTCTATCGTACATGAATTATGGATTCCTAGCATAGATCTATCAAATATAAATCATGGATTTTTATCTCCACAACTTGGTAAATGAACTTGCATATGTAAACATCTTCATAAGTAATGGATCTACACTTGGATCTAAGGAAAAATGCATAAAATCACTATCTACAACACTCCAACAAACCACCAATTCAATATACTCCCTTGGGTCCGCGTGAGAGATAACCACCACTCGCCGAATCACCCAAACACTTCAAAAACTATCAACTCCAGATCTGGACAGCGAAGATTCAAGCTTGATTCGTTGAAATCTCGCTTGAAATGATGAAATCTAGCTTCGTTGGATGAAGATCTTCAACTTTGGCTCTTGGATCTTCAATATTGATCTTCGATCTTGGATGGATGTTAGAACTAGATTGGAATGGAGAAAAGGAGATGAAGAAATGTTGTAGTTGAGCTCTCAAAATGGCAGCACTTCGTCGCTTCAAAATCCGGTGCCAAAAAGTGAGCCAAACCCCTCTATTTATAGTCTGGAAAACTCCTGAGTCGGCCCCTTATAAGTCGAACACGACTTATCCCATGAGTCGTCCACGACTCATCTAACTCTGCGACCTATCATCACAAAAGCCTCCGAGTCAACTGCCTAACGACTTAGCCTATGCTACGACCTAACCCCATTATGACCTAGGACCACAGAAAGCACGCGACTTAAAAAAAACACTGCCGTGTCCCTTAACTCGAACCACCGACCTAACACAACACAGATCACATGCCGCGACTTAACAAGGTCGTTTACGACCTAGTAACCTATGCCTCAACGACTCACGACTCATCAGGTACCCGACCTAACACTCAAGCCTTCGTACGACTTAACCCAGACACGACCCAAGACACACACGACACAAGCCCAAGCCTTATCTCGCCTACGACTCATCACTGAGCCGACCCAACTGCATAAGACTCATGCATGCCGCTCTAAGTCCTAAGTCGGCTATTCCCTTGAGTCGGTCGAACCTTGAGTCGGCTACTAACTTAAGTCGCTCCATCCTATGAGTCGGTCCAATACATGAGTCGGTCACCTCTCTTACTCAGTCACCCCAATGAGTCGCCACTCTACTAAGTCGCTAACTCCTCTAACTTGCTAACACTTAGGTCGGTCACCCCTATGAGTCGGTTATCCTATGAGTCGCTCACTACCTTGACTCGGTCCAAACCTTAAGCCGCTGCCTACTAACTCGTCTACTATCTTAGGTCGTCCAAATCACTAGGTCGCAACATATTAACACCTTAACTCGTCCAACTGCTAACTCGTCCAAACTTCTATAACTCGCCCACGACCTAACTCCTTAAGGTCGTAAATTTTCTTAAGTCGGTCTAAACTATCCACGAGTTAACTTTTCCCACACAACTTAGGCTATGGACGACATAAACAACACTAACAACCTAGTAATTCTGCGATTATATCGACACGTAAAATACGGGTCGTTACAACGGCCCCTCAGAATCAAAAAGAAAAGAGAAAAGCCAAGTGGCTAGAGAAGAAAGTCATCAAATTTCATACTGAAATTGAAATACGTACCTTTTTGTCGAGCAATTCAATTTTATCTTTGAAATCAAAATCTCAATTCCTTTATACACCTGTATAACCTGCTAGTAGTAGTAGCATACAAATCCAAATACAATATTCAAACCAATTTGCCAATTCTATTGCAAAATTTCGATATATGTTTCTTATATATTTTAACTTCACTATTGAAGTTATATATCCATTCTCATTCAATTCTATTTGAATTCAATTCACAATTCTAAATATTGAATTCTATCGATTATCTTTCATTTAGTATTTCATATTACTACTTCAAATTAGTTTCATTCACTAATTCATTTCAATTTTCAATTTCTATATTCAATTCACCTCGAATTTACTTAATTACTAACAAAGAGAATTTCAATTTATTTCTTTTACTTACTTGAATTTATATACAAATTCAAATTTATCTTTAAATTTAGCTCACGACTAAACTTTAATTTAACCAATTCAAACTTCAATTCATCAGTCCATGAATTAATAATTTATCAAGTTAGTTTACTTGAATTCAATCCATTTTATTTATTTAATTCCATATACTAATGATAATAATTCAATATTATCCCTTCCTAACAATCATGCAACCATATACTATAATAATTCATAGAAAATCATTTCTTTTCTATACAAAATAGTTTTGGGCAAAAATATCTTATTTACCCGATCCAAAAACAATTTCATATTCACTAACAAATACGCGCTCATATCTATTATTACACTCAAACTCATTCTAGAGTACTGTTGACTCTATCTCTAACGAGTAATACCCAACAGAACCATGGTTGTCGCTTAACCATAAGCTCTGATACCAAATGTAACAAACGGGAATTTTCGACTTTCGAAAATTCGACATCGATACTCACTTTATCGACTGCCGAGAAATCGAAGGCCAGAAAACCCGAAATGTTATGGTTTTAAGAAAAAGAATTTAAGAAAAGAGAAGAGAAAAAGATAGAAAATAGGGAGGAGAGAAGATAGAATAGAAAATTTTAAAATAGAAGAAAAAGAGAATAGAAAATGGAACGGAACAGAAAACAACAGAACAACATCAGAATCTCACAATTCGCAGCGGAACAACATATAATAATAATTGAATAATCTTTAAACAAAGAACTATATAAGTTATTACATTTTATACTTTACATCATATCATCATCAGAGTGTACAACAACAAACAAAGCAACGGAAAAAGAAATACTATATAAACTAGTAATACGCCATGCCATCCAGCTTGCCTCCAGCAACTCCTGAATTTCAGAATATCCTGATAAACCTTAACTCTTGACTGCCTGTGTGGAAATTGGTGGGCACCCAGAGTTTAGGAAGGAAAACAATAAACTCCAAGTCAGTCATGTGACTGGTGTGAGAACTCAAAACAGTTTATTTATCTTTAAAATCAAAATAGAGGAATATTTTTAAAGTCAATTCGCAATGCTTTTAAAAATGAGACTACCATAAGGCCTCCCGCACACACACACAATGCAAACGCAGAATCGGAGGAGATTTCTCCTTATGATAGTCAAAGATGCTTGATACGCATTAAAAGAACATTTGATATTATTACTAGTGCATAGTGTAGAAAATTATTTCGAAAGTAGAATATAAATCTTAGCCAGCATAGACATTTCGAACTATGCCTACTATAGCTACCATCCAAACAGTGGTGACCACCATAAGTGAATGATAGGTTCTACAACTAAAACCGTACAAGTTTCGTATTGGGAATTGGATTTCCAACAAATGGTCAGGCCAAGGAACTTCCCATTGCCACATGAGAATGCCTCTGGAAAGACATCCCCGAGAACCAAACCGGAACTCTGCCAACACAAGGCCGGGTTACCCCTAACTGGGTAACTACTGACACGAGCACGCCATTCCCCGATCGTAAACGACCTTTCTCACGGGATCCCGATAGCCAACAACCACAAAGTAATAAATTCGCAGTAACCACATAGGTTAAATATCTGGGCTCCATACCATGATACAACCTCTATCCAGAAGGAAATGTACATACCCTAAAGGGTGCTACCCCTCATAACCTTGCTGCTTCTTTCCTGTTTTGACCATTTCCGGGGTGTGAGGTTCGACGAAGTCACGTCCACAAAAACATACTTTATACAAAAGCCATGCTTTGGGTCAACAAATGATCAACACAATGATCACAAAGATAGACGATCAAATAAACGATCCTATCACAATAATCAACACAATGATCATTTACAGCAACACTCAGCAAGTCACATTACCAAATTGGGAATATATCGCTGATAACTTCAACTATATAACCTCTGAGCTCATACGTCTCAGAGAAGGGTGTTAAGCTAAAAGAATAAATTCTCCGCCACCAACAGAAATATATTTGAAAGAAATCGGCTTTACATCTCAAATTGTAATGTCAGACGCAAAATCCATACAAGTCTGTTCCGGGCTCGAACAGAACCGAAGGCACTTACAAAGAAGTCCTTGCAATCCGAATAATCTCTAATCACGTTCGGATTTCCCATCACATATGGAGATCTCAATACCAGGGATCAGCCAGTGCAGAGACAATCAACAAGAAACCCTTTCGCTTTCGAAAATATCCGGTCTTCAACACCGATCTTCGAATGCAATTCATAACGACGTATCACATATTCGGAATGGGTTATACGACCCCAAGGTCCTTTCCCGGTTAACCCGAATAGTGAGCGCTTATTTTAAAAAAAGCAAGTGTGGCATCCAATTTCAAACAAATCACAACAAATACCCATTTAAAGGTAATTATTGATAGTCGGTTATTGAACTATCAATAGATATGCCAACATCACCAGATTCCAAATAATTTTCCAAATCATTTATTTTCCAAAAATATCTTTAGAAGATATAACATAATTTTCATTCTTTAAAAATAAATCAATATTTATTTTTAAACTCATTTTCCAAATTCCATTTATAAATTCCATATTGAATTTATATTTCCAAAAATGTTTCCATGAGTATACGATTTCCATTCGAATTCTAATATTCATTTTCAATTTATCTTCAAAAAGATAAATTCCAAATATTCACTTAATATTGGAAAAGCATTTCTATACTTATTTATTTATAAGTAATTCACAAGCCTTTTTATTTTCTACGCTTAGAAAATATTTAATATACTCCAATTGAAATTAAGTATATATTTCATTCTTTAAGGAAATCATTCACTTAACCATATTTATTTGGGCCAAAACGAATGTTGCGTAAAACATCGTTACGACAACCCAAAATCACTAGTATAGGGATTCGAAATTAAAATAGATATATAAACCCTAATACTATACAAAACATTTCCTTTCGGAAAATCATCTATTATAACAACAGTGTTATAATCTACCATTTCCTTCTATTTCTCGAAAACGTCTATTTCAACAATGAATGTTGAAATCTATGGTTTCGAATCTCAATACATTTTAAAACATCTTTAGATCGTTTTAATTCTATTTAAAACACCACATCTAAAATAATTTCTTTAACAAAATATTCACTATTCAAAAACGTGAATATACTTGTTAATAAATTTCATCACTTCTATTCATTTTATTTTAAAGAATTATTCACTGTCTAAAACATGAATATAATTCCATAAATAAATTACAACAATTCCTTATCAAAATAAGTCGTTGCGGATTTATAAAACAACGTTTATAAATTCTATTTCTATTTATTTTATAACAACTTCCTTTTATAAATTTCCTTTATAAATCTATTAAATTTATATCACAATGATATATTAAAATTCATATTATAAGTCAAATACTTATAATTTATTTATTTACAAAATCGTTTCTTTAAACTTCATAACTTTTCATAAATCTTATAACTTATAAGATTGTTTATTTATTCCAAATTCGTTCTTTCAATAACTTTATAAATTTTATAAACCTACTGTTTATAAAATTCCATTTATAACTTCATTGTTTAAAATTCTATAATTCCAATTTATGAAATTCATTTACAATTCATTCTAATACTTGTAAAAGCTCATTTTATAATTCCAATATTTTTAATTTATAAATATCAATTTATAAATCTTTTAATATAAAACAATTTATATTACTATTTTTAAAACGTCTTTAAACTCTTTAATAATTTCATCATTCTGATTTATAAAATAAAAATTTTATAAATCCTATTTTTAAACTTCTTATAATAAATTCAGAATTCCCAGTTCAAACTATTTTATAAAATCACTAATCCCATATTTTCAAAAATGAACTTTTAACTGTATTTCTCAAAAATCATAATTGTCATAATATTAAAATTATAACGTTTATTTATTTAAGATGAATCAATTCCAAAAATATTTTATAAACGTATATTTCCCAGAATCCCTTTAGAAATCAAAATCATTATTTTTAAACTTCAAAAATTGGATCCGATGATGCAACACATCAATATTCAATCACAACTTTCAAACATCATATATCATCCATGATAACAATCAAATATCACAATATATGAAATCAAATAAATATTTGTGAGGAATCCAGTTGGATCCCTCCAACCTGTTTCCCTGCATCCACAGACATTAGCACAATACCATTCCGTTTCAAGACGGAATATCGCGGTACATGGGATTTTATAAATATATATCTGCTTACTAACGGCGTAATAGGGTCTCATCCGCTAAAAGAAAATGCGGGAAATCAATCAACTGCAATATATACATATGCCAATATATATATATATTGCTATATATATAATATAATACCAATTCCACTTCGAGGTGGAATATCGCGGTATATGGGTGTAATAAATAACCTCCGCTTACTAACGGCGTATAGGGTCTATTCACATCCAATATATATATCAATCATCATTCAATCATTTAATCAACATAGTCAAACAATTTTAAATCTAACTATTTAAAATTTAAATAAACAATAAAATTCCTTTTGAGTGAGAAGTTCTCACCTTTGTTCCCGTTTGCAATCCACTTCCAATTCAACTTGTTTTCTTCATTTATACCTTGTATAAATAATTATACAGTTTGTTAATATTTGAATTAATCGAACTGTTAATTTTCATTTGATAATTTCGATTCATTGGTGATTTCATTTTAATAGTTAAATTAACTCGTAGTTTCGTTTAAACCAATTTCTCGTTTAAACAAATTTATTTAACTAATTATTAAATTTCTTTTAATAAACTTTATTAACTAACTATTTAATTCGAAGCATTCTTTCTTTTTAATAAATTAATCTAAATTTTATCTTTAACAAATTTTTTTCTTTAATAAATTTATTTAACTAATTATTTTGTTTAAACTAAAGTTCCCTTATAAAAATCTTTTAGTGACTGGAATATATTGATTGAGTTAATTAAACAAATCCATCACCATAACATAATATTTTAAAACATAAACTAGTAAATGATAAATAAATAAAAGTATACTCGTATATTCATTTTATTTTATTATTATTATTAATATTTTTGATACACCTTAAAAACTATATATATATATATATATATATATATATATATATTATTAAAAAAAAATTAACATATGTAAACTGTATATATACACACCCATATATATAGTTTGCTGCAGTTAAATTATTTTTTTCTTTTCTTTTCAGTGAATAAAAAAAAATCCTGCATATATATTAATATCAAATCAAAAAAAATTAAATAAATCAGTACCTTACCGCTCTAGATCGAACTCGAGACACTCAAGCCTCCATCGAGTCGCCTCCATGCTACAGATTTGCCTCTGAGCCCAAGCCCTAATCTCGAGTTCAAATCGCCACCATCTAACGCCCTGCCTTCCCCGCGCGCACGAGCAACTCCCCTCCAGTAGTCGAACGCGAGCCAGACCACGCGCTATGACTTAATTATGTTGTGCTCCGATCTTGCTATCGTCGTAAGAGCCTCCCAGCGCCAGGAATCGCGAGTGACTCGATGAAGCTAATCGCGACCTCGACTTAGAGTTTGCCTATCGATCTCGCGCACGATTTCGATCGATTTCGATCGATTCGAACTGAAATACGAAGAAAGGAAGGGAGCAGCCATCGGTTTGTTTAAACGAAGATGGCTCGACATTGATTTCGTTTTGAACGAGAGAAGGTTTTCGTTTATATTTTTATCTCGCGCATTTTAACAGAGGAGGAAGGGGAACAAATATACGCGATGGTTCAGGGAGAACGTGTTTGCACGATTTTTGCTCCGTGATCTTCTGCGTGATTTTAGGCATGAATTTAGGAACGAAAGTGGCTGATGTTGACCAATTTATATTTAAATTTCAAATCGAATTTGATTAAATTTCAACGCGTTTATATATCGTGTGCTCACATATTAACTCCGAAAAATACGAAATTTGAAATCCAGCAATAATACAATATTACGGACCCAATGGAACTGGTTTCGTCGAATTCCGAGACTGTGCCTCGGACGGCTATTTTTGAATATCGATTCAAACGATTAAATTTCAAAACTGAACAAATTACTATAAATTTCAAATCTGAAGCTTCTATTATCTTCAATATTATCAATATAAATTTTATAAGCCTTTGAAATATTTTTAATCAGCTTAAAATTGAAGATTCAAATTTTTATTCAAATTTCAATAGATTAAACTTTATAATTTAATCGCCAAATTCATTCTGAAAATTTGAAATTCAAGCGAACCATCATTCGAATATTTAAAATTAGTTAAATATTTTAAAATTAAATCGTTCAAAATTCTGGGTCGTTACAGATGAGGTGTTAAAAATATATCCTATGAAGATATTTTGAAAATAAATAATTTGGGAAAATTATTTAAATCTGGCAATTGTTGTGAATGTTGATTGATAGTTAAATAACCGACTATCAATATTTGCCTTTAAACGACATTTGAATTTCGATGCGACCGGGGGTCGGATTCCAAGTGGATATCCGAAAACCACATCGAACCTTTGTGATTATGATAGATCTTTTATTTAAAAGATCAAAGTGGAAATTGTTGTGATTTGTTTGAAATCTGAACGAACACTTATTTTTAAAATAAGCGCTCGTTATTCGGATTAGCCGGGAGAGGACCTTTGTGTCGTATAACCCATTTCGAATATTGATACGACGAATGGGATTGCATTTGAACACCGGTGGTGAAGACCGAGAATTGCAAGAATGATAGAATGACCTATCAATTATCTCTGCACCGAGTAGCTACGGTATAGAGATTCCCTAGGTGATTGGAAGTCCGATCGGGATTGTGAATACCCAGATTGCAAGGACTTCTTCGGAAGTGCCTTCGGTTCTTTTCGAACCCGGAAGAGACTTGTATGGATGTATGTCTGACGTTACAAATTGAGATATAAAGCATGTTTCTATCAAATACATTTCTGTTGGTGGCGGAGAATTTATTCTCTTAGCTTAACACCCTTCTCTAAGACGTACGAGCTCAGAGGTTATGTAGTTGATGGTTACTAGTGATACATTCCCAATTTGGTAATGTGGCATACGAAGTGCTGCGGATCATTTGTTGATCGAAGCATGGCTTTTGTGAAAAGCGTAGCTTTGTGGACGAGACTTCGTCGAGCCTCACAACCCGGAAAAAGGTCGAAACGGGAACGTTGCGGCAAGGTTTTTAGGGGTCACGCCTCTAGGGTATGTCCGTTTTCGTCTGGATAAGAGGTGATATCATGGTATGGAGCCCAGATATTTTACCTATGTGGATGGTGCAAATTATTATACTTTGTGGTTATTGCTTTGTGGTTGAGGATCCTCGAATAAAGGTCGGTAACAACCGGGGATGGGATACTTTTTTTGTGTGGAGTTATCAAGTTACCGCTTCATTGCACCTAGAAGCGTGTGGTAACTCGGCCTTGTGTTGGCAGAGACCTAGTGAAGTTCTCGGGGCGTCCCTCTAGAGGCGTACCCATTTCGGTGTAAGAAGTTCCTTTGCCTGACCATTTGTTGGAAATCCAAATAGAACAATACGAGCCCTGTACGGTTTTAGTTGTATAACCTGCCATGGAATGTGGCGGTAACCTGCTATTGAACATGGTAGTTATAGTAGGCATACGACGAAATGTTGTATGCTGGCTAAGATTAATATTATAGTTTCGAAATGTTTTCTGCACTATGCACTAAAAATAATAATATCCAGAGATTTTGCGTATTAAGCATTTTTGACTGTCATAAGGAGAAATCTCCTCCAAGTGTGCGTTTGCATTGTGTGTGTGGCGGGAGGCCTTATGGTAGTTTCATTTCCAAAAGCATAGCAGATTTCTTTTTATTTTCTTTGTGAAAATAACTGTTTTAAAGATCTCACACCAGTCCCATGACTGACTTGGAGTTTATTGTTCCTTTTCTAAACTCTGGGTGCCCGTAATTTTCCACACGGGCAGTCTAGAGTCAGGTTAGCAGTTATTCGGGAGCAAAATCAAGAAGGTGCTGTGGAAATCAGGAGTTGGAGCTAGATGGCGTGGCGTATCACTTATATATGTAATATTTCTTTCCGCTGTTTGTTGTTGCACACTCTGATAATGTAATGTGATGTAATGTAATAACTGATATTGTGATTCTGTTTAAAAATATTTAGTTATGTATTATATTTGTTTTGCTGCGATATGTGAGATTCTGTTATTGTTTCCATTCTTCTTCTTCTACCTCTTTCTTCTTAAACCCTAATGGTTCGGTTTTCCGGCGTTCGATTGTTCGGCATTTGATACAGTGGACTTAATAATGTCGATTTTCGAAAGTTGGAAAATCGGGTCGTTACATACTTAGGTCATCGAGTATGGATTGTTCTCGGCAAGGATCCGAAGAGATCAAGGTCATCAAGTATGTATTGTGCCTGGCAAGGGATAAGTCGCTTCACTCGAACGCGATGGATCGACCTACTACGGTCGTCGAGTGTGGATTGTTCTCGATAAGGATTTAGTGGGATCGAGGATTTTGATTACGATAATAACCCGGAGAGGTCATGGATTTGGATACCAGTTTCGAACAGCAATGGTTTGGCTTTGGATGGACGTGGATTCCGATAGAATGATCCGGGGATATCGTGGATTTGGATTGGATTCTATATTAGAAAATACGGCTATAAATGGATTACGGATTTCAAATTATGGATTCTGGTTCTATGAAAATTCATAATACACATTCCTATCGCAAGGCATGTTTTGGGGGGCAAAATGTTGAGCTGCCATTTGGCAAGGAAGTACATCGGCCGATTTAACCCAACAAACTTCATGATTACCAAGGCAGAAAGCCCAGAAAGATGGTTACCAGGATTGGAGATCGATTATATTTGAAACTATAGATTATAGTTGAATGGACTCAGGTGGAAGACACTCAAAAATGGCCAAGTATGGAACAATACTTCCCTAGAAGAGGGATTGGAATAAAGGGATCGGAATAGAGGAATCGGAATAAAGGAATTGGATTAAACGGGATGCATATAACACAACTTAGCAATGATCACTCCATAACTCAAAAAACCACACAGTGGACTGAAGAGAAACTTTGGAAATAGGAAGAGGGGAAACTAATGAGTCTACCATAGAGATCACATAGCCTTTGGAGGAGTTCGGAGGGATCGGCCCTCTTTCCTCTTAGGGACCGACTAAACCAAACTTTATTGCAAAGACTGATCAATATATCAACATTTACACATCCAATTGACATGAAACATTCGGCATAAGCTAACCACAACATGTGGAACACATATAGTGATCGCATACCATTTGGAGCAAGTTGGAGGGAATGGTCTATCCCTAAATAGGTATCAGCTATAATTAGCCTTCGTAGCATATTGCAACAAAAATCGATCAATAACTTGAGTTCTACCAATCTAATTGGCATGAAACTTAGGTGCCATACATAATACAACATAGAGAAGCTCCCCTAGGGATCACATGTCATTTGGAGGAGTTTGGAGGGATCGCCCCTATCCCTTCAAAGGGATTGGCTGAAATCAGAATGTATGCAACACCACTTCACAAAAAATGCGATACCTTACAAAGAGTAAGTCGGAATGATAGGAAATTTAGAGGGAAATTAGCTAACATCATGGAGAACCTCCCACTAGAGGGATTACCGCATTTGGACACCAAAATAGGGATTGGTACCTATCCCAATTGTAGGCCATAATGGGCTAAAAATTCTTTTGTGGCCTCGCCATGGCCTAAAGGTTCTTCTGCCGAAATTTCAGCTCGATCCATGCACGACTTCTCCTATATATAGCAGACATGGCATCAGAAAAATGGGTTTCTTTCTACTTCTCTTTATCTTCAATCTAGGCTACATTCTGCCAATTTTATTTTTGGATTTCGGATTGTAATTGTAAACAATCTATAGTATAATAAAAAGGATTATTTTAAAGTGGATGTTGGCCGAAGTTAGTCGAATCGCTACAAATCTTGTCTCTTTTTACTTGCTTTCATTTTTGAATTTGTTTGTTCTTCATATTATATTCTCTACGTTATATACCATCAAAGATCTATGAATGGATATTGGTGCTTTCATACAACTGGGTGTTGGTAGCCATTTTTGAAGCTAATAGCCTCAATGAAGGATTTTACAAGTACTAGCAACCTTAAAGATAACCAAGCAACGCCGGACATTGTATACTTCAGTTTATCTACTAATTTTGTACAAAATGTTTGGTTCACAACAACCTATATAGATAAAGTAAATGATTTATGGCCCTTCATTGCACTGTTGTAAGCAAATAAATAACCTGTTAAGGTCGATTAGAAAAGGACATCTCTATTCCGCAGCATGACCATTTTAACTATTACAATTTTGTAAAGGTTCAAGTAAATTACAAAATATATTTAATAAGAACTGTAGAAAAGATGGACAAGACTTATGGCAATTCATAGATATATAGACTAAATTCCTAATTTGCTACTATAACAACCCAAAATTTGATAACTTAAAGTATGGATATTTAAATATAATTCTAATAATCAATTAATGGACTTTATAACTAAAATAAACGCCTTTTAAATAATAATAATAATAAATGATAGTGAAATCATTTTCAAATTGTGTTTAAAAAAATAATTAGTTCGAAGAAAGACTGAAAATGTGACCGGAAGTCGTTTTTCGATTTTTCGATTTTTCATCGACTAAAATTTATCGAAAATGTTGTGATGCTTTTGTGTGTGCATGCACACATTTATAAATCACCTTAAACATGTTTGAATTTATGTGTACATGTATTAACACTTAAGTATGCATGTATTTATAAATAAGTTATTATTTTTATTTCAAAAGGTATATATATTATATAATATAAAGATGATACTTAGACATAAGTACAAAACAATTACTAAGGCATGTTGGCTTGGACAAATGGAATGGGGGCAAGGGGAAAATGTGAGAAAAAGAGGGAAACAAGAAGCGTAAGGTGGCAACATATGAGAGGAGGGTAAAGTACAAGGTCGTTTTGGTAATTTCACATATGCACTTTATATAAAAACTAATTTTTCTAAGTTTTATCCCATTTTTCTCATTTCTTTTCTTCATTTACAAACTTCTTAAGCTCTTGAAAAATATTACATGGTTTCCTAAAGTATTTCTAAGTATAAAAAATCATAGCTTTCTACTTTAAATCCTCTTCGAAACCTGCTAGAATATTTCTACATCCACTTCTTTACTTTATCTTCCGAATACAAGCACACATCCACCAAAAACCTTAAACGTTGTACCTATAGTCCCTTATAGCCAAGCCATTTAGTGCTTAGGCTAAGCTCATTTCCAAAGTTTCAAACCAAGATCAAGTCTTTTCCATAAGATTCAAAAATCCTAAGCATTTTGCAAAAGGATAAAAAGATTTCGTCGAATTCTATGAGTAAATTTATAACCTTTTTTGGATAGATTTCACTTTTTATTTATGTGGGTCATGTAATTATTCATACATGATGTTGATGTTAAATTATGGTTTGACTTGGATGTATATGTATGTGTTAACGTACGATTTAGCATTAGACTTTAGATTGGTAGTTAAAGTAATGTGTTCGGCTGTAAAGTTAAGATTTTGTGATGTTATAGTGATGCTATGGAAATAGTATGATTTGGTTTATGTATATATGCTTGAATGATGGTTAAATGGTTTGGAAGTTAGAACTTGAAATGTTAAAAAGGGACTTGAGATCCATTTTTGTGAATAAATCATTTACTTTTTTTATTTAGAAAATGTTCTGTCCTATATTTTTTTAGATTCTGACTTTAGTTAAAGTTTAAAGCATTCTTGAATATGTTTTAAAAAGGTAGACATAAGTGGAAGTTTATGTTTTGGATGGTAACTTAGAAAAGTAATTCTAAGTTACGGTATCCATAGCGATAGTCGTTATGGATGCAGTTCGGAAATATATGATTTTCAAGTTTAATTTTTCTTTTAAAATTGTTGTAAAAACCATTTCAAACTTAATTAGATAATATAAAACTTGAACAACTTTTAATTCGTGATTTAAATAATTAATTTATTTATTAAAATAATTATTAATTGATTAAGTAATTAAGTTATGTGATTAGGGTTTAAGAATTAATTAATTAAGTTAATGAGACGACCCGACTTCCTATCTCCAGGAAATCGCATCATCTTGAAGAAAGAAAAGGGATAGAAGAAGAAAAGAAAGAGAAAGAAAGAAACAACAACATCAGAGAACTCATAGCGGAACGAATGAAATATAATATATCACATAAAATATTACATGGTATCTTATTACATCAGAGTGCACAACTTATACACACATATTAGATAGTTATGAACATCTGTCTAACTATACAACTCAAGTACAACAGATACAGATACCCAACAAACACAGCTGAACCATAATATATCTACACGTGGAAGCCTCTTGCTCCATAACTCCTCCAGAATTCGTCAAGCAAACCTAAATCACTTGACTACTCATACATAATATGAGTACCCAAGAGTTTAATAAAACAGAAAATAAACACTCGGGTCAGACAGGGGTTTGGTGTGAGTAAACGGTTTAAATTACTTAACTTTAGAAAAACCTTTGAATAGAAAAGGTATCACGTAAGACTTCCCACACATAAACATGGAAAAGTTTTTACCTTACGCTAACCAAAACATTTGATAGGAAATCCAATGATATTATAATAGTGTCTAGGGATTTCAAAATAAAATACAGAATAAGCTGGAATGCTTACATCTCACGTTCCAACATAGTTGGGCATAATCAAAACCGTACAGGCACTTATTGGATTTTGGATTCCATACAATGGCGGGGCTACTGGGGTACCGCCCATCACAGTACGTGGCCTAGGTCACCGTATCGAGGAGTATGCCCGATCCCCTACAACACAAGGCCGGAACCATCCCTTACTGGACAGTCCCGAACAAGACCACCCCGTAGTTGGCGCGACCAACCACACACTAAGCCGAAATAGAAAGGGACCTCTAGACAGGGGTAAATCTCGCTCTTAAGTGGTGGCTACCCACGAAGCCTTGCTGCACCTCCCCTGTTTTAGCCATTCCCGGTTGATGAGGCTTGAGGCTGCGATTACCTTTATAGAACACATCTATCTTAGAATGCTCATCATCCACCTGACGATGTTCTGAAAGCATTCGATCCATACAAGTTCGTTCCGAGTTCGAACGAAACCGAAGGCACTATCTCGTTGCACTCGTTTTGGAATCACCATCAGAGTCAACGGCCATAGCCCTTGCACTCTAAATCACCATCTCGAACCTCGAGTCTTCACTTTCTCCACTTGGATACACGACCTACGTTTAATTGGAATCGATGTGGTTTTCGGATTCCGAATATGGATACCTGATCCCGGTCTCACCGAAACCAAACGCCATTTTAATGTCCAAGTTGTACTTAAGGGTTTTAACAATTAAAAATTATATACAGGATGATATAAACAAATAGATGAATCACATTATCGCAATAGATAATTCATATCAACCATTTATCTCACAAAGTAGCATATCACATAGAGATATATCCAAATCATCCAGTATCAACCAAACACCCAATATCAATCTTCCAATATCAATTAATCATCCAATATTAATAAATCAACCAATATTGATAAATCATCTAAAGCAGAATTGATTAACTCATAATCAATTGGATTACCTAAATCCCTCTTCATTTATTTCAAATAAATTAATGATCTCTAATGATCTTCCCCAAATTAATCTTCCTTGATTAATTATCTTTTAATTACATTTAAGTAATCAACCTTAACCATATTCAGTAATTAACCTTTAATTACTATCATTAATTACAATAGTTAATGATCATTCATTTACTTCCATTAATTAATCAATTATAATTAATTTCATTAAACCTTAATTAATTACAATTAATTAATCACACCTAAATAAATCACTTATATTAGTCAACCTTGATTAATATCATTAATCACATTAATTCATGATCCTTAATAATTAATAATTACTTTAAATTAATTAAATAATTAACTTGTTAATTAATCAACTCATTAATCATGATTAGTAATTAACAACTTGTAATTACTTATCTTAATTAATTAACTTCTTAATTAATTATATTAACCCTTGACTAATTAATCTAATTAATTACTTCATTAAGTAATTATTAATCAATTTAAATTAACAAATAATCCTTAATTAATTACCTTATTAATTAATTACATTTAGTGATTAATCCTTAATTAAACACATTTCATTAATTAATTAATCTCATTAATTAATTAACTAATAAGTAATTAACTCTTAATTACTTACATAAGTAGTTATTTCTAATTACTTCACTAAAATTTCTTAATTACTCTCTTAATTAATTACTTAACAAGTAATTAATTCCATTATTAAATAATCCTTAACCCTTTAATTAATTAATTACTTCATAATTAATTAACTTCAAACAATTATACAAATCAATTTCTTAATTAATATCATTTGGTGATTATCCAATAATCACTTCAACTTAAATTACTCCCATGAGTAACCTCTACTAATTTCTTCCATAATTAATTACTTCCATTCTTCATTATATTCAAACACTAACCATTGATTACTTCATTAAGCAATCACACTTAATTAATCCATAATTAAGTGATATTTAAAATTAAATAGATAATTAACTAATTAATTAAAATTAATTAAATAATTAATTAATTAACTTTTAATATTAAAGAAATTCCTTAATTAATTAAGAAAAGTATTTATCTTAATTAAACTCTTTACTTATTAACAGATCATAATAATTAAGTATTTATAAGTTCATATCTAAATAATTTAAAATTATTTATCTTCATAAGTTAATTATTTGAATTAAATCAAATTTCAATAACTTAAACCAAATTATTCAAATTGGTTTATAAAATTTTAACTTAACCTTATTTGAAATTAAAGCATTTATAATCAAATTTAAAATACTTTAATTATTTAACTTAATAAAATTTGAAAACTTTGTTTTAAAACATTATTTTAACTTTGATTTCAAAATTTAATTCAAACCATTCTTTTAAATTTGAAATCCAAAATTAAATTAAGATAATTACATTTTTTTTCAAAAACAATCACCTTAAAATCCCTTTAAATTTGAAAATAAATTCAATTAACATTTATAAAGTTTGATTTATATTTATTTTAAATCAACAAGGTTTTAACTTTTGTTTCTTTTATAAACTTGTTTATAATTTAGCGCTTGATTTCTTTTGTTCAAACTCAAGTTCCATTGCAACATATCAATACACAGTATTACCCATAAAACAACGTTCTCCAAAAACTCGAGTACGAACTAAAAAAAACACGGGTCAGTCCCGAAACAAAAAACCAAAAAACAACTTCGAGTCACCCCCAGATTCAATGCAAGAACAACTCCGGGTTGACCTTCGTCTTCCCCAACCAAAACTGCACCCATTCCAAATCGTGCACAACGTACACGTGTGTACGTACCCCACCGGCTCCGGCCACCGTAGGCAACCACGACCATCGTTGACGACCACTAAAATGCATACGAACATGACCGTACACCCAGATCCAACAAAACTCAATCAAATCGAAATTCGACCTAACTCACGAACAACTACAGAAGTTCATACCCCATAACTCATCGCCTCCGATGATCGCACCACCTCTGGAAGCTCCATTAACCTTTCCCAAGCACCGCAGCATCACCGTGCCCCCTTCCATCAACTCGCGATCACCCCCGGTCCACTACCCTTGCCGCAAACGTCACGACAGTCCAGCCGAATACAAATGCAGGCAAAACCCTAGTTTTCCAAAATTCGAACAATTCAACAATTAGAAAAATTCATTAGCATTTTTCCCTTTATCCATGACATACATGCAAGCTTCAATCCAATTATCAACTCAAATTAATACGTATATCATCTGCAGTTCATAAAAATTCCCAAAATGTTCAAACTCAAAATTCAACTTAATTACTCAATTAAAAATTATGATACAAACTCTAAAAATCTTAACTTTCCAATTGTAATTCGATTATAAATTCAAAACTAGAAATTGAAATCACAAATTTTACCCAAATTTGATTTCCTACTGTAAATTGAGATATATGAGTTAATCTTTCATTTTAAAATCCTATAACTATTTTTAGAAGATAAATTATGTGATTGCAAACAACTTTCATCTACAATCACAATCCAGTTTGAGTTAAAAATCAAGTTATTGAGATATTTGGAAGATATGAACTATTTTTAATAAACACAGTAACATCCTTAAATTTAACAGTAATTCAATATGTTTAATTCAACATGCATTCCAATTTAAAACAAAATTTTCATATAACATCAATATAGATTAACACATGCATGGTAGTAAGAATTCAGAACAACTGTTTTTAAAAACATTTACTCACCTATTTTGATTGCAGAGCAGAATTGTGAATTTCCAGGCTTCCAATTGATGTTGAAAAGCTTTAAATAAGAAATCCTACTGGATGCTTTAATTGATGATGTAAAATGTTGAACTTCATTCGGATTTGCAGAAGACTTGGAGTTGCAGCTTTAATTTTGCTTTGCAGATTTTAGTTTTACTTCAGATTTGATTTTGGTTGCAGGTTTGATTTTGCTGATTCTAATTTTGCTTTTGATTTTAATTTCAAGTTTGAGAAAGATTTCGTGGTTTGATCTTTAATTCATGAAGGAAGAAAAATAATTTGAGAGGAAGAAGAAAGATTGGAAATTGGAAGAGAAACAAATTCCCTTAAGTTTAAATGAATTATGTTATGATAATAAAATTTTTAAAGAAAATAAAATTTAAAGGAAGACACTTGTCACTTATAAATTTTAATTTACTAACAAGTGTTATTAAAAGGTGTTAACATGTTTACACATTTCTTAAGCAATTTTAAATTAATTTTTACTTAATTTAAATGCGAATATAACTTATTTATCAAATTTACTTTATAAATAAATATAAGTTTACCTTTAAAAGAAATATTCTAATACTAATAAAAAATGCAAATAAATCTCATACATATATTTTCAAATCTAAAGCATTTATATTTTTATCATTTAACCATTTTAATTTAAGCATTTTAAAACAAACAAAACAAAGCTTGTTTAAATTCTTTTCAAACTATCATATTTTAAATACTTTAAAAGAAAGACAAAACAAAACTTTGTTTAAAACCTTTTTAAACTATCTTATTTAAAATAACAATTATCTTATACTTTTGAAAACAATTGAATAAATCTTATATTTACTTTTGAAAAATATTAATTAAAATAAAGCTTTAAATTATAATATCAAACATATATAAATTATTAATAGATTAAATTGAATTTCAAAACAACATCAAATTATAACATATACTTACATATATTACAATTTGAAAATTCATCTTTTATTTAAAACAAAAGATATTTCTATTCACAATATATATCAGATATATATTATAAATAGAATAAAATTTCTTAGCTTTGAAAAACAAATCTTATCAATATTTTAAATTGTTAAAAAAATATTGATCACAACTATCAGATTAAATATTTATTAACCATAAAAAGAATAAATTTATCAGTTTAAATTAAAATTATAAAGAAAAATTATCAAATCAGTTTAATTATTTACATAGATTAGTAAATTGATATTGCCTCAAATTCCGGGTCGTTACAGTTAATCATTTGTAGTTAATTAAGAAATTTTAATTAATGGTTTATTAAGTTAATTAAGTCAAGGGGTAATTATTTTAATTAATTTTAGATTAATTATCTAATTAATATTTAATTAATTATTATTTAATTAAGATTTATTTATTTACCTAATTTTTAATTAATTAGGCTTTAAATTATAATAAATGTTTATTAAATAAAGTCTAATTTTTTACTTATTTAGTAATTAGGGTTTAATTATTATTCAGCAAGAGTTTAATTATTTAATTAATTTTTTATTTTTAAAGGGTAATTATTAGTAATTAATTAAGACTTAACTAAGATTAATTAAGGTTTGAAATTTTGATTTAAGTACGATTAAGTAAGGATTAATTAAGCTTTATTTTATGATTTGATGATGATTCATTTATTATTTTAAATTATTTCAAACTCCAAATGTTCTTTAGTTTAAATTACGCTTCTTCTCTTTGTGAAATGTTTTGAACCAAGGATCTCTTGTCCATGCCATTAAGTAGCCAAACAAATTAAATTAGTTATAGTAAAACATTGACAAATTTTATTGAACGTAAGTCGACTTGTACTTATCGTAAAGACCGTATTTCGAAAACGTGATAAATGAAAGGGAGTTAATTTTGATAAGTAGGTCATGATAACTTAAGAATATGAAAGGTAGTTACATATGTAAATCCTTACATCCAAACAATGGAGTTGTCTAACTTGACCTGTTTTAACTCAGGAAGTATGTTGTGTATATCAGAGTTTCCCTAGTGAGAACTCGAATACTAGGTACATACTTCCAAAAGAATCGAAATTGAGTTAGGTGGGATCTATCGCCTAATTTGGAGACACCAGTTCTGGATAAGTATAAAATTATCTGAACCACCCCAAACTAATAACGTTCATGATGGATTGTTACGAAGTATGTTATGGAGCTGTACTATTCTCCTGTGGGTGATTCCAAAATGGAAGATAGTAAATGTTGAATGTTTGTTTGATCCCGGAACAACTTATATGGCTGAATGCTAGCATTGCATTGGTTGCCTGGATGGTAGTGTTAGCATTCCAAGATGGTCTTCTTAAAGGAAAGGTTATTGTAACCTCAAGCCTCACAACTGATAAATGACTAAAGCAGGGACGTGTAGCTGGGCTATGTGTGTCGCTCCTATTAGGGTATGTTCATCACCAAATCTAGAGCGAAACTTGGTTTATGTATGCTTCAGGATCCCTTTTTATGGTTGTTGATCGCAACCAAGTGGTGATCATATTCAGTGCTACCCACTATGGGATAGGGCCAATCTTGAGTAGCAAAGGTGCAATGCATTATGGCCTCCCATGCATTTTATCTAGGGGTATACGAATTCGGTGGGTAGAACCTTAACTTTTCATAGTTGGAATCTGTTTTCCAATACATGCCTTCGGATATGATTGCATACATATTATGTTAGAATTTAATAATCTAACAATTTTGACTCTTATTCTATATTTATTTTAAACCTAAATAATATGATAATATTGGAGGATTTTTTATAGAGATGTTTTGGTTATCGTAAGGTAAAAACTCATTTATGTTTATATGTGGCATGGTCTTACGAGATACCTTTTATTTGAAGGTTTTTATAAAGTTAAACATACGCTTTACTCATACCAGACACTTGTCTGAGCCAGAGTTTTATTTCTTTCCCTTAAATTCTTGGGTACTCAAATTTTTATGAGTAGCCAAGTAGTCTGGTTTCTATGGAGCGTTTTGGGAAGCTGTATGGAGCAGAAGCTTTCACTGTATCTAGTACTTATGTTTATTTCCACCGTAATTGTAAATTATGTATTAGTAACTTAGGTAGGCAGATATAGTTGTCCTTATTGGGAATAATACTTGTTGTAACTTTGATGTAAACATTTTGAAGTAACCTTATGTACAATTCTGTGATGATGTATAAGTAACTCTGTCGGTTGTGAGAAAAATCTGTATTTGTTTCCTTTTCTTTTATTTCCTTTTCCCCGGGACCTATCTTTCGGAACTTAGATGATCGGCACATAAATACCGAGGATGTATTAAGTGTCGTCTTTGGGTGTAAGAAAGGCAGGTCATCACACTTGGTATTAGAGCTTAGGTTGAGCGAACACCTAGGCCTTGGTTGGGATCAACTCATTAATGATGGGGTTAGTAGTATCCTAGAATGAGTTTAGTATTTGAGAGTGCGTTCCCACGTGGTTTTGATCAGCATCTATATGTTTGGTTTTATGCTCTTTTTCCTAAGATAATCTTGTCCATATGTTCTACTATATCTTACTTTATTCAGGTAGTAAGTATGAGTACGAGAAGGGGATAAGGAAGGGGAAACAGTAGCACAACAACCAGAAATGGAAGAACCCCGAATGTTAGAAGAGGCGGAATAGCAATTGAAGTTGTAGGATCAAAGTAGCCTCAAGTTAACTTCGCAACTGCATGCAAGGACTACACAAACCTAGAAGAAAAACCTTTCAAGGTTACTAAATCCATCATTGAAGGCCATGCTTGGCTACGGTTATGTAAGAATGTTTTTAAAGGTTTGGACATTCCTGATGATCAAAAATGATTCTTCGCATCTTGGCAATTGCAAGAGGGTGCAACTGCATGGTGGGATTCTGTCACCACAAATGTTCTAAAAGATGAGTTCTCATAAGTGACATTCTTATCTACTCGAAAACTGAGGAAGAGAACAAACACCATTTAAGTGGTGTTAGGAACGTTAAGGAAAAACGTTATTAATGCTAAGTTTTTTAAGTGCCAATTTTGGAAATCAGAAGTGAGATGCCTATGACATATTGTATCGGGTGATGGCAACTTAGTTGTTCCAGCTAAGGTAGCTGCTGTGCAAGATTCCAAGAGACCCAAAACCCCTAGTGAGGTGAGAAGCTTTTTAAGGATGGTGGGTTATTATAGGAAGTTCATAAATGATTACTTCAAGATTGCCGCTCATATAACCGAGCCTATGAAAATGAATGTCAAATTCTAGTCGACTTCGATGTGTGAGGATGCATCCCTTGAGTTAAAAGAAAGGTTGACCAATGTTTCTATTTTGGCTATTATTGATGGAGGAGAAGGGTTAACTGTTTACACCGATGCATGTAGAGTTAGCTTGGGCCCAGTGTCGTTGCAATATTGAAAGGTTATAGCCTATGCAAATAGATAGTTAAAGCCTCACGAGAAGAATTATGCAATGCATGACTTGGAGCTATTAGCCATAGCACTCGCATTTAAGATGTGAAGGCATTACTTGTTGGGTAAGAATCCTTCTTTCGCTCTTTTTTTATTTCTAATCTTCAGAGATTCTAGATAGTAAAGTCCTTCTTTAAATAGGTGAAAATTTTGATCTCTACATGGATTACCAGTCCCTGAAGTACCATTTCACTCGGAAAGATCTGGAGCTAAGGCAACAGTGATGGTTGGAGTTCCTAGCAGCCTACGATTTGGATACTCTTTAAACACCAGGAAAAGCGAATGTGCTGGAAGACGCTCTTAGTAGGAATGCACTTTTTGATCTCTTTAAAGTTAAACCAACTCTTTTGGAAAGGATCGCTAGTAAGCAAAAGGAGGACGAGCGTTTAAGGAAATCATCCAGGATGTTAAGGGGGGTAGTCTTCAAGTTTCGAGTTAAATAAACATGGTATATTGCGTATGAATGGATGGATCTACGTCCCTAATATCGATGGCCATAGACAAGAAGTTTTATTGGAATGTCATTGATCCAAATTAACCATCCACGCAAGTGTTTCTAATATGCATAGAGATACGAAACGAGTATCTTGGTGGCCCGAAATGAAGAGGGATGTCTCAATCTTTGTCAACAGATATTTGAACTGTCAACAAATAAAGGGCGATCAACAGAAGACAATTGGATCACTTCAACCCTTGGAAATCCCAGATTGGAAATGGAAGGTGATATCAATGGATTTTATCGATGGTTTACCGAAAACCAAAAAAGCAAATGAAGATGTGTGGGTTATCGAGGATCGGCTAACGAAGAGTGCTCATTTTATTCCAGTAAAGCTGACAAGAACTGTAGCCTCATTAGTAGATATTTATATAAGGGAGATAATCGAATACATGGAGTCCCAATGAGTATAGTAAGCGATTAAGATACTATCTTTACAGGTCTGTTTTGGGAAGCCTTGCAGGTTGCATTGGGAAGAAATCTAAGTCGGAGCACTGCCTACCACCCTAAAATCGATGGACAAACTGAAAGGGTTAACTGCATCTTGGAAGATATGTTGAGGGCATGTGTCTTGGATTTTGGAGGGTCTTTGGAAGATCATATGCATACTAGTGGAAATCTCCTACAATAATAGCTTCCAAGTAAGCATCGGTATGGCATATTATAAAGTTCTTTGTGGAAGGCCATGCAAGTCACCCGCCTGTTGGGTTGAGTCTGGAGATCGTCTAGTTCTTGGGCCAAATGTGCTTCAATAGGAAACGAAGAAAGTTGTAGTGACTAAGAAAAGAATGAAGGCAGTCCAGGATCGACATAAGAGTTATGTTGATAAGAGAGGGAGATATTTTGATTTGATGTTGGAGACCTTGTGTTCGTTAAGATTTTGCCAACTAGATGAGCTATTGGATTTGGGAAAGCTGGGAAGTTATCTCCAAGGTACATTGGACCTTTCCATATTCTTGAAACGATTGGGTCTCTTGCTTTCAAAGTTGAGTTGACGTAGAGATTGGCAGGTATTCATAATGCATTCCCTATGTCGCATTTAAGGAAATTTGTGGATGATCCGACCTTGATTGTAGAGCCATCTAAGTAGGAGGATCTAGAAGTGGAGCCAGACTTGACAGTGGTTAGACATCTAGTCTATATTGTAGATCAGGATAAGAAGCGGTTGCGCAATAAGGTAGTGCGGTTGATTAAAATTCAGTAGAGTGGGGATCTTAGATACTGCACGTGGGAGACTGTAGACCATATGAAGGAGGCATATCCTATGTTAATCTTAGGATAGCTAGTGTTTGTTTGTATGTATAGTTAAGCATTGTTTGCTATGGAGGTATAGTGTATGTCTTTTGTATGTGTTTTATGATATGATTATATAGTTTTTCAAGTAATTGAGTTATCTTCTTATGTGCTAATTTCGAGGACGAAATTCCTTTAAGAGTGAGAGAGTGTAACGACCCAGAATTTGATCACTTAAAGTATGGATATCTAAGTATAATTATAATATTAATTAGTGGACTTTATAATAAAATAAATTACTTTTAAATAATAATAAATGATAGTGAAGTCATTTTCAAATTTTGTTTACAAAAATAATTAGTTTGAAGGAAGACTGAAAATGTGACCGGAAGTCGTTTTTTGAATTTTCGATTTTTGATCGACTGAAATTTATCGGAAATATTATAACACTTTTGTGTATCCATGCACACATTTATAAATCACTTAGACATGTTTGAATGTATGTGTACATGTATGTACACTTAAGTATGCATGTATTTATAAATACGTTAAGATTTTTATTTTAAAAAGTATATATATTATATAATGTAGAGATGCTACTTTAGACAGAAGTACAACACAAGTCCTAAGGCATGTTGCTTGGAAAAATGGAATGGAAACAAGGGGGAAACATGAGAAAAATGGAGGAGACAAGGGGGTAAGGTGGTAAAATGTAAGTGGGGGTAAAGTACAAGGTCATTTTGGTAATTTCACATATGCACTTTATATAAAAACTAATTTTTCTAACTTTCATCCATTTTTCACATTTCTTTTCTTCATTTGTAAACTTCCTAAGCTCTTGGAAAATATTCTGTGGTTTCCTGAAGTATTTCAAAGTTTAAAAAATCATTGCTTTCAACTTTAAATCCTCTTTGAAACTTGCTAGAATACTTCTGCAACCACTTCTTCACCTTATCTTCCAAATACAAGCACACATCCACCAAAAACCTTCAAGACCGTTGTAATGACCTAGAATATCAGTCATTTGAAATTGGGATACTTAATTGACTTTAAATATTCATAGGTAAATTTTATAATTGAATAACTTATAATTCAAATATAGTGATTTAATTGAATAATTAAATTGTTAATTTAGTATTTGTAATTGCTGAAATAATTAGAATTTAAATTTAATAAGAATGAAAATGATTTATAAAGTTGATATAAATTCTATTTGAATTAAAATGATGTTAGAGAACATTTATAATTGAACTAAAAGTAAATTTAGAGACTTGAATATTTTAATATTTAATTAACGTGTAAAAATAGCCATTTTTGACACAGTCCCGGATTTCGACGAAACCAATTTCATTAGATTGTAATGTTATATTACGGCAGGATTTAAAATTTCGTGTCAATCGCACTTGCGGTTTGTCAGTAAGAAGCTGAAATGTGTAGAAATTTGTTTAAGTAAATTTTAATTTAAATAATTCAATTCGAAATCCTATCTTTCAAATACGATTGAATTACCTCACAATATATATTCCATTGTGTTTGAAGTATAGGTAAAACATTATAAACGTCGGCGGTATGCTTCGATTGGAGTCGAAATTTTTTTTGATGAATAGTGTCGCAAATTTTCTATAAAAGGCCTCAACATTTTCTATTTTCACTCAAAACCCTAGTCCTCTAACCCTAGCCACCATTTACATTTCGATGACAAGAAAACATCGATCTTCACCTTCTCCGTTCTCGTCATCTATTCACTTTCACGAAAAATCTTCAACTACAAAATTGTAGAGCGTAACGAGCTCTATAATCTCAACGGCTATGATTTGAAATGGCGCAGCGAGGGGAGCGATATCGGGCCGCGTTCGCCTATCATTCAAGCATGAATTTCAAGGAAGAGGCAGAGCTAGGTAGTGCGCGCGTGGACCGTGGGTGCGTGAGGCTTCGGTGCTTTATTTGGTATTAGTTGAACATCGTCAAGATGGTTGAAGAGGTCGTGGAGGTTGGAGGTATGATCGACGTGATAGGTTGTCTCAACCTGGGAATAAAACACGAACAAGAAGAAAGATCAAACGACCAGATCTCGTTTGACAAAATCAAACGGCCGTGATTAAAAAGGTTAAAAAATAAGATAAAATCTTTAAATAATTTATATAATAATTCGTATAATCATTAAAATGTCGTAACTTCTTCATATGAGATCCGTTTTAAACAAAACAAGTTGCTTCATGTCCGTATTGACGAGCAATACATTTTTGAGCTTATTTGGAGTTCATTGGAGCTAGTGTAAATTTTTGGTAAAATTAAATGCTCGTTTAATTTTACTTGGAATAAAATGCTGCAACGGCAAAAGAAACCACAGTGAGTATAACTCACTCTTTCGAACTCACTGATATTTTTATATAAGTGACAAATAAATATATTTATGATGTTTGATGATTGTTTGGATGATATATAAGATATTATATATATATATATATTGATTGTTTGTACACATATTCTAATATTTATATTTGTTGCAGGTGACAGGTTTGAGGGATCCAATTGGATTCCTCACCAGTGTTGATTTTATTTACAGATATTATGATATATGTCATTATCATATGATATATGATGTTTGGATGCCATGATTGATGTATTTAGTGTTGTTGCAGCATTGGGCCTATTTTTGATAATTTAGAAATGTTAAAGTGATGATTTCAATTTGAAAAGGATTTCAAAGTAATTTCAAAACTGTATTTTTTGAATGGTTAAGGAATGAATTTATTTTAAATAAATAAATGTTGTAATTTTTATGTTATAAAAATTATGATTTTTGTGAAATATAATCAGAGTGTGATTTTTTATATATGAGGTGAACTATTTGGTTAAATAGTTTAAACTGAGATTTTTGAATTTATTAAAAATGGTATATATGAGATTTATAAAAATTGAATTTTTATAAGTCAAAAGTGATGGAATTATAAAGGAGCTTTGTAAATGTTAAAAACAAGTTATAAGTGAATCTTATAAGTGAATTAGATTTATAGATTTATGAAGTTATAAGAAGGAATGATTTTTTAAATAAGAGATTTATAAGTAATTAACTTATAAATTGGATTTTGGCATGTAAATGGGGTATAAATGGAATTCGTTAGTAAAGGAATTTTGTATATTTAAGTTTTTATAAAATATATATGGAATTTATAAACATTGTTTTATAAATGTGAAATCAATTTATTTTTGATAAGTTAAATATGGAAGTTTATTAAAGGAGATATATCCACAATTTTGGACCGTGGATAGTCCTTTAATAAATGTGTAGAAGTATCTAGTTTGGAAAGGAGAATTATATTCACGATTTTGGACAATGAATAATCTTTTAAATTAAATGAGTGTTTTGAAAAGTGATATTTTAAATGGAATTAAATGGTTTGAAGATGTTTTGAAAGGTGTGAGCATTGAATGCATAGATTTCAACATTCATTGTCGAAATAGACGTTTTCGAAAAGTAAGGAAATGATGGACTATAACACTGTTGTTATTGTAAATGATTTTCGAAAGGAGATGTTTTTGTATAGTATATGGGATTTATATATCTATCTAATTATCGAATCCCTATACTAATGATTTTGGGTTGTCATAACGATGTTTTACGCAAGATTCATTTTGACCCAAATAAATATGTTTAAGAGAATGTTTTCCTTAAAAAGTAAAATATATGCTTAATCGTGATTTAAGTATATGTATTATTTTCTAAGTGTTGAAAATAAATTGATTTGTGAATTCACTTATTACTAAATAAGTATATGGAAACATCTTCCAATATTGAAATATTGAAATGGTTTTGAAATTATATCTTTTTAAAGATAATTTAAACTAAATATTCGGCAAGTGATTTAATTAATAAAAGATTTATTAAAAGGGCCTAGTGATTGCTTATGGTGCTAAATATTTGTTTGTTGGCTTTGATAGTTAAATAACCGACTATCAAATTTGGCCATTTTAGTTCCTCGGCTTGATGTGGGAACTATTTAGTCGTACACTTTGTACGTACCCTTCTGTGGAGGCTTGATTATCGTTTGTGTTAAGAATGTTGATTCGTTTAGTGCGGAGTATTACTCCAATCTATCGAGCTTCCTTCTTTGTCGAAGGATAGAAAATTGAAAGTTGGATACGTGATAAGTCTATGAAACTTAGTTTCTATGTAAGGTTGAGAAACGCTTTTGCGTTGTTGGTGCAAAGAGACTGAGATCGATTCATCCAAAACTCACTTCGGACCAACATATATGCAACGATTGTGCATGGTTGTTATGATGATATTGATATTCAGGATTTTCATAGTGGAGGACTGCTAGTTGATCGTTTGGGGTTAAAATCCCAATATACATATAGCAGTAGTGGTCACTTCATTATGAAATTTTCAATGCAAGGACTATTCACGACTAATCCTAGGGATTTCCCGACAAGATGTGGTAGTAAAGTACCTTCGGTTTGTCCTGTTCCTGGACAACTTGTATGGATGTTTGTCTGACATTGCATTTCTAAGATTACGTACATAGGTTTTTACAATCGTACATCAGTGGTGGCGGAGAAGGCAACTTCTTTTAGCTTAACACCCTCCTTGAGACGTATGAGCTTAAGAGTTTTATTTTTGTGGAAGGCAATCGGTAGTCGACGGATATGGCCGTATGGCATTCAAAGTGATGTGATATATGATATGTGAAAGGTAATTGTTACCTCAGGCCTCATCAACCGAAAATTACCGAAACAGGGTTAGATGCAGCAAGGCTAGGTGGGTCGCTTCCTTTAGGATATGATCATCCTCTTCAAGATATATTTCTTCCCGCTATGACGTTCGGAATGTAAATTATTGTGGTTTGTATGCTATGACGTCCCTCGAAAAAGGTCTGTAACGACCGGGGGATGAGATATTCGGTACTACCTAGTTATAGAGGTAGGTCGGTCATGTGTTGGTAGAGGACAGATGTTCTATGCCTCAGGACATCCATTTAGAGGTGTACCCGTCAGAAGGTAGTCCCTTTACCTGGTCATTTCTATAGAAATCCAAAATCCACTACGTGCCTGCCATTTTGATTGTATTACCCATTTTGGATTATATGCTGGAATTTAATCAATGTAACAATTTCTACTATGATTAATATTATTTGTATCCTAGACACTAGTATAATATAATCGGATTTGATATGAAATATTTTGGTTATCGTAAGGTAAAAACATGTCGTGTTTATGTTTGGGCGTGTCTAACGAGATACTTTTGTTTTGAAAGGAAAAGTTTGGTAATTTATTAAATTCAATTGAGTGTTTTTCTCACGCTGGTTTATCAGACTGATCTAAACGTTCTTCTCTTTCAGTGCTTGGGTAAGACCAAGTATATTTATAGGTTCAGATTTGATGCTATTGGAGCTTCAGTAGGAGAGCTGGAGACCTTCATTTCGTCTACACGTATTAGTTTTTCTTATCCGCTTTACGCATTGTTGTTGTATATTATCGGCAATTGTAAGGACGGGTTATTATAACTATCCGCGCTGATAAATAGTGATTGATTGTTGAACTTAATTGATGTATGTATATAAAGTTTCTATTCTGTAATGATCATTGATATGATTTTATATGTTATTCCACTGTGATGTGAGATTCTGTATTATTCTGTTTGGTTCTCTCTTCTCTTTTTCGTCTCTTCTCTCTTTCTTCTCTTCTCTTCTTCTCTCTTCTTTTCTTTATCAAGACTTTCCATT
This sequence comes from Allium cepa, assembly GCA_030765085.1. Classification (NCBI taxonomy): domain Eukaryota; kingdom Viridiplantae; phylum Streptophyta; class Magnoliopsida; order Asparagales; family Amaryllidaceae; genus Allium; species Allium cepa. The sequence continues at coordinate 396,860,869 of CM060944.1, forward strand.
GGTCTGTGCTTTTTGGGTCGGACATGTGTGGTTTATTTCTGATTCAATGGTACTGATTTGCGGGCCGTCACACGTGGTATCGGAGCTTAGATTTTGTACATTCCTAGGCTTTGATGTGTACTCATTATAGTTAGAGACATTAGTACCATAGATTGAGTTTGAGTATATTATATATATGAGCGCGTATTTGTTAGTGATTATAAAATTGTTTTATATTGTGTTTACTTATCCATTGAGTTGTTTGTGAATTCTGGCAGGTATATAAGATGCTAGGTTATCGAAAGGGATTTCTAAACACTTAAACGAGGCAAGTCGACATAGTATTATTTTTTAAATTGGGTAAATGAAATAATTTACCTCGATTATATTTTATATATAAAGAAATAATTTTTCAGAAATTATTAAAATGTATATAAATTGATTGTTTAGTTGTTTGAAAATGTAAATATATATAAGTTAATAAAAGCTGTTTGGATAATCTAAATAAAAACAACTATTGTAAAAGAATAAATTATATATGCAAATGAAGTATAAATTATGGAATTATAATTATTATGATTTACACTTTCGAAATAATCTTATATGTAAAAATTGAAACTGCATGAATATATTTATAAATATGAGTTGTAAACGAAAATGGATTTAAACTGAGAATTTGAGAATTTTGAATTCCGTTTATTTTGAAAGTTATTTTTCAAAGTTTAATGAGATTATATTATTATAAATCTACATAAGATAAATAAATAAATATAAAATGAATCTTATATAAGTGAAGTAAAATAGTGAAATCATATAAGTAATGATTTATAAATGCGAATTATAAAAAAATAAAAAGAATTTTTAAAATAATATAAAGCATTGAATTCACTGCTGTTGCTGGGAAATAATAAGGGTGATGACTGCAGCATCATCATTACCATTTTCGAGTTTCTATGTGATGGATTTGCAACTAATAGTAAATTGAAATTTAAGTTTTTATGTGATAAATACATTTGATTTGAAATACGAGTGTAAATTGACAAATATAAGCAAAATGAGTTTTGGACTTATAATATGAAATAATAAATTTGAATTAGCATAATAAATATATGATTTGAAATTTAACTAAAGGAAAGTTAAATAAATTGAATTGGATTTTGTAACAACCCGATATTTTCAGCCATCCATATCCACACATGCCGGACTTGAATTGCTCAAAATATCGCATTATAAATAAATTTGGAGCAAATGAAATACAATCACAGAAATATCAGAATAACTCGCAGCGGAATATAAAATACATAGTAGTTCATGAACCTACTACGGCAGAGTCTCAAACCAAATACATAATACAGTCTGAAACAAACATAATAGAAATCTCAAATACATAGAAGTTCACTAATACATGAGATAAACTAGAACAGCTGAAACAGAAAGTCGATATAAATATAGATAAGCAGAAACTCCAGCAAAGACCAGCTCTAGAAAGAGAATCCAAAGCTGTGAATATTCAGGCTGACCCGAGCGTAAAGTAAAACACAAAACACTCGAGTCAGGACAATATATACTTATATAATGTAAACCAACTCAAGTGAACTGTAGTAGAAATGCACAATAACTTAAAGGATGCTTGGGATCGCCCATCCTTTAAGAATCAGTTAAACTATAAATTAAATACATCCCGTGATCAAATTTCAAAATGGTATTTTATACTTCAAAATCAAGTATCATTTCAAAATTCAATATCATTCAAAATCCATTTCAAAATATCAAAATATCATATCTTCCAAACCACATTCATTTTTATTTAATTTAAATACCATTAGAAAACACATTTCAAAATAGTTTATATTTCGAAACAAATTACTTCATTTTCAATCATAAAATGAGGTTATTATATTTAATAATTAATTTATTCAATTTCCAAAATTTTAGTCTTTCAAAATTCATTTATTCACTTAATTTATTAAAACAGATGAAAATTCAACTTTCGCAGCATTTAAAAATTGCTACAGAAAGTTACATTCAAAACAGTTCAATTTAACAAAAGATAGCATTTAAAAATGCTGTAATAGGGTTACATTAGTTTCAAATAAAACTTAGTTAAATTCAACAATTATAACATTTTCAAAAATGCTATAATAGCTTTTAATTAAACTTAGCCATTTGGTTCGCTATTGTCAACTACAGCATTCACAAATGCTGTATTATCATTTACATTAGAATTAATAGCATTTCAGAAATGCAGTTAATTAACTTCAAATATTCAGTATAATTTCACAAACAATTATATTTTTACTTAAATCATTTTTAACTTATAAAATCATATAATTTCACTTTTAAGACAATCATTCAAATACCCTTATATTCATGATTTTATAAAGTTAAATCCCCATTTAAAAATCAAAATTTAATAATAATTCACTTATTAAATTCCAACGTTAAATCTTAAATTCATTAAATAAAATTTAACTTAACACTTAAGTTTAAAATTTTCAAATATAACTTAATTTTATTTTTATTTACTTAACTTAAAATTCACTTTTAAGCCAAATTCACAAATTTCCAATTTTAGTTATATTTCAAAATTTCAACTTAAATATTCATTCATTTCACATTTTCACATTATTCAAAAATCACTAATATATTATAAAATCATTTTAAATTAATTTAATTAAAAATATCATAAATTTATCATATTTTCATATTTAATTTAAATTCCATTTATCACCAAATTATAATTTCCAAAATAACTTACATTTCAGATTTTCTAACTTTACCATTTATTTATTTCACTTATAAATTTTCAAAAAATCAATAATGCTTTACAAAAACCATTTTTAATCAAATTTAAATCAAAATATTATAATATTTACATTTCTAAATATTTTAAAATTTTTAGAAAAACATATTTTAACAACGGGTTTGTATTTCGTTTTCTAGCCTAGGTAAACTGATACGGGTAATATATTATTTCAACCCGTAATTTACAAAGAAAACCCGGGTTTGATCATTTCAAACCCGCAATCCCAAGTAAATGAAAATAATTGAAACTCATTCAGGCCTATCATTTCAATCCATAATGATTTTCTTCTATTCTAAAGTCCGTTCGGGTATGTATCATTTCAACCCATAGTGATTCTAATCTGAAGGGAACTTGTAGTGCGATAAGCTGATAAAAATAACTAAACAACATAATATAACAGTAACAGATGTTATAGCAGGTGTTTAAGCATGGGTGAACATCATATAATCATAATATAGCATGTGTAACACGATAATGCATTTTACATATTCAAAAGGGGTCAATTTACTAGTTATATATGTAAATATTGTCTGGTGAGAATAACTCACTTGTCAAAAGCTGGAGATAGTCACTAAAGCACACACACCGAAACTCCGAAGCCACGATAACATGGAAACGACTTGAGAGTGGAGAGCCAAAGCTAATTGCCTTGATAACATTTAAACAAAACAGTACAATATATATAAGTTTCAAAACCAAATGAACACTAAACAATGCTAGAAATCAATGCCCAAAACCAAATCAAATGCATTGCACTTGTTCTCAACTTCACATGGATTAGCAAGGGATGGATTTAGCACGGCCATGGCATGCACTAAGGGCTGGTTTTGGTTCAAATAGAGTCGGCCCACTTGGTTTGAATGGTGATGAAGTATATGTGTGCAACAATTTACATAACAAGGCAAATATCAACATTTCTATGCTATAACATGGTTCGGTCAGAGGCTATATGGTCAGGTCCAGATGTCCAGGTGGTGGTGGATGATGTGGCAGAGGGTAGTGGTCAGGTCTGAGGTGGTGGTGGTGGAGGAAGTGGCGGCAAAAGGTGGTTGAAGGTGGTGGTACCAAGTTTGGCTCGGTTTATATATGTAGTGATGGTTTATGTGGATTTTGGTGGTGGATCATCAATAAGGAGGCACGGCTTGTGGTTTGGCCAGAGAGGAGGTGGCGCTCTCAGGTGGTGGTGGAGGTGGCTGGGAAGGGAGAGGAGCATAGCTGAACCTATAATGAAGAAGAACAAGTGCAAAGCTTAAATCAAAGGAGAATAAAATTAAAAACAAATAAAAAGAAAAAGAGTTTACCAAAAATTTCTCATAGGAAATGGCCGAATTTTTTCATTCAGGAATGAGAAACAATAATGTGCGTGAATGGAAATGGAGGTGGTCGGCTGAAAGTGTGAGTAGTAAATGCCAATTGAATGAAAAGTTAGGTTAAATGTGAAAAGGTGGAAGATAAAAAGGCTTAGGAAAATCAAAAGTCGTAACCTTTTCAAATTTCTTTTAATTTCTTTATATAAGTGTAAATAACTGAAAATAATTATAATTTCAGTTTAAATTTTGAAAATATAACAAAATATAAAATATAAATGAGTAATTAATAATTATATACGATAAAAATAAGAAAATAGCACAAAAATAAAAACTAGTCTAGAAAATTTGAAAATAAATAGAATAAATTTTGGAAAACTTATATGGACTTGGAAAATATTTATAAATAAAGATAATAACATAAAATAAAATTCGTTCAAAAAAATAAATAAATAAAATTTAACTAAATAAAATTTAAATGAAGAAAATAGCAGAAAAATAGAAACTAGCCTTTAAAAATAGGAAATAAATGCAGTAAATTTTGGAAAAATTATAACATCACTTTAAAATTGTTTTACAATAAAATATATATCTAACATGTCATATAACACATATTAGAACATGATTTTACAAATAAAAATATTATTTATATAAACTAAAATAGATAATTTTATTAAATAAATCATTTTACACATAATATTGTAAAAGGCATAACTTTCACAATATAAATCGGATTTCAACGAAACGAAAAGCAGTATTCTCCAAATTTGATATATTTTCATAATAAAAGATAAAATTCAAAAAATTCAAATATTTAATTTTTAAACTAAAAAGTCAAAGTTTGACTAGATTGACCAAAAATCCACTTTTATCTGGAAATATCATATTTATTCAAGTTTGAAATTATAATTCACAAAAAAAATCAAAATATACTATTAAAATAACAAAATCTATTCATTTTAATAAATATATAAAGTTTTTAAATTAGGAGTTTCAAATTCAAAAAAAATTGAAATAAACAAAAAAATTCACAAAATACTGGGTTGTTACACTCTCCCCTGCTCAAATCTTTTCGTCCTCGAAAAGAACGAACAAGGAAACATAAGGAAAAGCACGATAGACAACAAATTGTACCTAGAAACAAACAATTTTGGATTCGAAGCGCTAATGCTCTCCTCCGTCTCCCAGGTACAATCCTAATCATCAGTACTTTACCGTACTTTGATCAGACCAACAGATTTCCTTTTTAGCTGCTTCGTGCCTCTGTCGACAATACGAAGTGGTTTACTCTCAACAGTCAGATAAGGCTAAACATCCAAAATATCAAAAGCAGAAGGCTGAACAATATGAGGTGAGTCCAGAAGATACTAGAGGAGATGTGAGACATGGAATACATCATGCACAAAAGAAAGTTTCTCGGGCAAATCCAAACGATAAGCCAAAGAACCAACTCTTTCCAAAAATGCAAAAAGGATCTTCGAAGAGGAAAAAGGTAGAAATAGCTAGAAGGGAGAATAGGTTGAAAGACAAGGATGAACCCTATTTTAGAACCATATACATTTCAAAATTTTATAACATTTTAAACATTTTATAATATGACAAATAGTCATTTGATTCAAATTTAATAGTTCGAAATAACTATATTTAAAACAATTTAAATCATGATTAAAATATCCTTTATACAATACTTTACCAAAATACTTTTATAACTCGATGTCTTAACAAGTTTGTTTTCGTTCCTATAGACTCTGGCTATGCGTTGATAAGGCGTAAAGCTAGAATTCTTCAGGTACTTAATAGACTTGTTTCAACACCCAGTGAAAATACTGGAAAACTCTTTAAAAAACAGATATGGAATGTACAATCCGAACAAATCAACCAAACCAAAAAAGTTGTCTAACCATGGATCGTAGATACATAATGGTTACGCCTGGATCCCCCAGGAAACAATCTGTATCCGTAAGCTTTCTCAGCCCTACGAGTTATGCCATGATGACTAGTAGAGTGCAGGATACACAATGGTTACGCCTGGATCCCCCAGGAAACAATCTGTACCCCTAGGCTGTCTCAGCCAGGTAGTTTCGCTGCTATTGCAACCTACATAGAGTTCAAGATACACAATGGTTACGCCTGGATCCCCAGAAAACAATCCGTACCCCTAGGCCATCTCAGCCAGGTAGTTGCGCTATGCAGTCGCGCTCGTAAGACCACGGAGATCGCCGTGGAATTCGATGGACACTCGAGTATCATATCCGAAAAATCCAAATCAGAGAGAATAATATCGATAGAATGAATCCACAGTGTGGCCACAAAGAGGATATCAAGTAGAAGGCACTTTCCATATCTTTACTTCGAAAATATGTATCATATAGTACCTCTCGAAATCACTTTCAAATATCATACTTATATAAAGTCCATTATATATAAGATTTCATTTCAAATCGAATACTTTCCAAAATCAATAGTATGTCAAATCACACTTATAGAGACTTCGATTATATAAGATTTCACTTCACAAATTGAGTACCATTTTGAATCAACAGTTTCAAATCAATTTCATACTTATACAAATCATTTTATATAAGTTCGATAACTCCTAAATCAAGTATTTAGTAAATCAAGGTTCTCAATTTCAAACCATTCAATATCAATTCAGTTTCAAAATCATATATGATTTCACCATTCATTCCTTCCAAATTACATATATTCAGTTTCAAAGTTTCTTAAAACAATAGATTTATAAAATAATCCAAATTTCTAGATCAACAAAATTTAGGTCAAACAAATTCATTTCCATTTCAAACATATATTCACTTTCAAAAAAATCATAACACTTTCAAAGTTATAAATCTTTCGAAACCAAAATACTTGAAATCATTACACTTCGAAAAATCATAACATTTCAGAATCATACATTTGAAATCATAAAACATTCCTTTAGTTCTTTACATTTCGCAAATTAATTCAATTCCAATTTTAATTAAATTCAAACCATCAGTTTCAATTCAATTTAGTTTTCCAACAAAGCCATTTCAAATATTATCAAATTTCAAATAAAGATTTGATCCATAAAAAAAACTATTCAATCTTTAATATATTTCAAAGCTTTAATATCCCACATTTCAAAACTAAATTTTGTAATTTCATATATCCCAAATTTAACTTCATTATTACTTAGTTTTGAAATATTCATTTCATAAATCCATTATTTTTAAATAAACTCAAATTACCGGTAAAACAAATATCCTTTCGTAATAATATAAACTAAAAATATTCATTTATCAAATACCTTATACCTTTCAAAATTTCTTAGCTTTGAAAAGTTAACCTTGATTTGGAAGTGCTCGAATCTTAAAAATAGTCAAAGAAATCATATTTTAAATCCAAGAGTTGGAAATCATCAACAAATCGGTAAACCAATTCCAAAAGATAGGGTTATACCAAACAAATCTGAATCTCGAGAACTGAATGCCGGCTTACTTTAATTATTTCAAATATATATATATATATATACATATATCTTTCGAATATCAAACCGTACTTCAAAAATCTGAAATCAAAATTTGGTTTCACAAAATCACTCTCATAGCAAAGCTACTAGAGTGGCCTCTCCCCGCTAAGAAACTCGAAAATCAATGTCGATGATGCATGCATTCATCACCGAAATTATTTTCCAACGACATAAGTGGGTTCTGGACTTTTATTTTTATGAAACTTCTTTGAAATCTCTCCGAAATCATTGGGATTAGTTCGAATACATTTAAAACATTTCTTATTGAGAAAATATTTTTAAATCATATTATTATTATATATTTTCCAAAATCTTAAAAGCGATTTCAAAACAACGGAGTTCGATTCCTCGAAATTCAAATTCAAAACCTTTCAGTTATAAATCATTTTATACAAATTTAAATTTCTCATAAATTTTTAAAATTTCAAATCCTTTCAATGCTTCAAATTTTCATTTTTTTTAAAAGATATAAAACCTTTATCGAAAACATTTTACTTTATATATAAAATATGGCCATCCTTATCAAAATAATAATTTCGATGTATGCACAAATTCAAAAATACAACCAAACACAAATTTCCTAGGGATGATTCAAGGATGGATTTCAAAACAAACAGAAATTTGAATTTAGAGGAACTCTAATCAAATAGAATCCCGGTTCGAAGATAAGCTCGAACTAAGATAAGATAATTCAATAATAGAGGGCGGAGAAGCCTACATAAATCACGGGCGACCTTAATTGGTCAATCGTGACTTTAGGAATATAACCAATACGGAAACCTAAGGCAAATCGACATTCGATTGCCAGAGATAGAATCCGGTAGAGCAGGGGATAGATAACATTGTAAACCGAGGATATAGAAATCTTCGGTGAATCAGTGCCAATTGTAAAGAAGTTTCACCCCTTCACAAATCATTCAAAGATTGGCGGAATCACTGATCTTTAGAGAGGTCATTCCAAAGTGGAGTTACGGAATGCTCAAAAATCAAAAGGATAAAAATAGGGAAGACAAGACTGGATTTCAGAACTAGTGGGAGCGTTTCAGAGTTCAGGGAATCCTAGTCGATAAGAATCCTAACCAAGAGATTTCTAACTAGGTGGATACCGAAGGAATGAAGCTTAGAAAATCTTGATTTCAAAATAAGAAAATTTTTATACCAAAATAATATTTGAAAATACCTTAAAATAATTTGAAAATCATTTTAACTTTGAAAATACGTTCTCTCACAGAGAAAGGATTCTGAGATTGATTTCACTCATTTTAGGATATTTCTACCCTATCTCTAATGAGCTTTTGCTCCGTAGGCTAAGGTTTGCCCAAAACCAAAGCTTTGATACCAACTGTAACAACCCGATATTTTCAGCCATTCACATCTACACATGCCGGACTTTAAAGTCTCAAAATATCGCATTGTAAATAAATTTGGAGCAAATGAAATACAATCACAGAAATATCAGAATAACTCGCAGCGGAATATAAAATACATAGTAGTTCATGAAGCTACTACGACAGAGTCTCAAACCAAATACATAATACAGTCTGAAAACAACATAATAGAAATCCCAAATACATAGAAGTTCACTAATACATGAGATAAACTAGAACAACTGAAACAAAAAGTAGATATAAATGTAGATAAGTAGAAACGCCAGCAAAGACCAGCTCCAGAAAGAGAATCCAAAGCTGTGAATACTCAGGCTGACTCGAGCATAAAGTAAAACACAAAACACTCGAGTCAGGACAATATATACTTATATAATGTAAACCAACTCAAGTGAACTATAGTAGAAATGCATAATAACTTAAAGGATGCTTGAGATCGCCCATCCTTTAAGAATCAGTTAAACTATAAATTAAATACATCCCGTGGTTAAAAGTTCAAAATGGTATTTTATACTTCAAAATCAAATATCATTTCAAAATTTAATATCATTCAAAATCCATTTCAAAATATCACATCTTCCAAACCACATTCATTTTTATTTAATTTAAATACCATTACAAAACACATTTCAAAATAGTTTATATTTCGAAACAAATTACTTCATTTTGAATCATAAAATGAAGTTATTATATTTAATAATTAAATTATTAAATTTCCAAAATTTTAGTCTTTCAAAATTCATTTATTCACTTAATTTATTAAAACAGATGAAAATTCAACTTTCGCAGCATTTAGAAATTGCTACAGAAAGTTACATTCAAAATAGTTCAATTTAACAAAAGATAGCATTTAAAAATGTTGTAATAGGGTTACATTAGTTTCAAATAAAACTTAGTTAAATCCAACAATTATAACATTTATAAAAATGCTATAATAGCCTTTAATTAAACTTAGCCATTTGGTTCATTATTATCAATTACAGCATTTACAAATGTTGTATTATCATTTACATTAAAATTAATAGCATTCCATTAATGCAGTTAATTAACTTCAAATATTCAGTATAATTTCAAAAACAATTATATTTTTATTTAAATCATTTTTAACTTATAAAATCATATAATTTCACTTTTAAGACAATCATTCAAATACCCTTATATTCATGATTTTATAAAGTTAAATCTCCATTCAAAAATCAAAATTTAATAATAATTCACTTATTAAATTCCAACATTAAATTTTAAATTCATTAAATAAAATTTAACTTAAGACTTAAGTTTAAAATTTTCAAATATAACTTAATTTCATTTTTATTTACTTAACTTAAAATTCACTTTTAAGCCAAATTCACAAATTCCCAATTTTAGTTATATTTCAAAATTTCAACTTAAATATCCATTCATTTCACATTTTAACTTTATTCAAAAATCGTTAGTATATTATAAAATCATTTTAAATTCATTTAATTCAAAATATCATAAATGTATCATATTTTCATATTTAATTTAAATTCCATTTATCACCAAATTATAATTTCCAAAATAACTTACATTTCAGATTTTCTAACTTTACCATTTATTTATTTCACTTATAAATTTTCAGAAAATCAATAATGCTTTACAAAAATCATTTTTAATCAAATTTAAATCAAAATATTATAATATTTACATTTCTAAAATATTTTAAAATTTTTAGAAAAACATATTTTAACAACGGATTTGTATTTCATTTTCTAGCCTAGGTAAAGTGATATGGGTAATATATTATTTCAACCCGTAATTTACAAAGAAAACCCGGGTTTGATCATTTCGAACCCACAATCCCAAGTAAATGAAAATAATTGAAAATCATTCAGGCCTATCATTTCAGCCCATAATGATTTTCTCCTATTCTAAAGTCCGTTCGGGTATGTATTATTTCAACCCATAGTGATTCCAATCTAAAGGGAACTTGCAGTGTGATAAACTGATAAAAATAACAGAGCAGCATAATATAATAGTAACAGATGTTATAACAGGTGTTTAAGCATGGGTGAACATCATATAATCATAATATAGCAGGTGTAACATGATAATTCATTTTACAGATTCAAAAGGGGTCAATTTACTAGTTATATATGTACATATTGTCTGGTGAGAATAACTCACTTGTCAAAAGCTGGAATTAGCCACTAAAGCACACACAAACTACAAAGGCACAATAACACGGAAATGACTTGAGAGTGGAGAGCCAAAGCTAATTGCCTTGATAACATTTAAACAAAACAATACAATATATATATAAGTTTCAAAACCAAATAAACACGAAACAATGCTAGAAATCAATGCCCAATACCAAATCAAATGCATTGCACTTGTTCTCAACTTCACATTGATCAACAAGGGATGGATTTAGCATGGCCATGTCATGCACTAAGGGCTGCGTTTGGTTCAATTAGGGTCGGCCTTCGTGGTTTGAATTCTGATGAAGTATATGTGTGCAACAATTTACATAACAAGGAAAATATCAACATTTCTATGCTATAACTTGGTTCGGCCAGAGGCTATATGGTCAGGTCCAGATGTCCAGGTGGTGGTGGATGATGTGGCAAAGGGTGGTGGTCAGGTCTGAGGTGGTGGTGGTGGAGGAAGTGGCGGTAAAAGGTGGTTGAAGGTGGTGGTGCCAAGTTTGGCTCGGTTTATATATGTAGTGATGGTTTATGTGGATTTTGGTGGTGGATCATAAATAAGGAGGCACGGCTTGTGGTTTGGCCAGTGAGGAGGTGGTGTTCTCAGGTGGTGGCTGAGGCGGCAGGGAATGCAGAGGAGCATGGCTGAACCTATGATGAAGAAGAACAAGTGCAAAGGTCAAATCAAAGGAGAATAAAAGTAAAAACAAATGAAAAGAAAAGGAGTTTACCAAAAATTTCTCAAAGGCAATGGCCGAAATTTTTCTTCAGGAATGAGAAAAAATAATGTACGTGAATGGAAATGGAGGTGGTCGGCTAATAGTGTGAGTAGTAAAGGCCAATTGAATGAAAAGTTAGGTTAAATGTGAAAAGGTGGAAGATAAAAAAGCTTAGGAAAATCAAAAGCCGTAACCTTTTTAAATTTCTTTTAATTTCTTTATATAAGTTTAAATAACTGAAAATAATTACAATTTCAGTTTAAATTTCTAAAATATAACAAAATATAAAATATAAATAAGTAATTAATAATTATATACGATAAAAATAAGAAAATAGCACAAAAATGAACACTAGTCTAGAAAATTTGAAAATAAACAGAATAAATTTTGGAAAACTTATATGGACTTGGAAAATATTTATAAATAAAGATAATTAAATAAAATAAAATGAATTCACAAAATTAAATTAAATTAAATTAAATTAAATTTAAATGTAGAAAATAGTAGAAAAATAGAAACTAGCCTTTAAAAATAGGAAATAAATGTAGTAAATTTTGGAAAAATTATAACATCACTTTAAAAATGTTTTAAAATAAAATATGTATATAACATGTCATATAACACATATTAGAACATTATTTGACAAATAAAAATATTATTTATATAAATTAAAAAAGATAATTTTATTAAATAAATCAATTTACACATAATATTGTAAAAAGCATAACTTTCACAATATAAATCGGATTTTAACGAAACGAAAAGCAACATTCTCAAAATTTGATATATTTTCATAATAAAAGATAAAATTCAAATATTTAAATTTTAAACTAAAAAGTCAAAGTTTGACCAGATTGGCCAAAAATCCACTTTTTCTGGAAATATCCTATTTATTCAGGTTTGAAATTATAATTCACTCAAAAATCAAAATATACTCTTAAAATAAAAAAAATTATTCATTAATAAGTATATAAAGTTTTAAATCAGGAGTTTCAAATTCAAAAACAAAAAAAAAAAAAAATCACAAAATACTGGGTTGTTACAGATTTGAAATGGATTAGATATATTATTGAGATGGAAGATAAACATAGGAGATAAGTGATTATATAATATGAATTTGAAAGTTTGAATAAATAAGTTGTATAACATATAAAGTGGGAAAATGTAAGTAAAACCAAATATTATTATGGTTAAAAAATTTGGTTAAGCAGAATAAAATCTAAATTTGAATAGTGATATGAAATTTGACTTATGTAAAAGTTAAATAAAATGAATTAAAAATGAAATCTGTGTTAGAAGTGACTTAAGTTGTAAAGTGAAAGTGAAAGTAAATGCAAGTGAGAATGAAATGGAAAATAACTTAAGTGATGATTGAATGAAGTTGAATATGATATCCAAATGAATTAATAAAGTGAAGTGATGAATATGAATTTGAACTATATAAGGAAATGCAACTTTAGTGGTAAAATAAATTAGCATTGGAAGTGTTGTATAAAAATGTGAATATAGTGAATACTAGAATTCGATCTGATTTGAATATTAAACCAAATTGAATGTAAACGAAGTAAATTAAATAAATTTGGTTATGTTGGATATACATTGGTTGTTAGATGGATATTAGTGGATTAAATAGAAATTCATTAAGTGTTAATGAAGTTGAATTACTAAAATTGAAAGCTAAAGTAATTTAAACCAAATTTGAAGTGGAGTAAATCTAAATAGAATAGAATTTGATTTGAATTGGAAGTGAACAAACTTGAATATAAATTAGCGAATGTAAACTAACTGAATATGAATAAATGAGTATTGGTAAAATCCAATGTTAATGAATCAAATTTGATTAAATTGAAAAACAAATTCAATGAATATTAATAAGAAATAAATGTATATCGATTTGGATATGGATTGATTAGGTAGATATTGGGTTGTTAGATGTTAGTTTGGGTGATAGTTGTTTGATGGTTGAATTTGTTGCTTTTAACTGCATTGCTATATGGGCATATATAGTTGTTATATTGGTATATGTTCTATATAGATATTACTTTTCATATATACATGTTTCTCATTTGTTTGTTGAGTGTATAATAGGTGTGGATGGTGCATGCTTCGCATTTAGAGCTCGCTTTTGTGCTATATTAGCTGTATATGCTCGCTAATAATATATAAGGTGCATATCTCGGATTACATATCGTACTTTTATATTATTTTTCCCTATGGGATGCCTCATCCTCAAAGATGAGATGTATATTTGTGGTATATATATGTTGTGATCGTACTACGATCGGACCACGCAAAGGAGGCTACGGCGAAATTTTTTTAAAATCTTAGGTGTTAAATTTTTTTTGCAAAATTAGAAAATTTTTGATAACTAATATTTTGATTTTGAGTTTGAGTTAAACAATATTAGTTGGTTTTGAAAAAATAATTATGAATGGTTTTGAAAAGATTACTATGAATGGATTTGAAAACTTTAGAAAAGTTTTTATAAGGAGTTTAACAAATGGATTTTCGAAATGTTAGAAGGTTTAAATAATGTTGATATCTTGTTTTAACGAATTGTTTTTGAAAAGTTAATGGATTTTGTGACTTTTTCTTACTTGGTAATTTCGGGAACGAAATTCTTTTAAATAGGGGAGAATGTAACGACCCAGAATTTCAGTCATTATAAATTGAGATATTTAATTGCTTTTAATTATTCACAAGTAAATTTTATAAGTTGAATAACTTATAATTCAAATACAGTGATTTAACTGGATAATTAAATTGTTAATTTAATATTTGAAATGGCTGAAATAATTGGAATTTGAATTTAATATGAATGAAAATGATCTATAAAGTTGATATAAATTCTATTTTAATTAGAATGATGTTAGAGAACTTTTAAAATTGAATTAAAAGTAAAGTTATAGAAATTGAATATATTAATATTTAATTAACGTGTAAAAATAGCCATTTTTGACACAATCTTGGATTTCGACGAAACCAGTTTCATTGGATCCATAATGTTATATTATTGTAGGATTTCAAATTTCGTGTCAATCGAACTTACGGTTTGTCTGTACGAAGCTGAAACGCATACAAATTTGTTTAAGTAAATTTTAATTTAAATAATTCAATTCGAAAACCTATCTTCCAAATACGGTTGAATCGATTCTCGATATATATTCCATTGTGTTCGTAACAAGGGTAAGACATTATAAACGCCAGGCGGCATGCTTCGTCTGGAGTTTTAAAAAATTTCGTGTGGATAGTGTCGCGAAATTCTCTATAAAAGACCTCAACATTTTCTACTTTCACTCAAAACCCCAGCCCTCTAGCTTTAGCCACCATTTACATTTCGATGGACAGAAAACATTGATCTTCATCTTCTCCGATCTCCTCATCCATTCGCTTTCACAAAAAATCTTTAACTACAAAATTGTAGAGGGTAGCGAGCACTATAATCTCACCAGCTATGACGTGAAATGGCGCAGCGAGGGGAGAGAAATCGGGCCGCGTGCGCCTATCGTTCGAGCATGAATTTCGAGGTGGAGGCGGCGCTAGGGTGGTGTGCGCGTGGACCGTAGGTGTGTGGTGCTTCGGTGCTTCATTTTGGTAGATCATCATCAAGATGGTTGAGGAGGTCGCGGAGGTTGGAGGTATGATCGACGAGATGGGTTGTCTCAACCTGGAAACAAAATGCAAACGAGACAAAAGATGCGAACGACCAGACCTCGTTCGACAAAATTGAACGACCGTGATTAAAAAAGTTTAAAAAAAATTGAAATAATTTATATTATAATTCTTACAATCTTTAAAATGTCGTAACTTCTTCATACGAGGTCCGTTTTTTACGAAACAAGTTGCATCGGGTCTATATTGACGAGCACTAGATTTTTGTGCTAGTTTGGACTTAATTGGAGCTATTTTAAATTTTGAGTAAAATTAAATGCTCGTTTAATTTTATTTGGAATAAAACGCTACAACCGCAAAAGATGTCATAGTGGGTGCGACTCACTCTTTCTGACTCGCTGATATTTTTGCATATTGAGAAATAAATTTATTTACGATGTTTGATGATTGTTTGGATGATATATGATATTATATATATATATATATATATATATATATATTGATTGGTATTTGGATATATTCATGCCTATTAAAGCAGATGAGACCCTACACATTCCCGTGTATGAGCGGATGACCCTTTGTACGTGCAACTGCCTCGAAGCGGACATTGTACGCGTACTATAATACGTATATTTGTTGAAGGTGACAAGTTGGAGGGATCCTACTGGATTCCTCACCAGTGTTGATTTTATTTATAGACATTGTGATATATGTCGTTATCGTATGATATATGATGTTTGGATGCCTGATTGATGTATTTAGTGTTGTTGCAGCATTGGGCCTATTTTTGATAATTTAAAAAAGTTAAAGTGATGATTTCAATTTAAAAAGGATTTCGAAGTAATTTTGAAAAAATATATTTTTTAATGGCTGAGGAATGAATATTTTTCAAATAAATAAATGTTATAATTTTTATGTTATAAAAATTATGATTTTTGTAAAATATAATCAGAATGTGATTTAACTGTTTGGTATAATAGTTTAAATTGAGATTTTTAAATTTATTTTAAACAGTATATATATATAAGATTACGTACATTGGTTTTTATAATCGTACATCAATGGTGGCGGAGAAGGCAACTTCTCTTAGCTTAACACCCTCCTTGAGACGTATGAGCTTAAGGGTTGTATTTTTGTGGAAGGCAACTAGTAGTCAACAGAAATGGTCGTGTGGCATTCAAAGTGATGTGATAGGTGATATGTGAAAGGTAATCATCACCTCAGGCCTCATCAATCGGAAATGACCGAAACAGGGTTAGATGTGGCAAGGCTATGTGGGTCGCTTCTATTAAGATACGATCATCCTCTTCTAGATATATTTCTTCCCGCTATGACGTTCGGGATGTAAATTATTGTGGTTGTATGCTATGAGGGCCCTCGAAAAAGGTTGGTAATGATCGGGGGATGATATATTCGGTACACCTAGTTATAGAGGTAGGTCAGTCTTGTGTTGGTAGAAGATAGATGTTCTGTGCCTCGGGACATCCATCTGGAGGTGTACCCAACGGAAGGTAGTCCCTTCACCTGGTCATTTGCATGGAAATCCAAACTCCACTACGTGCTTGCCATTTTGATTGTATTACCCATTTTGGGCTATATGTTGGATTTTAATCAATGTAATAATATCTACTATGATTAATATTATTTGTATACTAGACACTAGTATAATACAATCAGATTTGATATGAAATGTTTTAGTTATCATAAGGTAAAAACATGTCCGTGTTTATGAGTGGGCGTGTTTTACGAGATACTTTTTTTTGAAAGGAAAAGTTTGGTGATTTAATAAATTCAGTTGAGTGTGTTTCCGGTTTACCAGACTAATCCGGGCGTTCTTCCCTCTCAATGCTCGGGTCAGACAGAGTAAACTTACAGGTTTAGATTTGGTGCTATTGGAGCTTCAACAGGAGAGCTGGAGATCTTCATTTCGTATACATGTATATGTTTTGCTTATCCTCTTTGCGCATTGTTGTTGTATATTATCGGCAATTGTAAGGACAGGTTATTATAACTATACAGGCTGATAAATAGTGATTGATTGTTGAACTTTGATTGATGTATGTATATACAGTTTCTGTTTTATAAAGATCATTGATATGATATTATATTTTATTCTGATGCGTTGTGAGATTCTGTATTATTCTGTTTGGTTCTCTCTTCTCTCTTTCTTCTTTTCTCTTCTTCTCTCTTCTTTTCTTTCTCATGACTTTCCGTCGGTCTGTGCTTTTTGGGTCGGACATGTACTGTCTATTGTCGATTCGAAGGTTACAGATTTGCGGATTGTCACAGCCGTACCCATAATTCCCTATAGTCGAGCCATATAGTCTAAGCTCATTTCCAAAGTTTCAAAGCAAGATCAAGTCTTTTCCTTAAGATTCAAAAATCCTAAGAATTTAGAAAAAGGTTAAAAAGATTTCGTTGAATTATGTGAGTAAACTTATAACTTTTTTCATTGGAAAGAATTCACTTTGTAGTTATGTGGGTTATGCGATTATTCATACATGATGTTGATGTTGAATTATTGTTTGATTTGGATGTATGTGTATGTGTTAACGTATTAACTTATGGTTTAGCATTAGACTTTAGATCGGAAGTAGAGTAATGTGTTCGGTTGTAAAGTTAAAAACTTGTGATGTTATACTGATGCTATAGAAATATTATGATTTGGTATGTATATATGCTTAGACGACGGTCAAATGGTTTGTAATTAGAACTTGAAATGTTAAAAGGGGACTTGAGATCCATTTTTGTGAATAAATCATTTGCTTATTTGATTTAGAAAATGTTTTGTCTTGTATTATTTTTTTTAGATTCTGACTTTAGTTAAAGTTTAAACATTCTTGAATATGTTTTAAAAAGGTAAGCATAAGTGGAAATTTAACTTTTGGATGGTAACTTAAAAAAGTAATTCTAAGTTACAGTATCCATAGTGATAGTCGCTATGGATGTAGTTTGAAAATATACGATTTTGAAGTTTTTAATTTTTCTTTTAAAATTGTTTTGTAAACCATTTCAAACTTAATTAGATATTATAAAAATTAATTAAATTTTAATTTATAAGTTAAATAATTAATTTTTTGTTAAAATTAATTATTAATCAATTAATTAAGTTAAATGATTAGGGTTTAAGAATTAATTAAGTTAATCATTTGTAGTTAACTAAGAATTTTTAATTAATGGTTAATTAAGTTAAGGGGTAGTTAGTTTAATTAATTTTGTTTGATCAAGTTAATTATTTTTAGATTATTTATTTGATTAGTATTTAAATATTTAATTAATTATTATTTAATTAAAAGTTATTCATTCACTTAATTTTTAGTTAATTAGGGTTTAAATTATAATAAATATTTGTTAAATAAAGTCTTATTATTTATTTATTCACTAATTAGGGTTTAATTATTATTCAACTAGAGTTTAATTATTTAGATGATTTTTTTTTTCAAGGGTAATTGTTAGTAACTAACTAAGACTTAATTAAGATTAATTAAGGTTTGAAATTTTGATTTAAATATGATTAAGTAAGGATTAATTAAGCTTTATTATATGATTTAATGATGATTCATTTATTATTTTAAATTACTTTAAACTCTAACTGTTCTTTATTTTAAATTACCTATTAACCCGCCTTTTGGCAAGGCCGTGGATAGACGGATTTTACTAAATCGACTGCTCGTTCGTCGAGGCTAGAATATGATGGGTTTGAGTCAACTGCATAGATAGACGATCAATCACGGATGATATATATATGATTACAGAGATGGAGTTCAACCACGTGGGTCAGCCGTTCGGTCAAGGTGGCTCGGTCATGAGCGTTCGATAATTGGAGTTCTGCTATGTGGTCCGGTCTTAGTGGCATGGTCCGTTCTGGATGGTGTAGTTCAGTCTTAGTGGCATGTTTCGGTCTTGGTGGTGTGGTTCGGTGATGGAAGTGGATTGGTTGAGGAGGATCGGTTGGGCAAAGGAAGGAAGTCATGTCGTTCGGTCATGGTGTGAAAGTTGATGTAGGTCGGCCAGATATGGTTCGGCATTTAAGGTTCGGCTTTGATGGTATCGGCCTTGGTGGACTGGTTAAATGGGATCAGCATTGGTGGTTCAGCCTTGTGGGTATCGGCCTTAGCGGTTCGTCATGTTCAGGTTTGGCCAAGGTAGTTGGCTGAGGTGGTTCGGCAGGATGGTGTGCATCGGCATGGTTGAGTGGATCGACGTGCTGGAGTTCACGAATGGTTCGGCATGTTGTGGGTGGGTCAAGTGGATGGGAACAACATTGAGGAAAAGGGGATTTGATCAGCATACGAAGCATGGGTTCGGCATTAGTATTGCTTCAGGTTCTAGCCTAGTTTACTCCGTGTCTTGGATAGGTCTGTTCGAGTCATGCCCGAGGGATATCGGGTTGGCTTATTGAGGATATGGAGTCGGTCGTGATGAAGGATGTTGGCTCATCTATGGTCTTAGTGGACCCATATTACTCAGGAACCCCGATAGCTCAGGTTTTGCCTATAAATACAACATGTAGGGATTTAGAAGAGTGGATCTTCATTCTGTTTCCCTTCATCTTCTACACTAAGCTTGCTCTGCCATTATTGTTCTAAAAACTCTGGATTGTAACTGTAATTGATTCCGACATCAATAAAAAGGAAATTTCTAGAGCGGACATAGGCCGAAGTCAGCTGAACCACTATAAATCATGTGTTATTACTGCTTTATTTTTATTTTTTATTGTTCTTCATATTTATACTCTCTACATATATTCTGTCTGTGATATATAACTGTGATTTGGTGCTTTCATCTGGATTTGGGTGTTAGTGACCAACTTTGGTACTAACATTACCCTTCTTTTCTCAGTGAATTATTTTTGAACCAAGGATCTCTTGTCCATGCCATTGAGTAGCTAAACAGATTAAAAAATTTATAGTAAATTATTGACATATTTTATTGAAAGTAAGTCAACTTGTACTTATTGTAAATACCGCATTTAGGAAACATGATAAATGCAATTGAGTTAATTTTGATAAGCAGGTCATGATAACTTAAGCATATGAAAGTTAGTTACATATGTAAATCCTTACACCCAATAATGGTGTTGTTCACTATTTATAACTTGACCTGTTTTAACCTAGGAAGTATGTTGTGTATATTAGAGTTGCCCTAGTGAGAACTCGAATACTGGTTACATTCTTCCGAAAGAAACGAAATTGAGTTAGCTGGGAATTATCGCTTAGTTTGGCGACAGCGGTTCTGGGTAAGAATAATTCATCCGAACCACTCCAAACTAATAACATTCGTGATGGATTGTTATGAATATGTTATAGAGCTATACTATTCATCATGAGGGTGATTCAAAATGGAAGATAGTAAATGTTGAATATTTGTTCGATCCCGAAACAACTTGTATGGATGAATGCTAGCATTGCATTGGTTACCCAGAGGGTAATGTTAGCATTCCAAGAAAGTTTGCTTAAAGTAAAGGTTATCATAACCTAAAGCCTCATAACCAGTAATTGACTAAAGAAGGGACATGTAGCAGGGTTATGTGATTTGCTCCCATCAGGGTATAACCATCTCCAAATCTTAAGCGATATCTTCGATTTATGGGTGCTTTGGGATCCCTTTTTGTGGTTGTTGATCTCAACTAAGTGGTGATCATATTCGGCACTACAGTAAGGGGTAGAGCGGGTAGGGTCGGTTCAGAGTAGCGGTGGTGCAATGCGTTGTGGCCTTCCGTACATTTTATCAAGCAGTGAATGAGTTTTGTGTGTAGCCCGTTACCCTTTTATAGTTGGAATCCATTTTTCAATACGAGCCTTCGGACTTGATTGCATACATATTATGCTGGAATTTAATAATGTAATAATTTTGGCTATGATTCTATATTTATTTTAAACCTATAAAATATGATAATGTGAGAGGATTTTATATAATAAGTTTTGGTTATTATAAGGTAAAAACCCATCTGTGTTTATGTGCAGCGTGGTCTTACAAGATACCTGTGATTTGAAGGTTTTTATAAAGTTAAACATATGCTTTACTCACACCAAACCCATGTTTGACCCCTTTCCCTTCAACTCTTCGGTACTCAAATTTTTATGAGTAGCTGACTAGTCGGGTTTCTTTGGAGCATTTTGGGAAGCTGTATGGAGCAGAAGCTTTCACTGTATCCATTGCTTATGTTTATTTCTGCTGTGACTGTACATAATATATTAGTAACTTAGGTAGGATGATGTAGTTGTCCATGTTAGAAATAGTACTTGTTTTTAACTTTGACGTAACATTTTCGAGTAACCTTATGTACTATTCTATGATGATGTATATGTAACTTTTTCATTTGTGAGAAAATCTGTATTTGTTTCCTTTGTCTTTTATTTTCCTTACCCCACGACCTATCTTTCGTTCACTTGGATGATTGGCACATAAATACCGTGGATGTATTAAGTGTCATCTTTGGGTGAAAGAAAGGAAGATCATTGCAGCTACTTAAGTAGAGGATGATTAAATGAACAGAATAGTACCAACTTAATTATTAACTATAATCAAAATTAATCTTTATTACTTCATATATAAGTTTCAACCAAAATTAAATTTGAAATAAACCTGTACAACATAAATAACATTACATTTACCTATAAACATACAGCATATGACTAACAATTGGATGAACCATATAGAATCGTATGATATTTAATAATTTTTTCTGCATTCCCTCACGTTGTTCAGGTTTGAACATAGAGAGGTCTCAAGTCAACATAGCCAAAATGGAGACTTCTTTCTTTATCCTCATTTTCTCTCTTTTGAGTTCCAAATAATCTTCTTGCAAACAACGATCTACTCTTATTTGTTCTTCATTCTTAGTCTTGCACTCATTCCATCTATGCATTCTCCTATGTTCCTTTTCTTCCTCCAACGGTCTTGTGTTATTATGTACTAAAAACATACAATCAACTATTCTATTGTAATGGATGTTGTAATCGATTTTATTCTTCAATCTCTGTTTTCCTACTGCCCTCCTTGCATTGTTACTACGAAATGGTGGAGGTTCTTGTTCTTTAGATGCCTCAGAGACATTAGAATCTCCCGTACTAGAATCAGGATTCATTCTTCTGAAATCCAATGTGTTTTTCTATTGTGCTCCATTTGTTTTGTGGTAAATATGCAAATGATTGAAAGCGGCTCCCTTGTTTTGTTGTACATAGGCCTTATGAGCCTATTTGAGATGAAAATTAAAAGAAAACATTAGTGAATTATAATAATAAATAATTTACTTCAAGGGTATTTGATAGACGAAACCCGTTAAGTTAACATCTATAGTCCCACTTTGTTTTCTCGTCTCCATAATTGCCATGATCTCATTGCATATTTGGCATGCCACATTCATACCTCTCCATTGATTTTTTAAAGATTCAACTGATCTAGGAATACTATTAGGTACACAAGTAAGGAAAAGGTTTGAAATAGATACCTAAAAAGCAAACTCAATTTGCAGCGTACATTTCTTTTCGTCAATAGAACACTATAGCCAACAAATAGCAAGTTCCTCTTGTTTGTCTTTTGACCATTTTCATTGATTAGAAGCATCAATTTTAAATGAAATTTCATATTCTTCTGAAATTAGAGACTCGTTTATGTTAATTACTCATGGATTTGGCCTTCTTCGAGTCCGCCGGGTCTGTTGACTTAAATCATTGTTTCCATCCCATAAAATTTCATCTTCCACAAATTCACCGTACCAATTTTGATTTTGACTGAAACCATCGTTAATTGCTTCAAAATGATATGTTAAATTTCTTCTAGAGTTGTTATGTGTGAAACTACCTCGCAAGCCACCTCTAAAATTTGATGATCAATACTATGGATTACTATTGAAGTAGTGGTTACTAAACTGATCATTGTAGCCTTGACAAATATACTACGAATGCTATTGAGAATGATATTGGGGTGCATATTGAGAGTTTTTCTGATAATTTCAATTGCTTTGTCGATTAAGTAGCGAATTGTCGTAAACATTAGAATTTTTATTATATTCTTGAAATCATTGGAATGAGGAGGACATCGGGTTTTTTCTCTTTGATTTTTTGACATTTTTTATGGCTAATCATGAGTGTGGTTTGCCTGGTTTAAGAGAGAAATATGAAGAAAAGGGGAAGAAAATTTGTAGTTGTAAAATAAAACTTTACCATATGCATAACGAGAAGGCACCAATTAAAAATAATATTACCATTGTCTTACCCAGCATTAATAATGCGGATAAAATGGCAATGGTATAAAATGGAAATGGAAATATAGTTTTATCATCGTCTTGGTTAACCTATCATTATTAATGCCAATTATTTACCCGACATTAATAATGCTGGGTAAACCAATGACTATTATGAGTTCATTTTTGGGCTCACCGACCCCGTTAGGGATCAGCCCTTTTGTAGGCATCCTCTAAATTGCATGGCTTCATGCTATTTTAAAAGTCTAAATGGGAAGATATTCTACAATTGATGTTGGAGTTTGTGGGTTTATTTACGATCTAATAGATAAATTTACATGTCCATAAATTTGTTTCCTCATTTTTCTATTTGAAAATGTCGGTTCAATTGATTTAAATCATTGAATTAGAAAAATAAATGAATGTTTGAGATGTCGATGGAGATGGGGTCATTTATTATAGGACTTTTCATTTTGTCCTCCTCTTGTAAACTAACTACACAAATAGCCCTATTTTGAAACTATTATCATTTATAACCCTGTTTTGACCAGCTCAAGGTTGAGCTGGCCAAAACACACTGCGCCATTTCAAATGGCGCCAGTGTAACTTTTTTTCATTTACTTATGTATCGGCGACTTTCCAAAAGACGCTGGTGGGCGACTTTTGAAAAGTCACCCAGAACGTAACCATTTTTTTATATGGGCGACTTTTCAAAACTCACTAGTGGGCTGTTTTTCAAAAGTTGCCCATTTTCCTGCACTTAAAGCCAACGATGTCCTCTCCTCTTTCTTTCTACACTTTAACATACTTTTATGAAAAACTCAAACCAACAACCATTTTTTCATTTTGAAATCTCTTATGTTTTGCATCAAATTCAATAAAAACTAGTGATTTCGAATCTACTTCAAGAATACCAGCATCTCATCAATCTGAATCTATCAAGGTTTGAATTTCTAAACCCTAATTTTTTGTAGATTTGTAACTGAAAATGAAATAATGTTGTATCCATTATTATTGCAAAATGGCCCCTAATTTTATTCCAACTATATGCTATTATGATGGTGAATTGGTTATTGATGATCAAATGTGTGGAAAATATGTTGGTGGTTCTTACAAACCGTCTAAAGCCCATAAAGGATCTAACTTACAACAAAGAAAAGAGTCGGTTTACAAAGTACTAAGATAAAATCGAAGGAGTGTGGTATTGATATAGTTTGCAATTGGCCAACCTATTTTGGATCTAAAGCAGTAAAAATTATGGACAATGATGATGTTGCATTATTGTGGTATCAAAAGCCATAGAATTGTTTTTTGGGAAAAATAAAAGGTCAATGGTAGAAAAACCTATACTGGCACTCGTAGTCAACTTTGGTGTTGAAGATTATTCCAAATTGCTGGGGACATGAATACTTCGCAAGGAATCCCATCGCCTAGTAACAGTAATCCATGTATGAACGTAGCGCAATACGAGCAGCAAAAAAGGTTCTTCGGATATCCTCCTTTTATAGGTACCCTGCCAAGTGTACAATTTAGTATCTATATCACTTAGGATAGTTTTGCATGCATGACTCAGAGGTAACACATGTTTGCGATTACATACAAATAGTATATCACTTAGTGTATCATATATGATATATAATTTTATTTTCTTGTGCAATGTTGTTCCGCAGCACCATCTGACCTAAAATAATGCTAGACTATCGAGCAGCCGTATGTCTTCTCTTATGCATCCTACACCGTCCGAATTATACTGTATGAACCAAAAGTAAGTTGCAATTATAATGAATATTTTTGGAATTTATAACCGTATTAAAAATGTCGTATATTCATATTACAACATTCAAGCACACAACAATGATACACAATCGAACAGTCAACCAACAACTAAATTAGGGGTTCCTAATATAGTTGATGAAGATATGGATATAGATGGCAATGCAGATGTACAAGTTAATGATTTCTTGTGCATGATAGCATGGCTGTTGTATCAAGACCAAAGATTGATATAAAGTGTGTGACGACCCAGAATTTTCAACATTTGAAATTGAAATTTTTAATTCATTTCAAATATCTGAATTGTTAATTTAAGCTTGAGTTTTAATTTTAACTATGAATTTAACAATTTAATTATCAAATTTAACTATAGAAATTTGGGTAAAATTGTAAATCTTCAATTTTAAGCTTGTTAAAAATAATTTGATGGCATAGGAGATTCATATTGACAATACTGAAGATAATGGAAGCTTCATAATTGAATTTGAAAGCGATTTAATCAGTTTAGAAAATATATCGTTTAAATCGATATTTAAAAATAGTCTTCCAAGGCACAGTCTCAGATTCCGATGAAACCAGTTCCATTGGATCCGTAATAGTCTTTTATTGTCAGATTTCAATTTTCATAGCATTCAAAATTGTCGTGTGATCATACGATAGTCAAACACGCTGAAAATTAAATCGAAATTTGATTTTGTAACTCGTCAAAAAAAAAGATATCTTCTCCATATGATCGAATTTGGACCCGGAACCTTTTCCATTGCGTTCGGAATAGGTGTATAACATTATAAATGCCTGGCGGCACGCCTCGATTGGAGATTGAGATTTTGAGTTGTGTTTATCGAAGCATTTTGAATTTAAATTTAAATTTAAAAAAAAATATAATGTTTCACAAAGATAAATTTTACACCTTTTTTTCATCTAACATTTGGCAATCTCTGGTAACACGCGTCATACCAAATTAACACGCATTCGTTTTCTTTGTATTCAAGAAAATAAAAAAAGTAAGATACCGAACATAAACCTCTTCGTGAAAAAAACCCCCAAATCACTTCGATTTATTTTTCAAATCAAAGTCGACTCATTCAATTCTCGTATAGAAATCAAATTCATTCGATAAAATTTAATGGGAACCGCGCACGAGAAGGGTTTCGATTTTTGGAAGGGGGTGTTCGCAAAGCCGAGCTCGAATCTCAGAAAAGTAGGCGATGTCGTATCGCGTGGGGGCAAAAGACCGTGGTGGCAGTCGAAGCTTATATGCGAGATTGGGAGGTGATGGGTCGTCGTTGATGGAGGCGGCCGCGTGTGCGCGTTAGTGGCGTGGAAGAGAGCAGCGTGATGGCAACGACAGTAAGAGCCATTCGATTTACAAGGGTTCGAGGAGTTTGTTGAGCCGGGATGCTCGGCATTGGAAGTGTACTACGTTGAAGAGGAGAAGGCAGTAGGTATTTTCCTCTAATTAATTTAAGTTTGTTGAAAATTTAGGGTAATTGATTTTAGTATAAAGAATACATATATATACAGTAAAGGAAATCGGTGTTGTTATTTTCTTGTTAGAAAAAAAAATTGTACAGTAAAAGAAATTTTATTTAATGCATAATGTATGTATGCATGTTGGGAAATTTTAAAATATATTTACAATATATAAATCTATAGTAAGAAGGAATTTTATTTTTAAAGCTATAATTATTTTATAAGTACATATATAGTCCAATAGAGAAATAAAGTAGTACTATGGTAAATTTGTTAGTAAACTTATTTAATTATTTTTGTTGTTAAAAATATTAAAAGGAAAATTTATTTAAAATTTAATGGTTTGTTTGAAATAAAAATTCATTGGTTAACTAAGTTATTAAATGAAAATTTATTTTTAAATTAAATAGTTAGTTAATTAAAACTATGAAATGGAGATAAATTATTTGATTAGAGGAATTAATTCATTTAAATGGTTCATTTAATTTTTGTTATTATAAAATTATTTTTATTAAAGGAAATTTAGTTTTAAATTTAATTCTAGTTAAATAAATTTGTTAAAAGGAAATTTGTTTAAAATTAAAAGTATTAGTTAAAACTAAATCATTGGTTAATTAAATTTATCCAATATGGATTTGATTGTTCGATTTATTCGAATATTAATATATGATATAATTATTTATACAAGGTCAATATTTGAAACAAATCAAGCTGGAATGAAAATGGATTGCATGCAAAAGCAAAGGTGAGATCTTCTCACTCAATCAAATATTTTTTCGATTTAAATTTTGAATAGTTAGATTTAAAATTGATTGTGCTTGGGTGATTGATTTATTATTAGTTATATTAGTTTAGACCCTATGCGCCGCATAATAGCAGAGGTTATTATATTAAACCTATATACCGCGATATTCCACCTCGAAGTGGAATTGGTATTATATATGTAATTGGTGTTGTTGATTTCCCGCATTATATAGAGGATGAGACCCTATTGCGCCGCATAATAGCGGATGATATTTTATAAATCCCATATACCACGATATTCCACCTCGAAGTGGAATTGGTATTTAATTTGTTGTGCTAATATCTGTGGATGCAGGGAAGCAGGTTGGAGGGATCCAACTGGATTCCTCAAACATTTAAATTTGTTTCATATGTTGTATGTTGATTTATAATCTGTGTGTGATTATATCTGTGATTGGAATTGTGGAAGGCTATGATTTAGCCGAATATATTTCTGGTATCGTAAGATACCAAAAATATGAAATTACATTTTTGGAAATTAAAGTAGAAAAGCCTAGACCGTTACAAGTTTGGTATCAGAGCATTTGGTTAAGCGACAACCTTGGCTCTGTTGGGTGTTACTCATTAGAGATAGAGTCAGTAGTACTCTAGAATGAGTTTGAGTGTAATAATAGATATGAGCATGTATTTGTTAGTGAATATAAAAATTGTTTTATATTGTGACGATTGGTTTGTTGAGTGGTATATGTATTCCGGTCGGTATAGTCTGTACAACTCTATCGATAGGGATCTCTAAACACTCATATAGAACAATTCGACACGATATTGTTTTAAAATCAGGTAAATGAAATAATTTTACCCAAATTATTTTCATATATAAAAGGAATGATTTTCCATAAATTTTTATAGTATATGGTTGATTGTTTGATTAGGAAGTGATTAAGAAATTGAAATCATAACTTAAAGCCGAGAAATAAAATTTATATACAAATGGGAATTTAAATGTAAATGTGATTTATAATAAAATTTCCAGAGAAATATTTGAAAATGTTTTTGAAAAAGATTTGAAATTTGGAAATTTTAGAAATTAAATTCCATTGAGTTTGAAAATGGTTTTCAAAGGTTTGGAAAGTGTTTTGAAGGGATAAAGCTCTAAACTCTTTTCGATCGTTGGAAAATAACTTCGGTAATGACTGTAGCATCATCGATGTTCATTTTCGAGTTTCCAAGAGAGGAATTGCTGCCAAATTATTTAAATTTCGAGGTTGTTTGAAAAACTGGGTTTGGCTTTGGAAATTCCAAAGATAATTTGAATTGATTTCTAAACTGATTTTGAAAAGATGGAAAGACTCTGGAATACTATATAAAATATTTATGGAATATCATTAAGTTGATAACTTGTAAAGTTTAAAGTTGTTAAAGTAAAATCTAACTTAAAGAGAAGTTAGATAAAAGTAAATGTGGAAACAAAATAAGTTGGAAGAAAAATTTAATTCAAGTGGAATTAAAAAGTGAAAATTGAAAAAAAGAATTGAGATTGAAAATTTGAGTTAATTTGTATGAAGGCAAATTTGAGAAGTCTTATAGACTAAATGTTTGGAGTAAAATCTATTAAGGTGGAAAAATAAATTGTGAATGAATGAATAAATTTGCAATTGCAAGTAAATGAAAGTGAATTGAATGTTGAAATTCATTTCGAATTTATAAGTAAATAGAACTAGAGTTGGAATTGAAATTGATTTGTGATAAACAAAGTGAAGTATTAAACTAAAATTAGTAAGTGAAACTAATTGAAGAAAAGGCCAAATAGATATAGTTTGAAATGAATTGAATTCAATAATTATAAACAAAAGGTAAATTGAATTCATATGGAATTTGAAATCTAGTTCAAATATATGTGATGTATAAACTGATATAGTGTTTTTGTTTTATAGATTATTTGTTTATCTATTATATTTTTTCCACTGCGAAATGTGAGATTCTGTTATTGTTTCTGTTCTTCTTCTTCTTTTATCCTAACGGTTCGGTTTTCCGGCATTCAACTGTGCGACATTTGATACAGTGGACGTATTAATGTCGACTTTCGGGCGTCGTAAAATTGGGTCGTTACAAAGTGGATGTATAACATGAAAGTAAACAATGATCCACTTAACTATGATTTTGGAGGCGAGGACCAAGGTTGTGGGGGTAGTGATGAACCAGACATGGAGCTACCTTTGGATGATGACTTGTGTAATGCAAAATGATGATTAGATCCATCATTGCAAATCTGTAATTCAATGATGACATATTCTCATCATCTAGCATTCAAAATGGTTACAAAGTTGGTATGCTCTTTGAGGGAAAAGCAAAAAATTTACAACAACCAAGTGAAATTTTGCATGCAGTTTCTTTTAATCCAATCAGGTCAAATAAATAAAAATACACCACCATTTGCAACGTCGTTTCAAATTTTCCATGGAAAATACATGTTATAGATCCAAAAAAAATCATAATCTGGATAGTGGGTTATTAAAAAAATATCCAAGTGATCATGCTTGCGTTAATCCAACGGTTAACTCTAATCATAGGCAACCAACATCTGCCTTTTTTGTTTTGAATATTGTGCCTTTCGTGAAAGTGGATTTGAACATAACAGTTGGAACAGTTCAAGTTTTAATAGATGAACAACTTTTTGTCAAAATCGGTTATTTGAAAGCGTGGAGAGCATTGAGCAAGGCAATTGAACCTGTATATGGTGATTGTGCAGAGTCATATTCCAACCTACAATAATACTTTGCTAAAATTTCTAGAACGAATCTAAGTAGTGTTGGACACGTTACAACTGATGAGTATGGAGTTTTCGATTGTGCTTTCTGGGCTTTTGGGCCTTTTATTGAGGGATTTATGCATTGTCAACCTTTTTCTATGCATTAATGGTACACATCTATATAGCAAAAACAAAGGCACCTTACTTGTTGCAACCGCAGTGGATGCTAATGATCATCTTTAACCTTTAGGTTATGCGATCGTTGAGTTGGAATCATGAGATAGTCCGGGTTGGTTATTTGCTTGCAAGCGAAGGTTCATTCATAGTATTAACAATCGATGTATGATTTCATTTCTGATAGAATGAAAGGAACAACGATAGCATTGGAGAGCAAATGGGGATAACCACATAAGGATAGATTCTGTGCTAGATATTTGAAAGCAAATTTTCAAGCGGCGGGCATTAGAGATAAACTATTGACGAGTTTATATTATGTTGCAGCATGTGCTTTAGAGGAGGCTGAGTATCTAAAGATTCGAGAGGAATTAAGACCACCAATATTAGAGCGCACAATTGGATAGAGAGAAGTTTGGCAGGGAAGAAAAAAAAACTGGGCTTTATATAAGGATGATGGTGGCCAATTTCATGTTATGATGACTAATGCATCAGAAATTTTTAACGGTGCACTTATAGGTGAACGATTTTTCCTGTTAGAGATCTGGTTGCCCATGCCTTCTTTCGATCGATGGATTACTTTTGTCAAAGAAGAGACTTGCTAAGAATTCAATATGTGGACTAACTCTAAAATGGGAAGAAAAGATAGCAGAGAAAGTAAGTGAAGCAAGACATTCAAGGATTGTCCAATTTAGTCAGGTCGAATGGCAAGTAATTCACTATTTCGGTGATGAATTTAAAGTAGCAGTCGATGGTAACACTTGTTCTTGTACATGCAACATCCCTTTACTTCAATGGTTGCCCTGCATGGATGTAATGGCTGCTTGTTCATCAATTGCTAACGGTGCCAATAGAGCTCATCATGAATTTTCCTCAATGTGGTACTCCATTCAAACTACCTTGCGGCTTACATACTATAATTTCTCTTGTTCGTAATAAATGATATTAAAGTGCACAGGAAGGATCGTTGGTTCTGCCACCAATAGCACATCGAGCATCCATAAAGCCCAGGTCTACTTGAATTAAAGGCACTATAGACGAGATGCAGGCTCCAAAGGTGAGTAGGTGTAGCAAATGTGGAGCACCCGACCATAAGAGGAGTCGTTATACTTTGGCAACTTAGCTATTATTGGTTTTGGTGTTTGTAATATTAGAGTTGGTGTTAGTAGTAGATGTGTTTGTTTTGACAAAAGTGTTGTTTGTGTTGGTATTAGACGTGTTTGATTAACCAAATTACCATACACTAAATTACTATATGATACAATATACGTCGAATTAACATACAATAAAATATGATACAACAAACGATACAACATACGCCAAATTAACATACAATATAATACAGTATAACAATGCTGAATTAACATACAATACAATATGATACAATAAATGATACATATATCATATGGTACAACAAACACGAACATACCATAAATTACTTTGTAGGATATGCAGCCGGCATCTCAAGTGCTTTTTCTAACCGCTTAATTTTATCCTGCATCTCTATTGCAGACTCAAGTCCTCTGCGACATATTGGAGGATCTATCCATTGAAAAAGTATACAGTGGTCAAACGATTGAGGTATTTCTCTACTCAATTTACAATGTGCACAAGTGTAGAGCACATAACCTGCATTCATTTTATTTCTAATAATGATCACATCACACGTAGAACTACACCCGCGTATTATTAGTGGGGGAGCCTCTCCAATAGCTAGTGCTTTAACGCGATTCTTCCACTACCACCATGTACAGCGATAAAATAACCTTCAAGTGCTTCTTTCGGTGCTTCAAGTGCTTGTTACGGTTTGTTGCAAACTTCTTTACCTGTCCTATGCTGATTTTCTTCAACATTTAATTGACTATCGGGTACAAATCCATTATATGTCGATTGTGGTGATAATTGGGTTTCGGGTACAAATTTAATGTCGCCATCTTTTACATTCGAATCAAACTCCAAGCGTCCATGGTATTTCATTAAAGTCTTCTTATCAATTTGCCATTGATCCACTACAACTATAGGTCAATAAGAACTTTTATGTAGAAATGTGAAAAACTTGTAAAGTAGGTAAAAGTGTTGACTATTACCTTTCAATGTGCCGCAAATCTTCAAAAATTACTCAATTTGGATGAGAAACAATGAATTGTTGAAGGAAATTGTAGATTTGGTTTTGGCTTTTTTGTTTGGAATTTGGTAAAGTGAAGAATGAAACGGGAGAAGTGGAGCATTCAATGTAATACAATTACTGGTGTAGTGTAGGATGAAAGTTTCCATATTTCTGTTTGAAACCTTGATACGCAGAGGCGACTTTTCGATAGTCTCCCCAACGTATCCAGGTTTCAAACAGAAACTGGAAACATTCATCCTTCAAAACACCTACACACATAAACAACATACACAATCTGATGCATCGAAAAACAAACCATCTGATACATGAATACATTCGACACAATATTTTTTACATCAATACATCAATTTACAACATTCGATGCATTCGACACAATGTCAGCCAAATGAATAAATCAGTAACATTAAACCTAATTTTGTAGGTTGTGGAGTTTTTGAGGAGTTCGTTTTGGGTTCCTCTATGAAACCTCGTCCGACGAATCATCTTCCTCGCTTGGTTGTGTGGCGTCTGTAGGCTGTGAAGGCCAGAAAGCAATTCCGCTTGCAAATGTTGAGAGGATAAAGTACCTTGTATATTTACGTTTATGGAATTGTTGAGTCATAGGAGGAGGAGCAAACTCTGTTGGAGGAGCTTCGATGAGCGCGGGTGGAGGAGGAGGAGGCGGTTTGGGTCATGGTAACTTGTTATTCCCCAAGATTGATTTTGAAATGCGCTTCACACTAAAGCATTTACCCTACGAACACTTCGGTACTTCTTCTGATATCTCATCAACCAACTCCATTGCACGGTAAATGACGTCCGCTTGCCAAAAACAAAAGTAAATATAATTATATAAATTAACTACGCTAACTTAACCAAGGATTATATATATCACATTCGTCTCAAGGGGAGCTCTAGGAGTGTATACGTCCATCATAATAGGATGCTCTTTGGCACGAAGAATGTAGCAGCGCATGATGTTCTAGTACCAAGTATAATATTCTTCAGCCATTAACGTGAGGTCCCGTTCCTATTGCATATGCATATGACGATGATTTCATGTCTCAATCGCTATATCATACTCCCCAGTTATGTTATCAATCATGTAATGCAGAGCTTGATTGGAAAATGCTATTCCATATAAAATTGTCGCATCACTCTGTCAGGAAAATGATGAGCTACATCATCCAAGCAAATGAGTGGAACCCATGCTATCCATAACTAAATAGAAATGGTGGATAAGTTTGGAAGATCTCCAAGCACATCTGCATATGGGTTCATATAAAGTTGTGCTCTTGGAGATTTCGATGTACTCTTCGATCCTACCTACCTACGAAAAGAGAAAAGCTTGAATTATTGAATTATAGAGTGACCGGTTAGAGTTTGAATTGTTAGGTCATATATTTGTTTGCAGTTTACATGTGTTTGATTTCGTAGGATTTGAAATTATTTTGGATATGGATTGGTTAAGTAAATACGATGCTAGGATATTTTCCCATGATAGGAAAATATTGCTTAGACACTCTGATTGTAGTGATCAGATCAAATACTTCATAGAAAACCCTAGTTTTTAGGTTAATGCTTTGTTGGGTGTTGTGGAGGTAGAAAACAAGTAGAATCCAGTTTTCGATGTTAGAGAATTCACAGATGCCTTTGAACCTATAGTTGGATTGTCGTCGAAATGAGCTATTGAGTTTCGGATAGATTTAGTACCAAGAGAAGAACCGGTGAGTTGACCACCAAGCATAATGATAACTACCGAGATGAGGGAGTTAAAGGTGTAGTTGGTGGATTTGGAAGGCAACAATTTTATCAGACCAAGTAGTTCATCTTGGAGAGCAACCATAGTGTTTGCTAAGAAACCAGATGGATCGTTAAGGTTATGTATCGATTATCATAAGTTGAACGAGATGACGATAAAGAATCGATATTCATTTCCTAGAATTGATGATTTGTTTGACCAGTTGAGTGGAGCCAAAGTATTTTCCCATTTGGATTTAGCAACAGGGTTCCATCAGCTTAGAGTAGCAGAGGAAAGTATTCCTTTGATGGTGTTTAGAACCAGATATGGATCGTACGAATAGTTAGTAATGCCATTCAGACTAAATAATACGCCAGCATTCTTTATAGATTTGATGAACCACACTTGGATAGGTTCGTGTTGGTATTCATAGATGATATTTCGATGTACTCTAAGGATGAAAGAGAGCATTAAATTCATCTTAGAGTGGTGCTTGAGACGCTGATGTAGCATAAGCTAAAGGCGAAATTTTTGAAGTGTTATTTCCGAAAGAAGGAAGTGAAGTTTCTTAGTCACGTAGTCTTAGAGAAAGGGTTGTTGATAGATCCGACTAAGATCGAGGCAATGAATAATTAAAAGAGACCCAAGAAAGTGCCTGAGATAAAGAGTTTTCTTGGATTAGCTGGGTATTAATTATCAGAGATTCATTAAGCATTTCTCGCGGATAGCGGCACCGATGGCCAAGCTAACGTGAAAGGATGTGAAGTTTGTCCGGACAGATAAGTGTGAGGAGACACTCCAGAAGCTGAAACACTTATTGACTAATGCATTTGTGTTGATTGTTCTAGAGGTGAATTAGGACATAATGGTATACATGGATGCATGTGGAATAGGATTAGGAGCTGTGTTAATGCAAAAAGGTAAAGTGATTGCCTATGCATCTTGACAACTTAGATTGCATGAGGTACCTGACCCACGATTTAGGATTAGTTGTGGTAATTTTTGCATTGAAGGTGTAGAGACATTACCTTATGGGAGAGTGATTTGAATTGTATACGGATCATAAGTCGATGAAGTATTTATTCTCTCAAAAGGAGTTGAATATGAGACAGCAGAGGTGGTTATAGTTTTTAGCCGCTTATGATTTTGGTAAAATGAAACAAGGTTGCTGATGCACTTAGCAGAAAACATCATAATGCGATGTTGGCAATGAAAGATGAGTGAAAAGATTTAGAAGCGTTGACTACATGTAGGATATAGTGGAGATCTGCAGTTAGATCTATTAAGGAAACTGCTGTGTTGACATGTTTAGAAGTTCAACCGGTGATGATAAAAATGATTGCTTCTAAGATGAAGGAGGATCCATTATTAGTTGAACGGATTTGAAAGTCGAGGAAGGGAATAGAGAGCTATGACTTGAAAGGTTTCGGTCTTGACCAGAATGGGTGGTTGAGGAAGAAAGGGAGACTGTGTGTTCCAAATGTAGGAAACATTAGGAAGGAAGTTTTAAAAGAATGACATCGTTCGAAGTTCACCATCCATTCAAGAGGAACTAAGATGTATCAAGATATGAAGAGAAGTTTCTTCGGGGAAGGTATGAAAAAAGATGTAGGCTTATGGGTGAAACAGTGTTTGAACTGTAAACAGATAAAAGCAGAAAATCTTAAACCATATGGGTTACTTCAATCTTTAGCTGTTCCAATAAGTAAGTGGGATTCTATCTCGATGGATTACATAGACGGGTTGCCAAGATCAAATAGAGGAAATGGAAGTATGTGGGTCAAGAGAACAGGTTAACCAAGAGTGCCCATTTCATTCCAGTTAAGTCAACCAAAATGGCACCTGCTTTAGCTAAGTTATTCATGAAGAATATAGTAAAACTGCATGGAATTCCTAGTAGTATATTAAATGATAGTGATTCCTTATTCACTAGCGAGTTCTAGAGTAGTATACAGGAGACTTTGGGTACCAAGCTCAAGATGAGTACTGTTTACCATCCATAGAAAGATAGGAAAACGGAAAGGATTAACAAAGTTTTAGAAGATTTTTATGAGCTTATGTGCTACATTTTGGGAGATCATGGGAAGACCATCTACACTTAGTCGAGTTTTCATATAACAACGGTTATCAGACTAGTATAGAGATGGCACCATTCGAAGCTTTGTATGGAAGGCCATGCCAATCTCCAGTTTGTTGGTTAAAGACTAGGGATAGGTTGGTCCTTGGTCCAGATTTGGTTAGAGAAGCTGCAGTGAAGATTCAGTTAATAAGAGCGAGAATGAAGGAGGCTCAGTCTAGCCAGAAGAGTTATGCTGATAGGAGACGGAAAGACTTAGAGTTCTTAGTTGGAGATCATGTTTTTGTCAAGTTATCACCGATGAAAGGTGTAATTCGATTCAGGAAATCAAGGAAATTGGCACCGAGATTTGTTGGACCATTTCCTATTGTAGAAAGGATCGGGAAACTCACATATAGAGTGGAGTTACCAAACAGTTTAGCAGGAGTCCATGATTTTTTTCATATTTCTCATATGAGGAAGTATATTTGAGATTCGAAGACTACTGTAGCACCGACTAGATTAGAGGACTTAGTAATGGAACTGAACTTGACTATAGTTAGGAAGCAATTTCGTGTAGTTGCGAGAATAAGAAAAGGCTAAGGAACAAAACAGTTAGAATAGTTAAGGTCCAGTGGAGTGATGATGAGAGAGACTGTACTTGGGAAACTGAGAGGGAGATTATCCTGATTTGTTTCATGGTATGTTTTACCTTTATGATTGATTGTTGTATGCCTTATCGTAATTTCGAGAACAAAATTCTTTAAAGAAGGGAGTCTGTTAATGTCCCTAATTTTAATTAACATGATTTAGGACATTTAATTAGTTAAATTAAATTAAATAATATAAATGGTTAAGGGACTGAGATTTGTTT
This sequence comes from Allium cepa, assembly GCA_030765085.1. Taxonomy (NCBI): domain Eukaryota; kingdom Viridiplantae; phylum Streptophyta; class Magnoliopsida; order Asparagales; family Amaryllidaceae; genus Allium; species Allium cepa. The sequence goes on from CM060944.1 coordinate 396,898,235, forward strand.
TAATAGAGGGTAGCAGTTCCTAATGAACAATAAACTAAAAATGGGATTAAAATGAAGTAGATAAGGTAAGTAGATAAGGGGAAAGTAGGAATAGGTTATATTCATATACCTTAAATTCTTATACCACTTCATTTTACACATTCACAGACTAAAATCAAAACATAAGGGAGGCTGGCCACCATTAGAGGGAAAACGAGAAGAAGATAAAGCTAGAATCAAAAGAAGAAAGCTTAATCAACTTAATCCAAGATCAAATATCAACTCCTTAACAACAAGCTAAAGGTGAATAATAAGTTACATTCATATTTTTATTGTTTTCGGTTATAGTTGGGATCCGAAATTATTTTGCAAATTATTTTCCATGTTATAATTGTTTAAATGGATACATATGCTTGTTGATGATTTATGCTATTTCATATATGTTTTATGATAAGGTTTAACTTAAAAAACTAGCTAAATGATATCTAAATGCCTTGCGATTTTGATATAAGGCCAGAAATAATATTTTAGAGATGGGTTTTAAATTTCATAATTTTCTGAATTAATGCCGATTATTATTAATTTTCTATTGAAAAAAATGGGTTAATTTGGTTTTAAATTAGTTATGGCTATTTTATATTGCTTTGAGTCATAAATTTATATACGTTAGAAAACATATTCAAAGTAAATTATGGGAATTTTTGTAGAATTTTCCTAAGTGTTTTAATAAGTATATAAAATTATTTCAGGTACGGGAATTAAATGTTTTACATGCTTATAAAAGGAGAAGGGGCAATTTGTAAATGTTTTAAATTGTTTAATTCTAAATTTCACTTTTAGACAAAAAATTGGAAAAGAAATTAGCATCCAATCATATGTTGACAAACAAAGCATGTTAGTTGAAAAGAAATTACTTTTTAAGGTCAAAAATCAGTTTTTATAAGGTTTTGTTGTTTCGCTACTTTCGACAGCTACCTTTCGAATTCTTACTTCCGCCTCCACCTAAGTCGAAACCAATACATATGGTATCAAAAGCCTTGATACGTAGTGATTTGGAGATAGGCGAAAGGATAGAGTCGAAACAGAGGTTCCGAAAGGGGTTGAAACCTTATTCTTCTTTTAAAAGGAAATGTGCTTGCTTTTCTTTCGAAAAGAATACTTTCGAATAAGATTGCTTTCGACTTAGTCAAATATTTAAAGGAAGGTTTCGAAAAAGGTTGTGCCTTTTTATAAAGAAGTTGTAACGACCCGATTTTTCGACGCTCGAAAAACCAAACCATTAGGGTAAAAGAAGAAGTAGATAGAAGAAGAGAAAACAAAACAACAACAGAATCTTACCATCGCAGCGGAATAAAATATAATAGATAATAACAGATCTTTACACAAAAGAAAACTATATCTGTTTTGTACATACATCATCAGAATACATCATCAGAGTACAACAACATGAACAACTTACAACTGGACAATCATATAAACTTGTCCTCAAAACTATATACACAGCTGAATAATAATCAAGTATGGAAGTACGTATCGCCATCCAGCTCGTCTCCTGAGCTCCACAGCATCATATCTTGTATTCTATAATACTTGGTTTGACCCGAGCATTATAGTGAAATAACACCCGAGTCAGTCAGGAATACCAGCATGAGGAAACCACACTCAAATTGATTGTTAAATTTTTCAAAAATCCTTCGAAAATCAAAAACATCTCGTAAGACCACACTACAAATAAACATGTCGGGTTTTTACCTTACGATAGCTAAAACATTTCTTATAAAAATCCTCTGATATTATAATAGTGTCTATATACAAATACTTATTCAAATAGCCAAAATTGTTACATTCATTAAATTCCAGCATACTAGCCACAAAATGGGTTGTACAAACAAAAATCGTAAAGGCACGTAGGGAGTATGGATTTCCAACTAATGACTAGGCACTGGGGTACCACCTGTCACAGTACTTGGTCTAGATCAGCATACCGAGGATCCACCCTAAATCCCCTGCAACACAAGACCAGGACTACCCCTTACTGGATAATCCTGAGTAAGATCACCCCGCGGTTGGGATCAGCAGCCGCCCTCTAAGCCGAAATAAAAAGGGACATCTAGACAGGGATGACCTCACCCTAATGGGTGCTACCCACTTAGCCTTGCTGCATAACCCTTGATTTTCAGTCATTCCCGGTTGATGAGGCTCGAGGCTAAGCGTTACCTTTTAGAACACATCTCTTAGAATGCTCACCGTCCACCTGACGATGTTCTGAAAGCATTCATCCATACAAGTCCGTCCCAGGTTCGAACGGAACCGAAGGCACTACTCCTACTACATCCATTTTGGAATTACCCTCAGGATTAGTAGCGACTAGCCCTTGCACTTCACTACTCCACCTTCGAATCCAAACTCTTGTTTTCCATACGAAAATGTTCAAACCGGATCGAAGTGGTTTTCGAGAATTTAATCCCGATCCCGGTTTCTTCGAAATGATCAATGTATTGGCTAATATTGATAGTCAGTTATTTAACTATCAAATAACATTCACAACAACCATCAAACATAAATAATTTCACAAAATATATTCACAAGATATATTCCCACTTTTCAACCCTTGAAAACAGTTTCAAACCACTCTTCTCATGGAAATGAATTCCCAAATATTTATTTCTACCGAAAACACCAAGTATAATACTTTAGATTTTTAAATTAATTTAAAACACTTTTATTATAAAATATCCTTTAAAACATTCAAAATTAAAAATTATTTTAATACGTATTCAAAATATATACTTTAAGAATATTTAAAATAAAACTACTTTGTACAATATAAAACTAAATTTCTAACTTTAAAAACATGATACCAAGCTACCTTTAAATAATTACTGCTATAAAAGATAAAACAAATACTTACTTTAGAATTTAAACATGTAGAAATAATAAGTTTTCTAAACATACTTTTAAACAGCTTAAAACTTTTTACTTATACTTAAAATTTGTTTTGAAACATACTTGGCTATTCAGGGAAATACGCTTCTCTTTCACATCTTTTAAAAATAAATCACTATTTATTTTTAAATAAATTTACCCATTCCTTTAATAATTCCCACCGTGAATTTATTCTTTCAAATATCCACTGATATATTCCTTCACTTTTGTAAACCCAGTTTATAATTCCATAGTCTCGTCTTCTTTAAAAACATAATTTCAAATTCAAAATCAATTTCCAAATCGATTTCAGATTTTATTCCAAATTGAAGTAAATTCCTTTACTTTCTCAATTTAACTCCAAAACCCATCAACTTCACTTTTACTTCTCAAATATGATTTAAAATCTTATTTAATTGAAATATTACTTTCATACTTTTCTAAATTCCTTCTTTATCCTTTTAAATAAATTTAATCCTTAAAATTTAAAATAAATCCTTCATTCCTTTGGATAATAATACATGAGTTTTAATAAAAATCACTTATTCCCATTTATCCCAAAAATATCATTTCTCCATATTTGAAATTTAATTTATTAGAATTTTAAAAAAAACACAACTTTTATCTTATTCCAATTCATCCTTTAATTTATCCAAATTATCTATAATTATCTTACTTAAAGATTTTCTCTTTTATTATCTTTTCAAAATCCAATCTACGTATTTTAATAATTCAGCATTACAAATTATATTAAATCGAATGTAGCATTCATTATTTCAATCACCAATATAATCTATCTCTGATTATCAAATAAATCCAGTCACAGAATATTAGAACAAATCTAAATGTTTTGAGGAATCCAGTTGGATCCCTCCAACCTGTTTCCCTGCATCCACAGATGTTAGAACAATACAATAATACCAATTCCACTTCGAGGTGGAATATCGCGGTATATGGGACTAATACAATATCATCCGCTATTATGCGGCGCATAGGGTCTCATCCTTTATATAATGCGAGAAATCAATCACTCCAATATATGCTATATACTACTATATATAATATAGCACATCAAATCAATTCAATCATTCAACCAATTCTTTAAATTTAACCTTTTAAATTTAAATAAAACCCAGATGAGTGAGATTAACTCACCTTTGCTTCTTAATTTGCAATCCGATCCAAACCAGCTTGTTTCTTCCTAATTTTAGACCTTGTATAACATCATATTATTTTATTAATATTCGAACTAATCGAACAATTAAATATCTTTTATAATTTAATAAAATCATAGTTTATTTTTAAACTAACTCCCCGTTTAATAAAATATTTTTGGTGACTAAAATAATTAAATAAGTTAATTTGAACAAACTAATTAACGTATATATCTATATTATTTTCCTTTTGAAACTACCCACTTATATATACTTATAGAACAATATATATATATATATATATATATATATATATATATGTGTTAAAAATAACGTTTTTATACAAATTTATACGTTTAAAATCCCTATATATATATATATATATTTAAGGAATCATATCTAAAAAAAATTACAGGTTTCCCAGATGTTAAAAATATGCATGTGTAAAAATCTGATTTATAAATATATATATATATTTTTAATATGGCCACATTAATACTTTACTGTATATACATATTCAAATTTATTTCCAAATTTAAATTGAATTAAATAAATTGAAAATACCTAACTGCCCACCCCACGATCAGCTGCAGCCACACGAGTCGCCTCTTTGCCATCGTGAGATCCTATTCAACTGAACCGCGACCTTGCCCTCCGCAAAACCCTAGCCGTCACCGCAACTACGTGCTCAAGAATCCTAGCAGCCGCCTCCTGCATCGTGGCGCACGCTGCCAATGCTCCCCCTCCCCCAAACGTGCTTCTTACTCATGTCGCGATTGAAGTCGACGACCTCCCCCTTGAATGCTCGCTTGTGATACAAAATAGCACTTACTGATGATTCGATCTGAGAAAAAGTAAGCGGGTCTGGATTTGTACGGTGGCTAACAGAGGGGTTTGTTTGATTGATTTGTTCGAGAGAGGAGATGGAAGCCACGAGCTCTAATTTGAAATAAGGACGAGAATGAGATATACTGGAGACTTGAGTTTCAAAGCTCGGCCATTATTTATTTGAATAATGGATTTAAAAACTTGAAAGAAAGCTCGGCCATTTACAAGTCCAAGATGAAGAGAAAGGTTCAGCTTTTAAATGAAGAGAAGAGACAAGATCTGATGTTAGCGTGTGGGAATATACTCGCTACAGTGTTCTGAAGGTGAAAGGCAAAAGTATCGATGTGAAGGAAATTCAACTGAGGTTAACTGGGGATTTTATTTATTTATTTTTTATATATTAATTTAAATTCAAATTTGAATACAAATTGTCTTGATTTTCGCAGTCTGAAATATCGAATCCCTATCGAGGAGTGCCGCTAGGCATTTATAATATCAAACCCCTATTCCGAACACAATGGAAAAGGTTTCGAGTCCTAATTCGATTGTATGCAGAAGACAACTTTTTGGACCCAGTTATTATATTAAATCTTCGATATAAATTTCTGCGCGTTTACTTATCGTACGATCACACGACAACTCCCAACGCTATGAAAATTGAAATCCGATAATACAACACTATTACGGATCCAATGGGACTGGTTTCGTTGAAATCCAAGACTGTGCCTCGGAAGGCTATTTTTAAATAACGATTTAAAGAATATATATTTTTAGACCGAACAAAATAGTTTTAAATTCAACTTTTAGGAGTTCTATTATCTCCAGTATTATCAATATAAATTACACAAGCCTAAAAATTATTTTTAACAGGCTTAAAATTCCAGATTCAACATTTTACCCAACATCAAATTATTCAATTCAGTAATTTAATTATCAAAAAAATTGTGATATTTGAATTTAAGTTAAAAATTAACTTTTAAATATTTGAAATCAATTAAATGTTCTGATTTCAAACATCCAAAAATTCTGGGTCGTCACATTCCTCCCCCCTTAAAAGAATTCCATCCTCGAAATTGCCGATTGGGAAGAATGGCCCGATACCCATTTACTTATCCCCAAAACCAACAATTTAACACTCTACTAACTATCTTTTTACAAAAGACTCATTATCATTCTTATTAACTTCCCAAACTCTCCTATAGTTTTCAAACAATACTATTTTCTTAATCATTCAAATTTCAATTTAAAACCAAATTTTGAATTATCAAAATTTTCTAACTCCCTAAATTTCCGAAAAATTTCGCCAGCGTCTCCTTTGCACGGCTAGCTCGATACAACTATAAAATGCCTCTACGGGCCCCTAGATTTCAAAAGAAAACAAAAGCCAAGTGGCTAGACTAGAAAATCATCAAATTTCATACAGAAATTTAAATACATACCTTTGCCGAGAAAATTTCAATTTATCTTCTGAAATCAAAAATCCCAATTTTCCCACTTGCTTTTAATACCTGTATATCCAATTAACCATATCCAACTACAAATTCCAAAATCATTTTATACACTTCTTTACAAAATTTCAATATTTATCCATCCAGCCCGTATGATGTACATATATCATCCGTATGCAATATCAAATTCGTTCATTCGTTCGATCACACAATTTCACTTCCGAACTAGTTTCGTCCACCAACTTTCTAGTGCGGACTCAGATCTGGTTTCTTGATCAGAAACCGTCAGTCTCCATGCATAGTCATAACTATGATAGAGAATTTCCAGAATCCAAAACCCATATCCAAGGTTCATCGTCGAAAATCGTGTGAAAAATCCTAACTCGGATCGATACAAATATCTCGAAATTCTATGCTCGAATCTGGATCAAATTGCTATGCGAATAAAATAATATACGTACATCCTACGTATTTATCTCAATTGATTATCAACCATATCAATTCTCCTTTTTATTCACATTCATTTTGATATCTATTCACTTATCAACGATTATCATTTCACATATTCTTATTAATTTTTCACTCAAAAGCTTATTCAATATATTTACCCAACACCCATATTACTTAAGAATTCTACCATTTCTTCTTAAGTTCAATATAAGTATTTTATGCGCTTCTTATATTATTACTTTCAATTTACCACTTAGTTTTTATCTACATTTAATCAATTGGATTCCAGTTCCATATAGATTCGATTTATCTTCAACTCTGAATATTGAAAAATATTGACTATCTTCCATTTATAAATGTTTCATATCATTATCTTAAATTAGTTCCATCCACAAATTTATTTCAAATTCCAATTAATCTTATCCCGAACAATATCTAATTAATCATTCTTTAAATTAGTTCCACTTATTAATTTATTTTTAAATCTCAAATAAAAGTTTATTTGCAAACTTTTTCTTTCTTTTAGTTTCTTCGAACAATTTCTTAGATTTTCACTTTACTTTACATACACAATTTAAATTAAATTTCAATATTCCATTTCAATTCTATTTGCTTACCAGTTTAAATTTAATTTCAATATTAAATTTCACTTCCAACTTGAATTATATTTATAACACCAGTTTAACTCCACAAAATCCATTTTTACTCATAATTCAAATTTTTATTCAACCACTCAGAATTCCATTAACATACTCACTTGACTAATTTATTCAAATTAGTTCATTTCCCACTTTTAATTCAATATTTTATTTTATTTTTCTTCAAAAATCACTTCACTTAATTTTCTTGAGTTCAATCTATTTTATAGTTCAAGTTTTGGATTTTTATTCATTCCCCAAAATTCAAAACAATTTTATTTTGGCTTATTTATTCTACTTCTAAGTTTTATAAGTCGCAACTTATTTATATCCATACTTTCATCCATTACAATCAATCCCGTTCACATTTAATTTTTAACTAGGGATTATACATTTTATTTAGCCAAGTATATATTTCTATTCAATAGGTTTTCAATTCTTTTATAAGCCATCGAAATCTATTTATTCAAATTTAATATTATTTAACTAAACTCCTGTTAAATCTAACCTCATACTATTCTTTTAACTTCACGATCCATTTAAATTTTATTAAGTAAGAACTTAATTTCATTTAATGTATCTACCACGTGATACAGTTCCATTTCAATTATATTTCAATTTTAATTCAAATCCAACCACAATCTATTATTAAACTTGGCTTAAGTTCATTAAATTCGACTTACTCTTCTAACTTATTAACCTTTTTAAAAGTTAATTTCATTCCAAGAAATTTTCAAACTTTATAAATTTCCAAACCTTTTTATAATCCATAAACATTTATAGTTAAATCTCTAGAGCTTAAGACATTACTTAGACACTCAAAACATTCGAACCAATTCCAGTGTCTTCAATAATCACTTAAGTATTTCAAAAATCTTTTGAAATCAATTATATCCAAAATTCTTTGGTAAATTCAATTATCTCTTTGAATTTCAAAATCAAACCCAGTTTTGCATACAATTCCAATTTAAAACATTCAAGTAGCAATTCCTCCTTTGGAAACTCGAAAATGAACATCGATGATGTTGCCGTCATCACCGAAGTTATTTTCTAGCGACCGAAAGAGTTCAATGCTTTTATCTCTTTAAAAACATTTTCAAATATTCTTAATTTCAAGTCCCACTAGATTTCAGATCCAATTCAAAATATTTCGAATAATATTCCTATTATTTCTCCCCAAAATCTTTGAAAATCATTTTCAACCCAAAGGAATTAACCTTTTCCAAAATTTCAAGTTCTAAATTTTTTCAATCTATATCCAACATTACTCTGGAATTTATCTCATTCAATTATAAATCACATTTATAATTCTCATTCATAAATCCCATTTTATTATATAAATTTATTCCTTAATCTTGGTTAAAATTTTCAATTCCTTATTTAATTTCTACACAACAATAATGATAATAATTTAATATTATCATTCTCTAACAACCAAGCATCCATATATACTATAATAATTTAGAAAAAATTATTTCCTTTATATACAAAAATAATTTGGGTAAACTTATTTCATTTACCCTATTTTAAACAATACGGTGTCGAATTATTCTGTTCAAGTGTTTAAAGATCCCTATCAATAACGTTAATTACTCGTATTGACCAGAATCCATTAACTACTTAATAAACCAATCAACACAATATAAAATCATTTTATATTCACTAACAAATACGCTCATATCTATTAATACACTCCAACTCATTCTAGAGTACTATGGACTTTATTTCAATGAGTGATCCCCACCATAGCCAAGGTTCTCGCTTAACCTTTTTGCTCTGATACCAACTGTAACGAACCGATTTTTCGATGCTCGAAAAACCAAACCATTAGGGTAAAAGAAGAAGTAGATAGAAGAAGAGAAAACAAAACAACAACATAATCTTACCATTGCGGCGGAATAAAATATAATAGATTATAACAGATCTTTACACAAAAGAAAACTACATATATTTTTTTTTTATACATACATCATCAGAATACATCATCAAAGTACAACAACATCAACAACTTACAACTGGACAGTCATATAAACTTATCCTCAAAACTATATACACAGCGGAATAATAATCAAGTACGGAAGTATGTATTGCCATCCACTCATCTCCTGAGCTCTACAGCATCATATCATATATTCTATAATACTCGGTCTGACCCGAGCATTATAGTGAAATAACACCTGAGTCAGTCTGGAATACCAGCGTGAGGAAACCACACTCAAATTGATTATTAAAGTTTTAAAAATCCTTTGAAAATCAAAAGCATCTCGTAAGACCATGCCACGAATAAACATGTCGGGTTTTTACCTTACGATAGCTAAAACATTTCTTATCAAAATCCTCTGATATTATAATAGTGTCTATACACAAATACTTATTCAAATAGCCGAAATTGTTACATCCATTAAATTCCAGCATACTAGCCACAAAGTGGGTTATACAAACAAAAATCGTAAAGGCACATAGGGAGTATGGAATTCCAACTAATGACTAGGCACTGGGGTACCACCTGGCACAGTACCTGGTCTAGGTCAGTGTACCGAGGATCCACCCTAAATCCCTTGCGACACAAGACCAGGACTACCCCTTACTGGATAATCCCGAGTAAGATCAACCTGCGGTTGGGATCACCAACTGCCCTTTAAGCTGAAATAAAAAGGGACATCTAGACAGGGATGACCTCACCCTAATGGGTGCTACCCACTTAGCCTTGCTGCATAACCCCTGATTTTCAGTCATTCCCAGTTGATGAGACTCGAGGCTAAGCGTTACCTTTTAGAATGCATCTCTTAGAATGCTCACCGTCCACCTGACGATGTTCTAAAAGCATTCATCCATACAAGTCCGTCCCGGTTCGAACGGAACCGAAGGCACTACTTCTACTACATCCATTTTGGAATTACCCTCAGGATTAGTAGCGACTAGCCATTGCACTTCACTGCTCCACCTTCGAATCCAAACTCTTGTTTTCCATACGAAAACGTTCAAACCGGGTCGAAGTGGTTTTCGAGAATTTAATCCCGATACCAGTCTCTTCGAAACGATCAGTGCATTGGCCAATATTGATAGTCGGTTATTTAACTATCAGATAACATTCACAACAACCATCAAACATAAAAAATTTCACCAAATTATTTATTAATCTCAAAATATCTTCACAAGATATATTTCCACTTTTCAACCCTTGAAAACAGTTTCAAACCACTCTTCTCATGGAATGAATTCCCAAATATTTATTTCCACCGAAAACACCAAGTATAAAACTTACAGTTTTAAAATCATTTAAAACACTTTTATTGTAAAATAGCCTTTAAAACATTTAAATTAAAATTTACTTTAATACTTATTCAAAATATATACTTTAATAATATTTAAAATAAAACTACTTTGTACAATATAAATCTAAATTTCTAACTTTTAAAACATAATACCAAGCCACCTTTAAATAATTACTGCTATAAAAGATAAAAAAAATACTTACCTTAGAATTTAAACATGTAGAAATAATAAGTTTTCTAAACATACTTTTAAACAACTTGAAACTTTTTACTTATACTTAAAATTTGTTTTGAAACGTACTTGGCTATTCAGGGAAATACGCTTCTCTTTCACATCTTTTAAAAATAAATCACTATTTATTTTTAAACAAATTTATCCATTCCTTTAATAATTTCCCACCGTGAATTTATTCTTCCAAATGTACACTGATATATTCCTTCACTTTTATAAACCCAGTTTATAATTCCATAGTCTCGTCTTCTTTAAAAACATAATTTCAAATTCTAAATTGATTTCCAAATCGATTTCAGATTTTATTCCAAATTGAAGTAAATTCCTTTACTTTCTCAATTTAACTCCAAAACCTATCAACTTCACTTTCACTTCTCAAATACGATTTAAAATCTTATTTAACTGAAATATTACTTCCATACTTTTCTAAATTCTTCTTTATCCTTTTAAATAAATTTAATCCTTGAAATTTAAAACAAATCCTTCATTCCTTTGGATAAAAATACATGAGTGATAATAAAAATCACTTATTCCCATTTATCCCAAAAATATCATTTCTCCATATTTGAAAATTTATTTATTAGAATTTTAAAAAAAAACACAACTTTTATGTTATTCTAATTCATCCTTTGATTTATCCAAATTCTCTATAATTATCTTACTTAAAGATTTTCTCTTTTATTATCTTTTCAAAATCCAATCTACATATTTTAATAATTCAGCATTCCTAATTATATGAAATCGAATAAAGCATTCAATATCTTCAATCACCAATATAATATATCTCTGATTATCAAATAAATCCAATCACAGAATATTAGAACAAATCTAAATGTTTTGAGGAATCCAGTTGGATCCCTCCAACCTGTTTCCCTGCATCCACAGATGTTAGCACAGTACAATAATACCAATTCCACTTCGAGGCGGAATATCGCGATTATGGGATTAATATAATATCATCCGCTGTTATGCGGCGCATAGGATCTCATTCGCTATATAATGCAGAAAATCAATCACTCCAATATATACTATATACTACTATATATAATATAGCACATCAAATCAATTCAATCATTCAACCAATTATTTAAATTTAACCATTTAAATTTAAATAAAAACCCAGATGAGTGAGATTAACTCACCTTCGCTTCTTAATTTGCAATCTGATCCGAACCATCTTGTTTCTTCCTAATTTTAGACCTTGTGTAACATCATATTATTTTATTAATATTCGAACTAATTGAACAATTAAATATCGTTTTAAAATTTAATAAAATCATAGTTTATTTTTAAACTAACTCCCCTTTTAATAAAATATTTTTGGTGACTAAAATAATTAAATGAGTTAATTTCTACAAACTAATCATCTAAATCCCTTATTTTGAAATAACTAGTAAGTTTTAAAATGTACATATCTGTATTATTTTCCTTTTGAAACTGCCCACATATATATACTTATAGAATAATTTGTATTTTAAAAATAATATTTTTATATAAATCTATACGTTTAAAATCCATATATATATATATATATATTAAGGAATCCTATCTAAAAAAAATTACTGGTATCCTATATGTTAAAAATATGCGTGTGTAAAAATCTGTTATATATATATATATATATATATATATATTAATATGACCATAGTAATACTTTACTATACATACATATTCAAATTTATTTCCAAATTTAAATTGAATTACATAAATTGTAAATACCAAACTTCCCACCCCACGATTAGCTGCAGCCACACGAGTCGCCTCTTTGCCTTCGCGAGATCCTATTCTACTGAACCGCGACCTTGCCCACCACAAAACCCTAGCCGTCACTGCAATTACGTGCTCTAGAATCCTAGCCGCTGCCTCCTGTGTCGTGGCCCACGCTGCCAATACTCCCCCTCCCTCAAATGTGCTTCTTACTCATGCCGCGATTGAAGTCAGCGACCTCACCCTTGAATGCTTGCTTGCGATACAAAATAGCACCCACTGATGATTCGATCCGATAAAAAGTAAGCGGGTCTGGATTTGTACGGTGGATAACAGAGGGTTTTGTTTGATTGATTTGTTCGAGAGAGGAGACGGATGCCGCGAACTCTAATTTGAAATAAGGACGAGAGTGAGATATACTGGAGACTTGAGTTTCAAAGCTCGACCATTATTTATTTGAATGATGGATTTAAAAACTTGAAAGAAAGATCGGCTATTTACAAGTTCAAGATGAAGAGAAAGGTTCGGCTATTAAATGAAGAGAAGAGACAAAATCTGATGGCAGCGTGTGGGAATATACTCGCTACAGTGTTCTGAAGTTGAAAAGTAAAAGTATCGATGTGAAGGAAATTCAACTGAGGTTGACTGGGGGTTTTAATTATTTATTTTTTATATATTAATTTAAATACAGATTTGAATACAAATTGTATTGATTTTCGCAGTCTGAAATATCGAATCCCTATCGAGGAGTGCCGCTAGGCATTTATAACGTTAAACCCCTATTACGAACACAATGGAAAAGGTTTCGAGTCCTAATTCGATCGTATGCAGAGGATAACTTTTTGGACCCAGTTATTATATTGAATCTTCGATATAAATTTCAACGTGTTTACTTATCGTACGATCACATGACATCTCCCAACGCCACGAAAATTGATATCCGATAATACAACACTATTACGGATCCAATGGAACTAATTTCGTTGAAATCCTAAACTGTGCCTCAGAAGGCTATTTTTAAATAACGATTTAAAGAATATATATTTTCAAACTAAACAAAATAGTTTTAAATTCAACTTTTAGAAGTTCCATTATCTCCAGTATTATCAATATAAATTTTACAAGCCTTCAAATTATTTTTAATAGGCTTAAAACTCCAAATACAACATTTTACCCAACTTCAAATTATTTAATTCAATAATATAATTATCAAATAAATAGTGATATTTGACTTCAAGTTAAAAATTAACTTTTAAATATTTGAAATCAATTAAATGTTCTGATTTCAAACATCCTAAAATTCTGGGACGTCGCGGCTTTCAATGGGATCGAAACCCTAAGTTGTCGCATCTAACCTTTCGGAGTAATGCTTTCGAAAGGGTTCCTTTGTCTTAAAATTAGATCCGCTTCTCCAACGCTTTCGAAGAGATAGGTTTAAACATCATCCATTTCTTTAATTAGAAAATTTCTTTCGAAAGTCTTGCTTTCGACTTAGTTCTTTTAAGATCCTTCTGAGATTTTAAAAGTTAAACCCAATGGTTTCGAAAGAAATGGTTTCAAAAGGTTGTTCCACATGTTTTTTTCTTGAACTCAAATGCTTTCGAAAGGTTTGATTTTTGTAAAGGATTTAAAGCTTTTGAATGGTATATGATTAAGGTTTCGAAGGATGGTTCCCAAATAATTTTGAAAGGTTTACCTTAATATTTATATGAAGGGTTCTAATGTTTCTGAAAGGCATGTTTAAAGTATTATGAAAAGAGGATGTCTAAGGTTTTATAATGCTTTTGAAAGGATACTTTCGATGTTTTCAAAAGGTCTAATTTAAATGGTTTCGAAAGGTATGTTTTGGCCTTTCGACCTAAGGTTATAAAGTAAAGCAGTTCAATGGTTTCGAAAGGGGTACTCTCAATGGTTTCAAAAGGGGTACTTTCAATGGTTTCGAAAGAGATTGTTTAAAGGTTTTTAACAAAGGTTTCGAATGTTTTCATCAACAATGTTTTGTGTAATGTATATATAACATAGAATAGTGATTTGAGTAAATCAGAGCATATATTTTCCTTATTTAAGTATGATTTAAAGGATTAAATCAATTTGAAAGAAATGGTTTCAAGGAAAATTTGATTTGGCAGTTGACCCTAAGGAAATAATTCGGATATTAGAATACCAGATGAAACTGGTATGGGGTCGCTCCCTATACATTATCTAGTAGCCCCTAGCTAATATAAGTCCAAAATTCCAGTGTGTAGGCTTTGTCACAGGTAAGACTAAAATGATGTTGCACACAGAAAGAGGTATACAGTGTGAAGATAGGTTAGTGGTGAGCCCGCAAAACCATTAGGATCAGTTGACCTTGGAAGAATTAAGTTGGGGATAGACTGTCTAGAAGAGTATCCAACAATACTTAGATTATTTGTTTAATTTGTCTGTTAACACCGAGTCAGCCAAAGGTTAGTAGTTAGCCAAACAAAACTATAGTGTTCGAAAAGATAGTCCATTTATTACCTGATTTGTATGCATACATGATATTGCTATTATTATTATAACTAGTTTGGCTGCAGGATTTTGATTTGAAAAGGATAAGTTTTTAAAAGGACACTAGTGAGGGGAAACCTGTTTCGCTAAGCGGCATGGTCTCACTTAATATCAGATAACCGAGATGTATAGTATTATTCACATCAGACCTTATGTCTGACTCTAAGTTAATATTTTTCCACTTAAACTCTCGAATGCTCAAAATTGATTTGAGTAGGTTTAGAGTTGAGGTTTATAGGATTTAGTAGGTGGACGAATAAAGCTTACAGAGACAAGTAGGTAGCTATTTAGGAGTTGTTATGTTATTTCTATTTCCGCTATGATGTATTAAGACAATTTCTATCTATTTAGAACTTTGATCATCCGAGGGTGCATCTTTATATGTCGCTCTTGGTGTATTTTGTAATAATTAGATTTTTTTCAATGCCTGAGAAACGTTTGGGATTATGTAATTGGATATGAAACATGATTTTGTGAAATGTAATCAGAAAATTTGTTTTTTTTAAATATGTGATTTTGTCATATTCATGTGCTTTTGATATTATAGATACCATTGACATTACCGTATTTTTTCATCGAAAGTTAATACTATAGATGACTACAGCATCTATAGTGCTTAGCTTTGGACCTCATCATAGGGGATGTTACAACTTAGTATCAGAGCATAGGTTTATGAAAAACTTTAAACTTAAAAATGATTATGAAAACATAATCCTAAGGAATTAGAGAGAAGATTGGGGTATGGGATAATGTTATAGTAACGTACCTGTATTTTCTATGTATAAGTATATGCTTTATCTATATTCTTCCATCTCTCTTAGGCTATTATTCAGTATCTTATAAAGGCTCGAATGCAGATACGGACGCTAGAAGTGAAAGAGTTAACCTTATGGGGGAAGCACCACAACTAATGGAAATGCCAGACCAAATACTAAGAGAAATCAAGGTCGGGCAAAAGCTGCAAATGTGGGTGCTGGAGTTCCGCAAGTTGACATGGGAGCAATGTATCAGTTCTTTGTAAACATGATGCAAGCTGGTGTTGCTGCTGGAGTAGTTGGAGGAAATGTTATAGGAGGAAATCAGGGAGCTATAGTGGTCAACCACTATGTTGTTTTGAGTAGAGACTATGCCCGGCTGGGAGGAAAGCTGTTTATTGGTACTGAATAAGCAATTGAAGTGGAGAATTGGCTGCTTCATTGAAAGAAGATTTTTGCTGATTTGGGGCTCAATGATGAGCAGAAGAGGAGACTCGCTTCTAGACAGATACAAGGAGTAGCACTGTATTGGTGGAACTGTTACTACCAGAATTAATGTGGAGACCATGGCTTGGGTTGAGTTCAAAAGAAGGTTTGAGGAGGGGTTTATGTCGAAGATTGCGAAGTCTACTCTGCTTAGGAATTTTGCTGAGTTGGAGCAGGGAGACTTGACTGTGCTTGAGTATGCGATGAGGTTTGAGGAGCTAGCGAGATATGGCTATGCTACCATTGATATTATTATTAAGAAGAATGAGAGGTTCATTCATGGGTTGAAACCTGAGCTTGCTAAGGCCATATTATCGCATATTAGGGATCCATGTGATGCTGTTGTGGAGATGACCTTGAGGCATGAAGAGATACTTTCTTTTCTTGAAAGAAATAAGGTAAAGGAAGTTCAAGGAGTACAGAGTTGGAAAAGAAAGTTTTTCCACAAGAAAGGAGCTCAGAAGGATGGAGCTGCTAAGAAAGGAAAGCCTTAGGTTGTCTGTTATAAATGTGGCAAGAAAGGGCATTTCGCAAATGATTGTCGCTTGGGAGATGGATAGAATGTGATCGGGAAGAAGAATATTATATGCTTCAACTACAATCAATTGGACATTATAAAAACCAGTGCAAGGAGCCAGCCAAGGATGGGAAAAGAAAAGTATTTGCATTGGAGCTAGCTACCTCGAGGCCAAAAGTAGAGGAAAAGGGAAAGGTTGTATTAGGAGGTACATTTATGATTCACGGTATGTCTGTTTGCACTCTATTTGATACCGGTACATCACATTCTTTTAGATAAGCTTAACCTATAACCCTCATACCTAGTTTGTAACGACCCATATTTTTAAATATTTCAAATTATTAAATTTAATATGATTATTAAATTAAAAAGGTTAGAAATACAAAATTAATGAATTATCGATATACTTTATTGGATATGAACTTGGATAAAATATTGAACAACAAAATTCAAGATATAAGAGGTTATAACTTATATTAGGAAGTAAATTAAATAATATTGAATTGTGAGTAACTGTATTAATATTGAATTATTGTTAAGTGAAATAGTTGCTTTATTACTTGAATTCGTTTAAAAGTTAAATTTTATAAGTTAAATAACTTATATTTAAAATTGTGGTGATTTATTTAATGATTAAAATTGTTTGAATTCAATATTATAAATTGTTTAAATAATTAAATTCTGAATTTAATGTGAATGAAAATGATGTCAAAAAATGATTTAAATTTTATTTAAACAAGAACAAAGATTTTTAACATTTAAAATTAGACTTAAAAGTGAATAAATAGAATTTGAAATTTTTATATTTTATTTAATGAATAAAAAATAGCCATTTTGGTCATTGTCTTAGATTTCAAAGAAACTAGTTTCATTGGATTCGTAATAGCGAATTATTATCGGATTTCAAGTTTCGTAGCGATTGGACTTGTCATTTGGCTATGTGAGCTTGAAATTCATGGAAATCGATTAAACGAATTTAATTAAAATAATTTGATTTTGAAAGGTATCTTCTGCATACGATCAAATTAGGTCTCGAGGCTAGTTCCAATTTGTTGGAAATAGGCGTATAACATATAGAACACTAGGCGGCACGCTCCGTTTGGAGTTTGGAATTGCGAGATCGATCGGGCGAGATATTTTGTAATATAATAATATATACTTACTTTTCTCCTCCAACATGTCATACCAAGCCGCGTATATCCTGTCTCCTTATACCCTCGTTCTCTCTTTTCATATTACTACTGCGGATCGAAAGAAAGAAAAGAAAAAAACAGCAAGAATGATTCGCGTTCGACCAGGGAGGAGGAAGCAAACGTGGCGGCATTAAAGGAAGAAGGAAGCGGCGCGAGGTGGAGGTTTGCATTCAATTAATGTTAAGGTTTCGGGAGGGATCGAATCGCATGCTGCGATGAGGGCCGAGGGGGTGCGATGGCCTAAAGGCAGTGGAGTTCGCCGAGGCGGTCAAGGCAGCGGCGTCTGATCGAGCTCTGGTCATCTCGGTTTGCGCACGTGTTGATGTTCGAGGTCGCATTCGTGGGTTTCATCGCTAGAGCTGTAGAACGTACGAGAGAGAGGGTAAGAGTTTGTTTGTTTTATTTTGTTTTATTATTTATGTTTATTATTATATTAATTATGTCGAATGTTTAAAAACTTGTAAGTTTTTCATACGAGGCTCAATTTGGACAAAATATGTTGCATTGTGACCATATCAACATCGTCGCGGCATAGAGTCAAATTTGGAATTTATTTGAAGCTGAAAATAATTTCAGTTTCAAATAAAAAGATGAGTGTTTTATAATGCTCACAAAGTACTAGAATATTTTTATGCTAGTAAAATTTAACATGATGAAGTATTTAAATTTATTGATCGTTGTTTGATAATTTTAAAACATTTAAATTGACATATGAATTAACTAATAGAAATTTTAATTGACAGTTAAATTGAATTGGAATTAAATTACTAGTAAACTCCCGATTATTGAGGACTAGTTAATTCTTGTGACATTTTGATAGTTTGGATGATTGATTGTGATAGATGCCAATTGGTTAATATTTAGATGATTTGATGTTTATTTTTTTTATATATCCTATTATCACCCAGTAAATTATTTACAGTGTATAAACTGTAAATTGAATTATTTCGAATAAATTAAGAAATAGATTGAAATGATATACACATATGACACTATGATTTAGATTGAAATGATATATGTCCATCCCTGAAATTAAATTGAAATAACCGATCACTTTACCATAAGATAGAAAATTATATGCGGACAGCAGATTGGTTAAATTAAATAATTTTAAAAGTTTTGGTATTGAAATTATTTAAATGATTTTAATTTAAAGAATGAAAATCGAATTTGGGAAGTTTGAATTAATTACGAATTCGAATTTTAAATGATGAAATTAAGTTTAGTTAAAAGAATTATTTTAAGGAATTTAATTGGAATTTGAAGTCAGGATTGAAATATGACTTGTATTATCGAAATTGAATTGTTTAAAAGGATTTGAAATTTTACTTCAAATTCATAGTTATTCAAGTAAAAGTGAAATAAGTTGATATTTCAAAATTTGGCTAAATATTGAATTAGTTTAAAACATTTGAACATTAAATTTAACATCGAAGTTAAAATTGATTTAAACGATTTAAATGGATATTTTGAAAATCGAGCTCGATATAAACTGAAATTGTTCAAAATTGAGAATTTAGTTGGAATTTAACCATTGAATCGAATAGTTGAAATTGAAATCGATTTGGAATTGAAATTGAAATTAATTTGGAATTGAAATTGATTTATGTTGAAAGTGGAATCAATGTTAATTCAAATTTAAATCGAAATTGATTCGATTTAAATTGAATGGAAATTGAAAATGATTTGAATTGGAAAGATTTGGAACTGAATCAGTTTGACTTTGAAACTATTTTCAAATAAAATTATTTTAATATAAAATAATTAAAATCTATCTTTTAAATATTCAAATTATTTTGATTTTCCAAGCTATTTTACTATATAAACCATTTCAATACTAAAACTGTTTAGGTCAAACTATTTTAACTTTTTATACTATTTAAATCCATTCAAACTATTTTCTAAAAATTCAAACTGGTCAAGGCTGGAATGTTTATATTTAAATTTTTGATTTAAGTATGAATTAGGATAAAATGAAGTAACAACCTAAATAGAAATTCAAATCAATTTTGGAAGCGAAATCGAGATGTTGAGGCGAAAATGATTTTTAAGTGAAATATTATATTTGAGTAAATATGATGAATTTAAAGTGAAATTGATTTTGAAGCGAATATGATATTTTGATATCAAGTATGAATCGTTTTCGAAATATAAAAGCACCAACCGGTGTATAAAACGACGTTTGGTTGTGAAATAGACCGGGGCTTCTTATTGGCATACTCTCCATCAATATTGGAACCAATTTAACAACTGTGCATACGGAGGAGACTCGAGAACAAACTTGTTGAATTTGGTGTCGTTTGCTAGAATTGAAGAAAGAGAACGATGATGGACAGACCCCGGCACTTATGCCAATTTGAAATGACTAAAACAGGATGGCTAAATAGGGCCAAGTGGACTTGCTACATATCAAGGCCCGTTTTTCCATACCCTTTGAATCGATAATAAACCACACATGCCTAACTCAAATTGCACAAAAAGACGGAACATGAAGGGTAGTAAAGAAAAATAGAAAGAACAGAATCTCACACAAATGGAATAACATATAATATTGAACAATATCTTTACAGCAGAAAACTTTTAAAATACATATATCAGAGTCTAACCTAAATTCAGCTTGGACAGTTATAAACATCTATCCTTAATTGCTGAAAAACATCAAACAAAGACAAACAGACAGCAGTGGATAATAGAATATGTCATACATAGATGAATATCTCTGGTTCTCCACTGGAAACTTCAACCGTCTTCGACTAATCCTGAAACTACTCGGCTCTGACCTAAGTATTTAAATTTAAATACCCGAATTAGGCTTGATAAACCAGCGTGAGAAAACTCAATAATAAATGACAATGTCGTATATTCGTCCATGAATAAAATCTTTTGAAAAGAAAGAGTACCTCATAAGACCGCGCCCACACATAAAAACGGATGGGTTTTTTCCTTATGATAATTAAAACACTATTATATCGAAACATTTGATATTAATCTAATGACATTCTTTGAAACCATTTGCAAATAAACTTATTAATCTTAGCCGAAATTGTTACCATTATTAAATGCCAGCATACTAGGCTCTACAAACAAAATCATAGGTTCTTATTGGAGAATGGATTTCCATACAAATGACCAGGTGAAGGACTACCATCCGATGGGTAAACCTCTAGATGGATGTCCTGAGGCACAGAACATCTGCTCTCTACCAATACAAGAGCGACCTACCTCTATAACTAGATAGTACCGAATATGTCATCCCCGGTCGTTATCGAACCGAGTACGCTCTAGAGTACAAACCACATTAATTTTCATCTCGAACATCATAGCGGGAAGAAATATATCTTGAAGGGGATTATCATACACTAATTGGGAATGACCCACTTATCCTTGCCGCATCTAACCCTGTTTCGATCATTTCCGGTTGATGAGGCTTGAGGTAACGGTTACCTTTTCACATATCATATCTTCTTCACTTTGAATGTCATATTGTCATTCCACATTCACACGATTGATTTCTACAAATATATAACTTCCTAAGCTCGTATGTCTCGGGAAAGCGTGTTAAGCTAAGAGAAGGTGTCTTCTCCGCCACCGAATGATATACTTTTATAGAGACCACTCATAGTGATTTAGAATGCAAGGTCATACAGTCATCCATACAAGTTCATTCTAGGACTGAACGAAACCGAAATCACTTTCCTCGACCATCACTAGGCGAGAAGCCCTTGTGGTTTTGAGGTTTTTCATAACAAAGAGACCACAGCTACAATATAGTGAATCGTTGAGTCTATCCCCAATTAATCAACAACTAGTCCCTCGTTATTATCCATCTCAATATTTCCATCTCCAATCATCTTCAATCTTTGACACGTAAACTGGTTCGAAGTGGTTTTCAGATAGGAATCACCCAAATCTGACCCCGGTTCCATCAAAATCCAATTATCGAGAAAAAGTGAATATGAATATACCGGATTATTAAGTCGCTTTTCACATTAATTTCAGTTCGAATGATTTCGAATCTCTTTCTTTTGTCTTAGAATAATTCTAAGTAATTCATTCTTTTACTTTGGATAATATCTCAGTTTTCTTTTATTTAAATCAAATATCTTTCTTAGATATATTCTCTTCAATTTATTCTATTTTCTTTTCAAGAGTATATGGAATCATTAAGCCTCATTTATCAAACAATTTGATTTATTTAAACCTTTCTTAAATCCTGAAATAATTCCAAATCATTTTCTCTTTTATGTAGGAAAACCATTCCAAATCATTCATTAAATCAAAATCAAAGATTTCTTTAATTCAATTTATAACTTTTAACTTAGGGAAAACATTCCCAAATCATTTATTAAATCTTAATCAAAATATTTCTCTTCATTTTCAAATCATATTCTTGCAAATCGAAGATTTTCATAACAGAGCACTACTGCCACTTTAGATATGGTAAATTTCACCTCCAGGGACTAATGACAAGTAATCTTGCATCATGAATATTTTTGTCTTCGGTATGTTTTATTTCGAAAATTAGTTTGAAGGGGTTTTCAGATAGGAATCACCCAAATAAGATCCCGGTTCTTCGGATAGGAATCACCCAAATCCGATCTCGGTTCGTTCATACCAATCACTGAATAAAAGATGTTAAGTGGTTAAGTAACATTCAAATAATTTATTTCTTTTCTTTTATCTTGGAAAAATTTAAATATGATCTTTTAGAGCATCCAGGCTTTCCTTTCGATCTATTCCACCCCTCACCTAAAAAGAGAAAACATAGGCCAGGTAAGTTAAGAGCACTGGTTGCTCCATTCCTAACCTTAATTAAACATCTTGTTTTATCTTTTCAGATCTCACAGGCATGACATATGTAATAGTCTTTTCTGCGTACTCAGTTTAATGCATTCAATATTCTTTACATTTTGTTTAAGTGGTACAAACAATTCCTCTTAATCGTTTAGCCAAACTCTTATTAAAACTTCCAAGTAATCTTTAAATTACTTAATTATTCTTTTAAAGTTATTCACAAAATATATAGGAAATAATTGTTAAGTTTAAAACTATATTCAAAAGGTTATAGAATTCGCAGCATAAAAGTGCTGCGGAAAGTGCTATATAAGCTTATTTGATTTAAACAACTTTTTAATATTTGAAAATTCATATTTTCCATTCCAAATCTTTTTTAAACCATTTTAATGGATTTATCAAATTTATTTCATATTTTTAATCATTTAAAAATATCATTTATAAAGAAAATACTTTTTTGATTCCGAACTGCAAAACCACGATGTTTTTAGAAAATTGTTTTGGACATATTTCAAATATACAAGATGAAATCATGATTTTCTTTCTTTATTTCTTTAAACATATTTAAATATTTATAAAACATTTCTATCTCATTTTAAAACTATTTCCAAAAGGTTTAAGCATTCCATATACACTATTTCATTTTGAAAAGGAAAGTGATTTCCTTTGTGTTTATCGACGTGTATTAATGTGACTTGGTAAAACAATTTAACAATTATATCAAAAAAATTCAATACTTGATGATCAAATCATATATAAGCATCGATGGCAATCATAACACATCATCAAACATGTATATATATAAATATAGATACCAAATAGAGTTTCTCACGATAAACCAAAACGATTAACTTCCTACCAACATTCAAACTAATCCATGCTTCACTAACTACTTCCTAGTCCACTTAAACTTTAGTAAAAAACTTACCTTTCCTTTGAAGTGCTCGGCCAAGGCTTGAGATTGAGGTGGGCCGAAAGTATAGAGAAGAAGTGGTAGAGCTTTGACCTTGAATTCTTAAAATTAGACCCAAAAATAGGTCATCTTCTCTCCAGTTTTTGACTTTCTTACTCTCAAAATTTGAAAAACTTGTTAACTGAAAACTATTGAAAATACTATTCTCTTGAATTAAAAAAAAAGAATCGCTTTATTTGATTAGTTTTAAGGAAAATATGGTCAAAAGAAAAGGAGCTATTCTCGGATTCACAAATATAAAGCTCGAAAATATACTTCAAAGAATTGAGTTTTAGGTATAGCAAACCTCAAAACTGGATGAAGTGACCAACACAATAGTTATAGCCACTGGAATTTCATATGGTTTAGAAAAAAGGAATTTTTTAATTTGGACCTGTTAGGATCAAGTTATGATCAAAATAAAATCGCCTATTCTCTGCCTTAAAAACTAGGCCAGAGAATATACTGGAAAGAAATGGATTTTTGATATGGTTAATTTAGAATGAGATAAAGTGATCAACATAAAAGTTGTATCCACTAGAAAAATACATGATTTGAAAAAAAAATCATTCTGGTTTTGTCTTGAAGAAGTTATGGCCGAGAGAAGAAGAGGTAAAGATATGGAGAAAAAGGAGTTTGATTTGAAGAGAATAAACATTGATCTCTTTTGAATATTTTAACATTATTTCTTTCTACTTTTCTTCTATGGTTTGGAAGCCATTAAAGAGAAGAGGAAGAAGGTAAAGAAGCTTGAGAAAAAAAGAAAAAGACGAAATGTGAATGAAAGTGAAGAAGGAGGTGGGTATTTATAGAAAAGGAAAGAAGTGGTAAATTTACCAAAATAACCTCTTACCAAATTACCAAACTATCCTTACTTCAACCTAAAGCAACATCCACTTTTTCAATACTTAATATCATCCTTTCACTTCTTGCTTTATGTCTTAGTAACTTAAAAGAATAAGTAAATAAAAGTAATTATTTTATTGGATTTTGATTTGATGTGATTTGTTGTTTACTTTTCTTACTTTTGTTAATTCTTACTTACTTTTACTAATGACTTCTAGAAGTTTTATAATCCAATTTAGTAAAAGTAAACGTGTTTAGTTATTAAAATATATAATATATACATGTTAAAACATATTAACAAAGGTGCGATAATGTTGTGGCAACTTATTTTGGACAAAACATTGATTTTCGACAACACGTTTTCCAGTCATATTTTGACGTTTTTGTTAAACTATTTATTCATCTAAACCAAACTTCAAAATAAATCTCTTATTATCTTTAAGTAATTAAAACAATTATATTTGACTTACAAAATAATATAAAACAATATCCAAATCTTCTTATAAAAATACGACATCGATTTATCGATGTGCGACGAAATTTATCAATTTTGTATAACAAGTTTTATATATTTATCGAACCATTATAAATTAAATTACTATTATTATCAAATGAGTTTGATATCGATTATAAATATATATTTAAAATGAATTATTTATCCTTTAAACAAATTTCTCAAATATTTATCCAACTTTATCGGAATCCGAATTTGACAATTTTACAATCGAAATCCAAAATCTTTATTCAATATCAAAAATAAGTTTATCATTCTTATTTGTCATATAAAACATGATTTTTTAAGTTTGAAAATTCTACATTTGAATATTTAAAATAATTAAATATCCCATTTTTAAACTGTTAAAATTATGGGTTATTACACTACCCCTAGCGGACATCCATTTTTCGATTTTCTTGGACTTGGTCCATATTATTACTCTTGTTATTGATTTTGATTGGTGCACCTTTATTTGGGATAACCTCCCTTTGACTCGATATGGGATGGATGTATGCGGTGGGCGGTCATAGCTACGATGCATTACCACTAGCCCTACGACCCAAACTGGTAGTATCCTACCTTGGGCATTGCCTCACATGCCTTGTCATACTTTTATCCTTATACGAGACCCTTACGATTCTACTTTAGTGTTTTCATATCATGTTGCATCACTGGCTACCGAGGTGCTACTGGTTGCGCTAAATGCTAACTGTACAACAATGCTTATAAATGCATTAAGGTGGATTATGTAAAGCCTTAACGCTAAGAAAAATATTTATTTTACTAATTAGACATTATATATGTAGCCTATTCAACTACATATAAATATTTTGACGAATACTTAAGAGATGGAAAATCCCTTTACATTTCTTGAGTTATTGAACGCACAATATACACTGGATAGGAGATGTGAAATCCTGTAAACATCTCTGATGCTGTTACACTCCTGTTATATGTGCAATCAATTTAACTCCCATAAGGATATTTAGTCCTGACTCGAGTGTTTTGTCTTTTCATTACTGTAACATTCCTGATTTGATTTAATTGTGAATTAATTGGGAATTACTTTGAAAAAAATGGAATAAAAATAAAATTTGTAAAGAGATTTTAATCCAGGAATTCTAAAAATAAAATATATTGTAATTTTGGGTTAAAACTCAAAAATAAGTATTTTATAAAATTGTATTTGGATTATCAAAAATTAAATAAGATGTATGTTTATCTATTTGGATTATATAAGATAATTTGAATTTGATTCGAATATAGAGATGAATAAAATTTGTTTTCTAATTTTAATATATGATATATATGAAAGTTATATTTTGAAATCAATATAGTAAAAGTTGTGTAAAGCTAAAATTCATATTATCTAATATATATATATATATATATGTACGTATATATGTATGTATGTATATCTATTTTGAAATTAATGTATATAGATAAATATTTATTCAAATGTATAATAGTTTCAATTTAAATAAGATTTGGAAAAAATGAGTTGTAAAGTTAAATAGAAAATATAGAAATGTATATATATTTGTATATATATATATATATATATTAAACCAAATTAAGATTGTAATGTAAAAAAATATAAGAAGATATAAAACATAATTTATAATAACATAAGGTTTAAAATGAAAATTTTAAATTAAGTTAAGTTGAGGGTTTAAAATAAATGTATAAACTAATTTTAAGACTAAGGACTTAAACACAAAATTACTTGTTTTAACAAGTGTAATATAAGGATAGAAGATTATTACAAGTGTTAATATACAAAGACAGGTGGAAACAAATAAAATTTTCTTTTAATTTAAAATTTATAAAACATACATAAGAAAAAAAATATCAGGCTTCTCAATCTCTTCTTCATTTTTGTTCAAACTGAAAATAAAGCGTGAGATCAAAGATTTAATCCTCTTCTCTATATTCTTCATTATCTTTCAAAAGAAAATCAAAAAGATTTCAAGCCTGTAAGCTTTTCTGAAATCAGATCATTATTTACAAATCAAAAATGGCGCAAATAAGTTCAACATGGTCAAAAGTCTCAGATAAAAAAATCCAGGCTTCATTTTCAAAAATAGAGGGAAAAAGGAATAAAAAACTACAAATCAGCTAAAACCTGGGCAACATCAAGTTTCAGATACATAAAGCAAACAACTTTCAGTTTTTCATGTTTTAAAAGCTACTTTGAAAAACCTGATTCAAGAAGCAACAGCAAGATCAGGCAACTCAAATAACTCAAGATCAAGTTAACCCAGTAGTAAACCAAGCAATTCCAGTGTCAGATCAAATCAAACATTCCAGGCTTTGATATGTTCTCTTTTTCTCTGTCTTCATCTCACGGATGAGCAAACTCACTTGAACCCATCTATATGTTTTGATATCTGAGTTGATGCTTGAAGTATATTATGGAAAGTGAGTGTTTGCTTGATATTTCTGTCTCCATGCTTGTATGTATATCTGTGCATATGGTATCTTAATAGGATTATGAACAACATATTGAAAAATGTATATCTTCTTTTTTAAACAAAATTAAGCTTTGATCCCTAAAAGGAAATTGTTAGCAACATTATAAATTTATCTTTAAAAATAATTCCAGTAGAAATTATTTAAGAATATTTATAAATTTGGGTATTACAGTAAGATCTTTACAGACTTGAAAATTAAATGGTTTTATTTTCAAGTTTTGGTTATATAAATGGATTTGGGTTTACAAATTATGATTTTTAGAACTAAAATCAGAATTTCTAAGCTAGTATTTTGGGAAAAATTTAAAATTGAACGAAAATGGGTTTTTTGTCAAATTTGGTTGATTGGCTGAGTGTTATGGGTTGAGATTAAAGGTGAAGGAGGCTGGAAGGTAGGAGAATGCAGGAAAAATAATTGAAATTTTTTTAATTCCTCAATGAAGCCGATCGTTGAGATTGTAGGTTTTAAGGCTCGATTTTGTCTGATGTTATTCTTTAAGCATTTGCACCAACAGGTGATCATTGGACTAGTCTGGACATGGGGGAGACGTTGTGTAGGCCATTGAGGGATCTCTTGTCGCGGTGGCAGGGTGGCAGATGATCACTGGTGAACGTGCGAGTTGTTTGTTGATCATGGTATTATTGTTGGTTTCGAAAATTTAGTTCGATTTTGATTCAGACACGATTTCATAGACCTGGGTGTTCGAGATGGATGGGGACGCATTCGTCGTCGCGTCAAAGGACTTAGTGATGATCGAAAGTTGATCTGGTGATTGTACACGTGCACACGATGTCAGTTGAATCAGGTGATGGTTGCGAATTTAGGAAGACGAATGTGACTCGGACTGGGTTCGGGAAGATGATGGTGGGGCTCGGAGTTGTCGTCGTGCTCGTGTGATTAGACATCAGGACAAAAAAATTTAAAAGGTTTCAAAATTTGTTGAAAGAAAGAAAATCGCTCGGGTGTTGTCTCGAGAGAATTTGGGTTTGGCTTAGGAAAATGTTGTTGTGGGCTCGGGTTTTAAATGTTAGCAGTTTAAATGATGCAAGTTTTAAAACTTAAACTTATTCTTTTGAGAATGAATATTGATCTAAGTTTGGGATCAATTAAAAGTTTAAGATAAGTAATTTGAAGTAATTAAGTTTAAAGTTTTTTTTATGTTTAACCTTTGTTTTGAAAAGTTTGTTTTAAATAAACTCAATATTGTAATTAAGCAAATGATTAAAAGATGAAGTGTTTTAATCATAAATTTAACTTAAAGGTTAAAAGTAAATTGGTTAATGATAATCAATCCCAAAGTGTCACGACCCAGCTTCCTATGCCCAGGAAACCGTATCGTTTTTAAGAAAAGAAAGAGGTGAGAAAGTGGAAAAGATAGAGAAGAAGAAACAACAACATCAGAATCTCACAGCAGAACGAATAAATTATAATAATCACATAAGTATTTACATAATATACAACTTCAATCAGAGTTATACAGATAATACATCACATACTAGACAGTTATAAACACCTGCCTAGTTAATACAACACAACTCAAACAAATAACTCAAAGATACCTACAGCGGAACTATAAATATATATATCTATGGCGCTGAAGCCTCCTGCTCCATTGCTCCTTCAGAATGCGTCAAAGCTAACCTGAATCCCTTGGCTACCCGTAAAAAAATTTGGGTACCCGAGAGTTTATGAAAAACAAAAATAAACTCCGGGTCAGACATGGATATGGTATGAGTAACAGTTTAAAGTTGCTTAACTTTAAAAATCTTTTGAAAACAAAAGGTATCACGTAAGACTTCACCACACATAAACATGGAAAAGTTTTTACCTTACGCTAACCAAAACATTTGATAGGAAATTCTGTGATATTATAATAGTGTCTAGGGTTTTCAAGTAAAATACAGAAATAGCTGAAATGCTTACATCTCACATTCCAACATAGTTGGGCACAACTAATTCGTACGACACTTATTGGATTTGGGATTCCATACAATGGCAGGGCTACTGGGGTACCGCCCGTCACAGTACGGGGCCTAGATCACCGTACCGAGGATTACTCCCTTCATCCCCTGCAACACAAGGCCGGAACCATTCCTTACTGAACAGTCCCGAACAAGATAAACCCCGGCAGTTGTCATGACCAACCGCCCACACAGCCGAAAATAAGGGACATCTAGACAGGGGAATATCCTTGTCCTGCTTGGGCATGACCCACCTAACCTTGCTGCAACTTCCCTGTTTTAGCCATTCCCGGTTGATGAGGCTTGAGGCTGCGATTACCTTTAGAGAACATATTTCTTAGAATGCTCATCGTCCGCCTGACGATGTGTTGAAAGCATTCAATCCATACAAGTTCTTCCGGGTTCAAACGAAACCGAAGGCATTATCTCGTTACACTCATTTTGGAATCACCCTCAGAGTTAATGACGATAACCCTTGCACTCTGAATCTTCATCTTCACTTCAGATTCACGACCTATCGTTAATTTGGAATCAATGTGGTTTTCGGATATTCCAAATAAGGAAAACCGATCCCGGTCTCATCGAAATCCAAAACGTGTCTTTTAAGGCCAAGTTGTCTATTTGGTCTTAACAGTTTAATTCAATATAATCAACATACACACAGATGGATAATTCACAATATTATAATAGATAATTACAGATAATCTCATAAACAGATAATCAATATTATCATCTAAACAGATAACTAATATTATCATATTTAAACCAAACATCCATGACACATAGATATAATTCATGCTAGTTCACAATCATTAAATGAAATATCAATATCATTCATCCATAAGCAATGATTTATAATCATACCATTTGTAATTAATTTAAAATGAATTAAATTAACTACTTCTATATCTAATTAATTTAAATAAATTAAATTAATTACTTCATCTATAAATCCTGCTTATACAACCATTAATTAATTATAAATCAAATTAATTATTCATCCTTTAAATATTCACCTTGATTAATCACCTTGATTAATCATTTACTAATTACAATAGGTAATTAGTCTTTGATTAATTTCACAAATTAATTATCCTACATCATTCATAGTAATTAACATGTAATTACTTTATTATTAATTAAATATAATTAATTACATTTATTCTTAATTAATTACAATAATTAATCACCGCATTGTTAGTAATTCCTTAATTAATTCATCATTAATTATATTAATTAATGATTTCTAATTATATTTACATTAATTACTTCATTAAAATTACATTAAATGATTCATCTTTAATCAAACTCAATTATTAATCACTCTTGATTAATATCAACCAATAATTAACTATCATTAATTACTTATATTAATAATTTAATTATTCCCATAATTAATTATCTCCACTAACTAATCCCAAGACTAATTATAAAAGTAATTATCCAAATTACTTTATTATCTCAACATTTTTCATTAATTACATTCAGTAATTAACATTAATTACTTTCTTAAGTAATTGTGCTCCATTGCATGCACTTATCAATTATCAAATGATTTTCTTAAATTAATTAAACTAAATTAATTAACTTAAATTAATCATTTATCAAAATTAATTACAATAGGTAATTAATCTCTTAATTACTTTTATCAAGTAATTACATTTAACAAATTTACAATAGATTATCTAACAAATCTGATTAATTATCAAAATTAATCTCATAAATAAATTAATTAGTAATCTTTAGTTAATTATCTTTATTAACTGATAACATTACTTAAATTACTTTTTATTTTATCTTTATTTATAAATTAATCTAAATTATTAATTTATAAATTTAATAAATTACCATTCCTTAATTATCTTATTAATCAAATCATTTAATACCTTAATTATTCTTAAGATAATTTATTTCTTATTTAATAACTTAATTAATATAAAAGTTTATCAGAACATTACACTTTTAAATTGAAATCCAAATTCCATTCTGAATTTATGATTCAAAAAGATTATTTATTAAACATTATTCAAATTTAAATTCAATTTAAAATCTTGTAAATAACATTAATCTCTAATTTAAATTTCCAAAATACATTAATTTTTAACTTGTAATTTCAAGTTAAACAATTTTATTTAACATCCTTTCAAAAGAACTTGTAAAATCCCAATTTAAACATTTAATTGCAGACAAATTCTTTTTAAAACGAACTATTTGAATTTCTCCTTGATTTATACATTTAGATTTTAAACTGATTTATATTTTCAGATTTTAAATTCATTAGTTTAATTTAAATTTTAAACTTGGTTTTAACTTGCTTTGAAAAATTTGTTTTTTTAATTTTTTATTTAAAATCCAAATTTGCTTCTAAAAACTTATATTCAAAAGTTCACTTGGATCAATATTTGAACTTTTAAATTTTCAAACACAAATTAAGTTTGATTCAGATTATAAATTAAATCTTAAATCTGAAACTATCAGGTTGTAAACCTGACAGGAAACCCATATTTTAATTGTTTTAAAACTTTATTTTAATTTAAATTTGAATTCAAAGGTAAACTAGAATTCGAACATAAAACTGGTTTTTTTTTCATGTTTAAATTTATTATTTATTTCATGTTCATTTAAATTTTAGAACAGAACTCTGTTTCCAGTTTTACAAAACCTGAACAAAACAGACTCGACGCAAACCCTAAGTGCTCCGAGACTTTAACCCCCTTGCTTCGAGTCATCTGCTCGAGTGACTCGAGTTCGTCCCGAGGTCAAAACCCTGCACCCACAAAACTGCGACAGACAAAACCTGGAAACAGCACGACCCCCTCCACATCCAAACCTGTCAACACGTCGTTCGCCAACCTCCGACCACCTGAAAGTCAATCCTTCCAGCCTCGACTTCCCCTTCACGCCTACTACCAATTCCCAAAGACTCGTCGAACTCGATCAACAATAGGGATCACGGTGATCGTTTTTCCCTAGCTTAGAAAAAATAAGGGTTCTAGACTTCAAATGCCAACCACCACTTCCCCACTGATGTAAAACACCATCAGGCAATTTTGCCGAAGGCCCTGATCGTTCACCCCTCTCCAGAAAGAATTACAACTCTCCAGATCGTCTAGATCACCAGAGAAGCCCAAAAACTTGATTTCCAGTCATCACAAAGTAACACATCCAATGTTACATTAAAAATTATAAATTTGTTATTAAAAATCATATCTTCCATAGATGATTTCAGGTATATAATTATATCAACAATTTACAAGATTTGATTTTTGACATATTTCAAGTTTGCACTGTGTTTTCTTCTACCAGACAATGCTTCTAACTAAAACTCTTGCAACTTATTCTTCTAAAGCTCAGTTAAGTTAAAACAACTAACTTTGTTTTAAATACTTAAGCCAAAATGAAATTAGAGTGTGAAGTATTTTTGAAGTTAGATCTAAGTTTAAATCCCTGGAACATTTAAAACAGAGATGGTCACAAGCATTATCTAACATACTCACAGTTTACAGAGGCTTAAAAAACATCATATAATCATAGTTTCAAGCATACATCACAAGTTACTTCAATCATAGGTCGTATGCATCAAAATGAAGAGGTGTCTCATGTTAACAGTTTAAAGGCAGAGACTTATCTAAGATCAGAGAAATTTTAGTATCAACAGATATGCACACATACATAAGTTCACAAAGCATTTCACATACATATAAACAAACATAATCACAGAAATTCTCAGAGTATTTAAGTTTTTGTTTAAAAGTTTACTCACCAATAACTAAATTTCATAGGGAACATATAGCAGAATAAATATACTTCACATTTATAGATGTGATGTTACTCACCGCAAAGCAAAACAGAACAAGTTCTATGCAGGCAAATTAGAATTTGCAGGTTTTGAAATAACAGAGTTTCATCACAAAACAACCATAGAATAATGAAGAAATAAATATTCACACCATATATTTAAGCATTTAAATATCAACATGCAATAGTTTTAAAACTTTAGTAAAATTTAGAAGTGTTACTCACCTGAAAATGTAGAGCCCTTTTGAACTGGAATGAAACTTTGCATGCTTTGTTTTGATTTCAGACTTGTATTTGAAACATGAAAGCTTGCAACAGATTTAACATAAAAACCATAACTTGATTTGCTTTTCTTTAACCTCCTTGTTTTAGTTTATAGAAGTAGTTTAGGTTTGTAAAAAAAATAAGAATTTACTTATGTTTTTTTTTTCTTCTGATTTTGTTTATGTTTTATAAACAAAAAGAAGTGGAAGATATGTATACTTATAAGGAAAGATTTCAGAGGAAGGTGTTAACTGGTATGCTCTATACTGGTACAATATTATATTTAATCATGGATTTAGTTTTTGTTTTATCAGGCAGATATGTTTCAAAGGGAGGCTGATATGCTTTACTAGATTTTGAATTGACTTATTTGTATGCTGAAATGAAAGTATTAAATGCCTTTTGTACTTTTTGTTTACTCTTATCTAATTAGTACATGTTGAACTTAACTAAGCAGGTAATCTAAACTTCCTATCTAAGCTTCTTACATGTTTTCTTACTTGTACTATCCTTGCATGTTCTTGCCTTGTATGTTATTTCGCAGGCAAAAGTATTACAATGTCAGGTTTATGTTTATTTTTGTTTAACTTAGATGCTAAGCATACTTACCCTATTCTATTTGAATGTACTGAAGTGAATTTTTTTTTTTTTACTTGCCTTATCTATTACCAGGTACTTATGTGATTTCTCTCTAGCCTGCAACATACACCTTGCTATAGTGTATAAATATTTTACTTAAGTTTTACTATAAAATTGATATGGTTAATTGTTAGCTTGTTATTTATTTCTATCTCTAACAATAAATGTGTTTATTTTTATTTTAAGACTTAAACTATCAAATATATAATTACCCACTATTATTATTTTATTTTATACTTACTTTAAATATTTATAATGTATATTTATTATATATATAAAATTTTATGAGAGATTTATATAAATTTGAAAACCATAACTTCTTTTAAAAATATATATAACAATTTTCATTTATAATAAAATCTACTTGTATAGACATTATATTATAAATAAAGCTCATCATTACATTAAAACAATATATAAAAGAAATTATCACTTTATCACTTATTTTATCAAGCTATACTTTTTTTTTTAAAAAAAAAACACCACCTTTTATTTAATTTAAATTTAGGCTAAAATCATTTAGAAAATTTTAACTTAAATCTTGAGTATATTTTAAAGCCAAATGGTTATTTATTTAATATAGAATTTAAATCAAATTTAAAACAGACATTGACTATTTACAATATATACAAATATATATATATAAATAAATAGAAAACAATTTATTAGCCTTTAAAAGATAATTTATCAGTTAAATATTCATTTAAAAGAAAATTATTAAATCAATTCATATCTTCTTAACAAAGATATATCAAATCAATTTAATATTTTATATGGATTATTAAATTGGTATTGCTCGAAATTCCGGGATATCACATTCCTCCCCCCTTAATAGAATTTCGTCCCCGAAATTTAAAACAAAGGTAATTTAATAATCTAGTTAAAGATTTAATTCTAAAACACAAGCATATATCAATCATAAGCTAACAATCATAGCAACCAATTCATCCAAACAAACATATCTAACTATCCAGACAAAATTTCGGATAGAATTCTCTCGAGTTTCCCCAGGTATAAATACCGGGTTACTCGCTCTATAGAATTCAAACAACCAATCTACTAAGCTACAGATCTTCCATTAATCTAGATCTACAACTGGACAGGATATCAGACTACAGACAAGTCTGAATCAACAATCAAAACTCCATGAACTGCTGATTTAATAATCAGTGATAAATCTTACACATTCTCCCTCAGAGATATGTGAAACACAACAAATTCCAGTTATCCAAACTGACAATCCAATCCTGAAGACCAAACACTTATCCAGAATTTATTCTCCGACTTCGGAATCCAAATTCTTCCATCTCTTATTCACTAAACTCTTCGGACGATCCTGGGCTTCCTTCACCATTCCCGATCAGCTCAAATCTTGCTGCTGTCCCTCTCGATTCAATCTGGACCAAAAACAATCTAACAAAATGATCTTTACAATATTGACCAAAAACTCAGAACACAAACTCTATTCCAAATCAGAAAACAGAACTCACTTCTATCATCCGGAAGAGATAAAACAGGTGCACTCCAAACTGGTCTCAGGTTCCGAAAAATTTCATGTAGAACACTCCAATCCAAACATTGCAATATCCAATTGCTTCCAAACTAAAACAGCTACTACCATGCTTCCACTGCGCAACTCTGACTGAAAATGCTGAAGTCAAACCCAGATTGGACAACACATTCCAAAATAAAGTTCACCTATCCAAAAATAAAACTCAAAAATTCCTCCAAACCTGAGCTGCTTCACTAAAATCTCCCTCCAAAAACCATCCTACTACTAAGCTGAACCATCGGTACCACTCTTGGAATCCAGTCGATACCAAACTCAATCTCTAGATGCGGATAAAACTCTGCCTTCCTGAAGACATCTAGAAAAATATCTGACAACCCAAGGGAACACTCAAACGATCGCAAGTCACATTTGCGATCAACCCAACCTAATTCCAAAGAAAAACTGTTCTCACTTTACCAAATAGAACAGCTTACGCTTAACTAGCCAATCCAACGAAGAAACGAAACTACTCTGCTGCTTCTGAACTCCACTGCTAAGCTAGAAAGCTTCCTTGTCAACACACAGAACACTCCGAGCTACACTGCTGACACCAATGCCCAAAGACTTCAAATCCAGAAGCTCCTCGAGAAACTCGAACCTCAAACCAAACAGAAACACCCTGCTGCACTGAGCCTCATCACCGAAGTAGACACACTTCTTTAAAACTTGTTCCAAAGAAACATCTTTGGAGACATCCATAGTCACTGCGTCTCATCACACAGCAACTAATCCCTGAGGTATCAAGATATCGTGACTTGCTTCTGTCCAACCGACAGATCCAAACTCTAGCTCATCCAACTTACACTTCAAAAATAAACTCTGAACCCTAACAGGTTACCTCCAGAGATCGATGAAATCCTTACATCAACAAAGTTTACTTGAGACGGTATTAGGTCTACAGTCTCGACAAATATACTTCCAACCTCAAACATTCAAATTCCAACCATCGATAGTCGTGTTACACACACCACTACCCTATCTACCTTTATAACTCATTGGAAAACATGAACAGGTAACCCAACAATAGGCAGAAATAAATAAATATACATATATCAAAATTACAAATATGCTCTCTCAAGAAGGAAATCACTCTAGAGCCTAGGTATTCACTCAACCTAGCGCTCTGATACCACTGTCACGACCCAGCTTCCTATGCCCAGGAAACCGTATCGTTTTTAAGAAAAGAAAGAGGTGAGAAAGTGGAAAAGATAGAGAAGAAGAAACAACAACATCAGAATCTCACAGCGGAACGAATAAATTATAATAATCACATAAGTATTTACATAATATACAACTTCAATCAGAGTTATACAGATAATACATCACCTACTAGACAGTTATAAACACCTGCCTAGTTAATACAACACAACTCAAACAAATAACTCAAAGATACCTACAGCGGAACTATAAATATATATATATCTATGGCGCTGAAGCCTCCTGCTCCATTGCTCCTTCAGAATGCGTCAAAGCTAACCTAAATCCCTTGGCTACCCGTAAAAAATTTGGGTACCCGAGAGTTTATGAAAAACAAAAATAAACTCCGGGTCGGACATGGGTCTGGTATGAGTAACAGTTTAAAGTTGCTTAACTTTAAAAATCTTTTGAAAACAAAAGGTATCACGTAAGACTTCACCACACATAAACATGGAAAAGTTTTTACCTTACGCTAACCAAAACATTTGATAGGAAATTCTGTGATATTATAATAGTGTCTAGGGTTTTCAAGTAAAATACAGAAATAGCTGAAATGCTTACATCTCACATTCCAACATAGTTGGGCACAACTAATTCGTACGGCACTTATTGGATTTTGGATTCCATACAATGGCAGGGCTACTGGGGTACCGCCCGTCACAGTACGGGGCCTAGATCACCGTACCGAGGATTACTCCCTTCATCCCCTGCAACACAAGGCCGGAACCATTCCTTACTGAACAGTCCTGAACAAGATAAACCCCGGCAGTTGTCATGACCAACCGCCTACACAGCCGAAAATAAGGGACATCTAGACAGGGGAATATCCGTGTCCTGCTTGGGCATGACCCACCTAACCTTGCTGCACCTCCCCTGTTTTAGCCATTCCCGGTTGATGAGGCTTGAGGCTGCGATTACCTTTAGAGAACATATTTCTTAGAATGCTCATCGTCCGCCTGACGATGTGTTGAAAGCATTCAATCCATACAAGTTCTTCCGGGTTCAAACGAAACCGAAGGCATTATCTCGTTACACTCATTTTGGAATCACCCTCAGAGTTAATGACGATAACCCTTGCACTCTGAATCTTCATCTTCACTTCAGATTCACGACCTATCGTTAATTTGGAATCAATGTGGTTTTCGGATATTCCAAATAAGGAAAACCGATCCCGGTCTCATCGAAATCCAAAACGTGTCTTTTAAGGCCAAGTTGTCTATTTAGTCTTAACAGTTTAATTCAATATAATCAACATACACACAGATGGATAATTCACAATATTATAATAGATAATTACAGATAATCTCATAAACAGATAATCAATATTATCATCTAAACAGATAACTAATATTATCATATTTAGACCAAGCATCCATGACACATAGATATAATTCATGCTAGTTCACAATCATTAAATGAAATATCAATATCATCCATCCATAAGCAATGATTTATAATCATACCATTTGTAATTAATTTAAAATGAATTAAATTAACTACTTCTATATCTAATTAATTTAAATAAATTAAATTAATTACTTCATCTATAAATCCTGCTTATACAACCATTAATTAATTATAAATCAAATTAATTATTCATCCTTTAAATATTCACCTTGATTAATCACCTTGATTAATCATTTACTAATTACAATAGGTAATTAGTCTTTGATTAATTTCACAAATTAATTATCCTACATCATTCATAGTAATTAACATGTAATTACTTTATTATTAATTAAATATAATTAATTACATTTATTCTTAATTAATTACAATAATTAATCACCGCATTGTTAGTAATTCCTTAATTAATTCATCATTAATTATATTAATTAATGATTTCTAATTATATTTACATTAATTATGTTAACGCCGAGCGACTCAAGGAGCTTACGACTCATGATAGTTACCGACTCATGTAAAGGAGCGACTCAGTGGCTCTAGCGACTTAAAATGCTTTGCGACCTAGTGTGTTAAGACGCGAATGACTCATGATATGCAACTCATTGAGTTATCATGAGCTAGCGACTTAGGAATGAAGCGACATAGTACTCAGCGACTTACCAGTAAAGCAGCATAGCG
The DNA here is from genome assembly GCA_030765085.1 of Allium cepa. Classification (NCBI taxonomy): domain Eukaryota; kingdom Viridiplantae; phylum Streptophyta; class Magnoliopsida; order Asparagales; family Amaryllidaceae; genus Allium; species Allium cepa. Next base: position 396,937,413 of record CM060944.1, read on the forward strand.
ACTCAATACTTCTAGCGACTCATGAGTGAAGTGGTTCAACGACTCAGTAGCCCACCGACTCATGGCACACCGGCTTAGCGACTCATCATATGAAGTACTGACAAATGCTTCAACTACAACCCAAAGACATGATCTACGACTTATTATGAGTCGTTGCCGATTCATGCCTCATCGCGATGAGTCGCGTGCGACCTAACACTTGGAGAAAAAGTGATGCCGCTTCTCATAAGGTGTGAGCCGGTACTCGTAAGCAAAGAGGAGTTAGGGGGTGATACTTATCTCATGACTCGATGACTCGTGACTCGCGAACGACCTATTGAGCAATATAAGTCGCGTACGACTTAAGGGAGCTACGACATAACAGATTAAAGCTTGACCGAGTTAACAAGTGTTACGACTTAAAAAGGTGTACGACCTACCATAAGTCGCTGGCGACTCAAGCGAACAGGGAGCAAGACTAATACCAATGCACCTATGCCGCTGCCTGCTGACTCGTTAACGACATATGACTTATGATGAGTCGTGTACGACTCGTGCTAACATAAAGGAGAACGTTCTGGTTAACTCGTGGAGAACTCAGGACTTGTGATATTCATTCAAATGGGAACATAGTCTTGGAGCAGGGGGGAAGCTAACCCAGTAGGTCGGCCACGACCTATTATGAACCGTGTACGGGTTACGACTCATCATGAGTCATGTACGACTCATGACTTAGCAATTTCAGCCTAAAAAGTTTGCCTATAAATACATGGCCATATTCAACATGAAGGGGACTTTTGGTTCATTCTCGAAGCGCCAAAACTCTGCCATTTTCTCAACCCAAGCAACACTTCAAGCACTCCAAACATCGAAGACATTACATCAAATTCAAGAGAGAGAATCCACATCATTTATCATGAGTTTGAAAGATAATTCTCCGTAAAAGTTTGTACTAACAGTCTAGAGTGAATTGTAATTGAAGAAAGTTGTATAAGTTGTACTTGTTCAGCAATAAAGAGATCAAAGTGGACGTAGGCTCGATTTTAGGCCGAACCACTATAAAACTGTCGTCTTTTACTGCTTTTCTGCAATTTCTTTACTTGTATCTTGTTCCCGTACCAACGGGTGGTGCTTTCACAACTACACTTCACACACCGGGGTGTTAGCGTTCAAATTTAAGCGTTAACATTTTTGGTGCTTTCACTGAGAATTGAACTCAGGAAAACTCTCATCATTGCTTCACAAAGATTTGTAGAAAGAATTTCTTTAAAAACCAGAAGTCTATCTGAGATTATGGCTCCTGGAAGGAAAAGTATATCTGTCAGATCTGGAAACATTCTAGAGGGAACCTCCGCTTCCCCTGTGCCTAATCAACCCACTCCGTCTGTTGGAGTTACGAAAGCGGAGTTGGATGCTGTGATTCTAGGGCTAAACCAGCAGATAAACGCCCAAAATGTACAATTAGAGGCTCAAAGTGCCCAGAACGCTCTGATTCTGAATAAATTGAACGATCTACTTGGGGCAAACAATCAACCAGCTTGTAATGAAAGGAACTGTGCTGGCAACATTCACGATGTTAATGAAAGGAATGCTCCTGAAAGGGCTGCTAGTCCCTTTGAACAGGCAGTTCCTGAGGCTGGTGGATCTAGAACTCGGCATGATGAGGAATATCTTTCTGGAATGGTCCAGCAGATCATGAAAGAAAGTATGCAAAGGGTTGAAGATGAGAAGGAATGGGGTTTCGCTCCAAGTAAAACTCCGTTTACTGAAAAAATCTTGAAGGCGGAATTTCCAAGGAAGTTTGTCCCTCCGACTATTCCAGCTTACAAAGGGACAAGTGATCCGAATGAGTTCTTGTATAAATATGACTGGCACATGACAGGTGCCAGGGCCTCCGACGAAATAAAGTGCCGATATTTCCCCGTATACCTGGAGGGCGTGGCTTTACTGTGGTTCACCAAGTTGCCAGTCCGATCTATCGATCAGTTTTCAGACTTGACCAGAAAATTCAAGGAGCATTTTAGACTATATGCTTCGAAGGCCAAGGATATCATGTCATTGTCCAGTTTAGAGCAGAATCCTGGTGAGTCTATCAGATCTTTCTTGAACCGTTTCAATATAGCACTGGCTGAGGTGGACAATGCTGAACCACGAATGATATTGACTTATCTGATGAGGGCTATTGATAAGTCAAGCGAATTTGGGAAATGGTTAAATATGAAGGAGCCAACCTCTCTCGAAAAGTTCTACAAAAAAGCAGATGAATTCATTCGCTTGGAAAGCCATCCTTTACCAGTAAAGACAGTGTTGGAAAAAGCAGAAGACAACACTGTCGCTCCACGCAAGAATGAATCGGTGGGGCAAAAAAGGGAGAATAGTAATGGGAAGAAACAGGGTAATCTGAAGAAGCCCCGATCCTTCAAGCCATCAGAATATACTCCATTATCACATACACCGGAGCACATCTACCTGGCCACTAAAGATTCCGTCGATTTCCCTAAACCTATCCCTTTGAGAACCGGGAGAAAAGCCATACAAAGTGGGAAATTCTGCCGTTTCCACAATCAACCAGGTCATGAAACTGATGAATGCCGCCAGCTGAAAAATCTGATTGAAGAGTTGCTAAGAGAAAACAAGTTGCAGCAATTCGTGAAAAAGAATAGCAACAATCCTGCATCGTCGAGTCAGGGGCAGCGGGCTCCTGTTCATCAGCCTGGGGCAGGTGAGAAAGCTACGGGGCATGAATCTGGAAGGCCCGTTATCAATGTCATTTCCGGAGGACCTCACCCAGCTGGCAAGAGTTGGGGTGAGATGGAGAGATATTCCAGGGCTTTGAAATATGCTCCAGCCGAAGAAGACGTCTTTGTTCTAGAAGACACTACGCCCCTTAAACAACAGAAAACTTTCAGTGATGATATTATTTTCAGAGCCAGAGATTCTACAGGTATTGAAGCTCCTACTTTAGATCCCTTGGTCATCTCGGCTGGTATAGGACCAGCCATTGTCAGAAGAGTCCTCATTGACTGCGGAGCATCATGTAATATCCTCTTCAAAAAGACATTTGACCAGATGAAAATCCCTATGATCGATGTGCAAGCCTCATCACAGAAAATCGTGGGCTTCACTGGGGAGCCAAAGCAACCAGTAGGAACCATCGATTTGTTTGTAGAACTTGGGGAAGGAGAAAGGAAAGTGGTCCGAAAGCAAACATTTGTGATTGTCGATGAGTTTTCTGCTTATAATGCTTTTCTTGGCCGTCCAACACTCGCAGCATTCAAAGCTATCCTAGCCCCGTGGTGCCTCACTATTAAATTCCCTACTGACAATGGAGTAGGAGTTATAAAAGGGGATCAGAATGCTGCGCGAGAGTGCTATTTGACAGAGCTGCGAGAGTCAAGAAAAAGAGAAATGGGAAAGGGTGCGGCAACCCCAGTCCGCATCAAGGAACCAGCCTTGTAGCAATTACAGAGCGGACCCTGCACTAGCGAGCACAGCGGGGCACGGAAAGAAATGGATCCCAGAAAAGCCAGTACAGGGGAGAATAGAGTAGTACCGGTGGAAACAACAGTTCCGGTACCTGTTGACCCAAAGGACCCAAATAAGGTGTTGAATGTGGGTTCGCAGCTTAATGTTTCAATTCAGAATATCTTGATATCTTTCCTGAAGGCGAATCTGGATGTCTTTGCTTGGACTCATGCCGATATGTGTGGAATATCCCCGGAAGTTGCGGTACACGCTCTGAATATTGATCCAAAGTTTACGCCAGTTAAACAGAAAAGAAGAACTCAAGGTCCAGAAAGGTCAGCAGCATTAAAAGAAGAAGTTGATCGACTCATGGAAAATAACTTCATCAAAGAATCTACATATCCGAATTGGGTTTCAAATCCTGTGTTGGTCAAGAAAGCTAATGGGAAATGGAGAGTGTGCATCGATTTTTCTGATCTAAACAAGGCTTGCCCCAAAGATTGCTTCCCATTACCCAGGATCGATCAACTGGTAGACGGAACTGCGGGACATGAATTGTTATCCTTCATGGATGCCTACTCCGGTTATAACCAAATCATGATGCATGAGCCGGATCAGGAGGATACAAGCTTTATTACAGATGTTGGACTTTATTGCTACAGAGTTATGCCCTTCGGATTGAAAAACGCAGGGGCAACCTACCAAAGACTTGTTAATGCTATGTTCAAACCGCAATTGGGCAAAACTATGGAAGTCTATGTCGACGACATGTTAGTAAAGTCCAGGAAAGCAGCGGATCACATTGAACACTTAGCAGAAATGTTCGCAATCCTCCGGAAATACAGAATGAAGCTTAACCCCCTGAAATGTACATTTGGGGTCGAATCCGGAAAGTTCTTAGGTTTTATCGTCAGTGCTAGGGGCATTGAGGCTAGTCCAGCTCAAATTACTGCCTTGAAAGAAGTTAAAGCTCCTAGAACAAAGAAGGAATTGCAGAGTCTCAACGGAAAGATTGCCGCCCTGAGTCGGTTCATTTCCAAAGCTACTGATAAATGCATCCCATTCTTCGATGCCCTGAAAAAAGGAAAGAAGAACTTTGAATGGACGCCCGAATGCCAAAAAGCTTTTGAAGAGTTGATCCGTCATATGGAAACGCCTCCGATACTTTCTAGACCAGGTAATGGTGAGGATCTTCTTATATACTTGGCAGTATCATCTCATGCTCTAAGTGCAGCGCTGATATGAGAAGACAAAAGGATTCAACATCCAGTTTACTATATCAGCAAAAGACTCACTGGGGCAGAGCTGAATTACTCCAAGTTGGAAAAACTCGCCTATTGCCTACTAGTTGCATCGAGGAAACTGAGGCAATATTTCCAAGCTCATCCTATCAAAGTGCTCACTGATCAACCTCTAAAGCAAGTCCTATTTCGCCCAGAAACTTCGGGTCGCCTTCTAAAATGGAACATTGAACTCAGTCAATATGACATCACTTATCATCCCCGAAAAGCAATCAACGGACAAGCTTTAGCTGATTTCATTGCAGAATTCACAGAGAAAGATAATGGTGAGGAAAAAGCGATCAATGATTCTCCAATCCAGTGGAAGATGTATGTTGATGGCGCAAGAAATGACTATTGTTCTGGAGCCGGAGTGGTACTTGAAACTCCTGAAGGTCGATCATTATGTTATGCACTAAGACTGGAATTTCCTTCAACAAACAATGAAGCAGAATATGAAGCTCTTATTGCAGGTCTGAAAATCGCTAAAGAGCTAAACATTCGAGCACTACAAATTTTCAGTGATTCCCAGCTTATTGTATGCCAAGTCAAGAAGGAATTTCAAGCCAAAGGTGGAAACCTGCCTTCCTACTTGTCAAAGGCTTGGGAACTCCTATGTGAACTCGATCACTATTCAATAAGCCACATTCCTCGGGAAGAGAATATGAAGGCAGATTCCCTCGCAAAATATTCAAGTTCTGGTGAAGCTCAACTATTGGGATTGGTCCCTGTAGAAGTCCTTTCAGCGCCAAGTATAGACGAGATGGATATAGACTGGATTATGAATGTATCTCAAGAACAAGAGTCATGGATGACTCCAATACTGGATTACCTACTCAGAGGTTCTCTGCCAGAAAACTCGATAGAAAGACGAAAGCTACTAAGGAAGGCCTCCCGCTATGTGATTCAGGATGGCCGATTGTACAGACGGGGATTCTCAATGCCATTGCTTCGATGTGTATCCCGGGAAGAGTCCAAAACAATCCTAGCAGAAGTGCATGGAGGAGAATGCGGTGATCATTCAGGTGGTCAAACATTAGCAAAGAAAATTCTCCGATACGGATATTTTTGGCCAGAAATTACTCGGGATGCTGCAGATTACTCCCGAAAATGTGACAAATGCCAAAGATATGCCAAAATTCCTAGAGCACCTTCTACCGAACTCATACAGATGGTCAGTCCATGGCCATTTGCAATTTGGGGAATGGATCTCATTGGGCCGCTACCAACTGCTAAATCAGGGATTAAATATGCTATTGTTGCAGTTGATTATTTTACTAAGTGGGCTGAAGCTGAACCATTGGCTACGATCACTTCAAAGAAAATGATAAGCTTTGTGACCAAGAATATCATTTGCAGATACGGTGTGCCTCAGAAAATAATCACAGACAATGGTACTCAGTTTGAAAGCGAGGAATTCCAGGATTTTTGCAAGCGATTCAAAATCCAGAAAAGCTTTTCGGCAGTAGCCCATCCGCAGGCAAACGGGCAAGTGGAAGCAGTGAACAAGATCATCAAATCAACCATCAAAAAGCAACTCGAAAGAGCAAAAGGTGGTTGGGTCGATAAACTACCACTTGCACTATGGGCATACAGAACTACTCACAAAACTGCAACTGGGCATACTCCTTTTGCGTTAGCATACGGATCGGAAGCAATGATCCCGGTTGAAACAGAGGTCCCTTCACACAGAAGAATCCATTTCAATCAAGCAGAAAATGAAAAGCTGCAACTTGAAGCGCTGGATCTCCTTGATGAAAAAAGAGATGAAGCTAACCTCAGAGTTGCAGCTCATCAGCAAAGGATAGCCAGACATTTCAATTCCAAAGTTCGTCAACGCAGCTTTGAAATTGGAGATCTAGTCCTGAAAAGAATTATGACCGCGACAGGCGTGTTTGGGCCAAATTGGGAAGGACCATATGTAATAGGTCAGAAGCTTCTTGACGGCACATTCAAGCTCACCACTGTTGATGGAGATCAAATTCCAAGGGCATGGAACAGCAACCACTTGCGTCCATACTTTACTTGAAAATTTTGTTGAAACATTGTAAAAAGAATTATGAATGTATGATTCTTGTAATTGAAAGCAATTGTGAAACTGATGCAAGTAAATAATGAAAGAATATAAAGTGGATGTAGGCCCAATTTCATGGCCGAACCACTATAAATCTTGTGTTCCTTATTATCATTATATGTTTGCTTTGTTTTCGATATAAAAATACATAAAATGTATTGCTGAAATGTCGATTTAAATTTTTGCAGACAATGGAAATAAAACTTGCGCATAATAAGACCGAGCGATTCTCACCATCATTCAATAAACAAATTTCAAGTCACAAAGACCCCGAATTCAAATCCTAGATAGGAAATACTTCAATTGAACGGCTAATGATTTCGATAGAAACGAGCCCTTGCTGATAAATTGAGATTGTTTGAACAAACAAACATCCAATTAGGAAGCTAGTGCCCGTTCTCACGAACTTGCCTGGCAATGAAGTACACTTCCTTGGATTAAACAAGCCACTTGTGAGAAAAAGGGGAATGAAAACTTGAAAAGAAAAAAAAAAAAAAAAGAGGATCGCTGAAAAGGCATAAGCAAGTGAACAGAGGAACAACCAAAGCTACCATCAGCGGCACAAGTCCTCTTCGGAGGCGCAACTCTTCGGAGGATAAAAGACCTCTAATGGGTCATACGCCACAAAAAAGAAAGTTCTCTACTCAACAAAAAAGATTGGAGGAGTCATGACCCTCCAACCATGAGAGAGTAACTTCCAGGCGATGAAAACCCTCTCTGAGGCACATTTCACCAGGAGTTGAAGTGTTATAACCGCTCTTCGGAATTTCACTTCACCAGAGTTGAAATGCAAACAAAATAAAAGCCCTCTTCGGAGGCCCATTTCGCCAGGAGTTGAAGTGTTATAACCGCTCTTCGGAATTTCACTTCACCAGAGTTGAAATGCAAACAAAATAAAAGCCCTCTTCGGAGGCCCATTTCACCAGGAGTTGAAGTGTTGTGACCGCTCTTCGGAATTTCACTTCACCAGAGTTGAAATGCAAACAAAATAAAAGCCCTCTTCGGAGGCCCATTTCACCAGGAGTTGAAGTGTTGTGACCGCTCTTCGGAATTTCACTTCACCAAAGTTGAAATGCAAAAAAAAAACAAAGACCTTCCTGAAAGCCCACGTTTCACCGAGATTGAAATAAAACTTCCAAGTGTTGAAACGTGAAAAGGCTTTCTTCAAAGGCACAACTCTTTGGGGGTACACGTTTCACCGAGATTGAAATAAAACTTCCAAGTGTTGAAACGTGAAAAATCCCTCCTCAGAGGTACAATTTTGTATAAAAAAAAATCCTCATCAAAAGCGTACTTTAACTTTCAAAGGAAGAGTAATTTGCCTACTATGGAAAATGATCGTAAAAAAAAAGGAAAAGAAGTTAAAGTACCCTTCGGAGGTCCGCTTTACCACATAGAGGAATTCACTTGGTAAAATATGCACATAAGCAAAAGAAAAAAGTGATTTCTTCGAATGACAAAGCGTAAAAACTTATACGAAGGGAGTTGTACTCTACAAAAATTTTCTTTAAAGAATAAAATAATTATTCTTTAACAAATAAGAGTGCAAGTCCCCTCGAAGTATAAAATATTGCAGCAAGCTTAAGGTATGGGGGCAACAGGGTATAGTGGTATAGCTGCATCGGTAAAGTAATACTCAAACAACATACCATAAGCCCGCTGCAATATCATGAAAATAAACTTGTGCAAAAATGAATAATAAATGCATACTCAAATTCAAACAGAAGTTTGTACAAACGAAGAATCATTTTATTCAACTATAATGCAGATACAGGTTTCAAAATAAAAGCGGGGGCCGGTACCCGCACAACTCTCGGCCAGTTCATACAAAAGGCAAAAAGCTAAAATCTTCACTTCTTCTTCCCTCCTTTGGACCCTTTACTCGGTCGAATAACCAGCTTTTCAGGTCGGCCAGTGGGTATAAGGGAAGTAGGAGAGGCAGGTGTAACCGGTTCAACTTCCGGCTCCTCTTCAGTGGCGGTGATTTTCTTCCCCCTCCTCTTTGATGTCCCACGCTTCTCTCTCCTTTGTGAGGAAGACTCACTCCCCGGAGTGACAAGTTTTGATAGAACAATGTCGTCAGAAGGAGTCCGTTCCGGGGATATGTCACCTCCCTCAGGTCTCTCATCTTTCTGCTCTTGCGAAGCGATGGGATCATCCAAGCCGTGAAGAGCCTCTATTTGTTCCTCCTGTGATCCAGGTTGCGAGGCAGAAGGAGGCGCCGCCTGAAGAGATGAAGGATGGATAACCGGAGGAGTAGAAGTTTGAGCAGTGCTTGGTACTTTTTCTACAGAAGAAAAGAGGTTAAAGTCAGTAAAGAGAGGAGATGAAGGTTCACCAATGAAGTCAGTAAAGAGAGGAGATGAAGGCTCATCAAGGTTGAGAAAATAGCCAAGGAGCTCATGAAACTCATGCGAAATAAATAAGTTACCCGCTTGAGCAGAATTGACAGTAGCGAGATTAACAGTGAAATTACCTGGAGAAGCTGGTTTCCTGATATCGACTTCATAAGCTTGCGCATCAGCGCTCTCTTCACCCTCATCTCCACCTTGCATGCTTGTAATCTCAGTGGTAACTTTGGTGGGAGATGCAAGATGGGAACTGGAACCAATAATGTCGACTTCAGACGAAGAAGGTGGCTGGACTAGAGTAGTTGAAGTGGTTTTCCCCAGCCGGTCCCCCTCCGTCACTTCAGTTCTTAATTTGGCAAGTTGTTCCTTTCCCTTGGCAAGGGCAGCGCGAGCGTCATCATCGAAATAATGCCTTTCCAGGGCTGATTCGTCATAACCGGCACCTTCAGCACCAAGCATCTCAAGAGCGGCCTCCCATACTTCAGCTAAAGTGATTTCATACTTAGGACCAAGAAAAGCGAGGCTTCCACGCCCCAAGACGCTATGCAAGTAGAAGTCGAATAATGTTGAGCCGAAGCTGTTTTTGGTCGCCTCATGAGATTCTTCGGCTGCGATTTTGCCGGCGACAGCCTCATCGCGCTCCCTTTCAGTTTTGGCAAGCTGAAGCTTAAGCATTTGTATCTCCGCCTCCTGGGAGTTGTTTTTCTTTCGAAGCTCAGCAATATCAGAGACATAGCCGTCACTGATTCTTTTTTGTGCTTCTAGCCTGTCTTCGGCGTCCCTTTGGCTAGCATGAGCATCTCTCACTTGTTTCAGAAGCACTTCTTCTTTTTGAGAGTAGGAAGTGGAGGAAGCAGCAAGTTCATGTTTCAATTCCTCGACTTTTGCTTCAAGCTCCTCATTGTAAGAAGCAATGTTCCTCATCTCGGTGTCGTGTTGCTCAACGACCTTTTGCCATTCGGCCTTATCGTTTTCCATGGTAAGCATGGCCTCTATGTTGGCACGGTTAACTCTTTGAAGCTCATCGACAAGCTTCTGCCAGTTTGACATCCTCTCGATATCGAGCTTGACTGCATCAAGATTGCGCAACATAGCAGACTTGTCGATGGGGACCAAGTCTAGGTCGAATCTCACCCCCTTAAGGCACCATTGAGGAAATCGACTCTGCAGAGTGGGAGGACCCGGTCCAACTTGAAATTTGGGCCTGCTAATTATCGTTTGAATGTCTGATTTCCCAAGAGCGGGAGAGCCAGAAGGAATGTCGAGCGAAGCAGGAGTAGTGACTTTCTCAGGAGTGGTAGAGGCCTGCTTTTCACTATGACGGGCTCGTTTGCTTAAGTCTTCACTCATGTGACCTTTTCCTCGATCGTCATGAGTTTTTCTCTTGTGGGAGTCATCGCCTCTTTGCCAAGAATCATGGCGCTCTTCTCTCTCCCTTCTTTCACGACGCTCTTCCTCATCCCTCCTTTCACGAGCCTTTCGAGCAGCCCTCTCTTCGTCAGACTCTCTGTAGGAGGGAAAGTAACGCCGATAATCATATCGACCACGCCCCCCGTAGCGTTGGAAATCCTGATAATATGATCCGCCGCGTGTCATTGAAGAATCTGAAATAAGAAAAGATAAGCTTTAGAAATCTTTAGAGTATGAGAAGATAAGTGCATAGGTGTGCTGGAAAATCCTTAGTTGTGTGTGAAGTGCAAACTACTCGCGTTGGACTAACGAACCACTCCTCAGTTGGGGGGAAGTAATAGGTTCCACTGTCAGTGGCAATTCTTGAGATAAAGGAGTTAGAGTCTGTTGGAGGGCAGATGTTGCTTCAATCGTCGGAGGTATAGCTTTACCGTGAGCAGGGTCTTCTTTAAAGAGCTCTTGGGAAGTGATAATTATGTCACTTAAATCCCCAAAGACGTCATCACCGTCATGCCCAACCTGATTCCCTCCATCAGCTCCTTTGACAGCACTCTTCCTGGTTTGGGAAAGGGGCTCCTCTTCTTCTTCAATAATGGGAGCGAGTGCGGGCTTTTCGGAGGGTCCCGTATCGTCTCTTGGAGTAGAGCACTTTACTAATAAGGTTTCTGCAGAAATTTCCCCTCGTATGTGCTCTTTAGTGGAAATCGGAAGATCAGGAGTTTTCACCGGAGAATCGGGAACCTCCGTTGGAGCTTCACGAGGCCGAGTAAAGCGAGAGGGATGGAGGAGTCCGTAGTGATGTAAAAGTTCATCGTTTAGCAGAAACTTTATGCTCCTCTCTTCTACCGGCACGGCATTTAATCTCTCAAAAATTTGCTTAAGACTTGGGTCCCTGGCGGGGGTGGAAGTGCTAAAACAGGAAAAGAATGAAATTAGCAATTGAGAGTTCAGATCTCGAGAAAGTTTCAAAACGGAAAAAGTAAAGACAGGAAATCTTACTTCCCACTCTCCAGATGGCATAAAATCCTGGAGGGCAGCGAACAAAGAAAAACTGATTCAAAAATCCGTGAGCGCTTTCGGAGAGATCAGTAATAAGTTTGCGGTTTCGAGCGCTTCTTATAACCACGATGGAGGGATGGTCTTTAGTTTTCGTGAATGAGCAAAAATAGCAGATCTCCCCGAAGCTTGGTAATCGATCCAAAACTCTCCTGAATAGAACACATAACCCCATCAGAATGGCGTAGCCATTGGGGTGTAATTGGAATGGAGAGATAGACAACCGAAGCAGGAACTGTTGGAGAAAGTCGTTAAAAGGAGGAATCGCCCCACTTAAGCACATTTGGCGATTGACTGCAACAAAGCCGTAGGGAGGATTGTCAGCAGTATCACTTGGCCCAGGGAAAAGAACATCGCTTTCAGCAAGGCCAAATTGAGTGCGCAGCTGGACAAACGCTCTCGAAGTTAGAATAGTCGGGGTTCTCTCCGGAGGATTCTCTATGGGAACAGCTATCGGAAAAGTTTCTTCCTCTTGAGTTACCACTTCTTCTTCTCGGTGGGAGGTCATTCTACACAAGCAACTGGATGTTCAAATGCGAAGGTGCGCGTTTCCTAAAAAGTGTGAAGTGTTGTGCAAGACTAATAAAAAGTGACAAGTATATATAGCTGGAATTATACTAATCGATGCTTGATCGATTGTAAACATTTCAGAACTTGTTGATCTAAAAATTCAAACATAATATTAGTGCAAGCAAGTCGATTTCAATTGACTATTTCAGTATTGCTTTGGTGTTTTGTTTGAAATTGATATGTTAAAAGCACTTCATACATACAGTTTATTCAAGTTAATCATCTATCATTAACTAATCTGTCGTTCGATGTGGGCAATCAATGACAGTATATTCGTCCCAGTTTTCTGTGAATGTTATATTTAACAGGTCATCAATATTAAAGGTAGCATAATCCAGCGGCAAAGCATAACATAGTTATTAGAGTTGTCACTACAATTTAAATTTCAGGATAGAAACATAAGCTAGTTCTGTCAAAATTTCAAGTTCCCAAAGTCGCTTAAAAACTCAGGGCAATCTGAATCATGTAAAGAGACACAAGGCACGACACCATGCAAACAAACCTAAGGTCGCTCATAACCTAACAGGAAGATCACTACATCAATAAGTTGCATTGTATGAGTCAAGGGGTCTCGGTTCAAGGGCATGCGGAATTCTCCAAGTCCTAACTCGGCAGCGACTCAGGATGTCTCGGCCACGACTCATGGCTCCTAGCTGACTCGACCAGCGACTCAAAACCTGATTTGCTAACTCGTGGAATTCCTCGTCACGCCTCATCTCACAGCCCCCCTTTCTCTGCCTCAACCCGCTAACCCGTTAGTACTAAGGCAACAAAGATCTGTCACATTCCCAATGGAACCCATCATCTGTCCATACCAACAAATCACCTGAAAAACAATCTGAAATGTTTCGCATCGATCTTATATTCAATGCATTGCTGAGCTCGCGTATCGGATAGTGATCCAGAATCAATTATAACAATTCGAAGTAAAGCGCAACGCATGAAAACAAACTAAAGCCGAAAGATGAGAATTTGTGATTCAACATTGATTATTATGGATTAAGATCGGATTCGCTTACGAAGTATAATGGTTGGGATGAATCGGAGAGTGACAGGGTTGAATTCGCCTTCGGAAATGAGATTGGAAGATTTGTTAATGGCGGCACAAGGTGTTAAGGCAATGATTAAGTGAGGAAGAAGAGCAACGCATTAGCTTACATACAAGACAGGGGAGAATAGGAAAGGACTCACGAGTCATAAGCCGCCTTGAGTCGGTCACGACTCAAGAAGAAAGTCGAAGCACACGACTCATGATCTAAGCGTATACTTCGAGGGGCAATTGTTAACGCCGAGCGACTCAAGGAGCTTACGACTCATGATAGTTACCGACTCATGTAAAGGAGCGACTCAGTGGCTCTAGCGACTTAAAATGCTTTGCGACCTAGTGTGTTAAGACGCGAATGACTCATGATATGCAACTCATTGAGTTATCATGAGCTAGCGACTTAGGAATGAAGCGACATAGTACTCAGCGACTTACCAGTAAAGCAGCATAGCGACTCAATACTTCTAGCGACTCATGAGTGAAGTGGTTCAACGACTCAGTAGCCCACCGACTCATGGCACACCGGCTTAGCGACTCATCATATGAAGTACTGACAAATGCTTCAACTACAACCCAAAGACATGATCTACGACTTATTATGAGTCGTTGCCGATTCATGCCTCATCGCGATGAGTCGCGTGCGACCTAACACTTGGAGAAAAAGTGATGCCGCTTCTCATAAGGTGTGAGCCGGTACTCGTAAGCAAAGAGGAGTTAGGGGGTGATACTTATCTCATGACTCGATGACTCGTGACTCGCGAACGACCTATTGAGCAATATAAGTCGCGTACGACTTAAGGGAGCTACGACATAACAGATTAAAGCTTGACCGAGTTAACAAGTGTTACGACTTAAAAAGGTGTACGACCTATCATAAGTCGCTGGCGACTCAAGCGAACAGGGAGCAAGACTAATACCAATGCACCTATGCCGCTGCCTGCTGACTCGTTAACGACATATGACTTATGATGAGTCGTGTACGACTCGTGCTAACATAAAGGAGAACGTTCTGGTTAACTCGTGGAGAACTCAGGACTTGTGATATTCATTCAAATGGGAACATAGTCTTGGAGCAGGAGGGAAGCTAACCCAGTAGGTCGGCCACGACCTATTATGAACCGTGTACGGGTTACGACTCATCATGAGTCATGTACGACTCATGACTTAGCAATTTCAGCCTAAAAAGTTTGCCTATAAATACATGGCCATATTCAACATGAAGGGGACTTTTGGTTCATTCTCGAAGCGCCAAAACTCTGCCATTTTCTCAACCCAAGCAACACTTCAAGCACTCCAAACATCGAAGACATTACATCAAATTCAAGAGAGAGAATCCACATCATTTATCATGAGTTTGAAAGATAATTCTCCGTAAAAGTTTGTACTAACAGTCTAGAGTGAATTGTAATTGAAGAAAGTTGTATAAGTTGTACTTGTTCAGCAATAAAGAGATCAAAGTGGACGTAGGCTCAATTTTAGGCCGAACCACTATAAAACTGTCGTCTTTTACTGCTTTTCTGCAATTTCTTTACTTGTATCTTGTTCCCGTACCAACGGGTGGTGCTTTCACAACTACACTTCACACACCGGGGTGTTAGCGTTCAAATTTAAGCGTTAACAAATTACTTCATTAAAATTACATTAAATGATTCATCTTTAATCAAACTCAATTATTAATCACTCTTGATTAATATCAACCAATAATTAACTATCATTAATTACTTATATTAATAATTTAATTATTCCCATAATTAATTATCTCCACTAACTAATCCCAAGACTAATTATAAAAGTAATTATCCAAATTACTTTATTATCTTAACATTTTTCATTAATTACATTCAGTAATTAACATTAATTACTTTCTTAAGTAATTGTGCTCCATTGCATGCACTTATCAATTATCAAATGATTTTCTTAAATTAATTAAACTAAATTAATTAACTTAAATTAATCATTTATCAAAATTAATTACAATAGGTAATTAATCTCTTAATTACTTTTATCAAGTAATTACATTTAACAAATTTACAATAGATTATCTAACAAATCTGATTAATTATCAAAATTAGTCTCATAAATAAATTAATTAGTAATCTTTAGTTAATTATCTTTATTAACTGATAACATTACTTAAATTACTTTTTATTTTATCTTTATTTATAAATTAATCTAAATTATTAATTTATAAATTTAATAAATTACCATTCCTTAATTATCTTATTAATCAAATCATTTAATACCTTAATTATTCTAAAGATAATTTATTTCTTATTTAATAACTTAATTAATATAAAAGTATATCAGAACATTACACTTTTAAATTGAAATCCAAATTCCATTCTGAATTTATGATTCAAAAAGATTATTTATTAAACATTATTCAAATTTAAATTCAATTTAAAATCTTGTAAATAACATTAATCTCTAATTTAAATTTCCAAAATACATTAATTTTTAACTTGTAATTTCAAGTTAAACAATTTTATTTAACATCCTTTCAAAAGAACTTGTGAAATCCCAATTTAAACATTTAATTGCAGACAAATTCTTTTTAAAACGAACTATTTGAATTTATCCTTGATTTATACATTTAGATTTTAAACTGATTTATATTTTCAGATTTTAAATTCATTAGTTTAATTTAAATTTTAAACTTGGTTTTAACTTGGTTTGAAAAACTTGTTTTTTTAATTTTTTATTTAAAATCCAAATTTGTTTCTAAAAACTTATATTCAAAAGTTCACTTGGATCAATATTTGAACTTTTAAATTTTCAAACACAAATTAAGTTTGATTCAGATTGTAAATTAAATCTTAAATCTGAAACTATCAGGTTGCAAACCTGACAGGAAACCCATATTTTAATTGTTTTAAAACTTTATTTTAATTTAAATTTGAATTCAAAGGTAAACTAGAATTCGAACATAAAACTGGTTTTTTTTTTACATGTTTAAATTTATTATTTATTTCAAGTTCATTTAAATTTTAGAACAGAACTCTGTTTCCAGTTTTACAAAACCTGAACAAAACAGACTCGACGCAAACCCAAAGTGCTCCGAGACTTTAACCCCCTTGCTTCGAGTCATCTGCTCGAGTGACTCGAGTTCGTCCCGAGGTCAAAACCCTGCACCCACAAAACTGCGACAGACAAAACCTGGAAACAGCACGACCCCCTCCACATCCAAACCTGTCAACACGTCGTTCGCCAACCTCCGACCACCTGAAAGTCAACCCTTCCAGCCTCGACTTCCCCTTCACGCCTACTACCAATTCCCAAAGACTCGTCGAACTCGATCAACAATAGGGATCACGGTGATCGTTTTTCCCTAGCTTAGAAAAAATAAGGGTTCTAGACTTCAAATGCCAACCACCACTTCCCCACTGATGTAAAACACCATCAGGCAATTTTGCCGAAGGCCCTGATCGTTCACCCCTCTCCAGAAAGAATTACAACTCTCCAGATCGTCTAGATCACCAGAGAAGCCCAGAAACTTGATTTCCAGTCATCACAAAGTAACACATCCAATGTTACATTAAAAATTATAAATTTGTTATTAAAAATCATATCTTCCATAGATGATTTCAGGTATATAATTATATCAACAATTTACAAGATTTGATTTTTGACATATTTCAAGTTTGCACTGTGTTTTCTTCTACCAAACAATGCTTCTAACTAAAACTCTTGCAACTTATTCTTCTAAAGCTCAGTTAAGTTAAAACAACTAACTTTGTTTTAAATACTTAAGCCAAAATGAAATTAGAGTGTGAAGTATTTTTGAAGTTAGATCTAAGTTTAAATCCCTGGAACATTTAAAACAGAGATGGTCACAAGCATTATCTAACATACTCACAGTTTACAGAGGCTTAAAAAACATCATATAATCATAGTTTCAAGCATACATCACAAGTTACTTCAATCATAGGTCGTATGCATCAAAATGAAGAGGTGTCTCATGTTAACAGTTTAAAGGCAGAGACTTATCTAAGATCAGAGAAATTTTAGTATCAATAGATATGCACACATACATAAGTTCACAAAGCATTGCACATGCACATACATATAAACAAACATAATCACAGAAATTCTCAGAGTATTTAAATTTTTGTTTAAAAGTTTACTCACCAATAACTAAATTTCAGAGGGAACATATAGCAGAATAAATATACTTCACATTTATAGATGTGATGTTACTCACCGCAAAGCAAAACAGAACAAGTTCTATGCAGGCAAATTAGAATTTGCAGGTTTTGAAATAACAGAGTTTCATCACAAAACAACCATAGAATAATGAAGAAATAAATATTCATACCATATATTTAAGCATTTAAATATCAACATGCAATAGTTTTAAAACTTTAGTAAAATTTAGAAGTGTTACTCACCTGAAAATGTAGAGCCCTTTTGAACTGGAATGAAACTTTGCATGCTTTGTTTTGATTTCAGACTTGTATTTGCAACATGAAAGCTTGCAACAGATTTAACATAAAAACCATAACTTGCTTTGCTTTTCTTTAACCTCCTTGTTTTAGTTTATAGAAGTAGTTTAGGTTTGTAAAAAAAAATAAGAATTTACTTATGTTTTTTTTTCTTCTGATTTTGTTTATGTTTTATAAACAAAAAGAAGTGGAAGATATGTATACTTATAAGGAAAGATTTCAGAGGAAGGTGTTAACTGGTATGCTCTATACTGGTACAATATTATATTTAATCATGGATTTAGTTTTTGTTTTATCAGGCAGATATGTTTCAAAGGGAGGCTGATATGCTTTACTAGATTTTGAATTGACTTATTTATATGCTGAAATGAAAGTATTAAATGCCTTTTGTACTTTTTGTTTACTCTTATCTAATTAGTACATGTTGAACTTAACTAAGCAGGTAATCTAAACTTCCTATCTAAGCTTCTTACCTGTTTTCTCACTTGTATTATCCTTGCCTGTTCTTGCCTTGTATGTTATTTCGCAGGCAAAAGTATTACAATGTCAGGTTTATGTTTATTTTTGTTTAACTTAGATGCTAAGCATACTTACCCTATTCTATTTGAATGTACTGAAGTGAATTTTTTTTTTTTACTTGCCTTATCTATTACCAGGTACTTATGTGATTTCTCTCTAGCCTGCAACATACACCTTGCTATAGTGTATAAATATTTTACTTAAGTTTTACTATAAAATTGATATGGTTATTGTTATTGTTAGCTTGTTATTTATTTCTGTCTCTAACAATAAATGTGTTTATTTTTATTTTAAGACTTAAACTATCAAATATATAATTACCCACTATTATTATTTTATTTTATACTTACTTTAAATATTTATAATGTATATTTATTATATATATAAAATTTTATGAGAGATTTATATAAATTTGAAAACCATAACTTCTTTTAAAAATATATATAACAATTTTCATTTATAATAAAATCTACTTGTATAGACATTATATTATAAATAAAGCTCATCATTACATTAAAACAATATATAAAAGAAATTATCACTTTATCACTTATTTTATCAAGCTATACTTTTTTTTTTAAAAAAAAACACAACCTTTTATTTAATTTAAATTTAGGCTAAAATCATTTAGAAAATTTTAACTTAAATCTTGAGTATATTTTAAAGCCAAATGGTTATTTATTTAATATAGAATTTAAATCAAATTTAAAACAGACATTGACTATTTACAATATATACAAATATATATATCAATAAATAGAAAACAATTTATTAGCCTTTAAAAGATAATTTATCAGTTAAATATTCATTTAAAAGAAAATTATTAAATCAATTCATATCTTATTAACAAAGATATATCAAATCAATTTAATATTTTATATGGATTATTAAATTGATATTGCTCGAAATTCCGGGATATCACACAAAGGCTATTAATAAGATTTTAAATGATAATTTAAGTAATTATTAAGATAAAATATTTATCTTTTAATTAATTATGACTTTATGGGATTTATCAATGTAGGTAATTAAAGGTCAATTTCTTAGTGGTGATTTCTTAAATATTAGTTACTTTAATGTAGTTAAAAGTTGATTAATTAATTTGTTATTAAAAAGTTAACAAATGATAAGTAAATTAAGGGTAATTAATTACTTAAAGATAATTACTTAATTAAAGGGAATTAATTAATGCTTAAAGCTGATTAATCAAATGATTAATTAAAGGATAATTAATTAATATAGTTAATTAATTAAAGAAATTAATTTGAAGATAATTAATTAATTAAAGGTTAATTAATTAATGTAAGTGATCAGGGGTAATCACTTATTGTAATTTTATTCTTTAATAGTAATTAGTTAAGGGTTAATTAATTGGGTAACTGACTTAAGGCTAATTTAATTAACGTAATTAATTAGGGATAATTATATAATTAGAAGGTTAATTATTTATGATTAAAGGTTAACTGATTTATTAATTAATTAATGTTTTAAGGTTAATTAATTAAAATAATTTATAATTAATTAATGTTAATTAACCTGGATAAGTAATTAATCTGACTTAAATTAATCAGATAATCAATTGATCTTATTTATGGATGTTTGAATTGTATGAAATGCCTTGTATTGTTTGATATCTCTGATGTATAATGCTATGTGATATGAATTGTATGTTTGAGCTATGATCTGTGACTCATTTATCTGTGATGCATTTATATATTTATTTGTGAATCTGTAAATGAAGATAAGCGTTATAAGAATATACCGCTTATCGATATTGATGTGCTTGAATCTGTGATGATTGTTGATGTTGCACTATTGTGTAAAACCCCTGGACCACACTCATACACACACAAATATGGATTGCACGAGGAAATTGGTTAAGTCACAGATTTTTGAAATAGTTTTAAAATTGAATTTTGAATCCAAAAGGTTTTGGAAATGAAATTGGGTTAAGTATGAAAGGCTTTTAAAAAGATGTTTTGAAGATAAAACTTATTTTTGAATAACTTGATAAAGATTTGAAATTTATGATTTAAATTTGAATTCAAGCATGGAAAATTTAATTCCATGTTTGGACATTATGGTTAAAGGATTATACGAGTTATAAATGTGTTTATATGAGTTTTAAACCATTTTAAAAGTATTGGTTTGGGAATTCGAATTTAACCCAAATTTTATATTTGAAAGGCTTTAACTTGAGCAAGTGTAATTAGGTTTTTCCGAAACGAAAACTATTTGTTTTCAAATAATAATATCTTTCATATAAAGAAAGGATTTCTAATTGGTGTTGAAAGATTTCAAGTTTGAAATGGAATTGAAACAGTTTTGAAAGCTATGAATGAATCTTTGTGAAGATGGTTGAACTTTGTTTTAAAATTGAAGAGGATTTTAAATGGTGTATCTTTTATATAAAATATTTGAATTGGAAATGGTTTTGAAAGCTATAAATTGAGTCTTTGATTTAAAGATTGGATGAGTTAATCCAATTTGAAAGGGAAAGTGTTTTGAAAGTATATGAATGGATCTTTGTGAAAGATTGATGAACTTTGTGAAATGAATCTTTTTGTTTAAAAGATTGGAAATGGTAATTTTTTTAAACCAATTGAAAGAAAAGTTTTGGTTAATAAGTTGTGACTTGACTGAAACCCCAATATCCATATGTTTCAAAAAATTGCGCTCATTATTCGGTTTAGCCGGGAGAGGACCTTGTGTCGTATAACCCATTCCGAATAATGATACGACGATATGGATAACATTTGAAGACCGGTAGTGAAGACCAGATATTTTCGAAAGCGAAAGGATAACTCATCGAATGTCTCTGCAACGGTTGATCCCCGGTATAGAGATTTGATCATCCTTTGTAATGGGGAGCCCGGACGTGATTAGTGAATATCCGAATTTGCAAGGGCTTCTCTGTGAAGTGCCTTCGGTTCCGTTTGAACCCAAAACAGACTTGTATGGATGTGTGTCTGACATTACACTTTGAGATGTAAAACCAGTTTCTATCAAATACATTTCTGTTTGGTGGCGGAGAATTTATTCTCTTAGCTTAACACCCTTCTCTGAGACGTACGAGCTCAGAGGTTATGTAGTTAATGGTTACTAGTGATACATTCCCAATTTGGTAATGTGGCATACGAAGTCCTGCTGATCATTTGTTGACCAAAGCATGGCTTTGTGAAAAGTGTAGCTTTGTGGACGAGACTGCATCAGGACCTCACAATTCGGAAATAGTCGAAACAGGAAAGATGCAGCAAGGTTATGAGGGTCGCGCCCTTTAGGGTATGTCATTCCCTTCTGGGAAAAGGTGGTATCATGGTATGGCCCAGATATTTAACCTGTGTGGTTGCTTCAAATTAATTACTTTGTGATTTGTTGCTTTTTGATTGAGGGCCCTCGGACAAAGGTCGCAAACGACCGGGGGGTGGCATACTCATGTAGTAGTTACCTAGTTACAGAGGTAACCCGGCCTTGTGTTGGCAGAGAGCTTGTTAAGTTCTCGGGACTTCTCTCTAGAAGCACACCCATGTGGCAATGGGAAGTTCCTTGGCCTGACCATTTGTTGAAAATCCAATTACCAATACGCGCCTTGTACGGTTTTAGTTGTAGAACCTGCCATCTAATATGGTAGCTATAATAGGCATACTATAATGGTACGTATGCCGGCTAAGATTAATATTATACTTTCAAATGTTTTCTACATTATGCACTAATAATAATATCAATTGAGTTTTCTCATATAAAGCATTTTGACTGTCATAAGGACAAATCTCCTCCAAGTTTGCGCTTGCATTGTGTGTGTGGCGGAGGCCTTATGGCAGTTTCATTTTCTAAAAAGAATTAAAAAAAATAAATCTTTTGTTTTTCTTTTGATAAAGCTAAACTGTTTTTGTTTGCTCATACCAGTCCCATGACTAACCCACAGTTTATTATTCACTTGCTAAACTCCGGGTGCTCATAATTTTCCACACGGGCAGTCTAGAGTTGGGTTTTTCAAATAAGTGAATAATAGTTATAGATTCGATAGCATTCAATCTTGGGATTTTGGCAATCACGTTTGGATCGAGTTGCTTCACTTCAGCATCGTTATTGGATCAAGCTTGTTGGATTGGAGTTCCTTAAGCTTTCGGTTTTGCATATGAAAGTCTTCGAGTATTTGGAGTTTTTTGGAGTTTGGCATTAAAGATTTTGTCTTTCCGCTGCTATTGTCTTGTATTTATCTTTGATATATTGATAGTCATTTGTATTTGATATTCAGTTGTACCTGATGTTGTGTCAATTGTGTATCAATGATATATGATATTATCGTTTTCTTTCGTTGAGTTGTTATACTTAATGTGTTATAAGCCCCGGCGAGCCAGATTCGGTGTTTGAATCTGCGGCATTCGAGTACAAGCGAAGTACGGGTGTCAATTTTCGAAGCTCGAGTCAGGACCGTTAGAATTACGCTCCGGTCAGCCCTGAGTTTTCAGCTTATTGAAGATTATTTTCTAGAGGACGAACACGAAGATTTGGTATTATTACTATTATTATTCCCAACATCATGATATTCTACTGCATTATATTTTGTTTATGTTGTATTTATAACTCTGAATAAATGTTGTAAAAATTATAATCAAATGTATAGCATAACAGCTTCAAGAACTATTTATTTGATTATTATATTTTATCATTTCGCTGTGAGATTCTGTGTTTGTTTTATTCTTCTCTTC
The DNA here is from genome assembly GCA_030765085.1 of Allium cepa. Lineage (NCBI taxonomy): Eukaryota > Viridiplantae > Streptophyta > Magnoliopsida > Asparagales > Amaryllidaceae > Allium > Allium cepa. The sequence continues at coordinate 396,960,316 of CM060944.1, forward strand.
TTATTTTTCTTAATTAACACTATTGATTATCTACGTTCTGGATTGTTTGAGTTGGACATGTGTAGATTATTGTTAATCTAAACCTTCCGAAATGTGGGTCATCGCAGTTGGTATCATAGCTTTGGTTTAGCAATAACCTAAGCTTTGTGGGGTTTGATTCATTAGAGATAGAGTAGTAATCCCTAGAATGAGTTCGTTTGAGCGTATATCTGAGAGCATGTTGTTGTCGGTGTTATAAAATACTTTATATTGTGTTTACTTATCCATTGAGTTGTTTATGAATTTTGGTCGGTGCGTAGGACGCCATGTTATTGATTGGGGTTTCTAAACACTTAAACGAGGCAAGTCGACATAATATTGTTCTAAAAGAGGGTAAATGAAATAGCTTTACCTAAATTAATATATATAATGATAATTTTCTTGAATGTTGTTGTTAGGAGATGATAATATTTAATTATCATCGGTTATTGGTTGAATTAAATTTAAAAATGAACACTTTGTGAACTCCATTTCACGAAGTGTTCGATAATTAAATTGAATTGAAATCCAATTACAATAAGATTTATCTAAAATAACAAAGATGTAAATTAACAAAATATTTCCATAATAAGGTAATGAAATTATATAAGTATATATATAATATGGCTTACAAATAGAAAATATTTAAAAGCTGAGAATTTTATAATTAAATCCTGTTGATTTTTCAAAATTGTTTTCAAAGCCTTCAAAATTAATAATAGTATTATTTGAAAGTGTTTTGACTGTAAATATATTTTGGAAAGATTTTTGAAAAATATAAAAGCATTGAACTCGCTTTAATCGTTGGGAAATAATTCTAGAGATGAATGCAACATTGACAGTATTCATTTTCGAGTTTCTGAGTGAGAATTGCTACCAAAAGAAATTTATTTCCAGTTAAAAAAAGTTTTGAATATGAAAAAATATTCCTAATATGATTTGATAAATATATGAAAATAGTTTTGAACATATAATTTTAAAATAGCATAGATAAAAATAAGTTTATAACTTACAAATTTGAAGAGGAAAATAAAATTGAAATTTAAAATGGTTGAACATTGTGGTTTAGCAAACAAAAGAAAATTTTGAATTTGAGATATGAAATAAAACTATTACTCTAAAAAATGTTAAATAAATCGAGTTAGTGTAATGAAGTAAATAAAATGAAGTCTAACTCAAGAAAGTTTAAAAAAAGTGAATTGTATTTGAAATGAATTAGATAAAATATGAAATGAAATTTTAAATGAATAGATTTGTATAACTTATAGGTTTGATAAATTTAAGCTAAAAACAAATATAAATTTGTTCAATGTGAATGATAAAAAGAAGAAAAAATTAAAATCGAGTTAAGTAAACTGAGTAATGGATTAAATGAAATAAATTTACCTAATAAAGATTAGATGAGAAGAGTTGGATTTGAACACAACTAGATAAATTAGTAAAGTGAACTAATTCCACTCAAGCTATAAAATGAATAAATAGAATGAATACGAACTTAAATTATAGATATGAAGTGTAATTTGAATTGTGAAAGAAATTGAATAAAAATGAGTGTAAGTAAAATTTATATGATTAATTTAATTTGATTTAAATCGGATGTAAATAAATTAAATGCAAGAGGAGTGAGTTTTAATAAATTGAATGTTAGCTAATTGAATATCAAATAAGTTAATGAAATGAATTATAAAATGGAATTTGACTTAAGAAAGTTGAATGAAGGTGACTGTGATAAAAAGAAAATTTTATTATTAATATGAATTTGAGTTATAAAATAGAATTTACTTAAGTAAATTTAATAATAAACTAATGAAGTGAATCATTTTATAAAGTAAAATTTATTGAATTAAAATATTAATATGAATTTGGATAATGAGATGAACTAATTAAGTGAATCAATGAATTAATACGAACTTAAGATATGAAGTAACAATAATAAATGTGAGTTGTGTTATATAAAATGTTTATAATAAACTTAAATGGTTTATAAATTATATTAATATTAAAGAAATATACTAAATGGTAATAAAATAAAATTTAACTTAAACAAGATTAAATGAAATAACTTTATAAAATGGTTCATAAATGAATTTATATGAAATATGTTAAACAAAAAGTGAAACAATTGGAATTTAACAAATTGAATTAAATAAATTGAATGTAAATGAAATAGATGTGAATAAATTTGAAGCAAACCAATTAAATGTTAATAAAAATTGGATGTTAATAAGAAATTAAGTGTATAAATTAAATGTTTACATTCACATAGTTATGAATCAATTGGATTAAGTGGATGAATATTGATAATTGAATGGATTCTTTTGTTGTAAATCATTGGTTTAACCGTTTTGATTGCATATGATTTTATAGTTGTGTATTCATGCTCATATTTGTGGTCTGGATTCAAAATTCATGCTATGTGGTCTATTTAACTCATATATGTTATATATCTTTATAAGTGACTAATAGTTCAGTTCTATGTTGAGATAGGTACATATATAGACCGCTTGGATGCATACGTGGATTTTATTTACTTTGCTTGCTTAATAAGAGCGTACTCGCTCGTATTAATAATAATAAAGTACACATCTCGGATTACATACCGCACTTTTATATTTCTCCCTATGGGATGCCTCATCGTTGATATGAGATGTATATTTAATATATTTGATATATATTTGGATTATATATTGTAACGACCTGTAATTTTTGATGATTAAAATTTGATAATTTAATAAGGTTTGTGATGAAATTTTGGAAGAAATGGAAATTTTTGATTCAATAATAAGAATAGGATTGGAATGAAATGCGATAGTATTAATTAAAGAAAATTGATAACTACTTTAAATGTAATTCCAATTAATTAAAAGAATTAAAAGAGTTATGATTGGTATAGACTGTAAATAAATTATAGCAATGTGTGTATTAATGGATAATTGGATTTAAAGAGGAATTGATAATTTAAAGGTTGATTAATTTATGAAATAATGCGAAATAAATTGTAATTGAATAAAATTAGTGTTGTAGTAGTAATTATAACACTTTCTGTAGATAATAAACTTATAAAATTTGACTAAAGGTAAATGGTAACAATTATTATATGTTACCTATTTATTTAACCTACTAAAACAAATTGGAATAATTCACTTAATTAGTGCAGTTAATGCAGATTAAATTGATAATTGCAGAATATTAATTCAATAAGATGTAACCAATGTAAATTTTATTCATAATATGATAATTGATTGAATAAAAAGAATTGAAATCAAGTTTGATCAATTTATTAGAATTTAAGCTAAATGCAACAGCCCGATATTTTCAACCATTCGCATCCACTATAAGTGTAAAGGTAGACACTCATGTCGGAATTGAATTGCTCAAAATACCGTGTTGTAAATAAAAATTTGGCAAATCTCAGAATATACAGTAAATAAAAATCACAGATCACAGACACAGAGTAATAATAATGCAGCGGAAGTAAAAGAGATAGTAGTTCATGAAGCTACTATATAAATATATCAGAGTTACATAAGATACAATAGAAGAAATAAAGTATAACAGATGTTTAAATATGATAACCAAGTACAAGCTGAATAGAACAACCGAACTGAAAAATGAAACTTGACAAGTAGATAATCTCCAGCGATTCCAATCTCCAGAAAGTGGAAATCCAAATCTGTGAATAACTCAGGCTGACCCGAGCGTAAATAAAAATACAAACACTCGAGTCAGGACAAACATACTTATACAATGTAAACCAACTCAAGTGAACTGTAGCAAAGATACAAGTAATTTAGAAGATGCGTGGGACCGCCCATCCTCTAAGGATCCGTTAAACTATTTACTATGTAGTAATATACGCTATATACAGTAGTATCTAATCAGTAAAGTATAATCATATAGAAAATAGCGTTAAGGGGATGGTGAACCTTAACGCGGTCGGATCTTTAAAACCAAAATCGTAGTAGGCTCGATATAAGGAGATGAGACGGCACGCGAGGCAATGCCAGGGTGGATACACCGTTTGCACTCCAGGACCGGTGGTGACGGCAAGCCAGCAGCTTTCGCCCACCTCGAACAATACCCCCGAATCAAAGTGGCGCCACATATCGAATCACAAAAGTAATAGAATGGTTTCCGATGGAGCATGCTCGATGAAAGGGTGCGACCCTTTGTGTAGCCCGGTATAGCTTCTGTTTTAGTCATTTATGCCAACTCACGGGAGTTGGGTCCACGTCATATACCTCGAGAACGTCGCCACCATCCTACTTCATTCTGGAATCTCCACCACGTACACAGTTGTTAAAGTGGTTTTCGGTATTGGCCGGCTATAAGATAATATCCGATCCCGGTCAATTTAACAACTAATTGTGATTATAACCCGTAGTTATAACTTTAAAACAATATTTTATATTTCAAAAATAAAATTTCATTTCAACCCAAATCTTTATCAAAATAAAGATTAAATCATTTCCAAACCATTTCAATAAATCATCATACCATATCTTTCAATTCAAATATTTATCAAAATAAATAACAAGTCATTTCTAACCATTTCAATATATTAAATTATCATATCCTTTAAAAACTTCCTTTCAAATTATTTTAATATATCAAAATATCATAACCTTCCAAAGCTTCATTTCCAAAATATCATATCTTTCAGGACTTTTTTTTAAAATCATTTTAATATCAAAATATCATATCTTTCAAAATTTCATTTTTTAAATCATTTAATATCAAAATATCATATCTTTCAAAACTTCGTTTCAAATCATTTTAATATATCAAAATATCATATCTTTCAGTACCACATTTCAAATCATTTTAATATATCAAAATTCATATCTTTTCGAAACCACATTTCAAATCATTATTCGTTTTATTCAATTTGAAATACCATTTCAATTCATACTTCAAAACAGTTTATATTCCAAAAAAAAATCATTTTTAATCATAAAAATGAAGTTATTATGGAAAAATTAAATTATTAAATTTCCAAAATTTTCAACTTCCAAAGTTCATTTATTCACTTACGTTTATCAAAACAGTGAAATTTCACTCTTCGCGGCATTTAGAATGGAAAGTTACATTCAAAACAGTTCAATTTAACAAAAGACAGCATTTAAAATGTTGTAATAGGGTTTACTTAAATTCCAAATAAACTTAGTTAAATTCAAAAATTTATAGCACTTACAAAAATTTCTATAATAGTTTTTAATTCAATTTAGCTTTTTAGTTCGTTATCCTCAACTACAACATTTACAAATATTGTAATATCATTTACATTGTAATTAATAGCATTTCAAAAATGCAGTCAATTAACTTCAAATATTCAATATAATTTCTCAACCAATTATATTTTTATTTAAAATATTTTTAACTCGTAAAATCATACATTTTCACATTTATAAACATCATTTAATTTTCCTCGAGTTCATGATTTTATAAAGTTAAATTTCCATTCAAAAATCAAGATTTAATAATAATTCGCTTATTAAATTGCAATGTTCAATTTTAAATTCATTGCATTAAATTTCAACTTAACACTTAAGTTCAAATTCTCAAATATAACTTAGTTTTATTTTTATTTACTTAACTAAAAGTTCACTTTTAAGTCAATTTCATAAATTTCCAATTTAGTTATATTTCAAAATTTCAACTTAAAATATTCATTCATTTCACATTTCAACTTTATTAAAAATCATTAATATAAAATCATTTTGAATTCATTTAAATTCAAATTATCATAAATTTATCCTAATTTCATATTCAATTTAATTTCGAATTATAATTAAATCAAATTTTCCAAAATAACTTTCGTTCAAAATTTTCTAACTTTTCATTAATTCATTTCACTTACAATTATTCAGAAAATCAAAAATATTTTACAAAAATCCTTTTTAATTAGATTTAAATCAAAATATTTTAATATTTACATTTCTAAAATAATTTTAAATTTTTTAGAAAAACATATATTAATTACGGGTCTGCATATAATTTTCTACACTACGAAATTGATACGGGTAATATATCATTTCAACCCGTAATTTACAAAGAAAATCCGGGGTTTATCATTTCAAACCCGCAGTCCCAAGTAAATTAAATAAATTGAAAATCATTCAGGCCTATCATTTCAGCCCATAACAATTTTCCCTTATTCGAAAGTTCGTTCGGGTATGTATCATTTCAACCCATAGTGATTTCTAATTACAGGGAACTTGCAGTGTGATAAACTGATAAAATATACATAATCGCATAAAATAACAGTAACATATGATATAAAAGGTGCAATAACAGGTGTGAACATCATATGATAATAATATAAGCAGTTATAACATGTTAATATAGTTCTACAGATTCACAGGGTGTCAATTTACTACTTATATAAGTACATATTGTCTGGTGAGAAATATTCACCTGCATTAGCTGGAGATGACAAACAATTACACACAACAAAGATCTTCGAAGGCACGAAAGCATGAATATGATTTGAGAGTGGAGAGCCAAAGATTTATAGCCTTGGATACATTCAAACAAAACAAATATATGAAACATAAGTTTCAAAAACAAGATATACTTAACAATGTTAGAAATAGATGTATAAAACAAAACCAAAGACTTTGCACTTGCTTCCTATGCTTTTTTTCATGGCCTAGGGGATTAATAAGGTCAAGTTTGAGCATGGTTTGGATCAGGTATGGGTAGGAAAAGGCGTGGTTACAAGGTGATGAAGGGGGTAGGAGTTTAAATGTAGAGAATATAAAAGGTTAAGTCATATATAAGAGTTTTGGTGAACTTTTTGGGCTCGGCTAAGGCATGTTTGGGCTCAGCCTTTCAGGTTTCAGATCTGGATAGTAGCTTAGGTGATGGGTGGTGGTCATATCAATGTGGTGGTGGTGGCCTAAGGTGGTGGATGAAGGTAGTGAAGCAACTAGGCTAGGCTAACATGTCTTTAAGGAGTTTTTCAAGGCTTTTGTGTGGAGTTTTGTCAAGGGGGAGGGTGCGGCCTGGTCAAGTCAGAGGAGGAGATGATGTTAAGTGGTGGATGTTGAAGAAGAGAAGGTGGTGGGGGTGAAGGTCAAGGCTATCTACTGGTGGCCGAGCAAAACAAACAAAGAAAACAAGGCAAAAACAAGCAAAAGGGAAGGAGAAAAAAGTAGAAAAATATAGAGAAGTCATTACCAATTTTTCTCTAGCCACGAAAATGAGATGAGGAAGATGTTTTCACGTGAAAATGAAGAAAAAGAAGTCAGCTGAAGATAGTATAAGGAACGGCCAAAATAACTGATGTATTGATTGGAAAAGAAACGGTGAAACGACTTTACGTTTCTTAGCTTTTAAAACCTTCCATGCTTCCTTTTCTTTTAAATCAAATAAAACAAATTAAAATTCATAAAGTACATCTAAAAACCGAAAAAAGTGAATTAAATTTAAAAAAAATAAAAAAAGAATTAAGGAAATTGCTTAAAAATTGAAAACAGGGTTCAAAAATTACAATTAAAACATTGATGGCTTTGGAAAAATATCTACTTCATTTTAAAAATACTCTAAAGAATAATTTTGAAATAAAATAATTTATTTATCATTTCTAAAATAAAATAAATAATTAAATTTTAATTAAATAGAATTTAAATTAAGAAAATGGCTTAAAATTGCGAAGTAGACTTTAAATTTAGAAATAAATTCAATGCAGTTTGGAAAAATTTTATATACTTGAAAAATATTTATAAATAAAGATAACAAAATAAAAATGAATTCACAAAATAAAATATATAAAATAAAATTTAAATATAATTTTGATGAAGAAAATAGCAGAAAATAAGAAAACAGCCTAAAAAAAAAGAAATCAACACGGTAAACTTTGGAAAAATTATAACCTCACTAAAAAAAATAGAATATATATCTAATATGTCATATAACACATATTAGAACATGATTTGATAATTAAAAATATAATTTATAAAATTTAACATAAAGAAAATTGTTAAATAATTCAATGTACACGCAATATTGAAAACAGTACAACTTTCACAATTTAAATCCATTTTCATCGAAACGAAAAGTGGTATTCATGCTATTAAATCTATTTTGATAATAAAATATAAAATTTATAAAATTTTAAATTTTAAATTTTTAAGTTAAAAATCAAAATTTGACTATTTTGACCAAAATCAACATTTCAGGAAAATATTCAACCTACACAAGTTTGAAATTATAATACACATAATAATCAGCATTTATATTTTTAAAATGAAATGTTTGAATAAAATAAGTTTAAAATAATTTAAAAATAAATAAAGTCAAATTTAAATTATAAGCAAAATCTAGGGTTGTTACACTCTCTCCCATTGAAAACTTTTTGTCCCCGAAAAGGAATGAGGTACGGGAAAGCACAGAAAAAGATAGAGTGAAACAAGATTAGGACAAGATGACAAGGAGAAGGAAATTATACATGATAACTATTGTGATAGGTAAGTTTAACAAGGTGGAGATGATCTTTCCAAGATCCTCCGGAATCAAGAACACAAGCAAGAAAAAGGTGGATTCAAAATGAGTACCAAAGATTATCAAAGATTATAGAAGATCTCTAAACAGAAAGATTATAGAAAGATGCCAATACCAGTCTATAGCAAGATGAGGATGATAAGGACAACCAAAAGATAGTTTGAAAAACAAAATAAGGAAATAAATTTGAAAGCATGGAAATTTCAACTTAAATAGAGAATAAATCTTTACACAAGTTAAATAAATCTTAACTATCTCAAATTTCATTATCTTATTATCCAATCATCTAAAATTAACAATTTTTAAAACCATGGGTTTGAAAAATAATCATTTATTACACTCAGAATGTACTTAATAAATTTTATTCTTCTTTATTCCTAATTAAAATTAAATTTATTCCTCCCAATATATTTATCACTTATGTTAAACATACTTACACTTATTATAACTGCTTTCTTTTATTCTTAGTTCTTTTAACATTATTTTATTGTAAGTTATTCAATTACCCTTATTATATTTACCTTTGTTAATCATTTTATAATTAAAATTTAAGTGTATAACATTTATTATAACCACTTAAATTTTATTTATAAAATCTTTTTATATTGTATATTATCCAAATTACACTATTAACTTCTGAAATTAAGGTATGTTATATTTGAATGCAATTGTTTTATACAAATAAACTTTCCAATTCAATCATTTCAAGCTTAAATCATTTATTCAAAAAAATTTATTTTCTTTTTATAATTGAAATTATTCTTTAAAAATAAAATTTAAGAATTAAATTTCCGATTTCTTCAAACCATAACTAAATGTATGTACATAGTTTATCAAATAAAATTTCAATCATATATTTATATATATTATAAATCAAGTCATATTTTAGAAATTCAATCCAATTTGATTTCCCAAAACAAAGCTGTAGCAAGGCTACAGGGCGGTCTCTTCACTTCGAAACTCGAAAATGAATGTCGATGATGCTGCAGTCATCACCGAAATTATTTCCCAGCGACAAAGAGAAGAGCCCTAAATTTTTTTAAACTTTTTAAAATTCTTTGAAAACAAATTTCTATTCAAAAATACTTTAAATAATATAACCTTTTAAAACTTTAAACATAAGGTTTGAAACCATCGGAAATTAAATTCTCAAAATTCTTGTTCTAAATTCATTTCAGTTCCCAAATCAATTTATAAACAACTATCTATAAATTCATTTATAGAACAATAAATGATAAATTAAGTATTATCACTTCAAATAATCAGTTTAAATTAGTTTATTAAGTTCCATAAATTTACTTATATATCAAAATTTATTTCACTAACCAAATTTTAAAATAATATTATGTCATTTTGTTCTGTCAAAGTGTTTTAGAAATCCTATCGATAGCGTTGATCAGACGAATCGATCGGAAACCCAAATCAACATCAACAACTCAAACAACACAATATATAAAACAAAACATAGATATAGAAGTACAGTTCAAAATGTTTGGAAGAATAGATTGGAAACAAAAGACAAGATGATTAAATAACAGAGTAGGGAGGTGGGTAAGCTTAAATAAATCGTGGGCAACCTTAACCGGGTCAACCGTGACTTAAAGAATAAGATCAATGTGGATTATTCTAGGGTAAATCTACATTCGATCTCTATAGATAAAGTTTGGAATAACAAAGGATATTAGCATCTAAACCAAGGATAGATATAAATCTCTGGTGAATCGATGCTAATTGTAAAGGAGTTTTCCCTTCTTTTTTTCTGTAACGACCCGTATTTTACGTGTCGACAGATCGTATAATAGTTGCCACTAGGTCGTTAGTACTGGTTATGTCGTCCAGAGCTTAAGTCGTATGGAAATTGCTCGTGTGAGCGACTTAGTGAGGTAGTTAAGTCGTGTAGTGTTTAGGTCGGTAGAGCGACCTATAGAATTGGACCGACCTAAGAGAGTGACCGGCTTAAGGAAGTTAGCAGGTTAGCGATTTAGAGGTTGACCGACTTATAGGAGTTAACGACCTATAGAAGTGAGCGGCCTAAAGGAGGGAACGAGTTAAGGAAGTAAGCGGGTTAAGAAGATGGGCCAACCTAAGAGCTAGCGGCTTAAGGGTTTGAGCGGGTTAACGAGTTAGCAACCTAGTAGTGAATGCTGTGTTGAGATAGGTCGTGGAAGCCTTAAGTCGTTGGGTCAGCACTTGTGTTAGGTCCTATGTTTGGTTAGGTCGGCCGGGTATGTTAGGCTGTGTGTTCAGGCTTAGGTCGTAGATAGTGGACTCGTTAAGTCGGCAACCAGTTAAGTAGTTAGGTCGGCACCTAGTTAGGTCGTCCAGAAGACATAGGTGCAGGGTCGCCTATAGTGTTAGGTCGGTAGCATGGATGAGTCGTTGGGTCGGCATCTGGTTAAGTCGCTAGGTCGACAATACAGTTGAGCCGCTTAGTTGTTGAATCGTAAGCCATGCAGTTGCTAAGTGGTAGGTCGTTCGGTTTTGTTAAGTCGTGGACGACTTAAGGGGACGGCCGACTTAAGGGATTTCCAGCCTATAAATAGAAGTGCCCATCCTCATTTTCTTTGGGATCCGAATTTTGAAGCGACGAAGTGCTGCCATTTTGAGAGCTCGACTACAACACTTCTTCACTTCTTTTCTCCACTCTAATCTAGTGCTTACATCCATCTAAGATCGAATATCCAAGAGATAAAGTTGAAGATCTACATTCTTCAAAGAGAGATTTCACTGTTTGAAGTGGAATTTTGTCGGATAGAGCTAGACCCTTTGCTGTCCAGATCTGAAGTTAGTAGCTCTTGAGGTGTTTAGGTGATTCGGTGAGTGGTGGTTATCTCTCACACGGACCCAAAGGAGTATATTGGATCGGTGGCTTGTTTGTGTGTGTTAAAAATAGCGATTTCATGCATTTTCCTTAAGTCTGCATGTAGATCCATCGTTCATAAAGTTTTGATATCCATCTTACTGCATGATAGTTCATTCATCAAGATATTACTTAGAATTCATGCTTGTTAGATTTGGACTCTTTATTTACGAAATTGCCATTATTGTTATAACTGTTTATTTAGATCTTGTCTGAATGATTGATTGTTTGGATTAATGATTGATTTGATTAATTGTTAGAAGTTAGTTGATTGATGACTTGATTTGGACAAGTTGGTCGAAGATGATTCAAAAGCTAAGTGGAAAGGCTCTTGAATAAGGAAAGCTGCTCGTGGCATATGAAGCGGATGAGAAAGCTCATATGGATAGATTTGATGATGATATTGAGATGGGAGTTTGCTATGATACGATGAAGCAAAGCATGATATGAGATATCCTTAGTTTAATCCAGACGGGATCATTCCAAGCATATTGATAACTCGGTGATATGGTCCGAGTTCGTTGATAATTGATGGCTCGAGAGGCACTTGAGCTAGTATGAGAATAATCGTCGAGGAGGATGACTAGAAGGCTGAGATCTCATCGTTATTGAAGGTTCTAGCAGGCTCAAAGCAAGAGTACGCTGGGTAGATTCGATAATCCCAGGCACGGGCTGCGACGACGTGCTAAGTACTCTGGGTAGATTCGATAGTCCTAGGCACGGGCTGCGACGACGTGCGGAGTTCTGTCTAGAACCGGGGTTACCATTAGCCCTTGACTTACGGTTGAAAGAATGTGCCGGTCATTCAATTAACGGTGGTATCGAAGCAATGATAACAGTGATAGCCAGAGTCATGGATGTTGGTTGCATCATCATTCGGTCTCAAGAGCGATGTTTCCTGGGTGCTTATATGATCTTGGTTTAGGCCTTGGGGGTTTGTGCTTGGGAAACATCGACCTTGACTCGAGTGATAATTAGCTTACTTTAAATGTCTGCTTTGTTATGCTTGTTTCTGCTTTGTGTGTCTGGGGGCTATCACTGTAGGAAGAGGTGGAGTGGGAGGGTTGGATTCCTATTCCTTTTACCCTTTATGCTCTTTTGGTATGTTTGATAGTTGATTTACTGCTTATTAGGACTTTTGTCTGACTCGAGGTTTTATGTTCAACTCTTATTACCTTGGGCTGTTCATCCGTTTTGGGATGGGCAGACTAGGTAGCAGGTGACAGGTGCTGTTCTTAGTGACCAACATTGTTGATGATGAAGACGAGCTGGAGGCTTTTGCATATTGTTTTCTTACTATATGTACTGGATGTTCCGCTGTTTATATATACTCTGAGTGATATGTAGTGAGGCTTGCTGTATTGACTTTTCAGATTGTTGTACCAAACTATTATGAGTTTATATGATGATATTCTGTTTTATGGAGCTTCACTATGTATACTTTTCTATTGTATTTTATCCATGCGTTGTGAGTAATACGACAAAGTTTATTGTTTTACACTACCCTGATAATCGTCCATGGCGGCCTGGCACACTTTTCAGCGCATTATTTCCTTGTTTAGTGCAGGAGTCATGGGTGGTCGTCACATTTGGTATCAGAGCTTTGGTTAACCGATTTTAGCCAACGCTCGCTGACGTAACTACGTATGAGAGACGTAATTGTAATTTTGATGGTTGATTACTATATATAATATAGTAGCTTAGAAGGATTTGAACTTCTTATGTAGTTGTTTCTCACGGTATATTAATAATTTTCTTGTAGATATTAGGAATGAGTCGAAGAGGGAGACCAGCTTCTAGGGAAGGCCGTACTGTTGAGGGGGCTGCTGATTATGCTTCTATGTTCGAGGCTATGATGGCTTCGATCATGAGAAGAATGCCAGCTCCGGGGCCATCAGTAGATGTTGGAGTTCAGGTTCAATCCCCAAGCCTGGTGGATTTTGCTAAGTTGTGTAAGGACTATACTGCTCTTGGAGGAAAGGTTTTCTTGGGGACAGAATCAACCATTGAAGTTCAGAGATGGATTGATGCTTGTAGAAGGATCTTTGGTGATTTGGGAATTGAGGATGCAACTAATAGGAAGCTTGCATCAAGACAGCTTCAAGGAAGAGCTTATGATTAGTGGAACTCTATCACCATTGATACTCCAGAGGAAGAGATCACTTGGGAGCAATTCCAAGCTAGATTTGAGGCTAAGTTCATTTCTACAGCTCAGAAATCTATTCTAAGTTTGTGGAACTCAAGCAAGGTGAAAGACCAGTTCTTGAGTACGTTTCAGAGTTTGAAGCTTTGTCCAAGTATGCTCGGTCGTATATTGAATCTCCATATCAGAAGAATGAGAAGTTTGTGACAGGCTTGGACAGTTATCTTGGGAGACAGTTGGTGGATCATTTGGACGATCCGCTTGAGAAGCTTGTGGAGAAAGCTCTCAGGCATGAGAATTTGTTTCCTAAGGAAGGATCTGTTGTTGCTGTAACCAAGGAAGGGTCTAAACCATAGCAGGGTGAAAATAAGAAAAGGACGCAGCAGCAACAGAAGGGTAAGGATGGCCACAAGAAGCTGAAGGGTGAAATGACCTGCTACAACTGTCACCAGAAGGGACATCTCTCCAGAGATTGTAAGAATCCGAAGGTGCCGGCGAAGTGCCACAACTGTGACAAACCGGGGCATTTCAGGAAGAATTGTCCGGAAACGAGGAAGGACAAGTAGATTGTGCGAGCTTATGCTTTGGGGGCTGTGCCATCGTCTTCGAAAGCTCCTATTGCGGAAGAGAAAGGAAAGAATGTGGTGGTTCAAGGTACTCTTTCCATATGTGGTGTTCTAGTTAGAGTGTTGTTTGATACCGGAGCATCGCATTCCTTTGTGTGTAATGATCTTGTAGGCCGGTTGGGTTTGGAACCAGATATTGTTGATAGACCATTGGTTATGACTAATCTAGTTGGGGGTTCGTCTTGTTTGTGTATGGTATGCCATGGTCTGGTTGTGTCGAATCATGATTACTCTTTTGTTTGTGATTGTTTTGTTCTGAACTTTGCGGGGTTCAGAATTATTTTGGGTATGGACTAGCTTAGGAAGTATGCGGCAATGGTTGATTGTAAGAGGCTGGAGGTGACAGTCGAGAATGTGGAGGGGCGAAAGGTTGTGATACGATGTAAGCATGAAGAAGGCGTCTTCATGAGCTTCATGTATTCGCTAGTTTTTCCACGGAATGGACTGTCATCGGTGCCTATTGCGAATGGATCTGAGGATGTCTTTGACGAGGTCAAAGGGTTACCGCCGCATAGAGAGATCGAGTTTCGTATCGATCTAGTTGAAGGAGCCAGACCTGTTGTAATACCTCTTAGGCGGATGGCGCCTAGGGAACAGCAAGAGTTGAATGTGCAAGTTGATGACCTTTTACAGAAAGGATTCATTCGGCGTAGTGTGTCCGAATGGGGTGCACCAGTTGTGTTTGCAACCAAAGTGGATGGATCATTGAGGTTGTGTATTGATTATCGTGAGCTGAACAAAGTGACTAAGAAGAACAAGTATCCATTGCTGAGAATAGATGACTTGTTTGATCAGCTTCACGAAGCTAAGGTGTTTTCCCAGATGGATTTGGCAACGGGATTTCACCAGTTGAGAGTGGCAAAGGATGGTGTACCGAAGACTGCTTTTAGGACACCATCTGGTTTCTTTGAATGGCTGGTAATGCCGTTTGGATTGACCAATGCACCAGCGTATTTTGTGGATCTTATGAATAGAGTATTCAGAGATCAGTTGAACAAGTTCGTACTTGTGTTCGTAGATGATATTTTGATTTATTCCAGAACTGAAGAAGAGCACAAGACGCACTTGCAGATTGTTTTGGAAATCTTGCGGAAGCATCAGCTGAGGGCTAAGTTTTCAAAGTGTCACTTCTGGAAGAGCGAAGTGAGGTTCTTAGGCCATGTTATCTTTGGAAATGGAATAGCGGTTGATCCGGCCAAGGTGCACTACAAGAAAAATTGCTTTTAACAGCAACAGGGAACAGCATTTAAAAGTTGATTGCTGTTGTTGAACCTTTTATATGTAGGAAAAACTAAAAACAACACAGGAAAACGCTGAGATTTTTATTCAACAAATTGTGAAATGTCGTTCCCTCTAAAAAATTCATTACTGCGTAAATTAATTTCCCCCTTCTAGCCAAAATAAGAAACCCTAAATCACCTACGCCTCCAAATCTTAATTGCTTCCACTCTGCAAATCTTTTAAAACGACTCCTCCTCAAATCTTAACTGCCTCCGCTCAGCAAATCCTTTAAAACTACTCCTCTATATCACCACCGTTACTCACAAAGCCGTGGTTGTTTGATGCTTGTGTTGCGTCGGAGAGATATCATTCATTGATTCGGCTAATCGCATCACTTGGAGCTTAGTCGCGTCGCACTCATCACCCTATACTCTTCATCATTGCCATCGGCAAGCGAAGAACTGCAAATTCAAGCTTCAAATTAAATTCATTCAAATTTGATTAAATTTTGAATTCGAAGTTTGATTTTCTTCATTTAATTGTTTAATTTAATAGTTTATTGCACTTGCCATTGAACTGAATAGCTGATATATATGGAAAAACTAAAATCGCTATGTTGGTTGATGTTTCATTTAACTTCCTACTGCTAAAATCGCTATGTTGGTGGATGTTTCGTTTAACTTCCTATCGCTATGGAAATTTTTTGAGTTCCTATTAGCTCCTTCAATCCATAAATCCCTATTCCTTTGTTTGTACACATCAAATTCTGTTTTAATTGTAGCAAACAGTTGAGAGGATAACAAATTCTCTTTATTTGAAATATCTTTACAATAGTGTTTGCTTGCATAAGAATTTGCTGAGATTGAAATTCCTCCATGATCTTGTTTGAAAGAAGATTGCCTTTGCCAAATTTTTGTTGGGACTGTTCCCTTACCATATTTTTAGCGTGCTTCAATTTTCTTTGTCAAATATGCATGGGATTTCATACACTGTTAGGCTCCAAACCTGATCAATGATAGATAAAAATCAATTTCTTTAGTCCAAGAATTAAAAAAAGTTAAAACAAGAGGGTCCACTTACTTCTGCAACGCCCCATGTCAAAATGATTGGGCTGTGATCTGGAAGAGAAAGGGGTTGAAATTGTGAAATAAGCCGAGGCCAAATGGAAAAGGCTTGAGCATTAAAATACGATCTATCCAATTTCCTGAAAGTCATGTTTCCAAACCTGCTGCAATTATTCCAAGTGAAATAAGAGCCAGTCTTAGGAATTTGGAAAAGGTTATATTGATTATAGCATGCTTAAGAGGAGATATATCTGAGAGCATTAAGGGGTTTCCACCACTTTTATGAGAAAAAGACTACACGCTATTAAGACGACCTAAACAATGCCAAGGTAGGAGATTTGATTGAAGAGTAGAAAGAGAATTAAAGAGAAATTATTTTCCATTTTTAGTATTGTTTGCATATAGGGAAGTTATGTTAAAAGCAAGGTTAGAAGGGAGATATATTTTATTATAGTGGATATATTACCTATGAGTTGAATAGTTGGTGATTTGATGAAATTGAGCATTCCAGAGAATAAGAAGGCGACCATATAGAGCATGATCAAGATTATGAATGTGAGACCATGTAGGAGTTATTCAATCTG
Organism: Allium cepa; assembly: GCA_030765085.1. Classification (NCBI taxonomy): domain Eukaryota; kingdom Viridiplantae; phylum Streptophyta; class Magnoliopsida; order Asparagales; family Amaryllidaceae; genus Allium; species Allium cepa. The sequence goes on from CM060944.1 coordinate 396,977,337, forward strand.
CTACCTTTGTCTTTAATTCATTTGGTTTCACATATTGCCAAAAGCTGCAAATGGTCAGAACAAATTAGATGCTTTATTTCATGAATTTTTGAATCATCATGACCTCTTATGATGTTCCAGAAACCAATGCTTTTCATCATGTTAAAATTTTGGATTTGGAGGAAGATTGCATTGTAATCATTGAGTTGGGACCAATAATATTTGCTAAGGAGATGTTAGACAAAATTTGAGCATTGGTAAATTCGATTCCTTCATGAGATCAGAAGGAGGAGCCTGATTATCTTTGATTATGTTTTTGCTCAATATATTTTTCCTCATTTTTGAAGAATCGTCATTCTCTAGAGGAATAGAATTTGAAGAAAGAAGTGGAGATTTATCTGAAAGGAATAGAATAACTGATTAAGGAGGTTTGAGATCAGAATAATGGTTTTCAGGACTAAATTGGATTCATGCACATGAGAAGTGTGCATGTTAGAAGCATGCACATGTGAATTTGATGAAAGGATTTGGATTATATTAGGAGGGATTTTAACTATTGAGGCAGAGGGATTGAGATTTTCAGGGCTAGGACAAGTTTCATGCACATGAGCTTGGTGCATGTCAGAAACATATACAGGAGAAATTGTGGATTCATGTGGTGGGTCAAATGATAAAACTGAAGATTAAGGCAGATAGCTTGAAATTAGAGATAATTTGAGGGTAGTGTTTATGGTTTCGGATTCAAGAGTTTGGTTTATTGTTGTTTAGGGGCATGCTAAATGTAGGAGATTTGAGAAAATGAGTATCATTAACAGGAGAATTTGAGTGGGGGTTTGTATTGAGTTTATCATTAGAGACTGTGGTATTTGAATCTGCTTCATTTAAACATGAAAAATCAGTGCATTCCCCTTCTTCCAAATCCTAAAGTAATACAATGGGTTATTTGTTAGTTCAATTAAATTTTCACTTTGAATTAGAATGTCTTCATCATCTTTGTGGGTAGAAATTTTCTTCTTTTCCAGTTGTATGATAGTTGCTTCTTCTCTGACATTCTTTTTACTACTTTGCACATTTAATGATTTGGTGCCTTCCCTTTATCTACAACATTGTTTCTTTTCTTTTGCCAAACTTGTTCTATTGTCATTGCTTTAGGATGGTACTCTATATTGTTTAACTGAGTTCTCTGAACTGAAGCATGTGGTTGCTCTGTAGGTTGGATTTCATGATGTGCCCTTGTGTTTCAGAAGAAAAAACGAAGCAGCAAACATGGCTTTCGGTATTTCAGATGAATTATTAGGTACTTTTGTGCCAATCATAGTATATTGGTTATATTCAGGATTTTATGTTTTGTTGGCCGGTCTTGAAAAGTACAGACTGCATCCGAAAGGCGAAGAAGAGTTGAAGAACGTCGCGACTAGAAAAATGGTGGTCAAAGGTGTTTTAGCTCAACAAGCTTTTCAAGTTGCCGTTTCTCTTCTCTTGTTCACGGTATGTTTACGTCTTTGACATTGCATATCATCTACTTTTTGGGAAGTATTTGGATAAATCACATATTAATTTAGCAGACAGGATGTAGATTCTGGATCTCTTTGAAATCTGATTCATGAAATATTTCCAATTGTCTACTTTACATAACCTTTCTTGTTTTTACTTTTGATTAATTGATGTTATACAGCAGGAAAAAAACAATATCTGTATTGTTTCTTGATTCAACAATTTAAAAGGTTACAGTAAAATTTTCTCAATTTGAAATTTAATTTGAAGTAGTCATAGATCTACATACTTATTGAATTGAACATCATAAAAATCCAGTTCACAGGTAAGGAAGGGTTGGTTCTGGTTTTCCTTTTATGTGTCCGAGGAAATGATAATGAGACCAAAAAATGGTGCGGTTATTTTTGCTCTATTATAAAGCTGAAAGGATTTTCTTATCAATAGTAGATTTGAACAGGATCCATCTATCTTAATTATCAACCTAAACAAAGCCCCAATGAACTCAACTGTTTCAGTAAAGTTTTTATTCTACCTTTTAAGTTTTCAGTGTTTTTGGTTCATGACATAAGGATACTCTTGTTTTCAGTGTTAATATCACTCCTATATTTATTGCATTAGAACTTAGAAGTAATTTGCAGATTAAATGTTTAATTTTGCATTTTTTATCAACAGCCTCATTTTCTTCACAAAGAAATTTGAAAATTTGGCATTATATAGTTCATCTTCACACACCGAGTATTTATTTTTACATATAAACTTATTGACATGATACCCTTTTTATTTTCAGTAGCATGGTTCTGATTTATTTAATCCAAGCAGGAAATTTCAAGCAGTAGTCTCTAAGAATTGTAAAGTACCGTATTTTTTTCTTGATCGCAACCATTTACTCAGGTTTTCGATTTATGTGTCATCAAGACGATACTGATTTGACACAAGATTAATTTTTTTTGAGTGGTTACTATTGAACCAATACCTTTAATGTTGACATGAATGTTCATAAAGGCTCATGAAATGTTGCTTGAATTATAAAAACATAGCATAATGAAATACAACTAGCCTTCCCTGACTAATGATAGTGGAAAATAACATGTAGGCATGGAATATCATTATCATCAGAGTAGCTATATTGTAGCTGCATACACTTTCATGCAAACTGACTTGGTGATTAATTAAACATGAGTGGTCATCTTTATGGAATAGATCTATAGAATGGTAGCTTTTTTGTTTCACATTTTTGACTTCTAACTTTACAGATTTATTTCTTTAGTAGATGAACCTCCATGTATATAGTTATGATAGCTCACTTTTTATTTGTATATATCATCACAAGTGACTGCTTTCTTATTAAGACACAACTCCTCAAGATGTTGTATCGATTGATGCTCGCAAAGGGGTAACATGTTTCACAAAGTTGAAGTTCCCGTAAGCCCAACTTCTTTAGTACTATTTCTTCTTTATAACCTATTACATGTGTCAATGATGAAGAAACATATTATAAGCTATTGCTGTTGCAATTTTATGCCAAATACATGTTGGTTGGGCCACCTAACATTGAATTATTCACTGTTTAATTTTATTAACTGTTGTGGATGAAGTGTATTGTCGGTGAATTGTAAAAAATGCATTATTATATATATATATATATATATATATATATATATATATATATATACATACATACATACATATATATATCAAGATGTTTTTTGGATTTAGCGGAGTTAAGTTCAGAGGACAGTGTTTTCTATTGATGCAGTTGATTAGATTTTGGTTGGAGGATAGTGCTAAGTTTAGTTGTACTTTGGATCTAGTTAAGTGTATGAGGGTGGATGACTGATAGCATATTTTAGACAAGATCTGTACGAAGAATTAAAGTTTTTGAATTTTTTTGGTTGTCGTAGTTGTTAATGTATATTAAGCATGTTGAATTCCATCATATTTCTTGCTTGTAATATGTGAATATCCAGGGGCCTTTTCTGCAGCTATACAAAGAATTGTGTTTTACCTAACGAATTATTAAATTTTAGGCTTTATTCTTGTGTTACTAAATTTGTGGTTTCTTTTGCTTGATAGACTGCCTGATGGTTCTCTGATGGAGATCACCAAAGTGTATCCACTACATGCTGTTTTTGACACTCCTGAGGATGTTCCTGAAGATGTGAGTATCTCATCTCTTTTTTCCTTTTTCCTAACACATGGACTTTGCCAAACAGATTGACTAATATTTTGTATTTTGTACAGATTAAAAATGACAAAAGATACGCAGGTTCCTCCAATTGGACAGTTAAGGTAACTATCTTTTATCTTAAACATACATAACAATTTTCATGATCTCTTACATTCATATTTTATACATGGTGCAATTAATCTTTTGATTACATGTATTAAAAATGCGAATCGCAGGAAGTGGCTAAAACAGTTAAGAATGATTTTGGAACCATCGACATTATTGTGCATTCACTTGCCAATGGCCCAGAGGTGAATATCTTAACGTGTTAGACGTTAGTTTTACCCTGATCTTTGCATATTGAAATCATCCTATAGGGTTTAAATTTTTCTGAGTTTGTTTATGTAAGTAAGCTTTCATGTTAGGACTTACGACACATTGCAATTCAATGTAAATAAATTTTATATTGGATTAGTAATACACATGCAGAGACTAAAACTGAAATGGTCGGACTAAAATTGAGTAATAAATTTGGAATAAGTGTGTGCAAAGGGGTAGAAATATGTGAGAGACTGAGTATTAGGTGGCTTTGAATGAAAATAAGACTGTGTTATGGGTGAAGATAACGAAGAATTGGACTTATCCTATATGAATTATATTATGTATTTTTTAGGGAATCTGATTAGAACAAACTACATTAATTGCTAAGAAGTTATATTTAATAATGATTGTTTTATAGGTCAAGTTTCAGTATTATGTGCAGAGGCAAATGCTCAAGATAGCGTGAAAGTAGAAATGACATCCAAACAAAATTGCAACAAAGTGAGTAATTTTCAAGCCTATAATTTTCGAGTTTCTTACCGAACATCTATTCTTTTATTGAATGATGGTTTTTATGCTATTGGAAACTTAAAATATTGTATGATCCTTTTTCTACTAATAAAATTGATCAGCTATACAAGTTTAGAATCAACATATGCACTGTATGCAATATCCAAAGATTTGGCTACATATATATCAGTAAATAGGTTAGTGTTTTGTAGAATATGGTTCTTCTATTCTAGCTTCTTTTTTTGGGAAACAAATAAAAAAAATAAACTGTAGATTGTTGTTCTAATAGTTGACATTAATTGCCGTAGGTTTAAACAGTCCAAAACATACTCCCCACTGCCTATTATAACTCATACCATACAATACTTGCTGCCACCAAAACATCATAATCTTACCATACTTCCAACCTCCTGTTTCCCCACTATCATCATCTCATTCATACCAATACAATACCCACTGTCCTCTAATTGAGAAGATAGAGTGCACAAATAAAAAGTACAGTAGACGATGAACAAATAGAAAAGAAAATAACAAAACAGTGAATTATTTTTTAGAACAAAGATGTTTTGAAATGCAACAAAGACAGGACACGGAAATGAGAATGCAACAATGAACTGAAAAAGTATATAAACAATGTAACGTGATTTCTTCCTTTGGAGCGGTACTACTTAGTCAAGGCTTCGATAAAATTATAGCTATACAGATTTGCATATTGAAGTGGTTTCTTCCTTTGGAGTTGCTGATGCATGTATGTAGTTTAGTTTGTAAATATAGTGCAGTTCTTCCGTTTTGACTTATCTTTGTGCATTTGGTTTGATCTTGGTCATGCATAGATTTTATATTAAGAAGGACTGCTTGTTCGCTTAGTATTTAGGTGATCAACTAGATCGTGAAATATAACTATGTTACTGTAGAGCAGTTTAGCTTCGTTAACTGAACTAACCTACTAATGCATATATTTGTTAGGTTTCGGCTTAACATACCATATAGTGATTATTTGGCGCAGTTAAGCATTTTAGCATATGAAACTTCAAATTTTTAGATGGTGTTTACTCACTGACTTTAAATTTCTTCATTGCAGGTAATTAAAGATGGCGATGACACATTCTTCTTCTGTAGCAAGTAGCAAGCATATGAAACTTTTTAGATGCACGTTTTGTTGTTGGCATTTGGTGCGGACTTACTGTATTGGTATTATATTTTTGTTTAACATATAACATGTCTTTGTTTAACAGAATTTGTGGCAACTTGGTTTACTTTATTATTTTTGTTTATGGATATTATTGAAACTTGGTTTATGGATGTCTTTTGTTTATTAATATTGTCTTAACTAGTTTATGTAACTAATTAATAGTTATTAGAACATGTTATATATGCTAGTTGCTTTACTATACTCAAAATATAGTTCTGTAATATTCAAAAATAGAGTGGAATATTAAAGCTGTTATATAAATAAAAGGCAGCGTCTGATTAATGCTGTCAATGAAAAAACAACAGCGTTCAATCTATGCTGTAATTATCTTTAAATAGTCAATAACAGCGTTTAGTACATGCTGTCGAAAAAGTTGATGATTCAATAACAGCGTTTATAAAAAGCTGTTGTAAACAGTTAAACTAGAATTAAAACATCTACGACAACTAAATTATTAACGCTGTAGAAACATAATACAACATGTTTGAAAACGCTGTAAAAACATTATTGACAGCTTGTACGAAACGCTGTCAAAGTGATGTTTCAACAGCGTTTATCAAAAAGCTGTTGTAAGTTCTCTATATACGACAGCATGTCGTTATACAGCGTTTGAACTAACGCTGTTGTATCGTATTACAGCGTTTATCAAACGCTGTTAGAAGCCTTTTATGGTGCAGTGGTGGCAGCGATCCAGGATTGGGTTAGACCTAAGAATGCATCTGATGTGAGAAGTTTTCTTGGATTAGCAGGATATTATCGTCGGTTTATCAAAGACTTTTCCAAGATAGCTGCACCATTAACAGGATTGACGAAAAAGAACCAAGTGTTCGGATGGGATGCTAAGTGTGAGCAAGCTTTCGGAGTCTTGAAAGAGCGACTAACAAGTGCTCTGTTTTGACTATTCCAAGTGGAAATGACGAGATGGCGGTTTACACTGATGCATGTGGTACTGGACTTGGAGCAGTGCTAATGCAGAAGGATAAAGTTGTTGCGTATGCAAGTCGACAACTGAAGCCGCATGAAAGGAATTATCCGACTCATGATTGGGAGTTGGCGGCAATTGTATTTGCTCTGAAGATGTGGAGACATTACCCATTGGGAGTTCGATTCGAGTTGTTTACAGATCATAAGTCATTGAAGTATCTTTTCTCCCAAAAGGATTTGAATCTACGACAGCAACGATGGCTAGAGTTTTTAGCATCATATGATTTTGGTATAGCCTATACTCTGGGAAAACTTAACGCAGCGGCAGATGCATTAAGTCGAAGACATGCAGGATTGGGAGCCATGTTTTCGGAATGGAAGAGCCTTGAGTATTTAGCTGGATTTGACTTCAGGCCTAGATGTGAATCGGAACCTGAGATGTTGGCAAACTTATCGATAAGACCTACTCTGGTGGAAAGAATTGGCGAGAGCCAAAAACGAGACGATAAGCTTGTCAAGATTATCCGTGATTTGGAATCTGGATTGGACCCAGAAAAGGATAAAGGATTCGAGGTCGATCGAGAGGGTTGGCTTCGAAAGCAAGGACGACTAGTTGTTTCCGATATAGATGAATTGAGAGATGAAGTTCTGAAGGAAAGTCATCACTCGAAGCTGACAATTTATCCAGGAGGGAATAAGATGTACCGGGATATGAAGAGAACCTATTACTGGGAAGGTATGAAGAAGGATGTTGGAAATTTTATTTCCAAATGCATGAACTGCTAGTTGGTAAAAGTCGAACAAAAGAAGCCAAGTGGATTGCTTCAGCCATTAGAAGTTCCTACATTGAAGTGGGAGCAAATATCGATGGATTTTATTGATGGGTTACCTAGAACCAGGGCAGGAAATGAAGGGATTTGGGTCATCATAGATCGTTTGACTAAGAGTGCAAGATTCATTCTTGTTCGATCAACCAGGACTGCATTGAAATTGGTTGAGTTGTATGTTAAGTGGATAGTTCGATTCCATGGTATTCCGAAGAGTATAGTGAGCGATCGAGACCCATTGTTCACTAGTGGATTTTGGAAGAGCTTCCAGGAAGTTTTGGGAACCGAGTTGTGTTTGAGTACAGCTTATCACCCCCAAACAGATGGTCAGACCGAGAGAGTCAACCGAGTTTTGGAAGATCTCCTCAGAGCTTGTGTTTTGGACTTCGTAGGATCATGGGAAGATCATCTTCATTTGGTGGAATTTTCATACAATAACAGTTACCAGTCAAGTATTGGTATGGCACCATATGAGGCATTGTACGGAAGACCATGTAACTCTCCGACATGTTGGTTGGAAACAGGAGAAAAGTTGATACTTGGGCCAGAAATGATTCAACAGACTACAGATTGCATAGAGATCATTCGGCGACGAGTGAAGGCAGCCCAAGACCGTCAGAAAAGTTATGCCGATAAGCGTCGTAAGGATTTGGAATTCGACGTAGGAGATATGGTTTTTGTGAGGATTTCTCCAATGAAAAATGTTATTCGATTCGGGAAGAAAGGAAAATTGACTCCGAGATTTGTTGGACCATTCCCGATCATCGAGCGAATTGGAAAGCTCGCCTATAAATTGGAGTTACCAGAAAAGATGTCGGGTGTGCACAATGTTTTTCACGTATCGTATCTACGGAGGTATGTGCACGACCCAAGTACGGTGGTTTCTGCTGATAGCTATGAAGATTTGGAAGTTGATCCAGTAGTTAAGAGACCTCGTAAACCGCTTCGTGTTGTGGAGACTGACACGAAACATCTTAGGAGGAAGGTAGTCAAGTTGCTCAAGGTACAATGGAGTGATGATGTTAACGACTGTACATGGGAGGAGGAAGAGAGGATGAAGGCAGCTCATCCTGAACTCTTCAAGGTTTGGCCCTAAGGTGTCGTGGCATCTCATGAATTTGTAACTTGTTCTAGTCTTAGAATTCTGCATGCTAGGCTAGTGATTGGATACATGGTTTATTGATTTCTATGGACGGTAGGCATGCAGAATAGTTTTGGTTGCTCTTGTTTGTTTGGAATTTCGGGGGCGAAATTCCTAAGGGGGAGAGAATGTAACGACCGGTATTTTACGTGTCGACAGATCGTATAATAGTTGCCACTAGGTCGTTAGTATTGGTTATGTTGTCCAGAGCTTAAGTCGTATGGAAATTGCTCGTGTGAGCGACTTAGTGAGGTAGTTAAGTCGGGTAGTGTTTAGGTCGGTAGAGCGACCTATAGAATTGGACCGACCTAAGAGAGTGACCGGCTTAAGGAAGTTAGTAGGTTAGCGATTTAGAGGTTGACTGACTTATAGGAGTTAACGACCTATAGAAGTGAGCGGCCTAAAGGAGGGAACGAGTTAAGGAAGTAAGTGGGTTAAGAAGATGGGCCGACCTAAGAGCTAGCGGCTTAAGGGTTTGAACGGGTTAACGAGTTAGCGACCTAGTAGTTAATGTTGTGTTGAGATAGGTCGTGGAAGCCTTAAGTCGTTGGGTCAGCACTTGTGTTAGGTCCTATGTTTGGTTAGGTAGGCTGAGTATGTTAGGCCGTGTGTTCAGGCTTAGGTCGTAGATAGTGGACTCGTTAAGTCGGCAAATAGTTAAGTAGTTAGGTCGGCACCTAGTTAGGTCGTCCAGAAGACTTAGGTGCAGGGTCTCCTATAGTGTTAGGTCGGTAGCATGGATGAGTCGTTGGGTCGGCATCTGGTTAAGTCGCTAGGTCGGCAATACAGTTGAGCCGCTTAGTTGTTGAATCGTAAGCCGTGCAGTTGCTAAGTGGTAGGTCGTTGGGTTTTGTTAAGTCGTGGACGACTTAAGGGGACGGCCGACTTAAGGGATTTCCAGCCTATAAATAGAAGTGCCCATCCTCATTTTCTTTGGGATCCGGATTTTGAAGCGACGAAGTGCTGCCATTTTGAGAGCTCGACTACAACACTTTTTCACTTCTTTTCTCCACTCTAATCTAGTGCTTACATCCATCTAAGATCGAAGATCCAAGAGCTAAAGTTGAAGATCTACATTCTTCAAAGAGAGATTTCACCGTTTGAAGTGGAATTTTGTCGGATAGAGCTAGACCCTTTGCTGTCCAGATCTGAAGTTAGTAGCTCTTGAGGTGTTTAGGTGATTCGGTGAGTGGTGGTTATCTCTCACACGGACCCAAAGGAGTATATTGGATCGGTGGCTTGTTTGTGTGTGTTAAAAATAGTGATTTCATGCATTTTCCTTTAGTCTGCATGTAGATCCATCTTTCATAAAGTTTTGATATCCATCTTACTACATGATAGTTCATTTATCAAGATATTACTTAGAATTCATGCTTGTTAGATTTGGACTCTTTATTTATGAAATTGCCATTATTGTTATAACTGTTTATTTAGATCTTGTCTAAATGATTGATTGTTTGGATTAATGATTGATTTGATTGATTGTTAGAAGTTAGTTGATTGATGACTTGATTTGGACAAGTTGGTCGAAGATGATTCAAAAGCTAAGTGGAAAGGCTCTTGAATAAGGAAAGCTGCTCGTGGCATATGAAGCGGATGAGAAAGCTCATATGGATAGATTTGATGATGATATTGAGATGGGAGTTTGCTATGATACGATGAAGTAAAGCATGATATGAGATAGCCTTGGTTTAATCTAGACGGGATCATTCCAAGCATGTTGATAACTCGGTGATATGGTCCGAGTTCGTTGATAATGGATGGCTCGAGAGGCGCTTGAGCTAGTATGAGAATAGTCGTCGAGGAGGATGACTAGAAGGCTGAGATCTCATCGTTATTGAAGGTTCTAGCAGGCTCAAAGCAAGAGTACGCTGGGTAGATTCGATAATCCCAGGCACGGGCTGCGACGACGTGCTAAGTACTCTGGGCAGATTCGATAGTCCTAGGCACGGGCTGCGACGACGTGCGGAGTTCTGTCTAGAACCGGGGTTACCATTAGCCCTTGACTTACGGCTGAAAGAATGTGCCGGTCATTCAATTAACGCTAGTATCGAAGCAATGATAACAGTGATAGCCAGAGTCATGGATGTTGGTTGCATCATCATTCGGTCTCAAGAGCGATGTTTCCTGGGTGCTTATCTGATCTTGGTTTAGGCCTTGGGGGTTTGTGCTTGGGAAACATCGACCTTGACTCGAGTGATAATTAGCTTACTTTAAATGTCTGCTTTGTTATGCTTGTTTCTGCTTTGTGTGTCTGGGTGCTATCATTGTAGAAAGAGGTGGAGTGGGAGGGTTGGATTCCTATTCCTTTTATCCTTTATGCTCTTTTGGTATGTTTGATGGTTGATTTACTGCTTACTAGGACTTTTGTCTGATTCAAGGTTTTATGTTCAACTCTTATTACCTTGGGATGTTCATCCGTTTTGGGATGGGCAGACTAGGTAGCAGGTGACAGGTGCTGTTCTTAGTGACCAACGCTATTGATGACGAAGACGAGCTGGAGGTTTTTGCATATTGTTTTCTTACTATATGTACTGGATGTTCCGCTGTTTATATATACTCTGAGTGATATGTAGTGAGGCTTGCTGTATTGACTTTTCAGATTGTTGTACCAAACTATTATGAGTTTATATGATGAGATTATGTTCTATGGAGCTTCACTATGTATACTTTTCTATTGTATTTTATCCATGCGCTGTGAGTAATACGACAAAGTTTATTGTTTTACCCTACCCTGATGATCGTCCATGGCGGCCTGGCACACTTTTCAGCGCATTATTTGCTTGTTTAGTGCAGGAGTCATGGGCGGTCGTCACATTTTCAATTCATTTTTAAATTGGCGTGACCGCCGACTCACTAGAAAGATCATTCGAAGCGGAGTTATGGAATACTCCAGAATCAAAAGAAGATGAATAATGAAGAACACGAATGTATTTTGGAACCGCAGGGAATGTTCCAAAATTCAAAGGAATCGAGTCGAAAAGGAAGAGATTCAAACTCGAATGAAAGTGGTTCTGTAAATACATTCACTCCATATGCTGAGTTTTACCTAGAGCTACCAAAGCTTTGATACCAACTGTAACAGCCCGATATTTTCAACCATTCGCATCCACTATAAGTGTATAGGTAGACACTCATGTCGGAATTGAATTGCTCAAAATACCGCGTTGTAAATAAAAATTTGCTAAATCTCAGAATATACAGTAAATAAAAATCACAGATCACAGATACAGAGTAATAATAATGCAGCGGAAGTAAAAGAGATAGTAGTTCATGAAGCTACTATATAAATATAGCAGAGTTACATAAGATACAATAGAAGAAATAAAGTATAACAGAAGTTTAAATATGATAACCAAGTACAAGCTGAATAGAACAACCGAACTGAAAAGATGAAACTTGACAAGTAGATAATCTCCAGCGATTCCAATCTCCAAAAAGTGGAAATCCAAATCAGTGAATAACTCAGGCTGACCCGAGCGTAAATAAAAATACAAACACTCGAGTCAGGACATACATACTTATACAATGTAAACCAACTCAAGTGAACTGTAGCAAAGATACAAGTAACTTAGAAGATGCGTGGGACCGCCCATCCTCTAAGGATCCGTTAAACTATTTACTATGTAGTAATATACGCTATATACAGTAGTGTCTAATCAGTAAAGTATAATCATATAGAAAATAGCGTTTAGGGGATGGTGAACCATAACGCGGTTGGATCTTTAAAACCAAAATCGTAGTGGGCTCGATATAAGGAGATGACACGGCACGCGAGGCAATGCCAGGGTGGATACACCGTTTGCACTCCCGGACCGATGGTGACGGCAAGCCAGCAGCTTCCGCCCACCTCGACCAATACCCCCGAATCAAAGTGGCGCCACATATCGAATCACAAAAGTAGTAGAATGGTTTCCGATGGAGCATGCTCGATGAAATGGTGCGACCCTTTGTGTAGCCCGGTATAGCTCCTGTTTTAGTCATTTATGCCAACTCACGGGAGTTGGGTCCACGTAATATACCTCGAGAACGTCGCCACCATCCTATTTCATTCTGGAATCTCCACCACGTACACAGTTGTTAAAGTGGTTTTCGGTATTGGCCGGCTATAAGACAATATCCGATCCCGGTCTCTTTAACAACTAATCGTGATTATAACCCATAGTTATAACTTTAAAACAATATTTTATACTTCAAAAATAAAATGTCATTTCAACCCCAATCTTTATCAAAATAAAGTTTAAATCATTTCCAAACCATTTCAATAAATCATCGTACCATATCTTTCAATTCAAATATTTATCAAAATAAATAACGAGTCATTTCTAACCATTTCAATATATTAAATTATCATATCCTTTAAAAACTTCCTTTCAAATTATTTTAATATATCAAAATATCATAACCGTCCAAAGCTTCATTTCCAAAATAGCATATCTTTCAGGACTTCTTTTCAAATCATTTTAATATCAAAATATCATATCTTTCAAAACTTCGTTTTTCAAATCATTTAATATCAAAATATCATATCTTTCGAAACTTCGTTTCAAATCATTTTAATATATCAAAATATCATATCTTTCAGTACCACATTTCAAATCATTTTAATATGTCAAAATATCATATCTTTTTGAAACCACATATCAAATCATTATTCATTTTATTCAATTTGAAATACCATTTCAATTCATACTTCAAAACAGTTTATATTCCAAAAAAAAATCATTTTTAATCATAAAAATGAAGTTATTATGTTAAAATTAAATTATTAAATTTCCAAAATTTTCAACTTCCAAAGTTCATTTATTCACTTACGTTTATCAAAACAGTGAAATTTCACTTTTCGTAGCATTTAAAATGGAAAGTTACATTCAAAACAGTTCAATTTAACAAAAGATAGCATTTAAAAATGTTGTAATAGGGTTTACTTAAATTCCAAATAAACTTAGTTAAATTCAAAAATTTATAGCACTTACAAAAATTGCTATAATAGTTTTTAATTCATTTTAGCTTTTTAGTTCATTATCCTCAACTACAGCATTTACGAATACTGTAATATCATTTACATTGTAATTAATAGCATTTCAAAAATGCAGTCAATTAACTTCAAATATTCAATATAATTTCTCAACCAATTATATTTTTATTTAAAGCATTTTTAACTCATAAAATCATACATTTTCACATTTATAAACATCATTTAATTTTCCTCAAGTTCGTGATTTTATAAAGTTAAATTTCCATTCAAAAATCAAGATTTAATAATAATTCACTTATTAAATTGCAATGTTCAATTTTAAATTCATTGCATTAAATTTCAACTTAACACTTAAGTTCAAATTCTCAAATATAACTTAGTTTTATTTTTATTTACTTAACTAAAAGTTCACTTTTAAGTCAATTTCATAAATTTCCAATTTAGTCATATTTCAAAATTTCAACTTAAAATATTCATTCATTTCACATTTCAACTTTATTAAAAATCATTAATATAAAATCACTTTGAATTCATTCCGTTAAACTATTTACTATGTAGTAATATACGCTATATACAGTAGTGTCTAATCAGTAAATTATAATCATATAGAAAATAGCGTTAAGGGGATGGTGAACCTTAACGCGGTCGGATCTTTAAAACCAAAATTGTAGTGGGCTCGATATAAGGAGATGACACGGCACGCGAGGCAATGCCAGGGTGGATACACCGTTTGCACTCCCGGACCGGTGGTGACGGCAAGCCAGCAGCTTCCGCCCACCTCGAACAATACCCCCGAATCAAAGTGGCGCCACATATCGAATCACAAAAGTAATAGAATGGTTTCCGATGGAGCATGCTCGATGAAAGGGTGTGACCCTTTGTATAGCCCGGTATAGCTCCTGTTTCAGTCCTTTATGCCAACTCACGGGAGTTGGGTCCACGTAATATACCTCGAGAACGTCGCCACCATCCTACTTCATTCTGGAATCTCCACCACGTACATAGTTGTTAAAGTGGTTTTCGGTATTGGCCGGCTATAAGACTATCCGATCCCGGTCTCTTTAACAACTAATCGTGATTATAACTCGTAGTTATAACTTTAAAACAATATTTTATACTTCAGAAATAAAATGTCATTTCAACACAAATCTTTATCAAAATAAAGATTAAATCATTTCCAAACCATTTCAATAAATCATCATACCTTATCTTTCAATTCAAATATTTATCAAAATAAATAACAAGTCATTTCTAACCATTTCAATATATTAAATTATCATATCCTTTAAAAACTTCCTTTCAAATTATTTTAATATATCAAAATATCATAACCTTCCAAAGCTTCATTTTAAAAATATCATATCTTTCAGGACTTCTTTTCAAATCATTTTAATATCAAAATATCATATCTTTCAAAACTTCGTTTTTCAAATCATTTAATATCAAAATATCATATCTTTCAAAACTTCATTTCAAATCATTTTAATATATCAAAATATCATATCTTTCAGTACCACATTTCAAATCATTTTAATATATCAAAATATCATATCTTTTCGAAACCATATTTCAAATCATTATTCATTTTATTCAATTTGAAATACCATTTCAATTCATACTTCAAAACAGTTTATATTCCAAAAAAAAAAATTAATCATAAAAATGAAGTTATTATGTTAAAAATTAAATTATTAAATTTCCAAAATTTTCAACTTCCAAAGTTCATTTATTCACTTACGTTTATCAAAACAGTGAAATTTCACTTTTCGCAGCATTTAGAACGGAAAGTTACATTCAAAACAGTTCAATTTAACAAAAGACAGCATTTAAAAATGTTGTAATAGGGTTTACTTAAATTCCAAATAAACTTAGTTAAATTCAAAAATTTATAGCACTTACAAAAATTGCTATAATGGTTTTTAATTCAATTTAGCTTTTTAGTTCATTATCCTCAACTACAGCATTTACAAATACTGTAATATCATTTACATTGTAATTAATAGCATTTCAAAAATGCAGTCAATTAACTTCAAATATTCAATATAATTTCTCAACCAATTATATTTTTATTTAAAACATTTTTAACTCATAAAATCATATATTTTCACATTTATAAACATCATTTAATTTTCCTCAAGTTCATGATTTTATAAAGTTAAATTTCCATTAAAAAATCAAGATTTAATAATAATTCACTTATTAAATTGCAATGTTCAATTTTAAATTCATTGCATTAAATTTTGACTTAACACTTAAGTTCAAATTCTCAAATATAACTTAGTTTTATTTTTATTTACTTAACTAAAAGTTCACTTTTAAGTCAATTTCATAAATTTCCAATTTAGTTATATTTCAAAATTTCAACTTAAAATATTCATTCATTTCACATTTCAACTTTATTAAAATTCATTAATATAAAATCACTTTGAATTCATTTAAATTCAAATTATCATAAATTTATCCTAATTTCATATTCAATTTAATTTCCAATTATAATTAAATCAAATTTTCCAAAATAACTTACGTTCAAAATTTTCTAACTTTTCATTAATTCATTTTACTTACAATGTTTCAGAAAATCAATAATATTTTACAAAAATCCTTTTTAATTAGATTTAAATCAATATATTTTAATATTTACATTTCTAAAATAATTTAAAATTTCTAGAAAAACATATATTAACTATGGGTCTGTATATAATTTTCTACACTAGGAAAAGTGATACGGATAATATATCATTTCAACCCGTAATTTACAAAGAAAATCCAGGTTTTATCATTTCAAACCCGCAGTCCCAAGTAAATGAAATAAATTGAAAATCATTCAGGCCTATCATTTCAGCCCATAACAATTTTCCCTTATTCTAAAGTTCGTTCGGGTATGTATCATTTCAACCCATAGTGATTTCTAATTTACAGGGAACTTGCAGTGTGATAAACTGATAAAATATACAGAATAGCATAAAATAACAGTAACATATGATGTAACAGGTGGAATAATAGGTGTGAACATCATATGATAATAATATAAGCAGTTATAACATGTTAAT
This sequence comes from Allium cepa, assembly GCA_030765085.1. Classification (NCBI taxonomy): domain Eukaryota; kingdom Viridiplantae; phylum Streptophyta; class Magnoliopsida; order Asparagales; family Amaryllidaceae; genus Allium; species Allium cepa. The sequence continues at coordinate 396,993,920 of CM060944.1, forward strand.
ATAGTTCTACAGATTCACAGGGCGTCAATTTACTACTTATATAAGTACATAATGTTTGGTGAGAAATACTCACCTGTATTAGCTGGAGATGACAAACAATTACACACAACAAAGTTCTTCGAAGGCACGAAAGCATGAATATGATTTGAGAGTGGAGAGCCAAAGATTTATAGCCTTGGATACATTCAAACAAAACAAATATATGAAACATAAGTTTCAAAAACAAGATATACTTAACAATGTTAGAAATAGATGTATAAAACAAAACCAAAGACTTTGCACTTGCTTCCTATGCTTGTTTGCATGGCCTAGGGGATTAATAAGGTCAGGTTTGAGCATGGTTTGGATCAGGTATGGGTAGGAAAAGGCGTGGTTACAAGGTGATGAAGTGGGTAGGAGTTTAAATGTAGAGAATATAAAAGGTTAAGGCATATATAAGAGTTTTGGTAAACTTTTTGGGCTCGGCTAAGGCATGTTTGGGCTCAGCCTTTCAGGTTTCAGATCTGGACAGTAGCTTAGGTAATGGGTGGTGGTCATATCAAGGTGGTGGTGGTGGCCTAAGGTGGTGTCCTTGGTGGTGGATGAAGGTAGTGAAGCAACTAGGCTAGGCTAACATGTCTTTAAGGAGTTTTTCAAGGCTTTTGTGTGGAGTTTTGTCAAGGGGGAGGGTGCGGCCTGGTCAAGTCATTGGAGGAGATGATGTTAAGTGGTGGATGGTGAAGAGGAGAAGGTGGTGGGGGTGAAGGCCAAGGCTAGCTAGTGGTGGCCAAGCAAAACAAACAAAGAAAACAAGGCAAAAACAAGCTAAAGGGAAGGAGAAAAAAAGTAGAAAAATATAGAGAAGCCATTACCAATTTTTCTCTAGCCGTGAAAATGAGATGAGGAAGATATTTTCAGGTGAAAATGAAGAAAAAGAAGTCAGCTGAAGATAGTATAAGGAACGGCCAAAATAACTGATGTATTGATTGAAAAAGAAACGGTAAAAGAAACGGTGAAACGACTTTACGTTTCTTAGCTTTTAAAACCTCCCATGCTTCCTTTTCTTTTAAATCAAATAAAATAAAATAAAATTCAGCAAGTACATCTAAAAACCGAAACAAAGTGAAACAAAATAAAAATATATAATTAAATTAAAAAAAAATTAAGGAAATTGCTTAAAAATTGAAAACAGGGTTCAAAAATAACAATTAAAACATCGATGGCTTTGGAAAAATATCTCCTTCATTTTAAAAATATTCTAAAGCAAAAATTTGAAATAAAATAATTTATTTATCATTTCTAAAATAAAATAAATAATTAAATTTTAATTAAATAGAATTTAAATTAAGAAAATGGCTTAAAATTGCGAAGTAGACTTTAAAATTAAAAATATTCATAAATAAAGATAAGTACACAAAATAAAAATTAATTCGCAAAATAAAATATATAAAATAAAATTTAAATATAATTTTGATGAAGAAAATAGCAGAAAATAAGAAAACAGCCTAAAAAAAGAAATCAACACGATAAACTTTGGAAAAATTCTAACATCACTAAAAAAAATGTTTTTAAAATAGAATATATATCTAATATGTCATATAACACATATTAGAACATGATTTGATAACTAAAAATATAATTTATAAAATTTAACATAAAGAAAATTGTTAAATGATTCAATGTACACACAATATTGAAAATAGTATAACTTTCACAATTTAAATCCGTTTTCATCGAAACAAAAAGTGGTATTCATGTTATTAAATCTATTTTCATAATAAAATATAAAATTTATAAAATTCAAACTTTTAATTTTTTTAGTTAAAAATCCAAATTTGACTATTTTGACCAAAATCAACATTTCAGGAAAATATTCAACTTATACAAGTTTGAAATTATAATACACATAATAATCAGCATTTATATTTTTAAAATGAAATGTTTGAAATAAAACAAGTTTAAAGTAATTTAAAAATAAATAAAGTCAAATTTAAATTATATGCAAAATCTAGGGTTGTTACACTAAAATAAATGGATTTATTGCAATTAAATGTAATTAAATACTACATTAATGGAAATTAAGATGAAATTGTAAATTACTTATGTAGAACGAGATAAACTAATGTTAATTATATCCTTAGGGTAATAATTGATTGAATAACAAGATTGGTAATATAATTTATAATTACTGAATTCATTGAAATTGAAATCAAATACTGTAATTTGTGCAATATTGAATTGATATTGAAATTTGTTTTAAGGGATTATAAATTACTAAGTAATCAAAAGTGATAGAAATTTGTAAATTATAAAATTTGAATTAAAAAGTGATTAATTAATTTAATTTTAATTAATTTAATTAACATGAAAACATACATTTTAGCCACTGTCCTAGATTTCAACGAAACCTATTTCATTGGATCCGTAATAGTGAATTATTGTAGGATTTCAAGTTTCGTAGCGATCAGACTTGTCACTTGATCATACGGACTCGAAATGCCTAGAAATCAATTTAATTAAAATCAATGCGAAATAAGCTGATTGTAAGCTAACTTCTTCATACGACGGAATTTGAACTTGAAACCTATTCCATTGAGTTTATAATTATCAAAAACATCTATTTTGATATATGAGATGACCCATTTCCGTTTTGGGAACAAAACGGGCTTTTCGGGTCGTTTATCGTTCAGCTTTCAAATCGATCAAGTCCATCGTTTCTATTTCTGATCTGCCTATATATAGCCCATTATAAACCCTAACTATTTCTTATTCTAATTGTTTATAGGTATAATTCCATCTGCTTCTCTTTTTCCAAAGGGCGGACAAAGCAAAACCAATTTCAAATTCAAATTGCAAACCAAAATCAAATCAAAAATTTTAACTCCTCAAAATATATCGAATTATATCGATTTAAAGCTCTCGACGAGCGCAACTCAAATCTATGATTCGTTTTTTGATTTATATTATGGTTTGACCGGAATTTCCCAAAACATTCACGGCCGTCCATAGCTTCGTTGGACGGTGGATTGTCATCCTGGCGACGATCGGTTGGTGCCATATTAGAGAGATTTTCAAGGAGTGTAGATCTATACGGTTTGCTTAAGCCAGAGGGGTGTGGATAGCCATGGTAGGCCAAAGGTTGTGTGCGGTGGTGGATGGTCAAGGCTCGACCGGAATTGATGGCGGCTTAGGCTTAGGGGCGGTCTGGCGTGGCAAACATCGCGGTGCCCTCTGATGTTCGAATGGCGATGTGTAGGCGACGCGGTGAGCAGTTTGAGGTGGCGGTGGTATGTTGTGTTCGTTCATAAGATTTGCAGGCTGGGGTTCCGGGGGGCAATGGGTTATGTTGACGTGGCTAAATTTGAGTACGTTCTCTTTTAATTTTTATTTATTTATTTTTAATCATACGATGCTCTAATATCAATAACTTTCACATACGAGGTCCTATTCACGTGCAGTTTTCTCCATTAGGATCGTATCGAAATTTGGGATATTTTGACTTTATTTCGGAAGAATTCTGAGACTGTTAAATTTTGGGCCCTAATTTGGATTTTAAATAGATTTATAAATCGAAGGTGAGGGTTTAAACCCACTTGCAAATTCTAAATTATTTTATGTTAGTTAAATTTAATTTATGATGTGATTTGAAATTTATTAATCGATGTTTAGTGTGTTAAATTGTCATTCTAGCTAAATTTGACTTTTATTGCATTTATTCATCGTTTAATTTAATATTGAATTTTTAATTGTCAATTTAATACCTGTATTGATTATTAGTTATCTATTGATGTTTATTGATTTATTTGGATGATGATTGTGATGTACGTTTGATCGTTGATATTGGATGACTGGATATTGTATTTTATATTATTATAATATTGCAAGTTCCCTATGGGATGAAATAATACATACCCGAAAGATCTATAGATTAGAGAGAAATTATTATGGGTTGAAATGATAGACTCGAACGATTTTATGGATTTTAATTAATTCAAGATTGCATTTTGAAATGATATATAACTGTAAAATTGTAAATTGCGGATTGGATAGATAAATATCTGTATCAGTTGACCTTAGGGTAGAGAATTATATACGGACACTGGATTAGTTAAATTAAATGATGTTTAAACCATTAAAATTTTGAATTCGGTTAAATAGTATTTTGAAAAAGAAGTTGATTTATATAAACCGAAGTATTTTCGATAATTCAAGTGTTAGTGCTCAAAAGGGAATTGATTTAATAAATTGTTCAAAGGATTTAAATTTGAATTTCAGGCTGAAATGTCAAATATAAATGAATTTATTGGAATTGAGTTACTGAAAATGTTGGATATAACTTTGAAATCTAATTAAACAAATTTAAACTATTTTTAATTAAATTAACTATTTTAATCAACTTAAAGCTATTTTAATTTACATTAATCTATTACAACCTATTTAACCCAAGTTAACCTATTTCACCTATTTTAAACTAATTAAATTTATTTAATCTATTTTGAACCTATTTAATATAATTTAAATCTATTTAATCTATTTTAAATTTATTTAATCTATGTAAATTCTACTTAATATAATCTAAATCTAATTAATCTATATTTTATTTATTTAAATCATTTTTAAACTAATTAATTCAAATTTAAATCTATTTAAACTATTTTTACTATTTAACTATTTTAAATTTATTTAAACTATTTTTAAACTATTAAAACTATTCAAGACTATCTAACCCTTTTCTAAAATTTCAGACCATGTAAAGTTGAAATATTTATATTTAAATCCTTGATGATGATACACCCTAAGTTGGGATTTGAAATTGATACCCCTTTTGTGAAATGACATATTTGAGAAAATATGACGACTTTGGAATAAGGAATTAATTAACCTATCTTACCGACAATTTTGAAAGTGAATATGATTTCGACAAAGATATGGTTTTGAGAATATGATATTTTGATATAAATTATGAATTGACTTTTGAAATGTAAAAGAACTATTCGGTGTGAAATAAGCGCTTGGTTGTTAAAGAGACCGGGATCGGATATTATCATACTCTCTGCCAATACTGAAAACCACTATAACAACTGTGTATGTGGTGGAAATTCCAGAAATGAAGTAGGATGGTTTGGTGAACGATTCTCCATGAGGTATTTTCGTGATCCTGACTCCTATGAGTCCGCTTGATGTGGCTAAAACAGGAGCTATACCGGGCTAAGTGAGTTCATTCCTCCGATCAGGCACATTCCTTCGATACTATATTCCAACTTTGTGATTGATTTGGTGGCCACCCTTGATTTTGATTTGGGAGTGTGTTCCGAGGTGGGCGGTAGTAGCAGCTATGCGTTACCACCAGTCCAGGAGTGCAATTGGTACATCTACTCTGGCATTGCCTCGAGTACTTTGTCGCATGCCTTAGCGTGCCTTTTACGAGTTTGTTTTGTACTATACCTATGGAGTTCCCTCTGAGTAAATGTCACGAAGGAGCTTACGGGACTGTATAGACAATGGTAATATATAAAATGTGTTAACGGGGATATGAGTAATGCCTTAACGCTATTTTAATATTTTACTTTACTATAGACATATTGTAATAGCGTATTGTACAACATAGTAGATAGTTTAACGGATCCTTAGAAGATGGGAATCCTGAACATCTCTTAAGTTATTGCGCTCACATTTACACTGGATAGGAGATGCCAAACCCTGTAAACATCTCTCACGCTGTCACGCTCATATTTTACCGTTGATTTAACTTACATAAGATCTTTTAGTTCTAACTCGAGTGTTTTTTCTTTTCAATTCGCTCAGGTCAGCCTGAGCATTTCTGGGTTGAAGACCTTATTTCTAGAGGAAGAAGATGAAGATTTGTACTATTATTATTTATTATATTTATTCCACAGCATCATGTTGTTCCGCTGCATTCATTATTATTTATTCTTGTGATATGTAACTCTGATCTGTATTATAAAAGAATAATCAATGTAATTTGTAAACAGCTTCATGAACTGTTGTTTGATTATTATATTTTGTCATTCCATTGCGAGATTTTGTATTTATTTTCTTTTTTTCTATGTTTTTTCTTATTTACCCCAAAGTAATCTGCCCTTTTGAATGGTTTGAATCTGACGTGTGTGGTTTATCGTCGATTTAAACTATCCAAAAAGACAGGTCGTTACATATATAGTATTGTAAAAAAAATTCGATCGAGCCGTGCAAAGGGGACTCTACCGAAATTTTTCGTAAATTTGGGTGTTAGAAAAAAAATTTAGGTTTTAAAATTCTATAGATTATTTTATATATAACTTGTAATTTCCATAAGCTGATCGGAGTGAAGTAGTAGTGTTAGTCCTTGAGATGATGGTTTTGATGACAACAACCTTAGAACTTGTTATAAAATATAAATACTAACATTATAGTTTAGATATATATGCATATGCAGGATATAAACATGCAGGTATCAAGAATGAAGACTGTACAGTATAGAGATTCAAGACTGGAGATATCAAGATTGAAGACTAATGAGTATCAAGATATTAAAAATTCAAGATTTTAATAGTACAAGGTAAGTATTGAGTCTAGAATTATGTTAAAACCTCTTGAAAGCACTTAAATCTTTATTCGAAATTTATTCGTGGAATGGAATCCACTTTGAGCCTGTTAAAGGGATGGAACCCTAATGGGATGGAACCCTAGTGGGATGGAACCCACGGCATTATCTAGTGGAACATATAGTGGTCCTATTTTGATATCCACTAATTTTATAAAAATGCTTTTCAACAATATATCTCTTGTTTTTAAAAAATATTTTCAGAACTTTCATTTCAAAAAGACATCTCTCTTGGTTTTAAATATTTTAGCCTCAAAACTATTTTTATCATTTTTAATATTTTGATTCCAAAAATTGTCCTTGTTTTGAAACCATCTTTTGTTTTAAATATTTAGTTTTAAAATATTATTTACTCGGATTTTAAATCACTGCAACGACCTGATATTTTCAACCATTCGCATCCAAACATGCCGGAATTGAATTGCTCAAAATACCAGATTGTAAGTTTATATTTGGCAAAACTCAGCATATACGGTAAATAAATAATCAATCACAGAATCACAGACACAGAGCAATATAACAATATGCAGTGGAAACAAAAGAATAGTAGTTCATGAAGCTACTATATATATAACAGAGTTAAATAAGTTACAACCGAAGTCCCGAATACAATAGTCAAATACAAGAATCAGAATACATCACTAGAATCAACTGAATAACTGAAATCTAGATAGATAGCTGGATCTCCAAGCGAAGCTCCAACTCCAAATGGGAGTATCGAATACTGGTACACTCTGTCTGACCCAAGCGTAAAGCAAAACACAAAACACTCGAGTCAGGATTAACATTCTTATATCAATAAATCCAACTCAAGTGAAATAACAACTGAAAACACGAGTAAATCAAAAGATGCTTGGGATAACCATCCTCTGAGGATCTGTTAAACTATCTATATATAGTAGTGTACGCTAAGTAGATATTGCCTATCAGCAATATAAAGTATCAAAATAGCGTTAAGGCGTTACCATTATCCCCCTTAACACATTTTATATAAGCGTCATAATCTATACAGCACTGTAAACTCCACCGTAAACTAGTAGGCTATCAGGGAGTACTCCATAGATATAACACAAAACAAATCGTAGTGGTCGTGCATAGGGATACGAGTATGACAAGGCACATGAGGCAATACCCAAGGTAGTGAAACTACCGTTTGCCTGATCCGGACTGGTGAGAACGCATCACCACAACGATCGCAACACCGCGAAACAACACTCCCAATTCAAGGGTGCGCACCAATCAAAAACAAGTAATGAGTAGTTAACGAAGAAGTGTGTCCGCTAGAGGCAGCTAACCTCATTGGCCCGGCACGACTCCTGATTAAGTCATTTTAAATTTGACACAATTGTCAAGGCTATCCATTATCGTTCTCTTTCTTCAAATCCAGCTACGTCATCATTCCAACCACTTCATTCTGGACCACACTCCGGATATAATAGTTATTAAAATGGTTTTCGGTTTAGACAGAGAGTATGTCCCTAACCGATCCCGGACTCTTTAATAACTACGTAATTATTACACTGATTGGTCATTTAATAAACTTTCATATAGTTTATATTTCAAAACAAAAATATTATTGCCATTTCAAAACCATATCAATACGATATCACTTCTATTTCAAAACCAAATACGGTATCATTTCCATTTTAAATATATCCATCTCAAATATATCCATTTACAAAATCTCAGCACTTCGAAGTTGTAACACTTTCTAAATCAAACATTTTGGAAATCATAATACTTTGGAAATCAAAATTTAGAAATCATAATGCTTTGGAATCATAACACTTCTCACTTAACAGTTTAAATATAAATAATAGTATATATAATAAAATGGTATATAATTTAAAATAGTTTATATAAAAATAGTTATAATTTAAAATAGTTTATATAAAAATAGTTATAATTTAAAATAGTTTATATTAAAAATAATTTATGTTAAAATAGTTTATATGAAATAAATTTATAAAGTAACATATGTAAATAGTTTTAAATATAATTTGAAAATACTTTTATAATAAAATAGCTTCCTCAAATTTCACAAATCAATTCCAAATCAACACCAATCCAAAATTTCAAATTTAATCAAATCTGAAATCATCAGTTTTAATTTATTTCAGTTTCTCAATAAACCATTTCACATTATATTGATTTCAAATACAGATTTTAACCTAAAATAAACCATTTCAATTTCAATATTTTTAAGGCTATAATATTCAAACATTTGAAAATAAGATTTGATAATTCCATATTATAATCACATTCACTTTACTAATTTTAAGATATTTATTTACTAAATCCATTATCATTTAAATAAAATCCAAATTTCAAATGACTAAATATTTCCTTCAATTCATTTAAACTTGAAATATTCATTTAAATCACCTTAACCAAAATCAAGTTATAAAATTATATCCTTTAACAATCTTAAATTCAATAAGTTCCAAATCGATTTTTTTATTAAATATATTTCTCAATTAAATACAATTTCAAATCAATTTTGAATCTATCTTCTCAACCTTAATTTATAAAATCATTATAAACTCTATATTAAAATATAATTTAATAAATACTTGACCATATTATATTTTAATAAAATCATACTTTACTATTAAGCTTATCTTATATTAAAACAAATTTATGCACAGCTTAAAACCAAGAATTTAACAATATACAATAACATTTATATAATATCTAAAATGAATAATTATATAAAACCATATATTTCTATCCAAAACCATAGAAATCATTTTCAAAATATTTATATATATAGACCAACGGTGTTTGTATATAATTATCTATCCTATCATCAAGTGATACGGATATTTATTATTTCAATCCGCATTTTAAATATGTACGGGTATATATATCATTTCAGCCCGTAATCCCAAATTCAATGTCAATGAAAATCGCTTGGGTTTATCATTTCAACCCATAATGATTTTCTCCTATTCTACAGATCGTTCGGGTATGTATCATTTCAACCCATAATGATTTTCTCCTATTCTACAGATCGTTCGGGTATGTATCATTTCAACCCATAGTGATTCTATACTAACAGAGAACTTGCAGAGTGATAACGGATATGATAATAATATAACAGGCATATATCATCAATATAAATAACCGATAATTGTGTCAGATGTCACAGGTGAACTGATACAGGTAATAGCATATATATAACAGTGTAAATAACTAACAGCGGCATATTTCAATTGTCGTTTCAATTAAAATCAAATTTAATAAATAAAAGAACAATAATCATGAGTGATTGCTCACCTTTCGAGGCTAGAGATGATTCGTCACATAGAATTAGCTGCGAATCCAAGCATGAATTGCAAAACAAAGTAGATTGGCACAAATTGACGAACAAAGCTGATCAATAGGAATAGACGAAATTAAATCAGAACTGGATCGATGGATATAATTGGTATAAGTGAACTTATAGGTAACTATATATATATATAAATCATATTTTAGAATCAAACATATATTAAATTAAATATAAATATGGGTTTCAAAAATTATAGTTTTAAATTAAAACATATGTGTGTGTGTGTGTAAAATCAAACATATATACATTATTAATTTGAAATAACTACCTATGTATAGGCTCTCAACTAATTTATATAAATCCACCCATACATAACTTCATCTAGCTCATACAATAAAACTCTCAAACCAAAATAACAAACTTCTTCATCATAACATACATTTTCATATATATACACTCTAAAACAATCATTTAATATCAAATATACATTACTTACAGCCCATAGTTTAAATAACATAACTAAATAGTCACATAAAAAACAGATCATAAATACACAAAATAAACAAACATATGACATATACAACTTGCGTATCCACATGCAGACAAACATATGTAGACAAATAAACCCATATATTAATCTATAACTAACGCATCAGCCTTTTAGCTTATATAACTCATATTTTATAACAACGGACCACACTCTCTTATACAGGCTGGTGTAAAACTATATAATATATATATATATAAGTAACAAGATAATAGGTAATAAAATATAAGCTATACATATTAAAAGCCTATAATATGTAACTAACGTATTATAATAACCAAAAATTAACATATAAAACTATACTATGATATGTAACATGTAACGATCCTGAATTTTTATTTAATTTAAATTAATAATTAAATGAAATTTTGAATAAAAATTTATAAAATTAATTATAAATAGTGATGTGAGTTTCCCCGAGTTCAAATATATTCTATATAAATCATTTAAATTTTTAAATATTATGTATATATGTATATATGTGAATATATATATATATATGTATATTAGGGTATATATGAGTCAATTTGAAATTTTAAAATCTTGTGTGTGTATATATATATATTTTGATTTGAATTTAAATCTTATATTAATGGTTTGAAAAATAAATAAATTGATTTAAAAATTTATAAATGATGATAATTTGAGATATATAAAATATGTGTGTAAATAGAGAAATATAAAACAATAATTTTTAAAGTAAAATTTATGATAATTAATTAAACTAAAAATAGAAGTAAATTTAAAATGCAAGAATAAAGCAAATACATTTAAGTAAGCAAAATAAAAGTATATATTTTTACATAAATAAACAAATGCATAAATAAGAAACAAAATTATGTAAAATATAAAACAAAAGAAAGAAACAAAATAGAATATATTGGTACATATATAAGTTAAAGTTATAACCAATAACAAAACAAATATATAAGTATGCAATTCAAATATAATGCAAGGAAGAAGCAAAGTAAAGTGATTACACTAAAAAAAAAAACATAACAATACAACATTTATAGAAATTTATTTTTTTTCATTATAAAACAGAAGACAAAACAAAATAATATCATGTAGCCTATGAGTCGAAATGCAAACAAATAGGAATATAGATGTGCAGGCCCAAAAGAACAAAGAAAATAATAGTAAATACAAAACAAAGCAATGTCTGCAGCCACCAAGTATTACAAATAAACAAAGTATAAAATATCTACAACATAATAACATACAGCACATCCTAGCATAGGCTGTAAATCAAACAGAACAGGCATGTAATGCCATCTTCTCAGCATGTATAAAGCAATTAAATACATTACACCTCAGCCATACTATTTTGTACAAACCATATCATCACTCTGTACACCTTTTTTTATATACATCCACTTCTTCATTTCATCAGTTTAGTCCATCATAAACAAAAATAAAGTGGCATCACTTCAAAACTCAAACAAACTACAACCAGAGAAATCAAAGAAGGTGATTTCAGCTGGCAATTTCAAAAGCCTGATTCAAAGTAAAAGCCCTGTTCATTCTTTAAGCACAGTGAGTAACTCTCACTTTTAAACTTTAAGTATTTGAAATCAATTGCGTATAAATATGTGGAAATGAGTATGTGAGTATCAACTAGCAAATATTAACTTGAATATATATATATATATATATATATATATATTTGAAAGTGCTATGTCTATATGTGTATGTATCTGTTCTTCTTACTTTACAGTGTACAACCCAACAAAGAAAAGAAAAATTCAATTTCTTGTTTTATAATCCATATTAGACTTTGGTTTCAAAACAAAACAGTGGTGTTTAAGTATGAACTACAATAAGAAACAAATCTCATGAAGTAAAAATGCATATAGGATGGAAAAATCGAGTTTTACAGTAAAAACTTTAATTTCTAGAAAATTCGAGTATCACGAATCATTGATTCAAGTACATAACATGAATCCTAAATGGGAGACATGATTTTTAAATCTTGTTTAATGATTTTTAAGCAATTGGTTTAAGAGCAGTTTGTTTTTGCTCGAAATTTGAACTTTGATCAAATTCCGGTGATCCATCGATTTGTGGGGCTCGGGGATGTGTGCAGGCGTAGAGGAGCCTACATGGATGCTAGGAAAAATATTCGGAGGTTGATCTATGCCTTGTGGAAGCGGCGGCGAGTAGATTGTTTCTGGTGACCTAGTTTTAGGGTGGCTGATGTTTTCCACTCGCGCGTCGTCAACGATGGATCGAGTGTCACGCGGGTTTGAGGGAAGGTAGAGGGGACATGGATGGAGTTGTGGCCGGAGTTTCACGTTTTCTGGTGATGGGTGTCGCGAGTATGTCGTGTTGACAGTTTTGGGGGTGTTGAAGATAGCATGTTATCCCAGTTTGGGTTAGGCAGTGAAAATTTGAATGCATCGTTGTTGCAAATTCCTGTGTTATCTGGAGACTTGTATAGATGATCGTTGATGTGTCGAGGGTGATAGGTTCGACTGGAAGTGGCCGAAGTTGCCGTACACGTGCACGTGCACGTTGGGTTAGATTGGGCTGTGCTGTGGGTTCGTGTTTGGGGAAGAAGACGTAGTCTCGAAGCGTGTCTCGGGGAGAACGAGGGGTAGCTCGAGTTTTTACTCGAAGCAGGATCTAGGTGTTAAATCAAAGTACTTACAAAATTGATTTGGAAAATTTTGGGGACTCGGGTAAGTTTTTAGAAGAACTCGAAGTAGGACTCGAGTACGTAGGGGATTAGCTCGGGTTTCACTCGGGTTGGGTAGGGATTTTTATATTTTCAGTTTTTAAAACTTTAATAACTTAGTTAAATAACCTTCTAAAATTATTTCTTCTATAAATAATGATTTGTTTACTAAGTAGAAGGTATAATTTGAAAAGTTTTGAAATATAAAGGATTTCTTTTTAACAATTAAGTTTTTAAACTTATATCTTTAACAAGTTATTTTAAAAAAAAAATTAAAAAAAAAACTTAATAAGTGATAATTTTTACTTAAAGGCAAGTTAATATATGTCGTTAATGATAATCGAGTAGTTAATAAAGATAAATTAATGATTTAGATTAATTTATAATTAAAGATTAATTTAAATGTAATTAAGAAATTTTATTAGTTAATGAGGATAATTAACTAGAAATTATTAAGTAATTAAATTAATGTGATTAATTTTGATGATTTATTAGATTAAAATAATTAAGATAATCAATTGTAAATTGTTAATTACTTAATGAAAGAAATTAAGGGGTTAATTACTAATTGTAATTAAACTTGAATATTTTGATTAAATTAATAATAAAGATAAATTGGTAATTCATGATTTATTATTATGAGATGATTGCTTAATGATAAGTAATTAAAGAGTAAATTTCTTGAAATAATGAATTAAGAAGTTAATTAATTATATAATTGGTTCAAGAGTCGATTTAATTAATATGATTGATTAAGAATAATTTAATTAATTAAAGTGTTTGATAAATTAATTTATATCAAATGATTTGAATTAAGAAACCAGAATGGGATGATAAATTCATAAGTAATTTAATTTTATTTACTTGGAAATAAATTGAATTGATTAGGATTAAAACAATTAATTAATCCTGCTTATAAATGATTATTAAATGCTTGACCTTACTTATGAATGATTGTATTGTATGAGATGTCTTGAATTGATTGTCCTATCTGATCTGTGATATTTTGTTCTATGGATTGAGCTGTGTATGATTCATTCATTTATTTATATTTGTATATTATCTGTGAATGGGCGATGAGCGTTATAATTTATATCGCTTATCAACTATATTTCTGTGTTTTAATCAGTGATGATTGTATGCTGTTGCACTATTGAGTTAAACCCCTGAACCACACCATACACACACAAATATGGATTTCACGAGGAAATCGATTAAGTCGCAGATTTTTGAAATAGTTAAATTTGAATTTTTAAATTCAAATGTTTTGGAAATGGAATCGGAATAAATATGAAAAGCTTTTGGAATGGAATTTCAAAATAGAATTTATTATTTTTAAATTACTTGATTAAGTTTTGGAATTTAAATAAGTTGGTTTAAATTTAAATTCAATACTTGAAATTGAATTCAGTAATTTGAAATTAGGGATTAATGATATTATACTAGTCATTATGAGTTAAACCATTTTTAAAGTATTATTTTTGGGAATTTGAATTTAACCCAAGGAATTGAACTCGTATAAATGAATCAGATTTCCAAAATGAAAACTGTTGTTTTCAAATGATAAATACTTTTAGATAAGAACTGAGATTCCAGTTAATTAGGGGAATTGCAAGATTGAATAGAGAAATGATTTTCCTAAGTTATGAATGAATTCTTTTTGAAATCTATGAATTAAATCTGTTTATTTTTAACAGATTTAAATTGATGATTTGTTTAAATCAAATTGAAATGAAATTGTTTTGAAGGCTATAAGTTAAATCTTTGATTTAAAGATTTAACGAGTTAAATCAAATTGAAATGAAAATTGATTTGGAAAATATGTGAATGAATCTTTTGTTTAAAAGATTTAAATGTGAAAATTGTTTAAACCGTTAAAGGTTGCGAAAATGAATCTTTTTGTTTAAAGATTGAAAATGGTAATTTGTTAAACCATTTGAAAGAAAGTTTGAATTATTAAGTTGTGACTTAATTGAAATCCCATATCCATATGTTTTGAAAATATTTTCGCTCACTATTCGGTTTAACCGGGAAAGGACCTTTGTGTCGTATAACCCATTCCGAATATGTGATACGTCGTTATGGATAAGCATTTGAAGACCGGTGATGAAGACCGGGTATTTGTGAAAGCGATAGGATGACCTATCGATTGTTTCTGCACCGAGTCGCGCCGGTATAGAAACTCCCTAAGTGATGGGAAAATCCGATCGGGATTGTGAATATCCGGCTTGCAAGGACTTCTTTGTAAGTGCCTTCGGTTCTGTTCGATCCCAGAACAGACTTGTATGGATTGTATGTCTGACGTTACAAATTGAGATATAAAGCAGATTTCTTTCAAATATATTTCTGTTGGTGGCGGAGAATTTATTCTTTTAGCTTAACACCCTTCTCTGAGACGTACGAGCTCAGAGGTTATATAGTTGAAGTTATCAGCGATATATTCCCAATTTGGTAATGTGACATGCTGAGTGTTGCTGTAAATGATCATTGTGTTGATTATTGTGATAGGATCGTTTATTTGATCGTCTATCTTAGTGATCATTGTGTTGATCATTTGTTGACCCAAAGCATGGCTTTTGTATAAAGTATGTTTTTGTGGACGTGACTTCGTCGAGCCTCACACCCCGGAAATGGTCAAAACAGGAAAGATGTGGCAAGGTTATGAGGGGTAGCACCCTTTAGGGTATGTACATTTCCTTCTGGATAGAGGTGGTATCATGGTATGGAGCCCAGATATTTAACCTATGTGGTTACTACGAATTTATTACTTTGTGGTTGTTGGTTTTCGGGATCCCGTGAGAAAGGTCGTTTACGATCGGGGAATGGTGTGCTCGTGTCAGTAGTTACCCAGTTAGGGGTAACCCGGCCTTGTGTTGGCAGAGTTTCGGTTTGGTTCTCGGGGATGTCTTTCCAGAGGCATTCTCATGTGGCAATGGGAAGTTCCTTGGCCTGACCATTTGTTGGAAATCCAAAGAAACAATACAAAACTTGTACGGTTTTAGTTGTAGAACCTGCTTCCTCAGGAGGTAGCTATAGTAGGCATAATATAATGGTACCTATGCTGGCTAAGATTTATATTCTACTTTCGAAATGAATTTCTTCTACACTATGCACTAATAATAATATCAAAATTGATTTAGTTTACATACGTATCAAGCATCTTTGACTATCATAAGAAGAAATCTTCTCCAAGTCTGCGTTTGCATTGTGTGTGTGGCAGGAGGTCTTATGGTAGTCTCATTTTTCAAAAGCATTGCGAATTGACTTTAAAATCTTTTCTTGATTGTTTAAAGATAAACTGTTTTGTTGCTCACACCAGTCACATGACTGATCCGGAGTTTATCGTTTCTTTCCTAAACTCTGGGTGCTCATTATATTTCTACACGAGCAGTCTAGAGTTGGGTTTTTCAGATAGTCAGATGTAGTAGATTATCTGGAGATTAGTTCAGTCTTTGGACCACACTGATTTGCTGAGCTTGGTGATATGTTATTGGGAGTTCGAGCTACTGCCGGATTGATTCTTGGAAATGGAGTTACAGTTCAGATTTGGAGTTCTTCGTTGAAGATTATCTTAGAGTTATTTGTTCCGCTGTTAAATGTTATCTATTTTCTTTCCGCTGCTATTTTGTTGTATCATATCTCTGATGTATATTGATATCTATTGGATCATCTGTTGTATCAGATATTGTATCAAAGTTGTATATCAATGTATTATTCTTTTATTCCGCTGTGTTATTTACTTAATGATTGTTATAAGCTCCGGCGAATTGAAATTTAAACGGTCGAATCTACGGCATTCGAGTACGATTTGAAGTATGGATGTCGATTTTCGAGCGGGCAAAATCCGACTCGTTACATTTGGTATCAGAGCTAAGGGTTGAACTTTAGCTCAGGAGTGTAACACGTTAAGTAGCTCATTAGAGATAGGGTGAAGTAAATCCTAGAATGAGTAATCCTTAAGATATCCGTTTGAATGCCTCAGTAAATTCTTTTACTATCCACTAATAGTGAGTATGAGTGCAAAAAGAGAACGAGATAGAGGACAGGGAAATACGACTATAAATGGTCGATACTCTGTAACAATAGTGGAGACAACTTTCTCTATCAATTTTCTTTGATTCGTTTCCAAATTCTTTTGATTGCTTCGTACCAGCTACAAGAAGAAGTTTCGGTGTAATGGCAGCCCTACGAATTGTTGTAGGAAATTTTTATTTCGTATCTTCATCAGTTTCTTATCAGCCTTTTGATTTAAAACCTTAATGAATATCAATTTGCAAATTGAAATTGAGAATTTTAAATAAATTAGAAATTTTAAATTGATTTTAAATTGATTAATAGAATATGAAGGATAATCGAATTGTATCGATAAAACGATTTTGTTTAAAACAAAAATTGAAATTCTATTATAATTTCTTGTATCTGTTGTTGATATTCTGATTTGGTGAGCAAATGCAGAATTGATATCCAGTTTGATTTGAAAAGATATTTCTTCTATCTTTCGTCTATCTCTGTATTGTTTTCGTGCCTGCGAATTTCGAGGACGAAATTCTTTTAAGGGGGGAAGTCTGTAACGATCCTGAATTTTTATTTAATTTAAATTAATAATTAAATGAAATTTTGAATAAAAATTTATAAAATTAATTATAAATAGTGATGTGAGTTTCCCCGAGTTCAAATATATTCTATATAAATCATTTAAATTTTTAAATATTATGTATATATGTATATATGTGAATATATATATATATATATGTATATTAGGGTATATATGAGTCAATTTGAAATTTTAAAATCTTGTGTGTATATATATATATTTTGATTTGAATTTAAATCTTATATTAATGGTTTGAAAAATAAATAAATTGATTTAAAAATTTATAAATGATGATAATTTGAGATATATAAAATATGTGTGTAAATAGAGAAATATAAAACAATAATTTTTAAAGTAAAATTTATGATAATTAATTAAACTAAAAATAGAAGTAAATTTAAAATGCAAGAATAAAGCAAATACATTTAAGTAAGCAAAATAAAAGTATATATTTTTACATAAATAAACAAATGCATAAATAAGAAACAAAATTATGTAAAATATAAAACAAAAGAAAGAAACAAAATAGAATATATTGGTACATATATAAGTTAAAGTTATAACCAATAACAAAACAAATATATAAGTATGCAATTCAAATATAATGCAAGGAAGAAACAAAGTAAAGTGATTACACTAAAAAAAAAAAAACATAACAACACAACATTTATAGAAATTTATTTTTTTCATTATAAAATAGAAGACAAAACAAAATAATATCATGTAGCCTATGAGTCGAAATGCAAACAAATGGGAATATAGATGTGCAGGCCCAAAAGAACAAAGAAAATTATAATAAATACAAAACAAAGCAATGTCTGCAGCCACCAAGTATTACAAATAAACAAAGTATAAAATATCTACAACATAATAACATACAGCACATCCTAGCATAGGCTGTAAATCAAACAGAACAGGCATGTAATGCCATCTTCTCAGCATGTATAAAGCAATTAAATACATTACACCTCAGCCATACTATTTTGTACAAACCATATCATCACTCTGTACACCTTTCTTTTATATACATCCACTTCTTCATTTCATCAGTTTAGTCCATCATAAACAAAAATAAAGTGGCATCACTTCAAAACTCAAACAAACTACAACCAGAGAAATAAAAGAAGGTGATTTCAGCTGGCAATTTCAAAAGCCTGATTCAAAGTAAAAGCCCTGTTCATTCTTTAAGCACAGTGAGTAACTCTCACTTTTAAACTTTAAGTATTTGAAATCAATTGCGTATAAATATGTGGAAATGAGTATGTGAGTATCAACTAGCAAATATTAACTTGAATATATATATATATATATATATATATATTTGAAAGTGCTATGTCTATATGTGTATGTATCTGTTCTTCTTACTTTACAGTGTACAACCCAACAAAGAAAAGAAAAATTCAATTTCTTGTTTTATAATCCATATTAGACTTTGGTTTCAAAACAAAACAGTGGTGTTTAAGTATGAACTACAATAAGAAACAAATCTCATGAAGTAAAAATGCATATAGGATGGAAAAATCGAGTTTTACAGTAAAAACTTTAATTTCTAGAAAATTCGAGTATCACGAATCATTGATTCAAGTACATAACATGAATCCTAAATGGGAGACATGATTTTTAAATCTTGTTTAATGATTTTTAAGCAATTGGTTTAAGAGCAGTTTGTTTTTGCTCGAAATTTGAACTTTGATCAAATTCCGGTGATCCATCGATTTGTGGGGCTCGGGGATGTGTGCAGGCGTAGAGGAGCCTACATGGATGCTAGGAAAAATATTCGGAGGTTGATCTATGCCTTGTGGAAGCGGCGGCGAGTAGATTGTTTCTGGTGACCTAGTTTTAGGGTGGCTGATGTTTTCCACTCGCGCGTCGTCAACGATGGATCGAGTGTCACGCGGGTTTAAGGGAAGGTAGAGGGGACATGGATGGAGTTGTGGCCGGAGTTTCACGTTTTCTGGTGATGGGTGTCGCGAGTATGTCGTGTTGACAGTTTTGGGGGTGTTGAAGATAGCATGTTATCCCAGTTTGGGTTAGGCAGTGAAAATTTGAATGCATCGTTGTTACAAATTCCTGTGTTATCTGGAGACTTGTATAGAAGATCGTTGATGTGTCGAGGGTGATAGGTTCGACTGGAAGTGGCCGAAGTTGCCGTACACGTGCACGTGCACGTTGGGTTAGATTGGGCTGTGCTGTAGGTTCGTGTTTGGGGAAGAAGACGTAGTCTCGAAGCGTGTCTCGGGGAGAACGAGGGGTAGCTCGAGTTTTTACTCGAAGCAGGATCTAGGTGTTAAATCAAAGTACTTACAAAATTGATTTGGAAAATTTTGGGGACTCGGGTAAGTTTTTAGAAGAACTCGAAGTAGGACTCGAGTACGTAGGGGATTAGCTCGGGTTTCACTCGGGTTGGGTAGGGATTTTTATATTTTCAGTTTTTAAAACTTTAATAACTTAGTTAAATAACCTTCTAAAATTATTTCTTCTATAAATAATGATTTGTTTACTAAGTAGAAGGTATAATTTGAAAAGTTTTGAAATATAAAGGATTTCTTTTTAACAATTAAGTTTTTAAACTTATATCTTTAACAAGTTATTTTAAAAAAAAATTAAAAAAAAAACTTAATAAGTGATAATTTTTACTTAAAGGCAAGTTAATATATGTCGTTAATGATAATCGAGTAGTTAATAAAGATAAATTAATGATTTAGATTAATTTATAATTAAAGATTAATTTAAATGTAATTAAGAAATTTTATTAGTTAATGAAGATAATTAACTAGAAATTATTAAGTAATTAAATTAATGTGATTAATTTTGATGATTTATTAGATTAAAATAATTAAGATAATCAATTGTAAATTGTTAATTACTTAATGAAAGAAATTAAGGGGTTAATTACTAATTGTAATTAAACTTAAATATTTTGATTAAATTAATAATAAAGATAAATTGGTAATTCATGATTTGTTATTATGAGATGATTGCTTAATGATAAGTAATTAAAGAGTAAATTTCTTGAAATAATGAATTAAGAAGTTAATTAATTATATAATTGGTTCAAGAGTCGATTTAATTAATATGATTGATTAAGAATAATTTAATTAATTAAAGTGTTTGATAAATTAATTTATATCAAATGATTTGAATTAAGAAACCAGAATGGGATGATAAATTCATAAGTAATTTAATTTTATTTACTTGGAAATAAATTGAATTGATTAGGATTAAAACAATTAATTAATCCTGCTTATAAATGATTATTAAATGCTTGACCTTACTTATGAATGATTGTATTGTATGAGATGTCTTGAATTGATTGTCCTATCTGATCTGTGATATTTTGTTCTATGGATTGAGCTGTGTATGATTCATTCATTTATTTATATTTGTATATTATCTGTGAATGGGCGATGAGCGTTATAATTTATATCGCTTATCAACTATATTTCTGTGTTTTAATCAGTGATGATTGTATGCTGTTGCACTATTGAGTTAAACCCCTAAACCACACCATACACACACAAATATGGATTTCACGAGGAAATCGATTAAGTCGCAGATTTTTGAAATAGTTAAATTTGAATTTTTAAATTCAAATGTTTTGGAAATGGAATCGGAATAAATATGAAAAGCTTTTGGAATGGAATTTCAAAATAGAATTTATTATTTTTAAATTACTTGATTAAGTTTTGGAATTTAAATAAGTTGGTTTAAATTTAAATTCAATACTTGAAATTGAATTCAGTAATTTGAAATTAGGGATTAATGATATTATACTAGTCATTATGAGTTAAACCATTTTTAAAGTATTATTTTTGGGAATTTGAATTTAACCCAAGGAATTGAACTCGTATAAATGAATCAGATTTCCAAAATGAAAACTGTTGTTTTCAAATGATAAATACTTTTAGATAAGAACTGAGATTCCAGTTAATTAGGGGAATTGCAAGATTGAATAGAGAAATGATTTTCCTAAGTTATGAATGAATTCTTTTTGAAATCTATGAATTAAATCTGTTTATTTTTAACAGATTTAAATTGATGATTTGTTTAAATCAAATTGAAATGAAATTGTTTTGAAGGCTATAAGTTAAATCTTTGATTTAAAGATTTAACGAGTTAAATCAAATTGAAATGAAAATTGATTTGGAAAATATGTGAATGAATCTTTTGTTTAAAAGATTTAAATGTGAAAATTGTTTAAACCGTTAAAGGTTGCGAAAATGAATCTTTTTGTTTAAAGATTGAAAATGGTAATTTGTTAAACCATTTGAAAGAAAGTTTGAATTATTAAGTTGTGACTTAATTGAAATCCCATATCCATATGTTTTGAAAATATTTTCGCTCACTATTCGGTTTAACCGGGAAAGGACCTTTGTGTCGTATAACCCATTCCGAATATGTGATACGTCGTTATGGATAAGCATTTGAAGACCGGTGATGAAGACCGGGTATTTGTGAAAGCGATAGGATGACCTATTGATTGTTTCTGCACCGAGTCGCGCCGGTATAGAAACTCCCTAAGTGATGGGAAAATCCGATCGGGATTGTGAATATCCGGGTTGCAAGGACTTCTTTGTAAGTGCCTTCGGTTCTGTTCGATCCCAGAACAGACTTGTATGGATTGTATGTCTGACGTTACAAATTGAGATATAAAGCAGATTTCTTTCAAATATATTTCTGTTGGTGGCGGAGAATTTATTCTTTTAGCTTAACACCCTTCTCTGAGACGTACGAGCTCAGAGGTTATATAGTTGAAGTTATCAGCGATATATTCCCAATTTGGTAATGTGACATGCTGAGTGTTGCTGTAAATGATCATTGTGTTGATTATTGTGATAGGATCGTTTATTTGATCGTCTATCTTAGTGATCATTGTGTTGATCATTTGTTGACCCAAAGCATGGCTTTTGTATAAAGTATGTTTTTGTGGACGTGACTTCGTCGAGCCTCACACCCCGGAAATGGTCAAAATAGGAAAGATGCGGCAAGGTTATGAGGGGTAGCACCCTTTAGGGTATGTACATTTCCTTCTGGATAGAGGTGGTATCATGGTATGGAGCCCAGATATTTAACCTATGTGGTTACTACGAATTTATTACTTTGTGGTTGTTGGTTTTCGGGATCCCGTGAGAAAGGTCGTTTACGATCGGGGAATGGCGTGCTCGTGTCAGTAGTTACCCAGTTAGGGGTAACCCGGCCTTGTGTTGGCAGAGTTCCGGTTTGGTTCTCGGGGATGTCTTTCCAGATGCATTCTCATGTGGCAATGGGAAGTTTCTTGGCCTGACCATTTGTTGGAAATCCAAAGAAACAATACGAAACTTGTACGGTTTTAGTTGTAGAACCTGCTTCCTCAGGAGGTAGCTATAGTAGGCATAATATAATGGTACCTATGCTGGCTAAGATTTATATTCTACTTTCGAAATGAATTTCTTCTACACCATGCACTAATAATAATATCAAAATTGATTTAGTTTACATACGTATCAAGCATCTTTGACTATCATAAGAAGAAATCTTCTCCAAGTCTGCGTTTGCATTGTGTGTGTGGCAGGAGGTCTTATGGTAGTCTCATTTTTCAAAAGCATTACGAATTGACTTTAAAATCTTTTCTTGATTGTTTAAAGATAAACTGTTTTGTTGCTCACACCAGTCCCATGACTGATCCGGAGTTTATCGTTTCTTTCCTAAACTCTGGGTGCTCATTATATTTCTACACGAGCAGTCTAGAGTTGGGTTTTTCAGATAGTCAGATGTAGTAGATTATCTGGAGATTAGTTCAGTCTTTGGACCACACTGATTTGCTGAGCTTGGTGATATGTTATTGGGAGTTCGAGCTACTGCCGGATTGATTCTTGGAAATGGAGTTACAGTTCAGATTTGGAGTTCTTCGTTGAAGATTATCTTAGAGTTATTTGTTCCGCTGTTAAATGTTATCTATTTTCTTTCCGCTGCTATTTTATTGTATTATATCTCTGATGTATATTGATATCTATTGGATCATCTGTTGTATCAGATATTGTATCAAAGCTGTATATCAATGTATTATTCTTTTATTCCGCTGTGTTATTTACTTAATGATTGTTATAAGCTCCGGCGAATCGAAATTTAAACGGTCGAATCTACGGCATTCGAGTACGATTTGAAGTATGGATGTCGATTTTCGAGCGGGCAAAATCCGACTCGTTACATAACATATATATTATACTTCTTATTAGAGACACACGATACTTATATTTTAAAGTTACTAACATACGTACCAAGATTATATAAAAATAAAATGCGACTTATATAAAATCGTAAAATAAATAATAGAATGCAAAGCAGCATATGAGTTCGTATATAAGTATGCATTAATTATTATTTTCAACTTTATACTGTAAACAGATTTTATAACATATATGACTTAAGGTAAACCATATATACCAGACATATGATAATATATAAACCTTCATGCTTATGTGAATGCAAGTGACCAAAATATACCAGATATATGCAGACAAAAGTTTCTGGAAACCAAGTACATACGTATATTAGAAATTTTATTATAAAATCTGTTTGATAACACAAATGGAACGCAAAATATATTATTATTATTAATTTCAGATCAAAGTTAATTAAAACATGTATTATTTTGAACATATACATGTATGGCCAATATATTCATATCCACATAACCATGTAATATGTGAGTAAAAGAAGGTTGTTGCTTTAAAAATATATATAAATATCTTATATACTTTATAATAGAATAGGGGTGTTGTACCCTGTAGCTTTTAGAGGCCATACTTCTGCAACTAACATGATTCAAAGAACAGTACCCTCCAGTATATGCAACTCGCACATGATATTAATAAAGTAATTTTAAAAATATCACCATTTAATTACAAAGTTTATTACCTTTGATAAATAATACAAACGCAAATCCGGCGAGGG
The DNA here is from genome assembly GCA_030765085.1 of Allium cepa. NCBI lineage: Eukaryota > Viridiplantae > Streptophyta > Magnoliopsida > Asparagales > Amaryllidaceae > Allium > Allium cepa. The sequence continues at coordinate 397,018,528 of CM060944.1, forward strand.
AGGTTGAGGCCGGGATCGGCAAAGCAGGACGCACATACGGCGATGGAGGTTGGTGGCAGCTATGGGTTTGGTCAGGCTCGGCGTAAACATGCATGGAAGGTTGGGCGGCTGTAACAACCGTGATAGTATTACCATCGTAATAAATAATTTAAAAATCAATAACGACCGTGATTTCTGAAGTACTGTCGGGGTAAATAATTTTTTTAAATAGAAATTTTATTAATTTAAATTCGAAAAAATAGAAAAATGAATTAATGGTGGTTAAATGGTTGCTCTCTTTTGGTCCGAGTTGCTTTTTGGTCTTGGAAGCAAATTATGGTGAGTGCTAAACTCACATTTTCTAATTTTTCATTAACATGGTGTCCAAAATTTCTCGTGAATTTTGCATCGAATACTAAACACGGCGACGAGGGTTTTAATTCTAAAATTAAGGAAAACAAAGCATAATTGCACATATAGGTTATTCTGCAAGTATAAGGTCCCTGGAGTTTGAATGAAGCATGTTCAACACTTTGATCATCATTATGTTATGGATGTAAATTCAAAAGCAAACAAAACAGAACAAACATTTCCAACAATATATTCAAGAGTAATTCATCAGCCAAATCACTAATGTCATTTTCTAATAGAGTCATACAAATTATGTTTATAAGTAGAACTAACTACTGTATGGGTTCGCACTTCATACCTGTAAGTGTTTCTTTTTGTATTTTGTATGTACACATTCTTCTTTAATTAATATGACATCCCATCTTCCCACATTGTCAGGCTGTCACAAACTATACAAGCAATATAAAGTAAAATATAATCCAGTAGTAGCTTGTAGAAATAAAAGACCTTGCCTTCACGTGTGTTTGAAGGGTGGTATATTTCAAAGCCAAAAATGTGAACACAACTTATCTTGCCGTCACTTTCATTTTTATAAAGCTTGTGAATATTTTTACTGCCATCATTTTTATATGCACAACTTGTCCTTTTTTTTCCTCTAGTTCACGTCTACAATTAAATGCATTTGTACCAAAAAGCCAGCACTCTTCATTTGCATTGACTTGTTCACTTTTTGAAAAAAGAAAGAAAGGAACGGGCTGCTTCAATTCTTTCTTCTCGTTCTCACTTTTCAAGTGCTGTGTGAAACATTAATGGCGGTTGAATTTGGCTCCAATTGGTTCCTTGTTGCTAACTGATTTGAAGCAAATATAAAGTGAGTTAAAACTCACATCTCTAATTTATTCGCTACTTTAATTTTTACGTGTAAACTACGTTGTCAAGTGATTTTGTCATTTTATTTTGTACGCGATTCATATTGTGTAGTGCGAGGTAGTTGAAGTGCAAAGAAAAATTATGGCCCCTAGCTTTGTTGATAGGTTCTTTTAAAATGTAGTCCAGATCACCCTCTATTTCCAAAATTACATACGTATATGCATGGTAAAGAATTTGAAAACATGTCCAGGTTTTCTTGTTACATTCTATATTGTACATGAGTGCAAAAGCTATTTCTATCACGTATTGATGCATGTTCGGGGCGGTAAATTGTTTTGCCTATTCCTTCTATAAATGCCTTCTCACGTGTGCTTAAAATCATGTTTAGAAATTTTCCTTGCATTCATGCGTGTGTTCCAACTCAGAGCAAAACACGTAAACTTGACCACCTTCTTTTACCTTTATTTCTATCCATGCATGCAAGTTTGAATCCCCTATTACAATATTTCTAGATCATTGTCCTCTTGAGTCTTTCATATTTGTATGTATTTGTGATGATTTCTGCACTGTCTTCACGGGTTTGATGCATGCATGCATAATAATTTCGTAGTGGAACATGAGTTGCATGCATATAGTTGAATATGTGTTTATTCATGTAGTTGAATAAGTGTGGATACGTGTAGAAGAATGTAGTAGTCATTTATAATAATGTAAGTGGTAATATTTAGTAGTGCGCATGCTAAAGTAGAGTAAGTTGCATTCTCCAAAAAAAATAAAAATAAAAAAAAATAAAGTCCATATGCGAAAATGTGATATACGAATGGCGAATACGGAGGTCACGTAAAACATTTATGAAAGGGTTAGTGTAAAAACACGCGACCTCATATAAAATATATAGCATCCTAAGTGAGGCAAGTCAAATTCAAGCCATATTTGTTTCTTGGGTTGCGTGAGTACCATATTGTCCCAATTTGTTTAGATTTATATTTCAATTCATGTACTGCGTGAGTATAAATGAAATGTCCAGACACTATATTGTTATTTCGTAAGTGAGAAAAATTTGTTAGCCTAGATCATTTTTTGCATTGTATCGTGTTGCCAGGGATTTATTTTAGCTACATATTCAATTGCCTATGTACAAGCTGTAGTATATGAAGTATATTAGCAGGCAGAGCCATATTTTGGTGCACATTAGCAGTGCAATTGGTTGATGAAAATTAGAGGTGTAGTCCACTAATGAATTTACGTTGAACCGGTGTTACGTTTTAAAAACGTATTTTTGCGCCGTTATTTTATAACGGAATTTTTACGTTGGTGTTATATTTTGAAGCGTATTGTTTTGATGATATTTTGACGAATAAAAATTTCTGTTGCTTTGACTTCAGTAACCATCAATTTTAAAGTGAATTTTCAAACGGTCACCCCGCAACGTTGATTTGGTATCCGTTTTTACGGTGTTTTTTGAAGCGGAATTTCCTCGTCGAAATTGCTACAGATATTCCTGTTTTAATCACGGGTTTTCAAATCGTTTTAAAATAAAATTGTTTTCAAAAAAATTACAGTTTGCGCTTTCAAAAGAATGAGAAGGCGATTTAAACGCTCCAGCAAAATTGAGGACTATGAACCCTCACTTTTACTGATTCGCTTAATTTCGGACTTGTCCGTTTGAGAACGTAAAATGTTAATTATTTAAAATACACAATTTTGCACTTTCAAGGAAACGATGAAGAGATTTAAACGATTTAGCAAAAATGCGGAGTATGGAACCATACTTTTACTATTTCGGTTAATTCCGGACTCGTTAATTGAAACATCAGCTGTTTGATGATTTTGATGATTTTGGTAGGCTTTCAAACCACACTACTGGACCTTCGGGTCATTTGTTGGACCTTCGGGTCATCTGATGGACCTTCGGGTCAAATACCAGTACTAGACATTCGGGTCACTCTGCGGACCTTAGGGTCATCTGATGGGCGCCAAAAATTTATAGTACTTGGTAGGCTTCGGCCTTCTGAGATGCACATGCGGCATAGCTAAAACTCGTCATCTGCTGGGATCGATCCACTTTTATGCTGATTTTTCTAGTTATCTTATTTTGATTTCTAGATTTTGAGACTGTTACTTTTCTAGTTATCTATTTTGATTTCTAGAGTTTGTGAATTGCTGCTTTGAATTCAATTATGAATTTGGAAGTTGAGTTTGAGTATAATCTCATTTGAGATTGTAAATTTGCGTATTGCTGTTTTAAATTCAATTGTGAATTTGAAAACTAATTTTGATGGAGTTTAAATAGAGATTTCTTCATTTAAACTATGATGTTTATTTATGTTGTATAGTCTCATTCGAGACTATAATTATTTATTTAAGTATTGTTTATCATTCACTTATTTCTGAGAATAAATTAAACCGATCCGTTTATTATTTTCTTTTAAATAATACTCGGGTCAGACCGAGTTATTTCAGGATATTCGCTATCTCTGATTTTGCTGCAGCTTCAGCTTTTGGGATTTCACTCCATCTTTTGTCTATTCTTCGAGGTATACTATTAGTGTTGACTCTCATCTCGTGTATGTTGATGTATATGTATATGTACATTGGTTCTTGTGAACCATCGAGTGTTGTAGCATGTATCCAGACTTGTCTTCCGCTATATATATCTGATATTCCTGTTCTGATGTGATTATACTATTAGTGTTGTTATTATTATGAGTTATTCTGGATTTTTCTTTAGCCACTGTAGTTTTGTTTCAGATTTGATTTGAATTTATATCTTTTAGAGTAATTTTCACAACTCCTATCGATGTAATCAATACTCGTCTAAGGCATAACTTACAGATGGTCGCTTCTAACAAGCCTTATTCTTCGCAATAGCAGACATTATTCCTTATAATAACCTTTGTTATTGTGAGCATAGAGGTGGGGCGTCACAGCTTGGTATCAGAGCAAGGTTCAGAACAAATTATAATAAACACAGAACAGAAGCAGAATGGAACATGTGTTACAACTATTCGAGGGTTTTATTCATGTCTTTCTAATCGATTCCTTCGTTGTTCTTAAATCTTTATCCTCCTTAACATCTTGGAGTATGTCTAGGTATAAATTCCATATCCCCGTAGTATTCGTTTGTTACATTCCTTTTCAATCTTAGATTTGAAAGAGGGTCATCAGATTTCTGATTGTCCAACTGCCCCTAAGGGGTCTCAAATCTGGGAAGCTTAATGTTGCTTAAGCTTCTGGTGATTCTTCTAAGCCCAAAGATATTACTCCTTCTGTTTTGGGAGGCTTTATTTTATTTCATTGTCCTTCTATTAGAGTTCTTTTCGATACGGGTGCACCACATTCATTCGTATCAAAGGAGCTTATTGGTGTTATTCCTTTGAAAGTAGTTAGTCTTTGCGACCCTTTGAGGATCGTAAATCCTATTGGTGGATCCACTACTCTTGGTTTGTTGTATGTTGATGTTGAGATTATTCTTTGTTGTTTTTCCTTTCGTGTGAATCTGCATGTTATGGATCATCTTGGTTCTGTTATGATTTTGGGAATGGATTGGCTCGTCCATTATGAAGTTCAATCCTATGTCCCGAAATTTTTTTATATCTCAAGCATCCCGATGCTATCGAGCAGTTATCTATTATATTTCGAACCATCCTTCGAATGCTCTCATTTCTTCCTTCGAATCGGAGGATATCATTCCTAATATTCTAGTTGTCTGTGATTTTTCTATTAACTCCGAGCCTATTTTGAGATTGCCGCCGGGGCAGGCAATTGAGTTCCATATTGATCTTATCTCTAGTGCTCATCCTGTCAGTCGTCCTCCTACGAGGATGTCTGCTAAGGAAAATGAGGAACTCAGGAAACAATTATCCGAATTGGAAGTCAAACGATTTATTCGTTCTAACTCTTCTCTCAATTCGATCTTGCTACTGGTTTTCATTTGGCTATGAGTTGCGAAAGTTAGCATTCCACTTACCGCATTCCGCACTCGTTATGATTCTTAAGAATGACTTATCACGTCCTTCAGATTGCCCATCTTATTTCATCCATTTTGTGAATCGAGCATTCTTTGAATATCTCGTTGACTCCATTTGTGTATTTATTGATTTTGGATGAAAACGGCAATTTAAAATTTTGCAAAATCTTTTTCATAAGATTTATTTACAAGTATAATTGGAATTGTGTTTATCATATAGAAGATGATTTGTGATTGTATTGCCCATTGAGTGCTTTAAGAATTCTGGTCGATGCGCTTGATCAACGTTATCGATAGGAATCTCCTAAACGCTTTGATGAGACAATTTGACACAGTAAATTGACCTACAAATAGTAAATTTTTCTAGAAAGTGATTTCATAAAGATAATTGAAATTTTGGAAGTTTTAGCTTTTCAGAAAGGAAAATTATTTGAATGAATTCTTTACCGATACTCTTATCCTTGCGATTCCCGAAGGGAACCAAAACTTCATTATTTGTACCGTTACTAGCTGTATTGGTTTCGATGATGTTCTCGTGCGAAAAGATAGTAGTTGCCTATGCTTCTAGACAACTAAAGCCTAACGAGATTTGTTATGCTATCCATGATTTGGAGTTAGCAGCCATAGTCTTTGCTCTAAAGATTTGGCGACATTATTTATTGGGCAAACGTTTTGTTCTCTTCACTGATCACAAATCTCTGAAGTATCTATTCACTCAGACAGAACTTAATTTGAGATAACAGCGTTGGCTCGAATTTCTAGCTTCTTATGATTTTGATGTTCAGTATACCCCTGGTAAGGGTAATCGAGTTGCTGACGCACTTAGTCGCAAGCAGCGAGTTGTTGTTTCCATGATGCTAGTAGAGTGGAATATATTGGAAGCTTCATCTTATTGTCATATTTGAGACCGTCCTTCAGTTTTTGATTCTTCCGTGCTTTTATTTAGCATGGAAACTCGTCCTAATTTGTTGGATCGTGTTGTCGATGCCCAGAAACAAGATCCAAATCTCTCTTACCTTATTCGGAGTTGTAAATCGGAATCCCAAAGTGGTGATCTGAAGGATTTCGATATTGATATTCATGGTTGTATTCGGAAGAAGGGAGGGTTGATCGTGCCTCTTGTTTCTAATCTTAGAAATGACATTCTTGAGGACTGTCATCGTTCTAAGTATACTATCCATTCGGGTAGTAGTAAGATGAATGCTGATATGAAACGCTTATACTTTTAGGTAGGTATGAAGCGTGATGTTGCAAGTTATGTGAGTCGTTGCATGACTTGTCAACTTATTAAAGAAGAACACCAGCGTTCTAGTGGTCTTTTGCGGTCTCTTGAGATTCCATTATAGAAATGAGATCAGATTTCCATGGACTTCATTGACGGTCTACCTCGTTCGAGGTCGGGCCATACTAGTGTTTGGGTGATTGTTGATCAATTGACTAAATCAGCCCATTTTATTCCTATCAAGTCCAATCGGACTGCTTTTTGATTTTGGTGGTAGTTGGAAAGACCACTTATCTATTGTTGAATTTGCTTATAACAACAGTTTTCAATCCAGTATCGGTATGGCTCTATTCGAAGCTCTTTACGGAAGACCGTGTCGATCACCATCTTGTTGGTTGGAATCGGGGGAAAAGTCAGTTCTCGGCCTCGATTATATTCGTGATTCTTCTGAGAGGATTGATATTATCAGACAGAGACTGAAAGAGGCTCAGAACAGGCAGAAATCTTATGTCGATCATCATAGAAAGCCTTTGAAATTTTCTGTTGGCGATCTTGTATTCGTTCGTGCTTCCCCGATGAAGGATGTTGTGCGTTTTAGTAGCTCCGGGAAATTGACTCCTCGTTATATTGGACATTTTCCTATTATGGAACACATTGGCCCAGTTGTTTATCGTGTATCACTACCTATTCAATTTTGGGAATTCATGACGTATTCCATATATCACAGCTTCGTCGATGTCTTCAAGATTCGGATCCTATTATTGATCCTCATATATTGCAAGATCTTGAGATCTCACTCGACCTGTCTATTTTGCAAAATCCTATTCGTGTGCCAGCTACGGAGGCGAAATGCCTTCGGAACAAAGAAGTTCCACTCGTGAAAATTCAATGGTCCGCAAACTCCAAAGTTTGCACTTGGGAAACCCAAGAATTCAACGAGCGTTCTTATCCGGGTTTTCTCTCCTCTTCGGGTGGGGGTGAGCATTCTTATCCATCTTTTCTATTTTAATTATTGACCGCTTCTAGTATGATAATTGCGGGGATGCAATTTTTATAAGGGGGGAGTTTGTAACAACCGTGATAGTATTACCATCGTAATAAATAATTTAAAAATCAATAACGACCGTGATTTCTGAAGTACTGTCGGGGTAAATAATTTTTTTAAATAGAAATTTTATTAATTTAAATTCGAAAAAATAGAAAAATGAATTAATGGTGGTTAAATGGTTGCTCTCTTTTGGTCCGAGTTGCTTTTTGGTCTTGGAAGCAAATTATGGTGAGTGCTAAACTCACATTTTCTAATTTTTCATTAACATGGTGTCCAAAATTTCTCGTGAATTTTGCATCGAATACTAAACACGGCGACGAGGGTTTTAATTCTAAAATTAAGGAAAACAAAGCATAATTGCACATATAGGTTATTCTGCAAGTATAAGGTCCCTGGAGTTTGAATGAAGCATGTTCAACACTTTGATCATCATTATGTTATGGATGTAAATTCAAAAGCAAACAAAACAGAACAAACATTTCCAACAATATATTCAAGAGTAATTCATCAGCCAAATCACTAATGTCATTTTCTAATAGAGTCATACAAATTATGTTTATAAGTAGAACTAACTACTGTATGGGTTCGCACTTCATACCTGTAAGTGTTTCTTTTTGTATTTTGTATGTACACATTCTTCTTTAATTAATATGACATCCCATCTTCCCACATTGTCAGGCTGTCACAAACTATACAAGCAATATAAAGTAAAATATAATCCAGTAGTAGCTTGTAGAAATAAAAGACCTTGCCTTCACGTGTGTTTGAAGGGTGGTATATTTCAAAGCCAAAAATGTGAACACAACTTATCTTGCCGTCACTTTCATTTTTATAAAGCTTGTGAATATTTTTACTGCCATCATTTTTATATGCACAACTTGTCCTTTTTTTTCCTCTAGTTCACGTCTACAATTAAATGCATTTGTACCAAAAAGCCAGCACTCTTCATTTGCATTGACTTGTTCACTTTTTGAAAAAAGAAAGAAAGGAACGGGCTGCTTCAATTCTTTCTTCTCGTTCTCACTTTTCAAGTGCTGTGTGAAACATTAATGGCGGTTGAATTTGGCTCCAATTGGTTCCTTGTTGCTAACTGATTTGAAGCAAATATAAAGTGAGTTAAAACTCACATCTCTAATTTATTCGCTACTTTAATTTTTACGTGTAAACTACGTTGTCAAGTGATTTTGTCATTTTATTTTGTACGCGATTCATATTGTGTAGTGCGAGGTAGTTGAAGTGCAAAGAAAAATTATGGCCCCTAGCTTTGTTGATAGGTTCTTTTAAAATGTAGTCCAGATCACCCTCTATTTCCAAAATTACATACGTATATGCATGGTAAAGAATTTGAAAACATGTCCAGGTTTTCTTGTTACATTCTATATTGTACATGAGTGCAAAAGCTATTTCTATCACGTATTGATGCATGTTCGGGGCGGTAAATTGTTTTGCCTATTCCTTCTATAAATGCCTTCTCACGTGTGCTTAAAATCATGTTTAGAAATTTTCCTTGCATTCATGCGTGTGTTCCAACTCAGAGCAAAACACGTAAACTTGACCACCTTCTTTTACCTTTATTTCTATCCATGCATGCAAGTTTGAATCCCCTATTACAATATTTCTAGATCATTGTCCTCTTGAGTCTTTCATATTTGTATGTATTTGTGATGATTTCTGCACTGTCTTCACGGGTTTGATGCATGCATGCATAATAATTTCGTAGTGGAACATGAGTTGCATGCATATAGTTGAATATGTGTTTATTCATGTAGTTGAATAAGTGTGGATACGTGTAGAAGAATGTGGTAGTCATTTATAATAACGTAAGTGGTAATATTTAGTAGTGCGCATGCTAAAGTAGAGTAAGTTGCATTCTAAAAAAAATAAAAATAAAAAAAGTAAAGTCCATATGCGAAAATGTGATATACGAATGGTGAATACGGAGGTCACGTAAAACATTTATGAAAGGGTTAGTGTAAAAACACGCGACCTCATATAAAATATATAGCATCCTAAGTGAGGCAAGTCAAATTCAAGCCATATTTGTTTCTTGGGTTGCGTGAGTACCATATTGTCCCAATTTGTTTAGATTTATATTTCAATTCATGTACTGCGTGAGTATAAATGAAATGTCCAGACACTATATTGTTATTTCGTAAGTGAAAAAAAATTGTTAGCCTAGATCATTTTTTTGCATTGTATCGTGTTGCCAGGGATTTATTTTAGCTAGATATTCAATTGCCTATGTACAAGCTGTAGTATATGAAGTATATTAGCAGGCAGAGCCATATTTTGATGCACATTAGCAGTGCAATTGGTTGATGAAAATTAGAGGTGTAGTCTCCTAATGAATTTACGTTGAACCGGTGTTACGTTTTAAAAACGTATTTTTGCGCCGTTATTTTATAACGGAATTTTACGTTGGTGTTATATTTTGAAGCGTATTGTTTTGATGATATTTTGACGAATAAAAATTTCTGTTGTTTTGACTTCAGTAACCGTCAATTTTAAAGTGAATTTTCAAACGGTTACCCCGCAACGTTGATTTGGTATCCATTTTTACGGTGTTTTGTGAAGCGCAATTTCCTCGTCGAAATTGCTACAGATGTTGTTGTTTTAATCACGGGTTTTCAAATCGTTTTAAAATGAAATTGTTTTCAAAAAAATTACAGTTTGCGCTTTCAAAAGAATAAGAAAGCGATTTAAACGCTCCAGCAAAATTGAGGACTATGAACCCTCAATTTTACTGATTCGCTTAATTTCGGACTTGTCCGTTTGAGAACGTAAAATGTTAATTATTTAAAATACACAATTTTGCACTTTCAAGGAAACGATGAAGAGATTTAAACGATTTAGCAAAAGTGCGGAGTATGGAACCATACTTTTACTATTTCGGTTAATTCCGGACTCGTTAATTGAAACATCTGCTTTTTGATGATTTTGTTGGGCTTTCGAGCCACACTACTGGACCTTCGGGTCATTTGTTGGACCTTCGGGTCATCTGATGGACATCCGGGTGAAATACCAGTACTAGACCTTCGGGTCAATCTGCGGACCTTCGGGTCATCTGATGGGTGCCAAAAATTTATAGTACTTGGTAGGCTTCGGCCATCTGAGATGCACGTGCGGCGTAGCTAAAACTCGCCATCTGGTGGGATCGATCCACTTTTATGCTGATTTTTCTAGTTATCTTATTTTGATTTCTAGATTTTGAGATTTTCTAGTTATCTATTTTGATTTCTAGAGTTTGTGAATTGTTGCTTTGAATTCAATTATGAATTTGGAAGTTGAGTTAATCATTTGAGATTGTAAATTTGCGTATTGCTGTTTTAAATTCAATTGTGAATTTGAAAACTAATTTTGATGGAGTTTAAATAGAGATTTCTTCATTTAAACTATGATGATTATTTATGCTGTATAGTCTCATTCGAGACTATAATTATTTATTTAAGTATTTTTTATCATTCACTTATTTCTGAGAATAAATTAGACTGATCCGTTTATTATTTTCTTTTAAATAATAATCGGGTCAGACCGAGTTATTTCAGGATATTCGCTATCTCTGATTTTGTTGCAGCTTCAGCTTTTGGGATTTCACTCCATCTTTTGTCTAGTCTTCGAGGTGTACTATTAGTGTTGACTCTCATCTCGTGTATGTTGATGTATATGTATATGTACATTGGTTCTTGTGAACCATCGAGTGTTGTAGCATGTATCCAGAATTGTCTTCCGCTATACATATATCTGATATTTCTGTTCTGATGTGATTATACTATTAGTGTTGTTGTTATTATGAGTTGTTCTGGATTTTTCTTTAGCCACTGTAGTTTCGTTTCAGATTTGATTTGAATTTATATCTTTGGGAGTAATTTTCACAACTCCTATTGATGTAATCAATACTCGTCTAAGGCATAACTTACAGATGGTCGCTTCTAACAAGCCTCATTCTTCGCAATAGCAGACATTATTTCTTATAATAACCTTTGTTATTGTGAGCATAGAGGTGGAGCGTCACAGCGGCTGATGTGGTTGCTTGTTTCGGCTGTGTTTGGGATGGAGGTACTAAGGGTGTGCTGGTAGTTAAATGATGAAGGGCATCGGCTAACGCTTTAAGGCGGCTGGAAAGGGAAAGATGAGCAGGTGGAAGAAATTTGAAAGAACAAAGGCAGAGGGACATGTGAATTTCAATACAACAAGCAGAGAGAGAATAAGAGGAGGTGAGAACAAATGGATAAGAAGAAATGAGAACAGACAAATAGAAATGAACGCAAGAGAGGAAAAAAAGAAAAAAGAAATAGGAAGTCGGGTAAAATGAATTAACTCACAAAAATGAACAGGCATATTCCTGTTGAGTTGCCGGAGGAAAAGTTGAATGGACAAGGGACGCAGAAGGTCACCAAAACCAAAAGTCACAGAAGCCGGTACCGATACGGTTTACCATTTCGCGGTTTCGCCGTGAACCGGATATCAAAACTAACATATAAATATATCATGGAGATCAGCTTGACAAGACGATCAAAACGATATATAGATATCAGTGATTCGATTAAATTATAAGAATTCGAATTTTCTACTAGCGGAAAATGCAGCAAAAACGCAGGAAAGTAAGAACGACGGAGCTAAAGAAGTCCGAATTTGGAAAAACGAAAAATGACTTCTCAGTCAGAAGATGATTTAGAATTTTTCTATGTAAAATATTCAGGTTTGGAAAACGTTTTATTTTCAACAATTATTAACTGACTTGAATTAAATAGAATTACACAATAAATTAAACTTTCTTAAAATCAGATGAAAATTTACCATCTGCTATATTTAAATATACGTATTCCAAATATAAATTTTATTTTCAAATTTCATTATTTAAAATTTCTTCAAAATTCCATTAAATACGTTAATAAAATAAATAAAAACTAAAAAATTTTTATGGGTCGTTACACTCTCTTCCACTCAAAATTTTCGTCCCCGAAAAGGAAGAGGTAGGAGAACAGAAACAACCAAAAAAAATAGACTTGAATTGCAAAATAAAACAATTAATTTAAACCATATAAATTTCAATTTGAATTAATTTATATTCAACAATTTGACTTTAAATTCAAGATAATTCATTAAATTGATTTTATTTCAATTTATTAATATCTTGTACAAACGATTTCTTTCAAACAAAATTTTATTTAATTTGTCTCATTTACTATTCAATCAACTTATTATTCTATTTATCTCTATTAACATTTTATAATTAAAAGTTAAGTGTATAATACTTATTACAACCACCTAAAAAAGTTTATTTATAAAATTATTAATCATCATTCTACATTGTAAATTATTCAATTACATTTTCAACTTCTGAATGGTTTAGGTAAGTTATATTGGAATGTAATTGGGTATTATACAAGTAAAATTTTCTAATTCAATTATTTCAAGTATAAATATTTATTTCAAAATTTTGGCTTCATTTTATAATTGAAAACATTCTTATCATATGATTAAGGATTAAATTTCCGATTTCATTTCAAACTATTTAGAGATAAATACACACACACACACACACACACACACACACACACACACATATATATACAACATATATCGAATCAAATTTATAATCATAAACCAATATATATATATATATATATATATATATATTATAATTCAAATCATACTTAAGAAATTCAAATCAATTTCGTTTCAAAACAAAAGCGTAGCAAAGATACCAAATGGTCTCTCCATTCTGAAACTCGAAAACGAATGTCGATGATGCGGCCGCCACCACCGAAATTATTTTCCAGCAACAAAGCAGGAGAGCACTGGTTTGAACATTTAAAATTCTTTGAAAATGGTTTCTATTTGAAAATACTTCAAATATATACCTTTAAAACTTAAACCCAAAGTTTGGAGTCGCCGAAAATTAAATACTCAAATTCTAATTTAAATTCATTTAAATTCTAAATCAATTTGTAAACCATGTTTTATAGTTCATTTATTTATGTGTTGGTAAAATCAATGTTTACAAGACAATAAATAAAATCAAATATTACCATTTTGTTAACCTATTCATTTAACAATTTAGAAAATTTACTTATATATAATATAATCACACAAAATTTATTTTATTTTCCAAATTTGAAAACAATATTGTGTCAGTTTGTTCTGTTCAAGTGTTTTGGAAATCCTATCGATAGCGTTGATCAGATGAATCGATCGAAAAACCAAATCAACATCAACAACTCAAACAACACAATATATATATAACATTTTATATTAATTTACAAATACACTTCCTCGCTCGGCGACACAAGGATGGATTCAAAACAAGTATAGAGATTCAAACTTGATGGAAATCAAGTCAAAGAGAATTTTGATTTGAAAATAGGTTTGAAAGAAAGATAAGATGATTAAATAACAAAGTAGGAAGATTGATAAGTTTATATAAACCGCGGGCAACCTTAACTGGGTCTACCGTGACTTCAAGAATAAGACCGATGCAGAATTCCGAGGCAAATCGATATTAGATCTCAGGGGATAGAATTTAGGTATAGTAGGGGATAGATAGCATTGTAAACCGAGGATACAAAAATCTCTGGTAAATCAATGCCTATTATAAAGGAGTTTCACCACTTGACAAATCATATCGTAGAGCAATGGGATGCTCCAGAATTTAGAAGAATACGAATAGTGAGGGACAAGAATTAAGTTTGGAACCGAAGGAACGTTCCAAAATTCGAAGGAGATCGAGTCAAAAGAGGAAATTCAAGCTTGAATGAAAGTGATTCCATAACTAAATTTACTATTTATGCTAAGTTTTTCCTAGAGCCAAAGCTCTGATACCAAATGTAACGAACTGATATTTTCAACCATTCACATCCAAACATGCCGGAATTGAATTGCTCAAAACACCAAATTGTAAGTTTATATTTGGCAAAACTCTGCATATACGGTAAATAAATAATCATAGAATCACAGACACATAGTAATATAACAACATGCAGCGGAAACAAAAGAATAGTAGTTCATGAAGCTACTATATATATAACAGAGTTAAATAAGTTACAACAGAAGTCTCGAATACAATAGTCAAATACAAAAACTAGAATACATCACTAGAATCAACTGAATAACTGAGATTTGGATAGATAGCTGGATCTCCAGGCGAAGCTCCAACTCCAAAGGTGAGCCTCGAATACTAGTACACTTAGTCTGACCCGAGCGTAAAGCAAAACACAAAACACTCGAGTCAGGATTAACATTCTTATATCAATAAATCCAACTCAAGTGAAATAACAACTGAAAACACGAGTAACTCAAAAGTTGCTTGGGATAACCATCCTCTGAGGATCCGTTAAACTATCTATATATAGTAGTGTACGCTAAGTAGATAATGCCTATCAGTAATATAAAGTATCAAAATAGCGTTAAGGCATTACCATTATCCCCCTTAACACATTTTGTATAAGCGTCATAGTCTATACAGCACTGTAAACTACACCGTAAACTAGTGGGCTATCAGGGAGTACTCCATAGATATAACACAAAACAAATCGTTGTGGTCGTGCATAGGGATACCAGTATGACAAGGCACATTAGGCAATACCCAAGGTAGTGAAACTACCGTTTGCCTGATCCGGACTGGTAAGAACGCATCGCAGCAACGATCGCAACACCGCGAAACAACACTCCCAATTCAAGGGTGCGGACCAATCAAAAACAAGTAATGAGTAGTTAACGAAGAAGTGTGTCCGCTAGAGGCAGCTAACCTCATTGGCCCGGCACGGCTCTTGTTTTAGTCATTTCAAATTTGACACAAGCATCATGGCTATCCATTATCATTCTCTTTCTTCAAATCCAACAACGTCATCATTCCAACCACTTCATTCTGGATCATACTCCGCGTATAATAGTTATTAAAGTGGTTTTCGGTTTAGACAGAAAGTATGTCCCTAACTGATCCCAGACTCTTTAATAACTACGTGATTATTACACCGATTGGTCATTTAGTAAACTTTCAAATAGTTTATATTTCAAAACCAAAATATCATTGCCATTTCAAAACCATATCAATACGATATCACTTCCATTTCAAAACCAAATACAATATCACTTCCATTTTAAATATATTCATCTCAAATATATCCATTTACAAAATCTCAGTACTTCGAAGTTATAACACTTTCTAAATCAAACATTTTGGAAATCATAATACTTTGGAAATCAAAATTTAGAAATCATAATGCTTTGGAATCATAACACTTCTCACTTAACTGTTTAAATATAAATAATAGTATATATAATAAAATAGTTATAATTTAAAATAGTTTATATAAAATAGTTATAATTTAAAATAGTTTATATTAAAAATAGTTTATGTTAAAATAGTTTATATGAAATAAATTTATAAAGTAACATATGTAAATAGTTTTAAATATAATTTAAAAATACTTTATATAATAAAATAGCTTCCTCAAATTTCGGAAATCAATTCCAAATCAACACCAATCCAAAATTTCAAATTTAATCAAATCTCAAATCATCAATTTTAATATATTTCAATTTCTCAATAAACCATTTCACATTATATCGATTTCAAATACAGATTTTAATCCAAAATAAACCATTTCAATTTCAATATTTTCAAGGCTATAAATATTCAAACATTTCAAAACAAGATTTGATAATTCCATATATATATATATATCACATTCACTTTACTATTATTTATTTTAAGATATTTATTTACTAAATCCATTATCATTTAAATAAAACCCAAATTTCAAATGACTAAATATTTACTTCAATTCATTTAAACTAGAAATATTCATTTAAATCACCTTAACCAAAATCAAGTTATAAAATTATATCCTTTAACAATCTCAAATTCAATAAGTTTCAAATCGATTTTTTTATTAAATGTATTTGTTAATTAAATACAATTTCAAATCAATTTCGAATCTATCTTCTCAACCTTAATTTATAAAATCATTATAAACTCTATATTAAAATATAATTTAAATAAATACTTAACCATATTATATTTTAATAAAATCAAACTTTATTATTAAGCTTATTTTATATTAAAACAAATTGATGCATAGCTTAAAACCAAGAATTTAACTATATAAAATAACATTTATATAATATCTAAAATCAATAATTATATAAAACCATATATTTCTTTCCAAAACCATAGAAATCATTTTCAAAATATTTATATGTATATATAGACCAACGGTGTCTGTATATAATTATCTATCCTATAGTCAAGTGATATGGATATTTATTATTTCAATCCGTAAATTAAATATATACGGGTATATATATTATTTCAACCCCTAATCCCCAATTCAATGTCAATGAAAATCGCTTGGGTTTATCATTTCAACCCATAATGATTTGCTCATATTCTACAGGTCCTTCGGGTATGTATCATTTCAAACTATAGTGATTCTTTGATAAGAGGGAACTTGCAGAGTGATAACAGATATGATAATAATATAACAGGCATATATCATCAATATAAATATCAGATAATGGTGTCAGATGTCACAGGTGAACTGATACAGGTAATAGCATATATATAACAGTGTAAATAATTAACAACATCATATTTCAATTGTCGTTTTAATTAAAATCAAATGTAATAAATAAAAGAACATTAATCGTGAGTGATTGCTCACTTTCGAGGCTAGAGATGATTCGTCACATAGAATTAGCTGCGAATCCAAGCACAAATTGCAAAGAAAAGTAGATTGGCACGAATTGACGAACGAAGCTGATCAATAGGAATAGACGAAATCAAATCAGAATTGGATCGATGGATATAATTGGTATAAGTGAACTTACAGGTAACTATATATATATATATATAAATCATATTTTAGAATCAAACATATATTAAATTAAATATAAATATGGGTTTCAAAAATTATAGTTTTAAATTAAAACATATATATATGTGTGCGTGTGTGTGTGTGTAAAATCAAACATATATACATTATATAATTTGAAATAACTACCTATATATATTTTCTCAACTAATTTATATAAATCCACCCATACATAACTTCATCTAGCTCATACAATAAAACTCTCAAACCAAAAGAACGAACTTCTTCATCATAACATATATTTTCGTATATGTACACTCTAAAACAATCATTTAATATCAAGTATACAGTACTTACAGCTCATAGTTTAAATAACTTAAATATAACGAAATAGTCACATAAAAAACAGATCATAAATACACAAAATAAACTAACATATGACATATACAACTTGCATATGGATATGCAGACAAACATGTGTTGGCAAATAAACCCATATATATTAATATATAACTAACGCATCAGCCTTTTAGCTTACATAACTCATATTTTATAACAACGGACCACACTCTCTTATACAGGCTGGTGTAAAACTATATAATATATATATATATATATATAAGTAACAAGATAATAGGTAATAAAATATAAGCTATACGTACTAACAGCCTATAATATGTAACTAACGTATTATGACAACCAAAAACTAACATATAAAACTATACTATGATATGTAACATATATATTATACTTTTTATTAGAAACGCATGATACTTATATTTTGAAGATGCTAACATACTCAGATTATATAAAAATAATATGCGACTTATATAAAACCGTAAAATAGATAATAGAATGCAAAGCAGCATATGAGTTCATATATAAGTATGCATTAATTATTATTTTCAACTTTATACTGTAAACAGATTTTATAACATATATGACTTAAAGTAAACCATATGTACCAAACATATGATAATATATAAATCTTCATGCCTATGTAAGTGCAAGTGACCAAAATATACCAGATATATGTAGACAAAAGTTTCTGGAAACCAAGTATATACGTATATTAGAAATTTTATTATAAAATCTGTTTGATAACACAAATGGAACGCACAATATATTATTATTATTATTATTTTCAGATCAAAGTTAATTAAAACACATATTATTTTGAACATATATATGTATGGCCAATATATTCATATCCACATAAACATATAATATGTGAGTAAAAGAAGGTTGTTGCCTTAAAAATATATATAAATATCTTATATACTTTATAATAAAATAGGGATGCTGTACCCTGTAGCTTTTAGAGGCCACACTTCTTCAACTAAAATGATTCAAAGAACAGTACCCCCCAGTATATGCAACTCACACATGATATTTAAAGTAATTTTAAAAATATCACTATTTAATTACAAAGTATATTACCTTTGATAAGTAATACAAACGCAAATCCGGCGAAGGAGGTTGAGGCCGGGCACGGCAAAGCAGGACGCACATACGGCGATGGAGGTTGGTAGCAACGATGGGTTTGGGTTAGGCTCGGCGTGAACATGCATGGAAGGTCGGGCTGCTGATGTGGTTGCTTGTTTCGGATGTGTTTGGAATGGAGGAACTAAGGGTGTGGTGGTAGCTAAATGGTGGAGGGAATCGGCTAACGCTTGAAGGAGGGTGGGAAGGAAAAGATGAGCAGGTGGAGAAATTTGAAAGAACAAAGGCAGAGGGATAGGTGGATTTCAATACAACAAGCAGAGAGAGAATAAGAGGAGGTGAGAACAAATGGAAAAGAAGAAATGAGAAGAACAGACAAATAGAAATGAACGCAAGAGAGGAAAAAAAAGAAATAGGAAGTCAGGTAAAATGAATTAACTCACAAAAATGAACGGGCATATAGCTGTTGAGCTACCCGAGGAAAAGTTGAATGGACAAGGGACGCAAAAGGTCACCAAAACCAAAAGTCACAGAAGCCGGTACCGATATTGTTTACCATTCCGCGGTTTCGCCGTGAACCGGATACCAAAACAAATATATAAATATATCATGGAGATCAGCTCAACGAGACGATCAAAACGGTAAACAGATATCAGTGATTCGATTGAATTATAAGAATTCGAATTTTCTACTAGCGGAAAATGCAGCAAAAATGCAGAAAAATAAGATCGACGGAGCTAAAGAAGTCCGAATTTGGAAAAATGAAAAATGACGTCATAGTTAGAAGATGATTTAGAATTTTTCTATGTAAAAATATTCAGGTTTGGAAAACGTTTTATTTTAACAATTATTAACTAACTTGAATTAAATAGAATTACATTATAAATTAAACTCTCTTAAAATCAGATGAAAATATACCATCTGCTATATTTAAATATACATATTCCAAATATAAATTTTTATTTTAAAATTTCATTATTTAAAATTTCTCCAAAATTCCATTAAATACGTTAATGAAATAAATAAAAATTAAAAGAATTTTATAGGTCGTTACAATCACTTTTATATATATTAAAAAATTACTTTCTAAACTCTTTTATATGTTTAAACAGTATTCAAATATATTTATAAAGTTTATAAATTGCATTGACAAATTATAGAAACCAATTTTAATAAGAAAATCAAAACATCAGTTTTTGCCTTGAGTATGTCGACATCCCTTAACCCCCTCATGTGGACATGATGACCGTTAAATTCAAAATTCAAATTTTCAAAAGAAGCGTCTATTCGTCGTAATCTTTCACGAAGAGATATTACAGTTGCTCTACTATATATACCTGTTGTTTTGAACGAATTTTAATCAAAATTTTACATGTTTTCTCTCCTCTTCGTCTTCCAAATTTATTCTAAAGAATTCTAAACTATACTCTACTGAAATAACAAGTGAATCAAATTTTATCTCTTGTTTGATTCTCTGGCACTCTCTCCATAGCATCTCAGTGCTATTCGGAGTTATAGGATTTTTTGTAAATCAAAAGTTGAGTAAAAGGTGCCGTTGAGCCTTGAAATCAATTGGGTGTGATTACAGCCTTGGAAATCAGTTATGTGATCTTGTAGCCTGGTTAAATCAAGAGAGTTTCCCTGAACTCAAATGCTACAGGGTATACCTCGTAGTCTTGAAACTGAGGGTGTAATCTGGGAGATTATTTTGATAAGAAATCCGTACGATTGTACGAGACTAGATGTAGGGTAACTCCTAACCAGTATAAAATTCTGGTGTATTCTTTCCTTTACTGCTTTTATTTAGTATTTGCATCTGTGTCTGATTCTGTGATTATATCCGTGTCTGTGAATTACATTTGTTGGTAATTAAATTACATAAGTTTCAAAAAGATTTAGAAAATCCATAAAACACTATTCACCCCCTAGTGTTATTTCAGCCTTAAGTTTCGTAAACCGCATTTATCACAAGTAGAAGCGTAATAAGGATTTTGTAAATAAGATTTTTATGTTTTTTAAGTTAATTATTTTGAATAAGATATATCGTATGTAAAAATCCTTACTTAACCCATTTTCGAGGATGAAAAGTTTTGAGTGGGGGAGAGAATAAAGACCCGTATTTTTAACTATTTTAAATTATTAAATTTAATATCATTATTAAATTAAAAATGGTTAGAAATAAAAATTAATGAATTATCAATATACTTTATTGGGTATGAACTTAGATAAAATTTTGAATAACAAAATTCAAGAATATAAGAGGTTGTAACTTATATTAGGAAGTAAACTAAATAATATTGAATTGTAATTAATTGCATTAATGTTGAATTTTTGTAAAGTGAAAGTAGTTGCTTTATTACTTGAACTGGTTTAAAAGTTAAATTTTATAAGTTAAATAACTTTGTATTTAAATTATGGTGATTTATTGAACGATTAAAATTGTTTGAATTTAATATTAGAAATTGTTTAAATAATAAATTGTGAATTTAATGTGAATGAAAATGATGTCAAAAGTTAATATAAATTTTATTTAAACAAGAATGAAGATTGTTAACATTTAAAATTGAATAAATAAAAATTGAAAATTTTATATTTTATTCAACGAGTAAAAATAGCCATTTTAGTCATTGTCTCAAATTTTAATGAAACTAGGTTCATCGGATCCGTAATAGTGAATTATTATAGGATTTCAAGTTTTGAAGCGATCGGACTTGTCATTTGGCCATGCGAGTTTGAAACGCATAGAAATCGATTAAAAGAATTTAATTAAAATAATTCGATTTTGAAAGGTATCTTCTATAGACGATCAAAATTAGGCCTCGAGGCTAGTTCCATAGCATTCGAAATAGGGGTAGAAAATATGGAACGCCAAGCGGCACGCTCCGTTTAGACTTCGAATGAAACGACACGCAAATCCGTACCCTTGAGTCAACACTATTCTACAACAATCAACTCAAGTTGTACAGAAATACGAACCATTTGGGTTAAAGAAGAAGAGGTAGAAGAGGACAAAAGCAAATCAACATCAGAATCTAACCATCGCAGCGGAATAAACTATAATAGGTAGTAAATAATCTTTACTCAAAATTAAATATATCTGTTTACATATATTACATCATCAGAGTACATCAGTCACAGCTCACATCAATAACATACAATGAATACACAACAACTCAAACAGCGGAATATATATATAACAAGTACGGCTATACGTATCGTCATCCAGCTCGTCTCCTGAGCTCCACAGCATCATATCATGTATCCTATAATACTCGGTCTGACCCGAGCATTACAGTTAAATAACACCCGACTCAGTCTGGACTACCAGCGTGAGAAAATCACACCCAATTGATTATTAAAGTTTCAAAAATCCTTTGAAAACAAAAGCATTTCGTAAGACCATGCCACAAATAAACATGTCGGGTTTTTACCTTACGATAGCTAAAACAATTTTTATAGAAATCCTCTGATATTATAATAGGGTCTATATACAAATACTTATAAAATAGCCGAAATTGTTACATTCATTAAATTCCATCTACTAGCCACAGAGTGGGTAATACAAACAAAACTCGTACAAGGCTCGTAGGGAGAATGGATTTCCAACTAATGACTAGGCACTGGGGTACCACCTGTCACAGTACGGGGCCTAGATCACCGTACCGAGGATTACTCCGTTCATCCCCTGCAACACAAGGCCGGAACCATTCCTTACTGAACAGTCCCGAACAAGATAAACCCCGTGATTGGCGCGACCAACCACCCACTAAGCCAAAATATATAAGGGACATCTAGACAGGGGAATTATCTTGTCCTGCTTGGGCATGATCCACCTAACCTTGCTGCATATCCCCTGATTTTCAGTCATTCCCATTTGATGAGGCTTGAGGCTAAGCGTTACCTTTTAGAACGTTTCACTTAGAATGCCCATCATCCACCTGACGATGTTTCGCAAGCATTCGTCCATACAAGTCTGTCCCGGGTTCGAACGGAACCGAAGGCACTATTCCTACTACATCCATTTTGGAAATATCCTCAGGATTAGTAGCGACTAGCCCTTGCACTTCATTGCTCCATCTCCGAATCCAAAATCGTTTTTCACGAAACGTACAAACCGGATCGAAGTGGTTTTCGAGAAATAAATCTCGATCCCGGTCTCTTCGAAACGATCAGCGCATTTGTCCAATATTGATAGTCGGTGATTTAACTATCAATTAATATTCACAAACATCCATCAAACAATAAATAATTTTCCAAATTATTTATTAATCTCAAAAATATCTTCACAAGATATATTTCTATTTTCAACCCTTTGAACACAGTTTTCAAACCATCATTCTTTCTTTCCAGTATAAACTTTCCCAAGTATTTTCTATCTCCTCTGAAATCACCAAGCACAAAATAGATTTTTAAAATAATTTAAAACACTTTACTTTGAAAATATTTACTTTTAAACATTTAAGTTAAATTACTTCAACACTTTGTAAAAATACATGCTATATGAGTATTTGAAAATAAAGTTACTTAATAGGATATAAAACTAGATTTTCACTTTTGAAAACAAAATACTAGGTCACTTTTTAAGTAATTACTACTATAATAGATTTAGAAAAAAAATACTTACTATTGAATTTAAATATTAGAAATAATCAATTTTATAAAACTTGCTTTTTTTTACAACATCTTTAAAACCTTTAAATTTATTTAAGAATTTACTTTAAACATGTACTTGGTTATCCAGAGTAAAATCCCAGCTTCAATCACTTAAATCAATTTCCCAAATTGATTTTCAATTTATTTCCTTTAAATTCAGAATTTATTAATTTCAGATCTCATTTCTTGATTATAATTTTTATATTTCTCAATTACTTCTTCATTCCTTTAAATAAATTTAAACTTTAAATTTTAAAATAATTATTTATTCCTTTAATTGATATAACTTAAGTTTACAATTCATCAATTTCATTTTATTCAAAATTCCATTTCCCTTCATACTCGAAGTTATTTAGTATTATTTTCATATTACTTCTATTTCTTTTCAATTCATTCTTAATTTATTCAAACTTTCTATAATTATTTCGCTTACAAATTTACTTCTTTTTAATTTCTTTCAACAATCCAATTCATATAATTTGGTAATTCATTATACCCAAATATCCAATCAACCATAACATTCAATATACCAATGTAACTCATCATAAGATATCAAATAATCACAGCAGAGAGTATTGAATGATTTAAATAAATGTGAGGGGTCCAGTTGGATCCCTCCAACCTGTTTCCCTGCATCCACAAATGTTAGCACAATATAATATGCCAATTCAAAAATATCATACTAAATCACATCACTCAATTCATTTATCCAAACAATTATTTAAATTTAAACATTTAAATTTAAATTAACTGAGTGAGATTAACTCACCTTGCATTTGTTTGCAGTCCACATCAATTATGTCTTGGTTTTCCCGGTTTATAACCTTGTATAACAATCATACGATTTATTAACACTTTGAAATAGCTTGAACAATTTATTTCCATTTTATAAATTTAATTAACCAGTGATTCTATTTTAACTAATATATTTTTAAGTTTAAACTAATTCTCTTTTTAACATATTATGTTAGCAACCAATTAATTTAATAAGTTAATTAAATAAATTAATTTCCAACAATACTCTATTTTAAAATAACCTAGTAAATTATAACATATACATTTAAATTCATTCCCTTTTTATATACCCAATATACTTAATTATAATTAGCCATTTCAAAATTAAAAAGCAAAACTAAATACTGTTTTACCTTACTGAATATTTTCTTTTTTTTTTCTTCTGTAAAAACTATTATATTTTAATTTATAAGTTTATTTCAAAGAAATCAAATACAAAATAAATAAGAAATCATACCCCAACGAACTCGATGTCGTGGATTCCCCACCTCCCTGTGAACAACCCCCATCTTGAAGCTCGCGCTTCCAGCCCCGAGTTTATCTCCAGAAAACATCGCATCACCTACCAAGCTCTCGACCCCAAGCTCGAACACGAACCTTCCAATTGCTACAGGGCTCGAATGCATTCCTCCATGATTGATTGGACCACCCAAAAATCAGGTCCAGACGCTCCTCAACACAACGACTCAACAGCGAAACCCTAGCTTCACAGTCAAATCGAACACACGAGAATTCCCAAAAACCCAGACCCTGTTCGCGTTCGCACGCCTCTCCGAAGCCCTTAACATCGCCGAAGTTGCCACGTCCCGCTCGCTCGAGAAAGGGCTCATCTTCCTCATTTCCTCTGATTGCGTTCGTGAGGGTTTGAAACAATGGAGCCGTGAATTGACTTCAAATGGGGACGTGTAACTGGATATAGAAAATCAAAGCTCGGCCCTAATCGATCTTGATTTCGATATTGCCGTGCGGCCCTCTTTTCTTTTCTATATTTTATTTTTTATTTTTTATTTTTTTAACACGAGAAATCGAATTGGTGACATAAGAAGATGAAAACAAAGACGAGAGCTTCGGCCATTTTAGTTTAATTTAAGGATCGGCTATCCACTCTGAACGAAGGAAAATATCTCCTATTAATTTATTATTAAACGAAGAAGTGTGTTGGAGAAGGTAACTTTTTATTTTATTATTATTATTATTATTATTATTTTAACCCCTATATACGATGCTAACTACAGTACACAATGCAATATCAGCGCGTTTACTTAACGTACAAACACACGTCAACTCCGAGAGCTACGAAATTTGAAATCCGGTAATAATTCAATATTACGGACCCAAAAGAACTGGTTTTGTCGGATTCCGAGACTGCGCCTTGAAAGGCTATTTTTAAATTCAATTTAAACGATTAAATTTTAAAACTAACCAATTCAGTGCTAGATTCAATTTTAAAATTCTATTATTCTCAGTATTATCAATATAAATTTTATAAGCTTTCAAATTATTTTAATAGGCTCAAAATTCTGGATTCAACCTTCATCCAATTTTAAATTATTTAAATTCAATAATTAAATTATCAAATAAATTGTGATATTCGTAGTTCAAGTTAAAAATTAACAATTAAATATTCAAAATCTGTGACGAAAACGAATTTTGCCAGCTCGAAAATCGACATCCATACTTCACTCGTACTCGAATGCCGTAGATTCGATCGTTCAAATCCGATTCGCCGGAGCTTATAACAACATTAAGTAAATAACACAGCGGAATAAAAGAATAATACATTGATATACAACACTGATACAACAGAGGATACAATGAATATCAATATACATCAGAGATATGATACAACAAATAGCAGCGGAAAAGAAATATATGACAACAGCAGCGGATAATCTCCATCTCCAAAGCTCCAATCCAGCAATAGCTCGAACTCCCCATAACAATGCACCAAGCTAAGCAAGACTGGTGCAAACCAAAGACTGAACCAACTCCACATAATCCACTATATCTAACTATCTGAAAAACCCAACTCTAGACTGCTCGTGTAGAAAATTTTGAGCACCCAGAGTTTAGGAAAGAAACAATAAACTCCGGATCAGTCATGGGATGGTGTGAGCAACAAAAACAGTTTATCTTCAAAAACAATCAACAAGAGAATTTTAAAGTAAATTCGCAATGCTTTTTGAAAATGAAAATATCATAAGACCTCCCGCCACACACACAATGCAAACGCAGACTTGGAGGAGATTTCTTCTTATGATAGTCAAATATGCTTAATACGCCGAAAATTTCTTTGATATTATTATTATAAGTGCATAGTGTAGAAAACAATTTCGAAAGTAGAATATAAATCTTAGCCAGCATCGGTACCATTATATTATGCCCGCTATAGCTACCATATTAGATGGCAGGTTCTACAACTAATACCGTACAAGGCTCGTATTGTTTCTTTGGATTTCCAACAAATGGTCAGGCCAAGGAACTTTCCATTGCCACATGGAAACACCTCTGGATGGACGTCCCGAGAACCTAACCGGATCTCTGCCAACACAAGGCCGGGTTACCCCTAACTGGGTAACTACTGACACGAGTATGCCACCTCCCGGTTGTAACAACCTTTTACCGGGGCCCCAACATCAAATCACAAAACAAGACATATATAGGTTTGTGATGTCCACATAAGTAAGTATCTGGACTCCATACCATGATACCACTTCTATCCAGAAGGAGATGTACATACCCTAAAGGGGCGCTACCCCCTAATAACCTTGCTGCATCTTTCCTGTTTTGACCATTCTGGGGTGTGAGGTTCGACGAAGTCACGTCCACAAAGCTACACTTTGGTACAAAGCCATGCTTTGGGTCAACAAATGATCAAAGTAATGATCACAAAGATAAATGATCAAACAAATGATCATATCACAAATGATCAAACAATGATCATTTCACAGCAACACTTAGCATGTCACATTACCAAATTGGGAATATATCGCTGATAACCTTCAACTACATAACCTCTGAGCTCGTACGTCTCAGAGAAGGGTGTTAAGCTAAAAGAATAAATTCTCCGCCACTAACAGAAATGTATTTGAAAGAAATCTGCTTTATATCTCAAAGTGTAGTGTCAGACATACAATCCATACAAGTCTGTTCTGGGTTTGAACAGAACCGAAGGCACTTCCAAAGAAGCCCTTGAAATCCGGATATTCACTAATTACATTCGGACTTCCCATCACATATGGAGTCTCTATACCGGGGACCAGTCGATGCAAAGATATTCGACGAGTTGTCCTTACGTTTTCGAAAATATCCGGTCTTCATCACCGGTCTTCAAATGCTATCCATAACGACGTATCACATATTCAGAATGGGATATATGACACAAAGGTCCTCTCCCGGCTAAACCGAATAGTGAGCGCAATATTTAAAAAAAAAATGGATATTGGGATTTCAATTAAGCCACAACTTAAAACCCAAAACTTTCTTTCAAATGGTTTAAACAAATTACCATTTTAAATCTTTAAACAAAAAGATTTATTTCTCAAAGATCAATTCATAGATTTCCAAAACAATTTCATTTCAATAGGATTAACTCGTTAAATCTTTAAACTAAAGATTCAACTTATAATTTCAAACCGTTTCGATAAC
Source organism: Allium cepa (assembly GCA_030765085.1). Taxonomy (NCBI): domain Eukaryota; kingdom Viridiplantae; phylum Streptophyta; class Magnoliopsida; order Asparagales; family Amaryllidaceae; genus Allium; species Allium cepa. Next base: position 397,046,322 of record CM060944.1, read on the forward strand.
TTGGAAGTTATTTTCATTTTCAAACTTGAAATTCTTTTTAACATAAATTGGACGTTCATTTATTAGGTGAAAGCTTTTACTATGTGAAAACAAACAGTTTTCGTTTCAAAAAAAACCAATTATATTTGCACAAGTTAAAGTTCTTAATTTATATTCATATTCCCAAATTAATACATTTTAAAATAGTTTAACCCCTATATAACTGGTATAACATTTTTAATCCCTAGTTTCGAATTATAGAATTCAGTTTCAAATCTTGTATTTAAGTTAAACCAAATTATTTAAATTTCAAAGTTTATCAAGTTATTCAAAATAAATTTCATCTATGAAATTCCATTTCAAAAGCTTTTCACTTTAAACCCAATCTTATTTTCAAACCATTTGAATTAAAATATTCAAATTCAAAACTATTTCAAAAATCTGTGACTTAACCGATTTCCTCGTGAAATCCATATTTGTGTGTGTATGGTGTGGTCCAGGGGTTTAACACACAATAGTGCAACAACATCATCATCATAGATCAAAACATAGAAATATAGTTGATAAGCGATATAAGCTATAACGCTTATCGTTCATTCACAGATTCACAAATAATATACAAATGTATATAAATAAAGGAATAATTTCACACAACTCAATTCACAGAACAAAATATTACAGATCAGATAGGGCAATCAATTCAATACAATCATTCATAAGTAAGGTCAAGCATTCAATAAATATTTATAAGCAGGATTAATTTATTGTTTAATTCTAATTAATTCATTTTACTCCCAATTAAATTAATTACCTATGAATTATTTATCCAATTCTGATTTATAAATTTCAAATCATTTGATACAAATTAATTTATCAAACATTTTAATTATTTTAATTATTCTTAATTTATTATATTAATTAAATTAACTTTTGAACCAATTTTATCATTAAATTAACTTTAATAAATCAAAATATCCAAAATGAATTACAATAAGTGATTAATCCTTCATTACTTTCATTAAGTAATTACATTTAACAATGTATAATTGATTATCTAAATTAATTAATCTAATAATTATCAAGATTTATCACATTAATTTGATTACTTAATAATCTCTAGTTTAATCATCTTTCTTAACTAATAATATTTCTTTAATCATTTTCTTAAGAAATTATCTTAGATTAATTCATTATTAATCATTTCGAATTATTAATTAGTCCAATTATTTAATTATAAATTAAATCTATCATTCTTTAATTACCCTATAAATCAAATCATCTTATTACCTTAATTATCTATTTAACTTGGCTACCCATTCATTCATCACTAATTTCTTATTTGTTTCTTAATTAATTAACCATTGTTCATTATTCAAGATTAGGCTTTGTTAACCATATTCATAAATTTGTGTTCAATTGTCAAATTTTAAAATTTCTTAAGTATAAACTTTATTAACACTCATGGTTACTTTTTTTTTTTAGGTAGGAATTTAAGGGCATTTATATTACCTTAAGAAAATCCTGTGTTAACTTCAAGTTCAAAGTAAAACAAAACCGAGCAATAGTTCAGTGCTTTCCTTCTTCATTTCCTTATATCTATATCCTTTGAATTTGAAAATAGGTTAAGTTAAACCTGTTATTGTACCTCGCGAACTCGAGAGGAACCCACGTAACTCTACCCAGGCACCCATCCACCAACGCGATGACAACAACCCAACGCACTGCAACATGCTACCTGGAACCGCGTGCACTAATACGCGTGCACGTGTACAAACGCTGCGACCAGCTTCGGTCAATGCCGCAGCCCCACCCAAGTCATCAACGACCATCCCAAACGTTTCGAGCCATCCACGATACAAAATCATCACCGAGTCAAAATCGAGCAAGTACAGAATCAGCTCTCTTCTTCCTGAATCCATTCGATCACCCAAAAACCTGCTTCGCCCCATCACTTGACGTCACCGGAGTCCACGCGAACCTGGCCAAGCCTCCGCCACTCACCCACGAGCCCATCCCCATAAGTGCGATTGCCCAGATCACCGTGATGATGACGAGATTTTCTCGTGAATAACAGCAAACCAAAATGAACCCCAAAACCCTAGTTTGATCTCATATGATCATTCTAGTTAATTATAAATTTGTTGACTATTTTTCCCAACATCAGAGACGTTCAAACATGCTTCAGAACAAATTTCAATATTTATTGATGATTCGATTGTCAGGAATTGAGAAAAATGCAATTTTACCAAATTTCAAACAGGTCTTGAAATACTGCACTAAAAATCTTCATTCTAGTTTTAAAAATCATAATTTTCAGTAAGCACTCAAGTTATAAAACTTGAATTAGCTTTTTATAACAATTTGATTTATCAATTTTATTGCTTGTTTTCCTGTAAACATGGTTTCCTGTAAAAATATTCCACCAATCACATTTTAACCAACTTACAAACCTTGTTTAATGTTTAAAAATCTTATTGATTTCTATTGAAAGTTTACAATAATTTGCTGAGCATAATTTAAGTTTGAAAAAAAAAATGAACCTGTAGCATAGAAGCACAGAGCATCACAGTGATATCTTCAAACAATAACATATGCAAACTATATTTTCAATAAATCTAGAATCATTTTTTTTATCAACTTAAAACTTTAAGCTTTGATGATTACTCACCTAACATTTCAATGCATCAACAAAATTAGGCTTCAAAGAGGAAATTGCTCACAGATTTCTAGAAGAAGAACAGAGGGCTGCTATGGCTTGAACTGCTGTGAAAAATTGCAAGCTGAAGCTTCACTTGATCTCTGGTTTGTAGTTGCTTAAGTTGTTGTTGATGTTCTAGTTGAAGTTTATTTAAGTCTTTAAGATGATGTTTACTTTAGATTTTCTCAGTTTTGGAATGGAAAAAAAAAACTGAGATGAGAAAGTTAATATGTATATAGAAAATGAAGTAGACAGGGTATTATATTGTTGTACAATAGGCATGGCTTACTTCTTTTATTAACTGCATATATTATTTTATACACCAAACCTCGGCTGATATGTTTGCATTTATTACTTTGGTACTTTTGTTTTGCTTTTCAAACTCTATTGGCTGCATATGCCTCTATGCTTATACTTTATTTGTATTTTATTTTACTTGTTTTATTGGTTTGTACAGTTTGTTTTCCATTGCTTCTTGTTTACATCATTGCTTTGCATATTTATTTGTTTGAATACTTTTATTTGCATTGCCTAGCTTGCATTTGTTTTCTCAGCCTACATATACTTATTTTTTTCTTCTCGTACAGCTTATTTATGTATACCATACTTAAAAATATTGTTTCTGGTTTGACAAGATCTGTTTTGGGCTGGAGATATCTTGCATTAATTGCTTTGTCCATATTTCCATGTGTACAACTATACTTTGGTTTGTTTCATTGCATTTATTAGCTTGTTTTTACTTTGTTTTATGTTCTTTCACTTGCCTGCATATCTACTTTACACTCTACATTATATCTTACCTGCCTTTGTTTAAGTACTTTGCATTTGTTTTATAAGTTCATACTTATATATTTCCTTACTTACCTGGCAGCCTTTTGTATGTTGATGTTTTCCTATCGTTAATATGTTGTTAAAATTTATTTTAATATGTTTACTTTGTTTATTTTATTTTTAAAGACTTCATTTTGATAAATTTCAAATCAATTTTAAAAATAAACTTCACCATTTTAAATCAAAAATAAATTAAATTATTGATTTAAAATAAATTAAAATTCGGGATCGTTACAAAATCAATTGAATATTCCAATTTCAATTGCTCAAAATTTCCGGGTCGTCACATTCCTTCCCCTTTAAAAGAATTTCATCCCCGAAATTAGTAGTTAGGAAGAATGGTCCAATACCTGTTTACTATTTTCCCAAAACCAACAGTTTTTTACAATCCAACCATCTTTATTAAAGACACACTATCCATCTTACTAACTTTCCAAACTCTTCCATTAGGTTTCTACCAATATCATTGACCTAATCCATTCAAATTTAAATTTTAAACCCAATTTAAATTTTCAAAAATTTTCTAACTCTCTAAATTTCCGAAATTTTTTGCCAGCGTCTCCTTTGCGCGGCTGACTCGGTACAACTACAAAATGGCTCTACGGCCTCCCAAATCCAAAAAGAAAACAAAAAGCCAAGTGGCTCAATCCAAATCCAAATCCCAATCAAATTCCATACCAAATTTAAATGCGTACCTTTTGTCGGGCAATTCAAATTTATCTCTTGAAATCAAATCCAATTTTCTTTTCCCTTTATAATACCTGCATATTCTGCTTAGCACTAATATCCAAACACAATATTCCCAAAACAGTTTATCGACTTTCTCACAAAATGACAATATCCATTCATTCCATCTTAGAATATATTTGTAGTATCAATTTCCAATTAAGAATTCACAATTCCTTTTACTTAAGTTTAGTATAAGCATTCTATATGTTTCTTACATTTATTTTAATCTTCCACTTAGTTTATCCATTTCTATTCAAAACAATCCTTTCATTTCCATATGAATTCAATTTATTTTTAACTCTGAATATATATATTTTATTTGTCATTTATTACTAATTCATATCATTACTTTTATTAGTTTCATTTACTAATGTATTTCAATTTCTAATTTAAATCGTTTTGTCGTTAATAAATTTTCCAAAATCTTTCAAAAATTTTCTAACTCCCAAAATTTATGAAATTTTTTGGCAGAGTCTCCTTTGTACGGAGGAGCTTTTGCAATTTGACAAAAGAGATAAATATATATACATCGACCCACACGGTCGGAAAAACCAAAAACAGTTCATATTTCCTATTTTTATTGAGTAGGCGTACCTTATTTAGCATTTTAAGCAAGCGGCTTATTAGTTTTAGCATATAGCACAACCCAATCCAGCCTCACGGCTTCCAGGTACCTGTACTTACTCAATTTAAACATATAAATGCCGAATATATGAAGTTTAACAGTATATCACTTATTCACACTAGTTAAAACATATGAATTTTAAAAGAAAATTCACCAAACATTTTCCGTAAGCAATTTTGACAACTTTCATAGTAATTCAACTATTTCAATTAATTTACAAACCATTTTCATGCAATTTGAATGGTTTTCAATCCATTCGTACACAACTTCATCAATTCGAATGGTTTAAAACTCAATTGCTTTCAAAATCAATTTATTTCACTCCTATTAATTCATAGAATTTTAATTACCTCCATTTACATCCAATGATATTTATTCTATGCAAATTTGACAAGATCTATGTGAATAAACAAGTATTTATGTTTTATAACCAATTTAAATGGATTTTAACTCAATTTATTCTTAATTCTATTCCATTAGAAAATTTATTCACAATCCATATATTCTCAGTTCCATTGCATTTCAATTTTATTAACCAAACTAGCCCATTAAAACCATTAACAACTTAGGTTCCATCTCCATTACCAATTAAATTTCCTTTTTATTTTAAATTTTCATTTTCTTAAATTTTATTTACAACCCACCAAATTTTATTCCGATCCAAATTTATTTTTACTTGGTTTAAAAACCAATCCAATATTATTAAACTTTGTTTTAAGTTGAATTCAATTCAACTCCTTTCCATCTTTTAGCTTGAGTTTATTCGCTCTAATTTATACTTAAGCTCATTCTCATTTTGCAAACCAAGTTCTCTTTTCAATTTAACTTGATTCTATTTCAATCCAATCTCCTTTCAACTACAAATTTATTTGATTTATTATTATAAATTTCAAATTTCCAGGTTCGATCCATTCTCAGTTCACTTAAATAAATTTACAGGGTCATTTCAATTTATTTCTACATATTTGGATTTTATTCACAATACAAACCATTATTATTTTAATCCAATCTCATTTTCAATTTACCTTTCACTTTTATGAACTCACAATTCAATCTCATTCTCAATTCATCAACCATTTTGAATCGAATTAAATTTTATATCTTGAGTTTTATTTCCAATCTTCCTTATTATCTCGCAGTTCAGCTGTTATTTAACTGCATTGGGTTCTCATTACATATTTCATTATCTAATTTATTATCTAAATAGTTTTTCCCCAACATATAACCCAGAACTTGATTTTAACCCCCAAAATCTCTTCATTTCATTTTTCTTAGGTTCAAATTTATTTTATAATCCAAGTTTTGATTTTTATTTTATTTTGGAATACATCAAACTATATTTATTTTGGGATTTTATACCTCACTATTTGATTTTATAAGTCACAACATATTATTTACACAATTCCATGCATTCAAGACTTGAATATATTCATCTTTTATTTTAACTCAAGCTTCATGCTTATTTATATCCCAAGCATGTTTTACTTCATGCATTAAAACTCTTTTACACGTTATTCTTATTTATTTATTTCAATTCCAATCTTTATTCAATTTATTTTCCATTTGTTTAGGCAAGAATTTTATTTCTTTTATTAACTTGATTGAATTCTCATCCCAATTCAATTTTACTTTAGTCTAAATTTATTTAACTCAATTCAATTTCAACTTAATTCGAATACAACTGGATCTTATTTTCAGCCTATCCAATTAATGTCAACCCATTCAAAATTTTATTTCCCATCCAAGTTAATTTCATTTTTAACTTTTCTTTTAAATTTAAATTCCAACATTCAAAGTTTATATCCCCTCCCTGATTTAAGACTCATCTCAATTTATAAGCTTACAATCCATCTTATCAGGATTTTTAACTTCCCGGCTTTGGGTTCAAAATTTATTTTGAAATCTTCAACATCTCAAATCACAATTATCAAAAATTTAAACCAATCCTGGTTTTATTCCCAACAAATTTCCTTTGAGATTTTCAAAAACAACTAGCTTTCAGAACAAATCACTTTGGTAGCAATTCGTCACTTAGAAATTCGAAAATGAATACTGATAATGCGGCCGTCATCATCAGAATTAATTTCCAATAATCCAAGTGATTTCAATGCTATTTCACTTCCAAAACCCATTTTAAAACAATTTTCCTTTCGGAAGTATCTCCAAAACAATTGTGTTATTATTCATCTTCAAATACTTTGACAAACACTTCCAAAATCTCCAGGATTTAAATTCCCAAATCCTGCTTTAAATCAATTTTACTATAATTTTATTTGCATAGCTTATGCTCATACAAATTCTTATTTGATTTTATTTCAATTCATAAATTACATCTATAATTCATATTTAAAAATTTCATTCTATAATGAATTTATCCCTTAAATATTAGTTATATTTCAATTTCTATTTAAATTTTTACTTAACAATGATAATACTTTAATATTATCATTTCTAACATCCAAGCAACCATATATTAGCTAAAATAGTTTACAAAAATTATTCTTTATATCAAAATATGTTTTTGGGTAAAATTATTTCATTTACCCATATTTACAACAATATCGTGTCGATTGCTCTATTCAAATGTTTAGGAACCCCTTCGATACAGTTGCGCAGACTGTGTCGACGAAGGTTCATATGCCACTTAATAAATCAACCAACACAATATTAAAACAATTTATATTCACTAACAAATACGCGCTCAAATCTATTAATACGCTCAAACTCATTATAGAGTACTACGGACTCTAATTTATGAGTAATTCCCACCAGAGCCAAGGTTATCACCAACCTAAGCTCTGATACCAACTGAAACGACCCGCAAATCCGTACCCTTGAGTCAACACTATTCTACAACAATCAACTCAAGTTGTACAGAAATAGAACCATTTGGGTTAAAGAAGAAGAGGTAGAAGAGGAAAAAACAAAATCAACATCAGAATCTAACCATCGCAGCGGAATAAACTATAATAGGTAGTAAATAATCTTTACTCAAAATCAAATATATCTGTTTACATATATTACATCATCAGAGTACATCAGTCACAGCTCACATCAATAACATACAATGAATACACAACAACTCAAACAGCGGAATATATATATAACAAGTACGACTATACGTATCGTCATCCAGTTCGTCTCCTGAGCTCCACAGCATCATATCCTGTATCCTATAATACTCGGTCTGACCCGAGCATTACAGTTAAATAACACCCGAGTCAGTCTGGATTACCAGCGTGAGAAAATCACACCCAATTGATTATTAAAGTTTCAAAAATCCTTTGAAAACAAAAGCATCTCGTAAGACCACGCCACAAATAAACATGTCGGGTTTTTACCTTACGATAACTAAAACAATTTTTATAGAAATCCTCTGATATTATAATAGGGTCTATATACAAATACTTATAAAATAGCCGAAATTGTTACATTCATTAAATTCCAGCTACTAGCCACAGAGTGGGTAATACAAACAAAACTCGTACAAGGCTCGTAGGGAGAATGGATTTCCAACTAATGACTAGGCACTAGGGTACCACCTGTCACAGTACAGGGCCTAGATCACCGTACCGAGGATTACTCCCTTCATCCCCTACAACACAAGGCCGGAACCATTCCTTACTGAACAGTCCCGAACAAGATAAACCCCGTGGTTGGCGCGACCAACCACCCACTAAGCCGAAATATATAAGGGACATCTAGACAGGGGAATTATCTTGTCCTGCTTGGGCATGACCCACCTAACCTTGCTGCATATCCCCTGATTTTCAGCCATTCCCATTTGATGAGGCTTGAGGCTAAGCGTTACCTTTTAGAACGTTTCACTTAGAATGCCCATCGTCCACCTGACGATGTTTCGCAAGCATTCGTCCATACAAGTCCGTCCCGGGTTCGAACGGAACCGAAGGCACTATTCCTACTACATCCATTTTGGAAATATCCTCAGGATTAGTAGCGACTAGCCCTTGCACTTCATTGCTCCATCTCCGAATCCAAAATCGTTTTTCACGAAACGTACAAACCGGATCGAAGTGGTTTTCGAGAAATAAATCTCGATCCCGGTCTCTTCGAAACGATCAGCGCATTTGTCCAATATTGATAGTCGGTGATTTAACTATCAATTAATATTCACAAACATCCATCAAACAATAAATAATTTTCCAAATTATTTATTAATCTCAAAAATATCTTCACAAGATATATTTCTATTTTCAACCCTTTGAACACAGTTTTCAAACCATCATTCTTTCTTTCCAGTATAAACTTTCCCAAGTATTTTCTATCTCCTCTGAAATCACCAAGCACAAAATAGATTTTTAAAATAATTTAAAACACTTTACTTTGAAAATATTTACTTTTAAACATTTAAGTTAAATTACTTCAATACTTTGTAAAAATACATGCTATATGAGTATTTGAAAATAAAGTTACTTAATAGGATATAAAACTAGATTTTCACTTTTGAAAACAAAATACTAGGTCACTTTTTAAGTAATTACTACTATAATAGATTTAGAAAAAAAATACTTACTATTGAATTTAAATATTAGAAATAATCAATTTTCTAAAACTTGCTTTTTTTTACAACATCTTTAAAACCTTTAAATTTATTTAAGAATTTACTTTAAACATGTACTTGGTTATCCAGAGTAAAATCCCAGCTTCAATCACTTAAATCAATTTCCCAAATTGATTTCCAATTTATTTCCTTTAAATTCAGAATTTATTAATTTTAGATCTCATTTCTTGATTATAATTTTTAGATTTCTCAATTACTTCTTCATTCCTTTAAATAAATTTAAACTTTAAATTTTAAAATAATTATTTATTCCTTTAATTGATATAACTTAAGTTTACAATTCATCAATTTCATTTTATTCAAAATTCCATTTCCCTTCATACTCGAAGTTATTTAGTATTATTTTCATATTACTTCTATTTCTTTTCAATTCATTCTTAATTTATTCAAACTTTCTATAATTATTTCGCTTACAAATTTACTTCTTTTTAATTTCTTTCAACAATCCAATTCATATAATTTGGTAATTCATTATACCCAAATATCCAATCAACCATAACATTCAATATACCAATATAACTCATCATAAGATATCAAATAATCACAGCAGAGAATATTGAATGATTTAAATAAATGTGAGGGATCCAGTTGGATCCCTCCAACCTGTTTCCCTGCATCCACAAATGTTAGCACAATATAATATGCCAATTCAAAAATATCATACTAAATCACATCACTCAATTCATCCATCCAAACAATTATTTAAATTTAAACATTTAAATTTAAATTAACTGAGTGAGATTAACTCACCTTGCATTTGTTTGCAGTCCACATCAATTATGTCTTGGTTTTCCCGGTTTATAACCTTGTATAACAATCATACGATTTATTAACACTTTGAAATAGCTTGAATAATTTATTTCCATTTTATAAATTTAATTAACCAGTGATTCTATTTTAACTAATATATTTTTAAGTTTAAACTAATTCTCTTTTTAACATATTATGTTAGCAACCAATTAATTTAATAAGTTAATTAAATAAATTAATTTCCAACAATACTCTATTTTAAAATAACCTAGTAAATTATAACATGTACATTTAAATTCATTCCCTTTTTATATACCCAATATACTTAATTATAATTAGCCATTTCAAAATTAAAAAGCAAAACTAAATACTGTTTTACCTTACTGAATATTTTTTTTTCTTCTGTAAAAACTATTATATTTTTATTTATAAGTTTATTTCAAAGAAATCAAATACAAAATAAATAAGAAATCATACCCCAACGAACTCGATGTCGTGGATTCCCCACCTCCCTGTGAACAGCCCCCATCTTGAAGCTCGCGCTTCCAGCCCCGAGTTTATCTCCAGAAAACATCGCATCACCTACCAAGCTCTCGACCCCAAGCTCGAACACGAACCTTCCAATTGCTACAGGGCTCGAATGCATTCCTCCATGATTGATTGGACCACCCAAAAATCAAGTCCAGACGCTCTTCAACACAACGACTCAACAGCGAAACCCTAGCTTCACAGTCAAATCGAACACACGAGAATTCCCAAAAACCCAGACCCTGTTCGCGTTCGCACGCCTCTCCGAAGCCCTTGCCATCGCCGAAGTTGCCACGTCCCGCTCGCTCGAGAAAGGGCTCATCTTCCTCATTTCCTCTGATTGCGTTCGTGAGGGTTTGAAACAATGGAGCCGTGAATTGACTTCAAATGGGGACGTGTAACTGGATATAGAAAATCAAAGCTCGGCCCTAATCGATCTTGATTTCGATATTGCCGTGCGGCCCTCTTTTCTTTTCTATATTTTTTTTTTTATTTTTTTAACACGAGAAATCAAATTGGTGACATAAGAAGATGAAAACAAAGACGAGAGCTCGGCCATTTTAGTTTAATTTAAGGATCGGCTATCCACTCTGAACGAAGGAAAATATCTCCTATTAATTTATTATTAAACGAAGAAGTGTGTTGGAGAAGGTAACTTTTTATTTTATTTTTTTATTTTATTATTATTATTATTATTTTAACCCCTATATACGATGCTAACTACACTACGCAATGCAATATCAGCGCGTTTACTTAATGTACAAACACACGTCAACTCCGAGAGCTACGAAATTTGAAATCCGGTAATAATTCAATATTACGGACCCAAAAGAACTGGTTTCGTCGGATTCCGAGACTGCGCCTTGAAAGGCTATTTTTAAATTCAATTTAAACGATTAAATTTTAAAACTAACCAATTCAGTGCTAGATTCAATTTTAAAATTCTATTATTCTCAGTATTATCAACATAAATTTTATAAGCTTTCAAATTATTTTTAATAGGCTCAAAATTCTGTATTCAACCTTCATCCAATTTTAAATTATTTAAATTCAATAATTAAATTATCAAATAAATTGTGATATTCATAGTTCAAGTTAAAAATTAACATTTAAATATTCAAAATCAATTGAATATTCCAATTTCAATTGCTCAAAATTTCCGAGTCGTCACATCGAAATTGCGCGGGTCGATCGAGTGAGATATTTTCTAATATAATAATATATGTTTACTTTTCTCCTCCAACATGTTGTACTAAGCCGCTTATATCCTATCTCCCCATACCCTTGTACTCTCTTTTCATATTAAAACTGCGGATTGAAAGAATGAAACGAAAAAAAATAGCACGAATTCGCGTTCGACCAAGGAGGAGGAAGCGCACGCGGCGACCCTGGAGGAAAGAGGAAGCGGCGCGAGGTGGAGGTTTGCATTCGATCGATGTTAGGGTTTCGGGGGGTATCAATTCAGGTGCTATGACGAGGGTCGAGGAGGCATGATGGTCTCAAGGCAGTGGAGTTCGCCAAGGCGGTCGAGGCAACGGCTTCTAATCGAGCTCTGGTCATCTTGGTTTGCGTGCATGTTGATGTTCGAGGTTGCATTCACGGGTTTCACGGCTGGAGCTGTAGCAAGTATGAGAGAGAGGGTGAGAGATCGTTTGTTTTATTTTGTTTTATTATTTATGTTAATTATTATATTAATTATATCGAATGTTTAAAAACTCATAACTTTTTCATACAAGGCTTGTTTTGGACGAAACAAGTTGGGTTGCTACCGTATCGAAGTCATCTACGACATGGAGTCAAATTTGGAATTTGTTTGAAGCTGAAAATATTTTCATTTTCAGATAAAAAGATGAGTATTTTATAACGCTCACGAAGTACTAGAATATTTTTATGCTAGTTAAATTTAAAATTATGAAGTGATTTACATTTATTGATTGTGTTTGATAATTTTAAAACATTTAATTTGACATCTGAGTTAACTGATAGAAATTTGAATTGAAAATTAAATTGAATTGGAATTAAATTACTAGTAAACTCTCGATTATTGATGACTAGTTAATTGTTGTGACATTTTGACTATTTGGATGATTGATTGTGATGGATGCCAATTAGTTGATATTTGGATGATTGGATGTTTATTTATTTTATATATAACATGTTATCACCCGGTAAATTATTTACAGTATTTAAAACTAAAAATTGAATTATTTTGAATAAATTAAGAAATATGTTGAAATGATATATACCTTTGACACTGTGATTTGGTTTGAAATGATATATAAATCCGTCCTTGAAATAAAACTGAAATAACTGATCACTTGGCCATCGGATAGAAAATTATAAACGGACACCAGATTGGTTAAATTAAATAATTTTAAAAGTCTTGGTACTGAAATTATTTAAATGATTTTAATTTAAAGAAAGATAATCGAATTGGGAAGTTTGAAATAATTACAAATTTGAGTTTTAAATGTTGAAATTAAGTTTGGTTAAAAGAAATTATTTTAAGGAATTTAATTGGAATTTGAAGTCATGATTGAAATATGACTTGTATTATCGAAATTAAATTGTTTAAAAGGATTTGAAATTTTACTTGAAATTTAAAGTTATTTGAGTAAAGGTGAAATAAGTTGATATTTCAAAATTTGGCTCGAGATTAAATTATTTTAAAAGATTTGAACATTAAATTAAACATCGAAGTTAAAAATGATTTAAATCAATATTTTGAAAATCGAGCTCGATATAAATTGAAATGGTTTAAAATTGAGAATTAAATTGAAATTTAACCATTAAATCGAATAGTTGAAATCGAAATCGATTTGGAATTGAAATTAAAATTAATTTGGAATTGAAGTTGAAAGTGATTTAAGTTGAAACTGGAATCGAAGTTAATTCGAATTGAAATCAAAATTGGATCGATTTAAATTGAATGGAAATTGGAAGTGATTTGAATTGGAAAGATTTTAAACTAAATCATTTTGACTTTGAAATTATTTTCAAATAAAATTATTTTAATATAAACTATTTAAAATCTATCTTTTAAATACTCAAATTATTTTGATTTTCCAAGCTATTTTACTATATAATCCATTTCAGTACTCAAACTATTTAGATCAGATTATTTTAGCTTTTTAACTATTTAAAATCATTCAAACTATTTTCTAAAAATTCAAACTGGTCAATGCTAGAATGGTTATTTTTTAATCGTTGATTTAGATATGAACTGAGTTAAAATGAATTTATAACCTAAACTGAAATTTGAACCAATTTCGGAAGCAAAATCGAGATATTGAGGCAAAATGATTTTAAGTGAAATGGTATAAATTGAAATTTATTTCCAAGCGAATATGATATTTTGATATCATGTATAAATTGTTTATGAAATTTAAAAGTACTAACCAGTGTGTAAAACGACATTTGGTTGTTAAAGAGACCGAGGCCTCTTAGTGGCATACTCTCTGTCAATATTGGAACCACTTTAACAACTGCGTATGCGGAGGAGAATCTAGAATGAAGTGGTTGAATTTGGCATCATTTGCTGGATTTGAAGAAAGGGAACAATAATGGATAGACCTCGACACTTTTGCCAATTTGAAATGAATAAAACACGACAGCTTGATAGGGCCAAGCGGGATTCCTACCCATATCCAACATCCATTCTTCGATGTTCTTGGACTTGGTCCATATTATTACTCTTATTGTTGGTTTTGATTAGTGCACCTTAATTTGGGAAAGCCTCCCTTTGACTCGATATGGGATGGATGTATGCGGTGGGCTGTCGTGGCTACGATATGTTACCACCAGCCCTGCGACCCGAACTGGTAGTATCCTAGCTTGGGAAGTGCCTCATGTGCCTTATCATACTTTTATCCCTATACGAGACCCCTACAATTTTGGTTTAGTGTTGTCATATCATGGCGCATCACTGTCTATAGACTAACAACTGGTTGTGCTAAATGCAAAATGTACGACAATGCTTAGAAACGCGTTAAATGGAATTAGTGTAAAGCCTTAACGCTAAAAAATATATTTATTTTACTTATTAGACATTCTATACATAGCATATTCTACTACATATAAATATTTTGACATATCCTTAAGAGAATGAAAATCCCGTAACATCACTTGAGTTATTGCATGCACGTTATACAATGGATAAGAGATGTGAAACCCCGTTAACATCTCTGACACTGTTACACTCCTATTATATGTGTTATCGATATGAATTCATAAGGATATGTTAGTCCTGACTCGATTGTTTTGTCTTTTCATTACGTTCTGTTCAGTCCTGAGTTTTCATCTTATTGAAGATTATTTTATGGAGGACGAAGATGAAGATTTGGTATTATTTCTATTATATCTAGATCATCTCATCATACAAATTTTGATCTAAGATTCAAGTTCGGAACTTTAAGGTGTTTACACTGGTCCAAAAAAATATTTATCACTCGATTCTTGACGACGAACATTGATGGGGGTTTGTGGTTACGTAGTTTATTTTTCTATCACAGTTGAGCACTATGCAAGGAAAGCAAATGTTCTTATTTAGAAGCCTGATCAGAGTATGCATGAGGATCAGGGGATCGATACTAGTTCGGAAATAAATTTAAGTATTCGAATGGGAGATCGAAAAGATATTTCATATGGATAATTTGTGTATATTATACGAAATTAAGTTTAAAAATAAATTTTTTGGGCAAACTTTTGTTCGAGGTAATTTCGAGGACCAAATTCTTTTATGTAGGGGAGAATGTAACGATCCATATTTTCACAACTTCGAAAATGAGTGATTTCATTTGTTTTAAATTTAAAAAGGTTTAAAACTTAATTAAAAAGTTATATATAATAGATAATAATAGAGAAATTATTTATTCTTATAGTTGATAATTTAAAAAGCATAAATTTGGATTTTAGAACAAATCAACAAAAGTTAAGTTTTGTTGAAAACAAATAAATGCTTAAATTAATAGGTTTAAATATTTATTTAAAAGATAAATCTTATTGAAAACATTTAGTAAAGATAAAAATATATTAAAATATTTAAAAGTATGTTAATAATCGTTTTACAAAAATAACCAAATTATGTCGCATTTTGTCAATTTTACATACATTGTAAAATTAGAGATTTTGATATTATTTAAATATGATTTTAAAATATAAAGAGACATGTTTTAATTTATTTAAAGAAGTAAAAAGTTCATTTTTAAATTTAGTTTACATAAATAAATAGTTTAACTAAAATTTCAAAATGTGACCGTAAAAACATTTTGTCGATCAAAAGTTGTCGCAACGTCGTCGCACCTTTATTTTCTTATATAGAAATATATATTCAAATAGTGTAAGTATTAATTAATTCGCTAATCAAGTTTACTTTTACTAAATATACTTAGAAAATTCTAGAATATAATTAAGAAAAGGTAAGCATAAAAAGACAAACATGTCATTTCAAAGCAAAACGTAAACATCGAATCAAACCAAACATAATTATTATATTCTTTATTTAATACTTAAGTGAAAATGATATAGAGTAATGATTTTAAATGTGATGTTAAGTGTTGAAAAAATAAGGTTGCTTAAAAAGTAAGTAAAGGGTATTTTGGTCTTTTTATAAAATATTATTTTAATCCAAAACTTTTTCTATAAATAATATCCGCTTTCTCACTTTCTTCACTTCTTCTTCCTCCTTTTCAAGATTTTCTTCCACTCTATAATGGCTTCTTTTCTTCTCTTTTCCACACTAACTTTTTCAAAACCTTATCAAGTAAAGTCAAAACATCATCAAACTTTACCAAAGACCTTAAAATACCGTTAAAACATGGTTTAACATCTAAGAAGTGAAGAACTGATGGAGGAAGGGGAAAAATAGATGGAGGCAGAACCTATGTAAGAGGAGGAGCAAGTTCAAGGAGCTCCAGAGCGAGAAAAAGAAAAGGAGGTGATGGTCGAGCATTAGAAAGTAAGGTGAGTTGTTTATGTGATGGTTTGGTGTAGTGAAGCATTGTTGCATATGAATGTTGGTAGGAAGAGTTGGTTAAGTTAAAGGTGAGTACTCAATGCTTATTTAAAGTTAAATCATCCTTATACCTATTTTAATATGTCCATTAAAACCCTTGAATAAATGGTTTGAATGTTTGGTAACTTGGATGCAAAAATAGCTGATTATATGTTTGTGATATGGATGATAACTTGGTTTGATAAATGATAAAAGAAATGGTTAGTGAGTATAGTTAATTCAATGGAAATTAAATCCATATAAATGTGCGTATGGAAATTATTTAGCCTCTTAATGATTTAAAAATATCTAAAAAGAATGAAAATGATATTATAATAATATAATACGAAATGAAATGGAAAATAAGTTTGAAATGATGAAAATATTATTTTAAATGAGGTAAAATAGTTTAAATATGGTTCAAAACAAATTTGAATTGTTTTGGACAAGTTCCGAAGCAATTCACAAAATTGGTCAAAATCGAGCTCGACGCATAGGAGCGTTCGTAAATTTCGACTCGTAACTTCAAATTAACATAGAGAATGAGTTATAAGTTGGATTTCTTTGAAATAAAATTATTTGGTTCACAATGATAATAGTTTTCAAAGGAAGAAAGAAAATCAAATTTTCATTAAGTAGATTTTGAAATATGTCCAAAACAATTTTCTAAAATTATCGCGGTTTTGAAGTTCGGAATCCAAAAAAGGATTTCTCTATAAATGATGTTTTTAAATGACTAAAAATATAAAATAAATTTGATAAATATATTAAAATGGTTTAAAAGAGATTTGGAATGGAAAATATGAATTTTCAAATATTAAAAAGTTGTTTAAATCAAATAAGCTTATAAACACTTTCCGCAGCATTTTTCTGTTGTCGTTTCTACCACCTTTTAAAAGAAAGTTTAAACTAAATAACACTTTTCTGAATCTTTTAGAATGATTTTTAAAGAATAATTAAGTAATTTAAATATAATTTGGAAAATTTAATAAGAGTATGAATAAATGGTTAAGAGGAATTGTTTATATCGCTTAAACAAAAAGTGAAGAATATTGAATGTAATAACAAACTGAGTATGCGAAAACGACTAGTACATTTATCCCGCCCGTGAGATCTAGGAAGATAAAACAAGGTGTTTAACTAAGGTTAGGGATGGAGCAACCAGTGCCCTGAACTTACCTGGCCTATGTTTTCTCTTTTTAGGCGAGGGGTGGAATAGATCGAAAGGAAAGCCAAGATGCTCTAAAAGATCATATTTAAGTTTTTCCAAAATAAAAGAAAAGAAACAAATTCCTTGAATGTTAATTAACCACTTAACATCTTTTATTCTATGATTGGTACGAAAGAACCGGGATCGAATTTGGGTGATTCCTATCCGAAAATCACTTCAAACTAATTTTCGAAACCCGATATGAACTTAACATTTTTTATCGATGATTAGCACGAAGGAACTGGGATCGGATTTGGGTGATTCCTATCTGAAAAACCAGGATCCGATTTGGGTGATTCCTATCCAAAAATCCCTTCAAGCTAATTTTTGAAATAAAATATATTGAAGACAATGAACATTGATGACAAAGATCTTCATAATGTCGGATTACTTGACATTAGTCCCTGGAGGTGAAATTTACCGTATCTAAGGTGGCAGTAGTGCTCTGTTACGGAAATCTTCTATTTGAAAAAATATGATTTGAAGTTAAAAAGGAAATCTTTGATTAAGATTTAATAAATGATTTAAGGATATTTTCCCTAAGTTAAAAGTATAACTTGAAAATAAGAAATCTTTGATTAAGATTTAATGAATGATTTGGAAATATGTTCCCTAAGTTAAAAGTTATAACTAGAATATAAGAAATCTTTGGCTAAGATTAAAAGAATGATTTGGAAAGGTTTTCTAAGTAAAAGAGAAAATGATTTGGAATTATTCCAGGATTAAAGAAAAGTTTAAATAAACAAATGATTTGATAAATGATGCTTAGCGATTCCATATACTCTTGAAAAGAAAATAAAATAAATTGAAAAGAGTATATCTAACAAAGATATTTTATAAAAGATGAAGTAATTGATTGATGATTGATATCCACATATGAACTTAACATCTTCTAAAGCGATGATTGGCTTCGAAGGAGCTAGGGTCGGATTTGGATAATTCCTATCCGAAAACCACTTCGAACCAATGTATACGTTCAAAAGTGAATGCATGTTGAACATGATGATTATTGAAGACCGTGGATCTTCATAGCGTGAGGACTGCTTGTTGACATGCTCTGGTTTACTACCATTATAGATTTGTTTATAGCAGTGGTCTCCTCGTTGTGGAGATTTTTTTCGGATTGCAAGGACTTCTCGCCTAGTAAAGGCCGAGGAAAGTACCTTCGGTTTTGTTCAGTCCTTGAATGACTTTGTATGGACGAATGTCTGACATTTCATTTTTGAGACACAGCGTTTGACTTTTACAAATGTATATCTGCTTGGTGGCGAAGAAGATAACTTCCCTTAGCTTAACATCCTTCATTGAGAAGTATGAGCTCAGCGGTTGTATGCTTGTAGGAGTCAAATAGCGATCAAAGAAATAGCCCTGTAGCATTCAAAGTGGAACCTGTTATGATCAAAGCGTGATTTTGTATGAAAAACATGGCTTTGAAGAAATTGAGCGTAGCCTCGCGAACCTCACACCCCGGTTATGATGGGATTCTATGTGGTCAGATGTATGCTTGCATTTCGGATAGTAGTGATTTGGGTTATCAGATGTTCTGAGCCCTAGGTACCAGATACGTCTGGGCCTCATGGCAAGGATGCACGAAGTCCGAGTTCTTGGATGTTATTCGCAGATTGTATCCACTTTTAGCCATTTATGTTATTGTATAACGACGTCTAAGTCTTGGATGTAAGCTGTGGACAAAGATTGATCTTTCCACTAGTTTCCTATCATATTGGAAAATCCAATTCCAATGCGTGCTTTACGGTTGATTATAGTCCCAAAATAGCTGTAATGACTTGCAAACATTTCTGCTACCCCTTCTGGTATCATATATTCCATTCGGTATATTACGTTGACCTAGTCCGGATATATTACCCTAGACTTAGTCCAGGTATTGATACCTTATTTGAATAAGTCTATTTGAAAAGTGTTTTTAAAAGAATGTCATTAAAATTAATATTAAGTGTATTTTAGTATAAAGTGTTTTGGTTATCATAAAGTAAAAAAACATGTTCGTGTTTATGTATGGGCGTGGTCTTATGTCAAAGGTTTTGATAGCATCATCATGAATTATGCATTTAAAATTTCGAGTATCTCATGCTGGTTTATCAAGCCTGATACAGGTATTTTTAGTACTCGGGTCAGATCTGAATAGTTTCAGGTTTAGTGGAAGATAGTTGGAGTTTATAGAGGAGAGCTGGAGATCTTCATCGTCGTATGGACGTATTCTATTATCCGCTACATCTATTGCATTTGTTTTGTTGTTTTCAGCATTTGTAAGGACATTGGTTTTATAACTATCCAGGCTGAATCTAGGTTAGACTCAAATATTGTATTTTAAAATTTTCCGCTGTAAAGATTATTATTGAAATAATATATGTTATTCCACTTGTGTGAGATTCTGTTCTATCTTTATTTTCTTTCTCCTTTTAATGATCCACTTATTCGTGCAATTTGAGTTGGACATGTATGGTTTATTGTCGACTCAAAGGGTACAGAAAAACGGGCCATTATAGTAGTGAAGTTTCTTGGTCATGTAGTCTCATGGAAAGGGGTGTCTGTAGATCCAGCTAAGATCGAGTTGGTGAATAATTGAAAGAGACCCGAGACAGTGGTTGAGATAAAGAGTTTTCTTAGATTAGCTGGGTATTATCAGAGACTCATTAAGGATTTCTCATGGATAGCGGAACCATTGACCATGCTAACGTGGAAGGATGTGATGTTTTTCTGGACCGATAAGTGTGAGGAGGCATTCCAGAAGCTAAAGCACTTATTGACTAATGCACCTATGTTGGTTTTTCCATAGGGGAATCAGGACTTAGTGGTGTACACGGATGCATGTGGAACAGGATTAGAAGCTTTGTTAATGCAAAGAGGTAAAGTGATTTCCTATGCATCTCGACAGCTTAGACTGCATGAGTTTAGGTACCCGACTCACGATTTTGAATTGGCTGTAGTAATTTTTGCATTGAAGGTATGGAGACATTACCTTATAATAGAGAGATTTGAATTATATATGGATCATAAGTCACTGAAGTATTTATTCTCTCAAAAGGAGTTGAATATGAGACCGTAGAGGTGGTTAGAGGTTTTATCTACTTATAATTTTGGTATTGAGTATACACCAAGAAAAGGAAAAAAGGTTGCTGATGTATTTAGCTAAAAACATCACAATGTAGTGTTGCAATGATAGCTAAGTGAAAAGATTTATAAGCATTGACCACATGTAGGATAGAGTGGAGATTGAAGCTAGATCTAGTAAGGAAACTGCTATGTTGTCATGTTTAGAAGTTCGACCGGCGATGATCGTAAAGATTTCTTCTAAGCAGAAGGTGGATCCATTATTAGCTGAATGGATCAGAAAGTTAAGGAAGGGAATAGAGAGCGATGACTTAAAAGATTTCATTCTTGACTAAAATGGGCGGCTGAAGAAGAATGGGAGACTTTGTGTTCTATATGTAGGAAGCATTTAGAAGGAAGTTATAGAAGAATGCCATCGTTCGAAGTTCACCATCCATCTGGGAGGAACTAAGATGTATCAGGATATGAAGAGAAGTTTCTTCTGGGAAGGTATGAAAAATGATGTAGGCTTATGGGTGAAATAGTGCTTGAACTGTCAACAGGTTAAAGTCGAACATCAGAAACCAAGCAGGTAACTTTAGCGTTTACTGTAATGACCCGTAATTTTTAATGATTTTTATAACGTAATTAACTAAATTTTTTATGAAAAATAAACAATAAAATTTTGAACGGGAAATTTGATGTTAGGAATAAGAATATTTAAACGTAGTTATTGGTAAATTTTCATTGGGAAAAATGAAAATTAGTTATGTTGTTTAATTTTCAATTTCAATTTAAATCAGCTAATATTGATGAAGATAAAATGTTTATGTAATCTGAATGTTTTTATACAATTAAAATGTAAACTATTTTCTGAGTGAGACGCCATAATTCTTTTCGTCAAGTTTGGACTTCTCTAGCCCATTCATCTTATTTTCTACAAATTAGCAGTAGTTTGGCAGCGAATATCGACTTTTGATAAGATGATCGTATCGTTGATATCTTTGATATCTTTATGCCATTCTGTTCGTCTCATCGTGCTGATCTCCGTAATATATTCATTTGTGCATTTCGGTGTCCGATGCACCGCGGGATTTGCAAAACAATTAACCGTATCGGTATCCTTTTTTGCCTTTTTGTTTCTTCTGTCCATTCATTTGTCCACGATATTATACCATTTGTCATTAGCTATTAAATATTTTTTGAAATTCAACAGTGACCTTCACTATTCCCCATTTTGAATTTATTTTATGTTGGTTCATTTTCTACCTAACCTCTTCTTTGTTCTGTGGTTTAAAAACAATATATATAAAAATAAAGTATAAGTTGTATACACTATTTTACCAAAGAAGTTTTCATTCCCTCTTCCATTGTAGATCCATGCTCATCCCTTCTTCCTTGTTCTCCTCCATGAACCATTCTTCCCACTCATGCATTGCCACACCGACTTCCTCCCGGCATAACACCATCCCCTGGCCTCCTCTCTCTTGTGCCACGCCACCAAATCCAAGCTTCACCGCCTTTTTCCCCACCACTTAGGTCCGTACTTTTCATCCGCCTCCATCTCCCTGGCAAACGCCATCTCCAGATCAGCCTGCCATGTCCGACACTATAGCCTATCTCGCCTTGCACCATCAAATGACCGCATAAACCCAGATCTTGCTCGTCACGTGATACATCACCCTTACCGAGATCTGCACCTTGCCGAAACAGCCACCCGCTGCCTTCTCTATTTACCCGCCCGCTGCTCCAGCCTCCATCTCACTGCTCTCCCTTGACACCCCTTGCCGAACTCTAGTGCCTAGCAGTAGCCTTGCCAATCTTAATTGCAGACCTCTCATCTGTTTAAAAAAAGTTGAAGGTTATATATATAAGTTTGCTTGCATTTCGAGATACTTCAGCCGCCTCTTCCTTATAGCTGCATGTAAATTTACCCCCTGCCTCACCGCTGCCAAATCCGCCTTGTCGCCATCTGCCTTTTTTTCTCTCGTCCAGTCGCAGCCATCGAGTAACAGGCGATCACCCTAGGTTTGCTAGCCTTGTTTGTTATATTTTGTGTAAAAAAAGAAGGAAACAAGGAGTTGATTATTGATGAATGTGATTCTACAGCTGCAAAGATTCTATTTTAAAAATCAAAGGTGATTTTCAATTTTAAAGATAGGTATCTTTTAATAATAAAGTAGGTCGAGGGGGAAGAGTCAGTCTGACAGTAAAATTATAAAATATTCATCGTGTTTCATGCATTAACATTCACATGCCAATTTTAGAATGTACGCATCCTCTCTTTTTCTTATTTTTGTTTATAACCCTTTGCCTCATTCCTGTAATATTATAACTTTAAATGTTAATGGCATCTTCTGTTTAGTGCAACATGAGACTAAAATGTTTGAAATGTTTCACTAGTTACCCTTAAGTAATACTTACTGAGAATGATGTCAAGTATTCTAAGGAAAACAATTAATGCTAATTGAACTCTATTGTTAAATATTTGTAGGGTTAGAAGCTACATGTTCTACTTTAAAAAGAGATAACTTTATATCCTGTATTGCATATTTAATACTGTAGAAAATTCAGCTTTCAACAATTTTTCATGTGAATTCCCTTTTTCTAATTTTTATTTTAGGTAGCAACGATTATTGAGGACATGTAGCGCAACCATATATATGTACGTATGTACGTATGTATGTATATTGACCATGGAATTCTGTCCATCATGATTTTCTTTTCTTAATGTCGAATTTGTCGCAGCAGTTGTTGCTTTGCTTTGTCATTGTCCTGTTGTCGATCCATGCTTATGTGTGTCTGTATCTGTGTATGTGACTGTTTCATCTTCTTAGCCATCATTTTTCTATAGCTTCGAAAGGTAAGCGATCACTCACGAGTAACATTCTTATATTTAATAAATTTAATTCACATGAAATGACGATAGAAATATGCTATTAAATTTGAATTATTAAGTTATTTAATTGTTAAATATGATATGCCACTGTCTACAATTGTTTACCAATGACATATGACACCATAACTTGGTGTATATATTGTATTTAAATTTGTTACTGATGGTATATGCATGCTGTTGATATGTTATATTATTATCATATTTGTTCTCACTCTACAAGTTCCCTGTTAGTTTAGAAATTCCCTATGGGTTAAAATGATACATACCCGAACGATCTTGTAGACTAGAGAAAAATTGTTATGGATTGAAATTATAAACCCAAGCGATTTTCATTGATTTTGAATTTTGGAATTGCGGGTTGAAATGATATATACCCGTAAATATTAAATTATTGTGGATTGAAATGATAAATGTCCATATCAATTGACCATAGGATAGAAAATTATATATGGACACCGTTGGTCAATATTATGAAAATGATTTTCAAATTTTTGAAAGGAAATATATAGGTTTTAATAAGTATTGATTTTAAATATAATATAAAGATATTTTAAATTTTAATATGTATAAAAAAATTATTTTAATTTATATGTTGGAAATCTTAGAATTATAAGTTAAGTTTTAAAATATAAATAATAAAATTTTTACTTATAGCTTTATTATTTTTAAATATATAAAATAAGATTTAAAATAGTTTTAATAATAAGATTTAATTTAATATTAAATTTAACATAATTCAATTTGACAAAAGTTAAATAGTATATATATAATATGTTTAAAATATTTATTTAAATTTATATTAATATTTTATATAGAATTTGCAATAACTTTAATAATAGAGGTTGGAAAGATGAATAAGAATTGACTTGAAATACAAACTGGTTATAATTGAATTAAAATATAATGTGAACCTATTGGTTTGAGCTTATTTATTTTGAGAATTTAAAGTATGATTTCATAAATTGATTTGATAAACGTGATTTAATGAAAATTTCAAATAAAATTGAAACTGAATATTTAATTTAAATTTGAGATTTATTTAAATGTTATTGAAATGATATAGCGAATAATTTCAAACTTAAATAAAAATTAAAATGTTGAATTTGGAAATATAAATGAATTTATCAAATTGAGTTATTTAAATAAAATTAAATGTTTGAATATTTAACTTTGAAAAACTGTTGAAATTGAAATGGTTTGTATTTATAGTTCAAATCTGGATTTGAAATCGATAAATAAAAATAATTTTGATGAGAATTTGAATTGAGATTGGATTAAATTGAATTGGGAACAAAAGGTTGATTTGAATTTGATTTGCGAAATTGGAAGAAACGATTCTAATTATAAACTATTATATATATATATATATAAACTATTTTAATAAATAAACTATTTTAATCTACAACCTAATTTTTTAATATAAACTATTTTAATTTATAACTATTTCAATATATATAAACTATTTTCAATATATAAACTGTTTAAGTTAGAACTGTCATGATCTAGATTTAATGGACTTAAAAGCGAATATCTTGATATGATTGTTTAAACTATTTTATGAATATGATTTCGAAAGTGATATTGATTTTGAAATGAATATGATATTTTGATACGAAGTATAAACTGTTTAAAACGATTATAAAAGTTATTTTATAAATGACCACGGTGTGAATAAACGTTTGGTTGTTACAGAGACCGGGATCGAATATTGTCATACTCTTTGCCAATATCGAAAACCACTTTAACAACTCTGTACGTGGTAGAGATTCCAGAATAAAGTAAGATGGTTTGGAGAACGATTATGTATGAGGTATTTACGTAGCCCTGACTCCCGTGAGTCAGCTTAAATGTGACTAAAATAGGAGCCATGCTAGGCCAAGTGGGGTCGCACCCCCGATCGGGCACATTTCTTCGATACCATTCAATTACTTTGTGATTTGATTGGGTGCACCTTTGATTTGGGAGTGTGTCTCGAGGTGGGCGGTAGTAGCTGCTATGCGTTACCACCAGTCCGAATCTGCAAATGGTATATCTACCTTGGCATTGCTTGACGTGCCGTGTTCACACGCCGTATTGCGCCTTCTACGAGTTTGTTTTGTATCATACCTATGGGGTGTCCTCTGGGTAAACCATCAGTTTGGTGGAGCTTACGTCATTGTATGGACTACGGGAATGCCTTAATGATATTTTAATACTTTTCTTTACTGATAAACACCTTATAATATCGTATATTATTACATGGTAGATAGTTCCACGGATCCTTAGAGGATGGGAATCTCAAACATCCTTTAAGTTATTTTGTATTTCATTTGACGTTTCACTTGAAATGAATTTACTTGTATAATAATGTTAATTCTTGTTCAAGTGTTTTTTGTTTTTCTTTACGATCGAGTTAGACTGAGTGTCACAGCATTTGAGACTCACCTTTGGAGCTTGGAGCTGTGCTTGAAGATTTGTCTTTAGCTATTCAGCTTCTCAGTTGTTTCCAATTGATTTGTTCGGATTTATCATTGTTTATGTACTAGATTCCATTGTAATTGATATATTCATTGTATTTGTTTTAAACTCTGATGTTTATGTAGTAGTTTCATGAACTAATATTTATCTATTCCGCTGCTTATTGCTGTAATACTCTATTTCTGTGATTCTATAATTGATTTATTTACTGTATATGTTAAATTTTTTTCAAATATAACTTAACAATTTGTATTTTTGAGCAATTCAAGTCTGATATGAGTGGATGATTGTCAATTTGAACGGTTCGAAATGTTGGGTCGTTACAAGTGGTATCAGAGCTATTGTTTAGGAAACTTAGCATATGGAGTAAAATTTAATAAAGAAATCACCTTTGTTCGAGCTTGAATTTCTTCCTCTTTGATTCGGATTTCCTTTGAATTGTGGAACTCTCCTCTTATTTTGAAATCCATTCTTGTCTTTCCTATTCGTGTTCTTTTTTATCATGGAGCTTCCCATAACTCTATTTCTGCTGATCATTGAAATTCAATCTTAATTGGCAACTGTGTCCTTAGGAGTGTCAAATCCATCGGCGATCCTACCAACCTTGTATGATTTGTAAAGGGGTGAAACTCCTTTACAACAGGCATCAATTCATCGGAGATTTCTACGTCCTTGGTTCCGACATTGATATCTCTTGCAAGTCTCGAGCCGTTTCTCTAGTAGACAACTCGGGCAATTCTCTTATCAACTGTCGTTGGTCCTAGGTATTTAGGAATTTTTATCTTTAGCTCGGTTCTCAGCCTTGTAATCTTGACTCCACATTGATAGTCAAGGATTATCATGATGCCTTTAGTGAAATCATTTCTCTCCCTCTCAAGAGGGAAATTTGATTTTTGCTACATTATTATTCTCGTAGCTTAAAGTGTTGATCTTCCTTCTAGTCGAATGGTTTCTGTGAATGGTTAGTCATGTCCTTTGGATTAACCAATACTCCTGCCTTCTTCGTTGTTCTCATGAATCGCGTTTGTTGCGATGTTTCTCAACAGGGTAGTCCCTACTTTCGTTGATGATATTCTCATCCTTTCTGGGTCTCGGTTGACCGGTTAAGGTCACCATGATTAATATAAATCTATCCATCTACCTCTTTTGTAATTTAATTACCTTATCTTCCTTTCGACCTTATCTTCTAAGTTAATTAGAATTCTCTTTGACTAGGTTCCCTTTGAATTTGAATCTCTATCCTTGTTTAAAATCCATTCTTGATCATCCTGTGAGGGAGTGTATTTCTAATTGATCTAAAAAATATTTATATTGTGTCATTGGATTTGTTATGTTTGATTTTGGATTTCCATCGGTTCGTGTGGCCAATGCTATCGATAGAAATTCCAAAACACTTGAACAGAACAACTGGCATAATAATGTTTTATAATTGGTAAATGAATAATTTTCTGTATGATTATATTTGTTATATATATAAGTATAATTTTCTAAAATTAGATAGTTAAATGAATTGGTGTTTAGAAATGATAATACTAGATTTTCATTTATCGTTTTGTCAACATTTTCTAAACTATTAACTATTGTTACTATAAGGAGATGAATTTGATAAAATGGTTTGTAAATTTGATTTAATATTTGAAACAAATTTAAATTAAGGACTTGAGAATTTAATTTTTTGGTGCTTTTCAAAATTTGGTTTTCAAAGTTTTGGAAAATATATTATTTGAAAGTATTTTCAAATGGAAATTGTTTCAAAAGAATTAAGAAAATAAGTTTGTACTCTCCTCTTATTGTCTTTGGAAATTAATTTCGATGATGACTGCAGCATCATAGAAATTTATTTTCGAGTCTCAAAGTGGAGAAAACACTTAGTAGCTTTACTAAAATTTTGTTTGTAAAATCGATTTGATTTAAATTCCTAGAGTATGATTTGATGAATAATATATATATATATATATATGTATGTATATGTATTTACTTCAAAATCCTTTGAAGTAAACCATAAATTGATCTCTTGAGTTTCATATTAAGTAGTGGTTTTCAATTATTGAAATGAAGCAAAAATTTTGAAAAATTGGAGTGTTTAAAATGAGAATTGAAATTTAAACAATTTGTAACAGTTGAACTAAGATAAATTTATTTTGTATAATACTCAATTGCATTATAAAACATATTTATAACTTACCTAAGATATTCAAAAGGTTAAATGTTAAAGACAATATGTAATTGAATAATATATAGTACAAATGCAAGAAATAAGATGTCCAAAAATGAATTTTGTTAAGGGAATTTATAAATAAATTCGAGTTGTTATAATGGATGTTCATATACTCAATTTATGTTATAGGATATGTAAATTGGAATAAATTGAAAATAAAAAAATTACTATTTAAATAATTAAATATGAACTTAAGAATAGTTGAAATTGAATTATAGGTGGAATTAACTTAAGTGAAGTCTGATGGATAAATAAATTTGTTAAAATAAATAAATTTTTCCTTGAAAAGAAAATTTTGCAACAAATGTTAATAAACTTAAATCAGATCAATAGATTGAAATACATTGAATTGGAATCAATCAAATGTGAATAACATGAATATTTACTGATTAAATAAAATGGATTGAAACCAAATTAGTTGAATATAAATCGATTTAAAATTAATGAAATTTTGTATGGTTTTGAATTAATTGTTGTATTTTGCATTTCATTCCATCTTTTCTTTCTGGTTACTTCTATTCTCCTACCTCGTACATTTTCAGGGACGAAAAGTTTTGAGTGGGTGACAATGTAACGATCCGTAATTTTTAACGATTTTTATAACGTAATTAGCTAAATTTTCATGAAAAATAAAAAATAAAATTTTGGAAGGGAAATTTGATATTTGGAATAGGATTATTTAAACGTAACTGTTGGTAAATTTTCATTAGGAAATATGAAAATTAGTTCCGTCGTTTAGTTTTCAATTTGAATCACCTAATATTGATGAAAATAAAAAAATTGAAATCTGAATATTTTTATATACTATAAATGCAAACTATTTTATTAGTGAGACGTCATAATTTGTTTCGTCATGTTTGTATTTCTCTAACCCCGTTTATCTTAATTTCGGCAAATTAGCAGCAATTTGGCAGCGAATATCGACTTTTGATAGGACGATCGTATCACTGATATCTTTATATGGTTCTGTTCGTCTTGTCGTGCCGATCTCCGTAATATATTCATTTGTGCATTTCGGTGTCTGATGCACGGCGGAATCTGCGAAACGGTTAACTGTATCGGTACCCATTTTCTGCCTTTTTGTTTCATTTGTCCATTCATTTTCCCACGGTATTATACCATTGGCCATTAGCTATTAAATATTTTTTGAAATTCAACCAATAACCTTCACTATTCCCTATTTTGAATTTATTTTATGCTGGTTCATTTTCTACCCAACCTCTTCTTTGTTCTGTCGTTTAAAAAGAAAATATATAAAAATAAAATATAAGTTGTATACACTATTTTGCCTAAGAAGTTTTCATTCCCTCTTCCATTTTAGATCCTTGCTCGTCCCTTCTTTATCCTGCTCCTCCATGAGCAATTCTTCCCGCTCATGCACTGCCACAAAGACTTCCACCCAGCGTAACACCATCCCCTCGCCTCTCTCTTGTGCCACACCACCAGATCCAAGCCTTCACCGCCTTTTTCCCCTCAACTTAGATCTGTACTTTTCGTCCACCTCCCTCTCCCTAGCAAACGCCATTTCCAGTCCCGCCTTCCATGTCCAACTCTATAGCCTATCTCACCTTGCACCATCAAATGACCACATAAACCCACATCTTGCTCGCCACTAGATACATCACCCTCACCGAGATCTGCACCTTGCCGAAACAGCCACCTGTCGCTTTCACTATTCCCCCACCTACTACTCCGGCCTCCATCTCATTGCTCTCCCCTGACAACCCTAGCCAAACACTAGTGCCTTGCAGCAGCCTTGCCAATCTTGATTGCAGACTTCTCATCTGTTTTTAAAAAATGAAAGTTATATATATAAGTTTGCTTGTATTTTTGGGATACTTTAGCCGCCTTTTCCTTAAAGCTGCATGAAAATTTACCCTTTGCCACACCGCTGCCAACTCTGCCTTGTCACCATCCGCCTTTTTTTCTTGTCTAGTTGCAACCACCGAGTAGCAGACTGCTTGCCTTGTTTTGTTATATTTTATATAAAAAAAGAAGGAAACAAGGAGTTGATTATTGATGAATGTGATTCTATGGCCGTAAAGATTCTATTTTAAAAATCAAAGGTGATTTTCAGTTTTAAAGAAATGTATCTTTTAATAATAAAGTAGATCGAGTGAGGTTAAATGAGTCTGACAGTAAAATTATACAATACATCATGTTTCATGCATTAACATTCACATTCCAATTTTAGAATGTGCGCATCCTCACTTTTTCTTATTTTTATTTATAAACCTTTGCCTCGTTCCTGTAATATTATAACTTTAAATGTTCATGGTAACTTCTATTTAGTGCAACATGAGACTAAAATGTTTGAAATGTTTCACTGGTTACCCTTATGTAATACTTACTGAGAATGATGTCAAGTATTCCGAGGAAAACAACTAGCGCTAATTGAAATTTTCCTTCCATTTTCTATTTTTAAATGTTTATAGGGTGAGAAGCTTCATGTTCTACTTTAAAAAGAGATCACCTTCATTCGAGCTTGAATTTCTCCCTCTTTGATTCGGTTTCCTTTGAATTGTGAAAATCCCCTCTTGTTCTGAAATCCATTCTTCTATTCGTGTTGTTCTTGATCATGGAGCTTTCCATACTCTATTTCAACTGATTTTTGAAATAAATTTGATCGCAACTGGCAACTGTGTCCTTAGGAGTGTTAATTCTAGCGGCGGTCTTGCCAACCTTGTAAAATTTGTAAAGGGGTGAAACTCTTTACAATAAGCATCGATTCACCAAAGATTTCTACGTTCTTGGTCCCAATGTTGTTATCACTTACGAGGCTTGAGTCATTTCTCTAGTAGATAACTCGATCAATTCTCTTATCGAATGTCGTTTGTCTCAGGTTTTTCGAAAGTTTTATCTTTCACTCAATTCTTAGCCTTGTAATCTTGACTCTACATCGATAGTCAAGGATTATCATGATGCCTTCAGTGAAATCATTTCTCTCCCTTTCAAGTGGAAAATTTAAATTCTAGTTCGTTCTTATTCTCATAGCTTGATGTGTTGTTCTTCCTTCTAGATGAATGGTTTATGTGAATGGTTAGTCAAGCCCTTTGGATTAACCAATAATCTTGTCTTCTTCATTGATCTCACAAATCGCGTTTGCCGTGATGTTTCTCAACGGAGTAGTCCCTAATTTCATTGATGATATTCTCGTCCTTTCTGGGTCTCGGTTGACCGATTAAGGTCGTCTTGATTAATATAAATCTATCGATCTTCCTCTTTTGTAATTTAATTACCTTATCTTCCTTTCAAGCTTATTTTCTTAGCTAGAGTTCTCTTTGACTAGTGTCCCCTTGAATTTGAATCTCTATCCTTTTTTAAAATCCATTCTTTAATCATCCCGTAAGGGAGTGTATTTGTAATTGATATAAAATGTTTTATATTGTGTCATTTGAGTTGTTAAGTTTGATTTTGGGTTTCCATCGGTTCGTCTGGCTAACGCTATCGATAGAAATTCCAAAGCACTTGAATAGAGCAACTGGCACAATAATGTTTTTGAAATTGGTAATTGAATAATTTTCTGTATGATTATATTATATATAAATAAGTATAATTTTCTAAAATTAGATAGTTAAATGAATTGGTGTTTAGAAATGATAATACTAGATTTTCATTTATCATTTTGTCAACATTTCCTAAACCATTAACTATTGTTGTTATATGGAGATAAATTTGATAAAATGGTTTGTAAATTTGATTTAAAATTAAAAAAAATTAAATTAAGGACTTGAGAATTTAATTTTTTTGGTGCTTTTCAAAGTTTTGGAAAATATATTATTTGAAAGTATTTTCAAATGGAAATTGTTTCAAAAGAATTTTTAAAGAAATAACTCGGTACTCTCCTCTTATTGTCGCAGGAAAATAATTTCGATGATGACTGCTGCATCATCGACATTCATTTTCGAGTCTCAAAGTGGAGAGACCACTTAGTAGCTTTACTACAATTTTGTTTATAAAATGGATTTGATATAAATTCCTTGAGTATTATTTAATGAATAATATATATGTATGTATGTATTTCAAAATGGTTTGAAGTGAAATCGGAAGTTTAACTCTTGACTTTTATGTTAAGTAATGGTTTCCAATTATTGAAATGAAGTAAAAAATTTGAATAATTAAAGTGTTTAAAATGAAAATTGAAATTTAAACAAGTTGAACCAAGATAAATTTAGTTTGTATAATACTCAATTGCATTATAAAACATATTTATAACTTACCTAAGATATTCAAAAAGTTAAATGTTAATGAGAATATGTAATTGAATAATATATAGTACATATGTAAGAAATAAGATGTCCAAAAATGAATTTTGTTAAGGGAATTTATAAATAAATTTGAGTTGTTACAATGAATGTTCATACACTTAATTTATGTTCTCGAATATGTAAATTAGAATAATTTGAAAAATATTTGTTATTTAAATAAATAAATATGAACTTAAGAATAGTTGAAATTGAATTATAGGTGGAATTTACTTAAGTGAAGTTAGATGGACAAATAAATGAGTTAAAATAAATAAATTTGGCCTTGAAAAGAAAATTTTGTAACAAATGTTAATAAACTGAAATCAAATCAACAGATTGAAATACATTGAATTGGAATCAATCAAATGTGAATACCATGAATATTTATTGATTAAATAAAATGGATTGAAACTAAATTAGTTGAATATAAATCAATTTAAAACTAATGAAATTTATATGGTTTTGATGTAATTGTTGTATTTTGCAATTCATTCTATCTTTTCTTTCTTGTTACTTCTATTCTCCTACCTCGTTCCTTTTTGGGATGAAAAGTTTTGAGTGGGAGAGAATGTAATGACCCGTAATTTTTAATGATTTTTATAACATAATTAACTAATTGTTTCGTGAAAAATAAACAATAAAATTTTGAAAGGGAAATTTGATATTTGGAATACGATTATTTAAACGTAGCTATTGGTAAATTTTCATTGGGAAATATGAAAATTAGTTATATTGTTTAATTTTCAATTTCAATTTAAATCAGCTAACATTGATAAAATAAAATGATTTTGAAATCTAAATATTTTTATATAATAAAAATGTAAACTATTTTCTGAGTGAGATGTTATAATTCATTTCGTCAAGTTTGGAATTCTCTATCCCCGTTCATCTTATTTTCGGCAAATTAGCAGCAGTTTGGCAGCGAATATCGACTTTTGATAGGATGATCATATCGCTGATATCACCATTCCGTTCATCTCGTCGTGCTAATATCCATAATATATTCATTTGTGTATTTCAATGTCCGGTGCACGGTGGAATATGCGTAACGGTTAACCGTACCCGTTTTCTGCCTTTTTGTTTCTTTTGTCCATTCATTTGCCTACGGTATTATACCATTGGTCATTAGCCACTAAATATTTTCTGAAATTCGACTAGTGACCTTCACTATTGCCCATTTTGAATTTGTTTTATGTTCGTTCGATTTCTACCCAAGCTCTTCTTGCCTCCTTGGTTCTGTCGTTTAAAAGGAAAATATATAAAAATGAAATATATGTTGTATACACTATTTTGCCTGAGAAGTTATCATTCCCTCTTCCATTTTAGATACCTGCTCATCCCTTCTTCCTCGTGCTCCTCCATGGACCACTCTTCCCGCTAATGCACTACCGCACCGACTTCCACCCAGCGTAACACCATCCCCTCACCTCCTCTCTCTTGTGCCGCGCCACCAGATCCAAGCCTTCACTGCTTTTTTCCCATCCACTTAGGTCTGTACTTTTCGTATGCCTCCTCTCCCTGGCAAACCCATCTCCATACCTGCCTGCCACGTCCAACTCTATAGCCATCTCGCCTTGCACCATCAAACGACCGCATAAACCTAGATCTTGCTCGTCGCCTGATACATCAACCTCACCAAGATCTGCACCTTTTCGAAACAGCCACACGCCACCTTCTCTATTCCCCTGCCCGCTGCTCCGACCTCCACCTCATTGCTCTCCCCAGACACCCCTAGTCAAGCACTAGTGCCAAGCAGCAGCCTTGCCAATTTGATTGCAAACTTTTCATCTATTTTTTTTAAAAAAATTAAACATTATATATATTAGTTTGCTTGCATTTTAAAATACTTCAGCGGCCTCTTCCTTAAAGCTACTTGTAAATTTACCCTTTGCATCACCGCTGCCAACTCCGCCATGTCTCCATTTGCCTTTTTTTTCATCCAATCGCAGCCATCTGTAGCAGCCGGTCACCCTCGGTTCGCTTTCCTTTTTTTGTTATATTTTATAAAAAAAAGAAGGTAACAAGGAGTTGATTATTGACGAATGTGATTCTATAGCTACAAAGATTCTATTTTAAAAATCAAAGGTGATTTTCAGTTATAAAGAAATTTATCTTTTAATAATAAAGTAGGTCGAGTGGGGATAAATGAGTCTGACAGTAAAATTAAACAATGTTCATCGTGTTTCATGCATTAACATTCACATGCCAATTTTAGAATGGACGCATCCTCACTTTTTCTTATTTTTGTTTATAACTCTTTGCCTCATTCCTATAATATTATAACTTTAAATGTTCATGGCACTTTTGTTTTGTGCAACATGAGACTAAAATGTTTGAAATGTTTCACTGGTTACCATTAAGTAATAATCACTGAGCATGATGTCAAGTATTCTGAGGAAAACAACTAATGCAAATTAAAGTTTTCCTTCCATTTTCTATTGTTAAATGTTTGTAGGGTGAGAAGCTACATGTACTACTTTAAAAAGGGATCACTTTATATTCTATATTGCATATTTAATACTGTAGAAAATTCATCTTTCAACAATTTTTCATGTGAATTCCCTTTTTCTAATTTTTTTGGGTAGCAGCTATTATTGAGGACATGTAGCGCAACCATATATATATATATATATATATATATATATATATTGACCATGGAATTCTGTCCACCTTGATTTGCTTTTCTTAATGTCAAATTTGTCACAGCAGTTGTAGCTTTGCTTTGTCACTGTCCCGTTGTCGATCCTTGCTTATCTGTATCCGTATCCGTGTACGTGACCTTGTCATCTTCTTAGCCATCATTGTTTTATAGCTTCGAAAGATGAGCGATCACTCACGATTAACATTCTTATATTTAATAAATTTAATTCACATGAAATGACGATTGAAATATGCTATTAAATTTGAATTGTTAAGTTATTTAATTGTTAAATACGATACACCACTGTCTGCAATTGTTTACCCATGACACCATAACCTGGTGTATATATTATATTTAAATTTATTACTGATGATATATGCATGTTGTCGATATGTTATATTATTATCTTATTTGTTCTCACTGTGCAAGTTTCCTGTTAGTTTAGAAATTTCCTATGGGTTGAAATGATACATACCCGAACGATCTTGTAGATTAGGAAAAAATTGTTATGGGTTGAAATGATAAACCCAAGCGATTTTCATTGATTTTGAAATTTTAGGATTGCGGGTTGAAATGATATATATCCGTAAGTATTAAATTATTGGATTGAAATGATAAATGTCTGTATCACTTGACCATAGATAGAAATTATATACGGACACCGTTGGTCTATATTTCGAAGATGGTTCCAAATTATTGAAAGGATATATATGGGTTTTAACAAGTATTGACTTCAAATATAATATAAAGATATTTTAAATTTTATTATGCATTAAAAAAATATTTTAATTTATATGTTGGAAATCTTAAAATTATAAGTTAAGTTTAAAAATGTAAATCACAAAATTTTTACTTATAACTTAGTATTTTTAAATATATAAAATAAGATATAAAATAGTTTTAATAATAAGATTTTATTTAACAATAAAATTTAATATAATTCAATTTAATAAAATTTAATTAGTATATATATAATATGTTTAAAATATTTATTTAAATTTATATTAATATTTTAAATAGATTTTGTAATAAATTTAATAGTAGGGGTTGGGAAGATGAATAAAAATTGACTTGAAATATAAACCGGTTATAATTGAATTTAAATATGACGTGAACCTATTGGTTACTTATTTATTTTGAGAATTTAAAGTATGATTTCATAAACTTGATTTGATAAACGTGATTTAATGAATATTTCAAGTAAAATTGAAACAGGATATTTAATTCAAATTTGAGACTATTTAAATGCTACTAAAATGACATAGCATATAGTTTCAAATTTAAATAAAAATTAAAATGTTGAATTTGGAAATATAAATGAATTTATCAAATTGAGTTATTTAAATAAATTAAATGTTTGAACATTTAATTTTGAAAAATT
The DNA here is from genome assembly GCA_030765085.1 of Allium cepa. Taxonomy (NCBI): domain Eukaryota; kingdom Viridiplantae; phylum Streptophyta; class Magnoliopsida; order Asparagales; family Amaryllidaceae; genus Allium; species Allium cepa. The sequence goes on from CM060944.1 coordinate 397,083,140, forward strand.
ATTGAAATTGAAATGGTTTATATTTGTAGTTCAAATCTGGATTTGAAATCGATAAATAAAAATGGTTTTAATGAGAAGTTAAATTGGGATTGGATTAAATTGGATTGGGAACAAAAAGTTGATCTAAATTTTGATTTGTGAAATTGGAAGAAATAATTCTAATTATAAACTATTATATATATAGAAACATTTAATATATCAACTATTTTAATAAATTAACTATTTTAATCTATAACCTATTTTTTTGTAATAAACTACTTTAATTTATAAATATTTCAATATATATAAAAACTATTTTCAATATTTAAACTATTTATGTTTGAACTGTCATGATCTAGATTTATTGGATTTAAAAGTAAATATCTTGATATGATAGCTTAAACTATTCTGTGAATATGATTTCGAAAGTGCTATTGATTTTGAAATGAATATGATATTTTGATATGAAGTATAAACTGTTTGAAACGATTATAAAAATGATTTTATAAATGTCCACGGTGTGAAATAAACATTTGGTTGTTAAAGAGACCAGGAATCGGATATTGTCATACTTTCTGCCAGTACCGAAAACCACTTTAACAACTGTGTACGTGGTGGAGATTTCAGAATAAAGTAGGAAGGTTTGGCGAATGATTCTGTATGAGATATTTACGTAGCCCTGATTCCCGTGAGTAAACATAGATGTGACTAAAACAGGAGTCATGCCGGGTCAAGTGGGATCGCACCCACAATCAGGCACATTTCTTCGATACCATTCTATTACTTTATGATTTGACTGGGTGCACCTTTGAGTTGGGAGTGTGTCTCGAGGTGGGAGGTAGTAGCTGTTATGTGTTACCATTAGTTGGGATCCGCTAACGGTATATCTACCTTGGCACTACCTCGCGTGCCGTGTTCACATGCCCTACTGCGCCATCTGCGAATTGTTTTGTGCTGTACCTATGGGGTGTCCTCTAGGTAAACCACCAGTTTGGTGGAGCTTACGGCATTGTGTGGACTACGAGAATATATAAAATGTGTTAAGGGGGATATGGGTATTACCTTAATGATATTTTAATACTTTACTTTACTAATAGACATATTATAATATCGTATATTATTACATGGTAGATAGTTCCATGGATCCTTAGAGGATGGGAATCTCAAACATTCTTTAAGTTATTTTGTATTTCAGTTGACATTTCACTTGAAATGAATTTACTGGTATAATAATGTTAATCCTTATTCAAGTGTTTTTTGTTTTGCTTTATGCTCGGGTTAGATTGAGTGTCACATCGTTTGAGACTCACCTTTGGAGCTTGGAGCTTTGCTTGAAGATCTGTCTTTAGCAATTCAGCTTCTCCGTTGTTTCCAATTGATTTGTTTAGACTTATCATTGTTTCTGTATTAGATTCCATTGTAATTGATATATCCATTGTATTTGTTTTTAACTCTGATGTTTATATAGTAGTTTCATGAACTAATATTTATCTATTCCATTGCTTATTGTTGTAATACTTTGTTTCTGTGATTCTGGGATTGATTTATTTACTGTATATGTTAAGTTTTTCCAAATATAAATTAACAATCTGTTGTTTTGAGCAATTCAAGTCTGACATGAGTGGATGATTGTCGATTTGAACGGTTTTAAATGTCGAGTCTTTACAGTTATAGTATGGAAATGTGGTTCTATCTCGGTGGATTTCAAAGACGGGTTGCCAAGATCAAATAAAGGAAATGAAAGTATATGTGTCATGGTGGATAGGTTAATCAAGAGTGCCTATTTCATTCTAGTTAAGCCAACTAGAACAGCACCTGTTTTAACTATGTTATTCATGAAGAATATAGTTAGACTGCATGGAATTCCTAGTAGTATAGTAAGTGATAGAGATTCCTTATTCACTAGCAAGTTCATGAAGTGTCTATAAGAGACTTTGGGTACCATGCTTAAGATGAGTTCCGCTTACCATCCACAGACAGATAGGCAAATGTGAAAGGATTAACAAAGCCTTAGAAGATTTGTTACGAGCTTGTGTGCTAGATTTTGGGGGATCATGGGAAGACCATCTACACTTAGTCGAGTTTTCATGTAACAACAGTTATCAGCCTAGTATAGGGGATGGAACCATTTGAAGCTTTGTATGGAAGGTCATGCAAATCTCCAGTTTGTTGGTTAGAGACCCAGGATAGGTTGGTTCTTGGTCCAGATTTGGTTAAAGAAGATGCAGATAAAATTGAGTTAATAAGAGCAAGAATGAAGGAAGCTCAGTCTAGGTAGAAGAGTTATGCTGATATGAGATGGAAAGACTCAGAGTTCTCAGTTGGAGATCATGTTTTGTGAAGGTAACACCGATGAAAGGTGTAATTCGATTCGGGAAATCAGGGAAATTGCCATCGGTATTTGTTGGACCATTTCCTATTGTAGAAAGGATCGAGAAACTCGCATATAGAATAAAGTACCAAATAGTTTAGCATGATTCCACAATGTTTTTCATATTTCTCATCCGAGGAAGTGTATTCGAGATCCAGAGACTACTATAGCACTGATTGTGTTAAAGAACTTAGTAGTGGAACCGAATTTGACTATAGTTAGGAAGCCAGTTTATATAGTCGCGAGAGATTAGAAGAGGCCAAGGAATAAGACAATCAGATTAGTTAAGGTCCAGTGGAGAGGCAATGAGAGAGATTGTACTTAGGAAACTAAGAGCGGGATTAGAGATGCTTATCCAGATTTGTTTCATGGTATGTTTTACCTTTATAATTGATCGTTGTGTGCCTTATTGTAATTTCAAGGACGAAATTCTCTAAAGAGGGGAGTCTGCAACGACCTTAAATTTAATTAATATTATTTAGGACATTTAATTATTTAAATTAAATGAAATGATGTAAATGGTTAAGGGATTGAGATTTGTGTTAATAGAGGGTAGCCGTGCCTAATGAACAATGAACTAGAATCAAAACATAAGGGAGGCTAGCCACCATTAGGGGGAAAGCAAGAGATAAAGCTAGGATCAAAAGAAGGAAGATTAATCAACTTAATCCAAGATCAAATCTCAACTCCATAACAACAAGCTAAAGGTGAATAATAGGTTATATATATCATATTTTTATTGTTTTCGGTTATAGTTAAGATCTGAAATTATTTTGCAAATGATTTTCTATGTTTGATTGTTTAAATAGATGTATATGCTTGTTGATGATTTATGCTATTTCATATGGGTTTTATGGTAAGGTTTAACTTGAAAAACCAATTAAATGAGATCCAAATGCCTTGCGGTTTTGATATAAGCTCAGAAATAATATTTTAGAGATGGTTTTTAAGTTTCATAATTTTTTGAATTAATATGAATTTATTATTAATTTTCTACTGAAGAAAATGAGTTAATTGGGTTTAAAATTAACTACGGCTATTTTATATTTGCTTTGAGTTGGAAATTTATATATGTTAGAAAATATATTAAAAATGAGTTATGGGAATTTTGTATAATTTTCCTAAGTGTTCTAATAAGTATATAAAATTATTTAAGTTATGGGACTTAAATGTTTTATATGTCGATAAAAGGAGAAGGGGTAATTTGTAAATGTTTTAAATCGTTTAATTCTGAGTTTCAGCAGCACTTTTAGAAAACTTTTTGGAAAATAAATTAGCAACCATCTTATGTTGAGAAACAAAGTAGGTTAGTTGAAAAGAAATTAAATTTTAAGGTCAAAAATTATTTTTATAAGGTTTTATTGTTTCACTACTTTCGACAGTTACCTTTCGACTTCATACTTCCACCTCTACCTAAGTCGAAACCAATACACATGGTATCCAAAGCCTTGGCACGTAGTGGATTGGAGATAGACGAAAAGTATAAAGTCAAAACAGGGGTTCCGAAGGGGGTCGAACCCTTGTTTTTCTTTTAAAAGGAAATGCGCCTGCTTTGCTTTCGAAAAGAATGCTTTCGAATAAGATAGCTTTCGACTTTGTCAAATGTTTAAAGGAAGGTTTCGAAAGAGGTTGCACCTTTGTTTTATAAAGAAGCTTTCAAAGGGGTCGAAACCCTTATCTACCGCATCCAACCTTTTGGAGCAATGCTTTCGAAATGGTTTCTTTGTTTTAAAATTAGAACCACTTCTCCAATGCTTTTTGAAGGGATAAGTTATGACACCCACTTCTTTATTTAGGAAATTGCTTTCGAAAGTGTTGCTTTCGACTTAGTTCTTTTAAGACCCATTCGAGATTTTAAAAGTTAAACCAATGGTTCCGAAAGGAATGGTTTTAAATGGTTTCAAAAGGTTTTTCCATGTGTTTTCGCTTGAACCCAAATGCTTTGGAAAGGTTTGGTTTATGCAAAGGATTTAATGCTTTCGAAAGGTATATGATAAAGGTTTCAAAGATGTGGGTCCCCAATGTTTTCGAAAGGTTTACCTTAGTATTTAAATGAAAGGTTTTCAATGTTTTTGAAAGGCATGTTTAAAGTGTTGTGAAAAGAGGATGTGTAAGGTTTTATAATGCTTTCGAAAGGATACTTTCAATGTTTTCAAAAGGGCTAATGTGAATGGTTTCGAAAGGTATCTTTTGGCCTTTCAACCTAAGATTATAAAGTAAAGTAGTTCAATGGTTTCAAAAGTGGTACTTTCAATTGTTTCGAAAGGGGTACTTTCAAAAGTTTCGAAAGTGATTGTTTAAAGGTTTTGAACAAAGGTTTTGAATGTTTTCAGCAACAATGTTTTGTGTAAAGTATATATAACATGGCAAAGTGATTTAAGTAAAGAATATAATATATTTTCCTTGTTTAAGTATGATTTAAAGGGTTAAGTCAATTTGAAAGAAATGGTTTCAAGAAAAATTTGATGGGGGTAGTTGACCCCAAGTAAATGATTCAAATATTAGAATACCAGATGGAACTGTTATAGGGTCACGCACTATACATTATCTAGTAGACCCTAGCTAATATAAGTCCAAAATTCTAGTGTGTAGGGCTTTGTCACAGGTAAGACTAAAATGATGTTACACATAGAAAGGAATATACAGTGTGAAGATAGGTTATTGGTGAGTCCGCAAAACTATTAGGATCAGTTGACCCTGGAAGAATTAAGTTAGGGATAGACTGTCCTGAAGAGTATCTAACAGAAGTTAAATTATTTATAATTTGTCTGGTAGGCCCGAGTCGACCAAAGGTTAGCAGTGCAAAACAAAACTATAGTGTTCAGACAGATAGACCATTTATTACCTGATTTGTATGCATTACAATTATTATTTTAACTAATTTGGTTATGGGATTTTGATTTGCAAAAGATAAGTTTTTAAAAGGATACTAGTGAGGGAAAACCCGTTCTGCTAAGTGGCGTGGTCTAACTTAGTATCAGATAATCGAGAAGTATAGTATTATTCACACCTGGCTTTATGTCCGACTTAAAGTTTTTATTTTTCCACTTGAACTCTAGGGTGCTAAAAATTGATTTAAGTACGTTGAGAGTTGTGGTTTACACGTTTTAGTAGGTGGGAGAATAAAGCTTCCGAAGACGAGCAGAAGGCCGACGTTAGCTATTTAGGAGCTGTTATGTTATTTTTATTTCTGCTGTGATGTATTGAGACAGTTTTTGTCCATTTTGTACTCTATCACCCAAGGAGGCATCTTTATATGCCGCTCTTGGAATATTTTGCAATAATTATATTCGTTTAATGCTTGAGAAATGTTTGGGATTATGTAATTTGACAAGAAACATGATTTTGTAAAATGTAATCAGAAAAGTTGTTTTTTTTGAAATATGTGATTTTTTTCATATTCATGTGCTTCTGATATTATGGATACCATTAACATTACTGTATTTTGTCGCCTGAAGTTAATACTATAGATGACTGCAGCATCTATAACGCTTATCTTTAGGCCTCAAGATAGGGGATGTTATAGATTGCAAATCAGGCGTGAAGTGATGACATATAGTATAATGGTCGAGCACGCTGCTCAATCTGAATCTCGAAGGCGTATGCGATACTGTCGTAGGCAAGCTCCTCCTAGAACCATGTTGTAAACTATCATCTCGTTACCCCACCACTATTTTGAAGAAGAGGATAGACCTAAGAGCCTCTCACAGAACTCATCTAATCAACTGGCACCACATTGCTCAGTGGAGCACCATCTACGGGTAAGCCAAGCAAGATAGAAACATCACCAACATGATGGTCGTCCCTCTACCTATAGGTGAAACGAAGATGACTTCGGTCTTAGTCTATTTACCAATGCTGTGATCAGATGACGATCCAATTGGGTGTACCCCATTTGAAAGACAAGTGAAAAACCGACTCGATTTTTCAGCGCTAGCACGGAGGGATGAGAAGAAGTCTCTTTAATTTAGACGAGTGATTAATAGTCCTGTCTAGTGTCACGCTTTTAAAAAAATAACAGAATATAACTACTACGTATAACCAATGTTTATTTCCACTCCATAAGAAAGTGTGTTACCTGCATCCAAGCATCGTTGCTCATTCAATGGCGTCCTTGCAAATACAGTATGCTACCGTTTATCGGCCACAATAGCATCTCGAAGTAATATTCGCATAATACAAATATTTGATAATCATAAATCCTATGTCAATTATAAAACTAACAATGTTCAACATCTACTTAAATAAGGTAAAAGCAACAAATTTTTGCATTCCAGGATCATATAACTATTTCTACTCTCACATCATCTATGTAGAAAAAAGAAATATTGTTTAATATTTTATAACAAAATCAAAGAATATCATGGTTTATGCAGACTAGATTTGGTTACTACAATTGATTTTTAAATTATATTAAGCACTTATGTCTTAAAATAGGAATTTACCCTAACTTTGTTGATTTAGTTTAAAAAATAATTAGTCAAATCAATATTTGTATATTAATGTTGTTAAAAAGGACGTTGAAAAGTTTTGATGTAGTAGTGTACTTAGAGGTGGCAATTAAGCCCGAGCCGACTCGATGGACCCAGATCTGACCCAAGGGTCTCAATTCTAGGTGGATCGGGTTTTGTCAGGTCCAAACTATACAATTAAAATACCAGAGCAGACCTGACCCGAGCTACAGTTCGGGTCAGGTCGGGTCAGTTTGAGTCCGGTTGGGTAATAACACTAAAAATGCATACATTTCATTGTTTATTTGTCTAGTCTTTCGGGTCGGCTCTGTTCGGATCGGGTTTGATTAGGTCGTTATTGTATTTTTCATTATTCAAACCCTATCCAAGACCCATCGGGTTTGGATCATTTCGGATCGGTTCTTTTCGATTTTGCGGTTCTCGGTTCAAGTTGCCAACCCTAGGTGCAGCAGAAAATAGCAGGGCTTAAAGTGGATCTACTACTTAATAACGTTATATAGTTTAATTACATAGATTGATGGGTGTATATAGTAGCACCTTTAAAGTAGCCGGTAGTTATAGTTCTACTGTCAGATAAAACATCTTTCCTTCGTCATCAAAATCTAAAACCTCGTTTAATTTATTTTGTATTTTTTGTTTTGGGTTTTCAACATTAATTACAAAATATAAGAAGAGTGCAAGGACGGCTGAGGGGGTGAAAAGAAGATGAGGGGGACGATGGAGGGGATGAAGGTACAATGGAAAGATGAATTATTTCTTATGCGTCCGTTATTTCCCAAAACATGAAAAATAAAAAATAAAAGTTGAATTTTTATTTTGTATGTTAACTTTGTTTTTTAAATTGGTCATTTTCCAAAATATACGTGCGTCATTTGCATTGAATGGATGAAAACTCAAAACTAAAAAAGGTAAACCATCCACGGTCTAAACTTTTTTGATTTGTTCTAAGAATTGCAACTTGAGTAAAATAAATCTATGTTGTATCCCTAGAGATTTTTTATTGTTCATTTTTGATTACTTGGAAAAACATATTCAATAGGAAAACAATTATAATTCTACCTTGGAGTCTTTCATTAGTGATAGTCGGTAAATCTACCTACGGTTTGTAACTTAATAATTCAAATAGAAAAATAAACCTTTTCTTTCGAATGCTGTAATTTTACCACTGCGCATCTTAATTTATACATAAAATCGATTGATTCAAAAATTGTACGCGTTATTGGAATAACTCGGTTGGTTAGACTATTGAGCTATTAAACATAAGATTGAGTTTCAACCATTCTACAATCCGTTGAATTTATTTTGCAGTTTGTTTGTTGAGGTCAAAACAATAATATATTCCATCTAGTGGAACCTTTTATTTATTCTAAAACATCTTCAAACTTTTTTTGGAGATCCAATGAGTCAAGCAACTTCATGTTATTTGAAATCTCTAATAAAAGGAGATATTCAAAAATAATGATTTCGCAGATAAAGGTTGTGTTCTTGTTATAAGAGATGAGATTTTTGTAAGGTTTGGTGATACAATATTTCCTATTGCAGAAGATTTAGAAGATATTGTTGATTTTAGTGATACAATATTTCCAATTGTAGAAGATTTGGAAGATATTTGAGATAATTAATCAAATATATATATTTCCTCTTTTATAGCATTAAAGAGAGCAATAAATTACCTACGTGAGAAGAAGAATTATTCTGGAAGATTGAGGTAATCAATTAATTTCCTAGATAAACGTTTCTTATATGAATAGGAGAATTAACGAGGCATTGATTTATAACCATAAATCAATTATTTCAACTCCAAATAATAATCTTTATATAAAGGCAGAGATTAGCATTAATAGTATTATCTCTCTCGGTTGTATTTCTTATTTATCTTCTTCATTATCAATCTTGTAAAAATTTCTCCTCTTAAAAAAAAAATCTCCTCTTCCCAAATGGATGTACACTACCTCGTTGTAGTGGAATCAATATAAATCTTGTACGTTATTTTCTTTTATTGTTTGATTTGTGATTACTTTTGGCCGGTGACTATCTGTTGCTTGTTTTGCCTCACCAACAATCCGGTCCTATTTGTTTTTCTATGAGGTTAGATTTTTTTCTTCCTCAGGCGATCTTAAAGGATTTTTCCCGAATAATTTTATATGTGCCCCTGATAATCATATCCTTATGTTCTTATTTGATCTCATCCATTCAATAAATATCGATTTTATTAATTTTTTATTTAGCTAATAAATGAGAGTTTGAGATAAGAGCAAAGATGAGGCATTTATATTTATGGGACTTCTTTTATTTGGGTAATAAATTCCATTTTATCAACATAATGTTAACTAATATACGGTGATCCTCAATTTCCTTGTGGGTCACATTCCATAGATTTCTTCTCAACAATAGATGAAATTTTAGTATCTCAAGCATCGGTTGTTTTTACAATTAAAATTTCTAAGCCTTTACCTTTAGGATAATTTGATGCTTTTTAAAAGAAAATAGTTCAAAAGTTTTAACTGTTTCAAAATGAATAGTCATATATCTCTTATGTAGTCAACTTCTACTTATAAAATGCGGCTATTTAGTTTGAAAGAAAATAACAATTGGCAAAAAATAACTCTTTGCACTGTTAGCATAGCAAAATCCAGAGTATTATTTTGATTTGGTTCAAGAATTATAGGTTGGACCAATCACATCTTCATTGTACCTAGAAAAAGTTTTTTCAATTGTTTTATTGTTGCTGCGAAGAAGAAATATTTGTAGAAGACGACAACTATTGTTGGACCTTAAAGGAGCTGTTAGGTTTATTTTTGATATAAGATATGGCATTGTTTGTAGCTTCATATACCTATTTATTCACACCTATTATACTCGATTTTTGACTCGAGAAAAATCAAGTGAAAACTGCTAAAAGTTTGTTTGAAAATTCATACAATGTATAAAGACGCTTCTCCAGAAGTTCAATCAAAGATGACGCTCAAAAACGCTTGAAAGCAAGCCCCAGGTCAGCTAATGGTTGACCCGAAGTCATGCTGTGAATTGGGACTCAGTCACATGTTAAGAATACCGATGTCAAACCTAAAGTGAACCTCGAGAAAAGGCACTCAAGTATAGCTCACGCCCATTGATGTAAAATCACTTCCAAGCATTTAGATAACTACCCCATGGTTGGCTGAACCTTCCTCAATTCTAGTTCAAGTGCCAACTTTAAGAAAACATAAAGTCCAAATACCAAAAGTTGAGCTTGGATCATTTTCCCCTACACCCCCCATTTGCGAATTCCCCCTTGTGCATCTTTTTTATTCTTCTGCATCAAGATTTATCAAAAACAAAACTAACATACAAAATTGTTGCCTTTACTGGAATAGCTCGGTTGGTTATAGCATGTGGTGGTTAACTACAAGGTCAGAGATTCAAGCCCGCCTTCTAGCGCTGCATGAGATACAGCTTCTAAATTTGTTTCATGTCCTCAATTATTTGCATCATCATGTGCATATTTAATCACATTTATTCTGTTCAATCAAAATTTATTAGTAGATTTGTTTCACCAACAATTAAGAAGATGAGATAGATGGGGAGATCAGATCATTTATATTTTGAAAACTAGAAATTTCATTTAGCCAACATGATCTAAAATAAATATACAGGTAGACTTAAATAACATAGGTTTAAATTTCATACCCCAACTAAAGTAAAAAAAATTCCAAAATACTATAAAAATTTGAATCAAACGTATTTTATTTTATTTTTCGTTGTGATTGTTAGAGGAGCATTTTTTTTCAATGACACTGATTTAAATCCTTTCCTAGCATTTGTATGTTCATTACTGTGCATCTTTTTTATTCTTTTGAATTCAGATTTATCAAAAACTAAAAAAATACGAAATTGTTGTCATTGCTGGAATAGCTCAGTTGGTTAGAGCGTGTGGCTGTTAACCACAAGGTTGGAGGTTCAAGCCCTCCTTCTAGCGTACTTGTGGTACAGTTTATACCATTGTCATTTTAAGTTTAAAAAATATATCATGTTCAATCATATGGCACTTGCAACTCTAAATTGTACAATTTCAACTTATTTTGACACCTCTGGGCAAAGATACATTATTCAAAAAAATGTCGAAGTTAACAAGATTTAGCGGGTTTAATTTCTACATAAGAGAGAAGATTTCATGTCCCGAAGGGCCTAATTTTTTGCATCATCATGTGCATATTTAATCACATATTTAGTTAATTCCAATTTTATTAGCAATTTTGTTTAACTAACAAATGCTAAGATTGAAGTGAAGATGTGATCGTGATGTACATCCTTTCCCAGCATTTGCAAATTCACCCTTGTGCATCTTTTTTATTCTTCTGCATCAAGATTTATCAAAAGCAAAAAAAAATACAAAATTGTTGCCTATACTGGAATAGCTCAGTTGGTTAGAGCATGTGGTGGTCAACTAAAAGGTCAGAGATTCAAGCCCTCCTTCTAGCGCTACATGAGATACAGTTTCTAAATTTGTTTCATGTCGTCAATTATTTGCATCATCATGTACATATTTAATCACATATATTCCGTTCAATCAAAATTTATTAGTAGATTTGTTTCACTAACAAATGAGAAGCTGAGATAGATGGGGAGATCAGATCATTTATATTTTGAAAACTAGAAATATCGTTTAGCCAACATGATCTAAAATAAATATACAGGTAGAGTTAAATCACATAGGTTTAAATTTCATACCCAAAATAAAGTTAAAAAAAATTCCAAAATACTATAAAAATTTGAATCAACGTATTTTTATTTTATTTTTCGTTATGACTGTTTGAGGAGCATTTTTTTCAATGACACCGATTTAAATCCTTTCCTGACATTTGTAAGTTCACCAATGTGCATCATTTTTATTCTTTTGAATCCAGATTTATCAAAAACTAAAAAAATAAAAAATTGGTGTCATTGTTGGAATAGCTCAGTTTGTTAGAGCGTGTGGCTGTTAACCACAAGGTCGAAGGTTCAAGCCCTCCGTCTAGCGTACTTGTGGTAACTATACCCTCGTCTTTTTAAGTTTAAAAAATATATCATATTCAATCATATGGCACTTGCAATTCTAAATTGTACAACTTCAACTTATTTTGACACCTCTAGGCAAAGATACATCATTCAACAAAATGTCGAAGTTAACAAGATTTAGCGGGTTTAATTTCTACATAAGAGAGAAGATTTCATATCCTAAGGGACCAATTTTTTGCATCATCGTGTGCATATTTAATCACATATTTAGTTAATTCCAATTTTATTAGCAGTTTTGTTTAACTAACAAATGCCAAGATTGAAGTGAAGATGTGATCGCGATGTAAATCCTTTCCCAGCATTTGCAAATTCACCCTTGTGCATCTTTTTTATTCTTCTGCATCAAGATTTATCAAAAACAAAACAAAAATACAAAATTGTTGCCTTTACATGAATAGGTCGGTTGGTTAGAGCATGTGGTGGTTAACTAAAAGGTCAGAGATTCAAGCCCTCCTTCTAGCGCTGCATGAGATACAGCTTCTAAATTTGTTTCATGTCCTCAATTATTTGCATCATCATGTGCATATTTAATCACATATATTCCGTTCAATCAAAATTTATTAGTAGATTTGTTTCACTAACAAATGAGAAGCTGGGATAGATGGGGAGATCAGATCATTTATATTTTGAAAACTAGAAATTTCATTTAGCCAACATGATCTAAAATAAATATACAGGTAGACTTAAATAACATAGGTTTAAATTTCATAACCAAACTAAAGTTAAATTTTTTTCCAAAATACTATAAAAATTTGAATCAAACGTATTTTTATTTTATTTTTCGTTGTGATTGTTAGAGGAGCATTTTTTTTTCAATACACCGATTTAAATCCTTTCCTAGCATTTGTATGTTCAGCACTGTGCATCTTTTTTATTCTTTTGAATCCAGATTTATCGAAATCTAAAAAAAATACGAAATTGTTGTCATTGATGGAATAGCTCAGTTGGTTACAACGTGTGTGTAACCACCCGGAAATTTTCAATCCCGAAAATTCCAGATAGTTAGAGAAAAGAAGAAAAGAGATAGAAGAAGGACAGAAAGAAACACACAATCTCACATTCGCAGCGGATAAAATATAATATCAATAATAATAATTATACCAAAGAAAACTGTATCTATCAATTTTACATATATATATCAGAGTTACAGCAATTTTATACAACGTTAGACAGATACAAATTTAACATGTCTCGGATATATATAATATCATAGTGAAACTCTCCATACGTTACTGCCATCCAGCTTGCCCCCTGAGCTCCAGAACGTCCTTACCTGAAAAGCTGTAATACTCGGTCTGACCCGGGCATTACATCAAAGTAACACCCGGGTCAGGCTGAAAACCAGCGTGAGTAAACCCATATAATTCGAAATACTAAGTTCAAACCATAAAACGAAACCCGGGTAACTCGTACTTCAGTACGAGTTCCTTACTTGTTATGCTCAAACACTTATTTCACAATTCAAACTCAAAGTATTCTAACTTAGTTCAAGGGTCCATATTATTTCAATTCAACATATTGACATTACATAAGAAAAATTTAGCAAATTTCTAATCGAAGTGGTTTCGGGTATTTACTAATATCCGACTCCAGTTTCTTCGAATTCAATACTATCTTAACCCACACTATTCAGGTGAACCCAATTCAACCTTAAATCATAAGATTTCACTTTTTACATAGCACTTCATCATTTGCAGATAACCCTATAATCACTGTTCAAGGCAAATACATCATATCACAAATATTTTATATCAGACATATCAATCATTCATTCATAGGCAAGATTAATTAGTCACACATTCCTAATTAAATCAAATTAATTTCCTTAATCACTTTTAATCCTGCTTACTAAAAAAATTTAATTACAAACCATAAATTGATCAACCATTTATTATCCATTTTATTTAATCATCCATGATTAATTATTTCCAATTACATAAACTAATTATCCTTTAATCAAGAATCATAGCCCAATTCTGATTGCATAAGAAGGTTTGGATTTTTTTGGAAATTGTTTGAGCCTGTAAGATATATACAGTGACAGTTTGTCTACATATATTCAGATGTATATATCCCTTTAAACAAAAAGATTAAAGCACAATACCAGATAAACACAAACATGCAAACCATATTACAACCTATCTTACAGTTTATCACATGCATTCCAGAAAACATTTATAAAATTTCTTTTTTTTTTAGGGGAAGTTTACTCACCTATCTTTGAGTTGAACAAAGAACAAAACTTTTGATACTTGAACTCTGTTTTAAAAACTAACATGCTGAAATGCTTTTGCTTTGGAACTGAGTTGCTTGCTTATTTGAAAAATGCAGTTGCCAGAGTTAAAGCTTTGTACTTGATTTGAAGATGCAGATGCATGCTTCCAGACTTGAAGAAAATATGCAGGTTTGATTTACAGGAATTGATTTGCATGTTAGAAAATGTGCAGGCTACAGATTGAAAAGGTGTTACGGGGAATATGATCTTGATATGAAGAGATGATTTGAATTTGTATACTGATTTTGGTTTCAAGATAAATAAACATGGCTTTGAATTATTATTTTTTTAGGTGAGGAAAACTAAAGAGAGTTTGAGCTGAAGAAAAAAAAATGTTCAGACCCTTTCTTTTAGACATTAACTAAAAATAATTTTTTCTTTTGAACAAAGATTTGCCACTTGTTCTTTTCTAAGCAAACACTTGTTAACCTTATTTGCTATAGAGATTACATTTGTTAATTTGTGTGCTAAAATATTTACACTTGTTTGTTTCCTTATGTTCAATTTCTATTTAGTTAATATTTACCTTAATTTATATTTAGCAAATCCTTTAAGGGAAAATAATATAAAACAAATTTTATTTTTATTTCCATGAAAATCTTAAGGTTGCTACTTGTAGTACTATAAAATCAAACTAACATTTGTATTTACATGTTTATTTCTTAAGTAAAATGATTTACATTTGTTACTTTACTTGTTTTTAGCATGAAAACAGTTATTATATAATATATCCTTCATATTACTTATACTATATTTATTTATATATAAATGTGTGTTATAAATTTATATTTCTACTTTTCTTTTATTTGTATTTATATATAACCTTTAAGAAAATAAAATTTGAAACTAATTTATGCATAAATAAATAATCACATTCTCATATATGTATTCAAATCCGACTTTATTACAAGATATTTATCCTTTGAATTTTCAATCTCAAATTCAAATTAAATTTAAATTCACTCATATATTTAAACAAACACACATTACATTTGTTTGAAAATAATGATTTTGCAAATTTTAAATAATTATACTAGAAGAATATCAAATAAATATTTATCCAAGAATAAATATTTATCATCATATTTATTTGTTAAATCAATATCCTATTAATTAACCTAATTATTTATCAATTACAGATGTCTAGAATTCTGGGATATTACATTCCTTCCCCCTTTGAATCTTTTCGTCCTCGAAAAGGAATGATACCAGAATTATTAAAATGATTATTATTAGAATTTTTTTTTCTTAGCACATAGCGAATTTTTTTTTAAAATCTATATAATATTACCAAAATAGTTTCATAAAAATACTTTTTATAACTCGATGTTTCAATAAGTCCATCCTTGTTCTTACAGAAATTCGGTCATACGTTGGTCAGGCGTACGACTGAAATTCTATAAGTACTTGGCAGACCCATTTTCAACATCCAGCGAAAATACTTTGAAAATAATTTTATTGAAAATATTGAAAACAGTTTTTGAAAATAGAGGATATATCTTTGGTGAGAATACTCTGGAAATCATCACCCCCATCCATGGTCACAGTTACATTCTAGGGCTACGTTGCTGTCGTAGCAAAAGTCCATGTAACTACAGGCTCTCAGCGGCCTCTCGATTACGCCATGGATCCCACAAAACAGATCACAGTTACACCCAGGGTTACGTTGTCGTCGCAGCAAAAGTCCATGTAACTGCAGGCTCTCAGCGGCCTTTGATTTTCGCCGTCGAAATGAAACCTCTCCACTCCTACATAGGTCGCAGTCTACAGATATAAAATCAAACGCAGAATGTTGGCTCTCAGCGGCACACACGACTTTGCTATGGTATACTCTACTCATAATCCCCAGGAACTAGTTTCGTCCGGACTCCTCACAGGATCAACTTTAGAACCCACCCCCCTTAGGGCTCAAGGCAGCACCACCCGGTGGTACTCCTGAGAAGTTCATTTCAAGGGAGCGCCTTTTTCCCCAGAGCCATCATCAAAACATTTTATACTATATACATATAGTATCTTTAAATCATACACCTAGTATGATCTCATACAAAGCTCCTTTACACAAAATCGATTATCCCAAAATCGATAATTCTCAAACTAGGCTTTCAAAATTCAATATTGATTTTACCCAAAAATCAAAAGCCTTTCCAAAACCAAAGGTGTAAAGATCACGATTTTTCGTTGCCGAAAAACCGAATCACGATTTTTCGTTGCCGAAAAACCGAACCTTTATGGTTTTTAAGAAGAAGAAAGAGGTAGAAGAAGGGAGAAAAAGAGAGAAGAAGAAAGAAAACAGAATAGAAAACCAATATCAGAATCTCTCAGTCGCAGCGGAACAACATATAATAGATAAATGAATATTCATTAAACAAAAGAACTGTATATTTTATACATTACATCACATCATATTACATTCATTTAATTATCAGAGTTTACAACAACAAACAGCGGAAAAGAAATACTATATACAATAGATAATATACTACGCCATCCAGCTCGCCTCCAGATATCTGTAGCAACACCCGAATCCAGAAAGACCTGATAACCTAACTCTAGCTGCCCGTGTGGAAATTGGTGGGCACCCAGAGTTTAGGAAGGGAACAATAAACTCCAGGTCAGTCATGTGACTGGTGTGAGAACTTAAAACAGTTATTTATCTTTAAAACAAAGAATAGGATAATTTTTAAATAAATTCGCAATGCTTTTTAGAAAATGAGACTACCATAAGGTCTCCCGCCACACACACAATGCAAACACAGACTTGGAGGAGGTTTCTCCTTATGATAGTCAAAGATGCTTACTACGCAAAATCAAATCATTTTTGATATTATTATTAGTGCTTAGTGCAGAAAACAATTTCGAAAGTAGAATATAAATCTTAGCCAGCATAGGCATTCCGCACTTATGCCTACTATAGCTACTATGTTCAACGGCAGGTTACCGCCACATTCCATAGCAGGTAATACAACTAAAACCGTACGAAGCTCGTATTGTTTCTTTGGATTTCCAACAAATGGTCAGGCCAAGGAACTTCCCATTGCCACATGGAAACGCCTCTGGAATGACGTCCCGAGAACCTAACCGGATCTCTGCCAACACAAGGCCGGGTTACCCCTAACTGGGTAACTACTGACACGAATATGTCATTCCCCGATCGTAACCGATCTATATCCGAGGATCCCCGATTTCCAACAACCACAAAGTAATAAATTTGCAGTAACCACATAGGTTAAGTATCTGGGCTCCATACCATGATACCACCTCTATCCAGAAGGAATGACATACACTAAAGGGGCGCTACCCCCTAATAACCTTGCCGCGTCTTTCCTGTTTTGACCATTTCCGGGGTGTGAGGCTCGATGAAGTCTCGTCCACAAAGCCACGCTTTTAAACAAAAGCTGTGCTTTGGGTCAACAAATGATCAAAGCAATTATCATCAAGATAAACGATCAAACAAATGATCCTATCAGAAATGATCATTCAACGATCATTTCACAGCAACACTTAGTATATCACACTACCAAATTGGGAGTATATCACTAATGACCTTCAACTATATAACCTCTGAGCTCGTACATCTCAGAGAAGGGTGTTAAGCTAAGAGAATAAATTCTCCGCCACCAACAGAAATATATTTGAAAGAAATCAGCTTTATATCTCAACTTGTAATGTCAGACATACAATCCATACAAGTTTGTTCCGGGATCGAACAGAACCGAAGGCACTTCCAAAGAAGCCCTTGCAATCCGGATATTCACTAATCACGTCCGGACATCCCGTCACTAAGGTTTATAAAACCTCTGTACCGGAGATCAGCCAATGCAGAGTAATTCGACGGTAATCCATCCGTTTTCACAAATATCCGGTCTTCAACACCGGTCTTCAAATGCAATTCATAACGACGTATCACATATTCGGAGTGGGTTATACGACCCCATGGTCCTTTCCCGGTTAATCCGAATAGTGAGCGCTTATTTAAAAATAAGTGTGGCATCCAATTCAAGCAATCACAACAAATACCTATTTAAAGGTAAATATTGATAGTCGGTTATTTAACTATCAATAAAGATGCGCAACATCACCAGATTCCAAATAATTTCTCAAATTATTTAATTTCCCAAAATATCTTTACAAGATATATAATTTTCCACGCTTCAAAAATAAACAACGTTTATTTTGAAACCAATTTTCCCTTTTCATTTATAAATTCCATAGTGAATTTATATTTCAAAATATCTACTGATCTACAGTTTTCAATAGATTTCAAATATTCATTTCCAATTTATCTTCAAAAAGATAAATTCTTAAAAACATTCCATTTCATATTGGAAAAGCAATTCCATACTTATTTAAAAGTAAGTGATTCACAAATATTATTTATTTTCACAATTTGAAAATATTCGATATACTTAAACCATAGTTAAGTATATATTTCATTCTTTAAGGAAAACATTCTCTTATTCACATTTATTTGGGTCAAAACGAATGTTGCGTAAAACATCGTTACGACAACCCAAAAATCACTAGTATAGGGATTCAAAATTAAAATAGATATATAAATCCCAATACTATATAAAACATTTCCTTTCTGAAATCATTTACTATAACAACAGTGTTAGAGTCCACCATTTCCTTATTTTTCTCGAAAACGTCTATTTCAACAATGAACGTGGAAATCTATGTATTCGATTCATAATACATTTTAAAACATCTTTTAAAATAATTAACTTCATTTAATAATATCGTTTTCCCAAAACATATCTATTTTATTTCATAATATATTCACGGTCAAAAATCGTGAATATACTTTCTTTAATAAATTTCTATGTTCTATTCATCAAATTCAATTGATTTCGAATTTATAAACAATGTCTATAAATTCCATTCCTATTTTATAAACTTCAATTTATAAATCTCTTTTATTTATCCCATTAATTTACATAACCCAAATTTTGTACCAAAGGTTCATATTATAAGTTATTTACTTATAATCCTTTTATTCACAAAATCGTTCTTTCTTAACACTTCACAAATCATAAATCTTATTATTTATAAGATTTTATCTACAGCCTTATTTTCAACATTAACAAACCCTTTTTTTTTAAAATTCCATTATTTTGATTTATAAAATATATATTTTATAAATCTCATCTACAAACCGTTCATGCTTTATCAAAAATTTCAATTTAACTGCCAAGATCTGATTTATAAGATAATTACTTATAAATTCTTCATTTTATAAAATCTACTCATTTTATAATCTTCACAATTTATAAATCTATGATTTTCAATGAAATCCATTTTATACTCCATTTTAACACTTAATAGACTCTTTTTTTTTAATTCCAACACTTTTAATTCATAAATGTAAATTTTTTAAAATCTTTTATACACATCCTTTATAATAATTATTCAAAATTCCAATTAAAACCATTTCATAAATTTATTAACTACTTATCTCAAAAATAACATTTTGGTTATATTTTTCAAAAATCCTGAATTCTATAACTTTAAAACTTGAAATTTGAATTTATTTAAAATGAATCCATTCAAAATTTTAATAAAAACATATCCTTTGAAAAATCACTTTAAAATCCTTTTCAATTCAAAAATCGTTATTTTTAACTTTTAAAAAAAATGGATCCGATGATGCAACAGCATCCAATAGTCAATCACGTCAACAAATATCATATATCGATATGAAAATCAACAATCATCACAATATCTATAATCAAATAAATATTTGTGAGCAATCCAGTTGGATCCCTCCAACCTGTTTCCCTGCATCCACAGAGTTAGCACAATACCCATTCCACTTCGAGGTGGAATATCGCGGTATATGGGATTTTATAAAATATTATCCGCTTACTAACGGCGCAATAGGGTCTCATCCGCTATATAATGCGGGAAATCAATCAACTGCAATATATACATATGCCAATATATATATATTGCTATATATATAGATATATCCTACTATATCTAATATCACAATCAAATAGCAATCAATCAATCAGCAAATTTTAAATATAACTATTTAAAATTTAAATACCCTTTTTGAGTGAGAAGTTCTCACCTTAGCTTTTATTTTGCAGTCCATTACATCTTGACCGATTTTTTCCGTAATTTATACCTTGTATAAACAATTTACACAGTTTGTTAATATTTGAATTAATCGAACTGCTAATTTCCGTTTAATAATTTTAATTATCTAATGATTTAATTTCAAACTAATTTTCTTTAACAAATTTATTTAACTAAAATTTTATTTTAAATTAATATCTTTAAATCAATTTCTTTTAAATAAATTATTAGATAAGTTTTATAAGTCAAATAAATCACAAAGATACCTATTTATTTTATTCTTCATTTTGAAACCACATATCCTAAAAAAAATAGTTAATATGGATTTCAAAATCTCTATAAAAATTCTATTTCCATGTCTTATAAAATTTTCCAAAACCTAAATTTTTATATAACTTTACAATTCAAAATATTTTAAAATTGCTGCCTACCTAATTTTTTTTTATATATCTATATTTGAACTAATCTCTTTTTTTAACTTTACTGTTTATTTTTTTTTCTTTACTGTAAAAATAATAATTTCTAACCTATGTATATTTATTTCTTTTCTTCATTGCCGAAGGATAACTGTAAATCAATAGAAGCCATACCTAATCCCAAGCTCGAATGCGACTCCCCCTTCTCGAAATCATGCTCCCAGTAGCCTGACCCCACGTGAATCGCCGCCGCCCTCCACTGTCCTGACGTCGCTGCGCTCCCTGTTCGATTCGAACGAGTACATGGCATCATACCTCGCTGTCGCTTCCAATCGCGACTCACCCAGGCTGTGCTGTCACCGATGAACCCCCTGCCTCCCCAAGCATCGCGACTTGATTTCGATTTGGGGGAAATGGAACTTCGGCTTGTCGTCGTTCGAACGAGCATGTGGAGAGAACGGCGCGTCCCTGTTAACGAACGAATTCGATTGCTTTTAAAGTGAAGGGCTACGGCCATTTTTTTCGAATGAATTTGGGTTGAGAGAAAAGCGAATATGATTTGGGGAGGAAGAATGATTCACGCGGCCATATTTTCTTTTACTTTCTCTGAAGCTTTCGAATGGGAACGAGATTTAGTTTACAGAAGATTTTGAATGAAGGCAGTAGCCATTTTTATATTTTTCTTACTGCTTGCGTTTGATTCGCGTGAGATTTGTAAAGCAACGGGGTGACAAAAGTACGCGACTTTTTTTTGTTTGCAGGGATAGATCTGCTTACTCAGGAGTAGGGTGGCCGTGATTTTATTTTACAAAATTTTAAATCAAAATTCAATTTAATTCTCAACGCGTTTGCTTAACGTATGCTCACATAACAACTCCGAATAATACGAAATTTGAAATCCGGTAATAATTCAATATTACGGATCCAATGGCACTAGTTTCGTCGAATTCCGAGACTGTGCCTCGGACGGCTATTTTCAAATTCAATTTAAACGATAAAATTTCAAAGTTGAACAAAACAATTCTAAATTTAATTCTGAAAGTTCCATTACCTTCAGTATCATAAATTTGAATTTTCTAAGCTTTCATATTATTTTTAAATCAGCTTAAAACTGAAGATACGAATTTTTTCCCAAATTTTAACGATTAAATTCAAAAATTAAATTACCAAATTCATTCTGATATCTCGAATTTCAAATTAAACTAACTTCCAGATATTTAAAATCGATTAAACATTCTGATTTCAAATGTCAAAAATTCAGGGTCGTTACAACCTTCCCCCCTTAAAAGAATTTTGTCCCGAAATTGCAAGTTAGGAAGAATGGTCCTTAACTCGTCTACTATTTTTCACAATCCAAATAGTTTTATCAACTTACTAACCTAAATCTTTTTATTAAAGATTCACTATCATTTCAACTAGCTTTCCAACTTCAATTATAAGTTTCAAACAATATTGTTTACTTCACAATTCAAATTTAAATTTCAACTTTCAAAATTTCTCAAAAATTTTCTAACACCCTAAATTTTCGAAAATTTTCGCCAGCGTCTCCTTTGCGCGGCTCGATCGGTACGACTACAAAATGGCACTACGACCCCTCAGAATCAAAAAGAAAACGAAAAGCCAAGTGGCTAGAGAAGAAAGTCATCAAATCTCATACTGAAATTCAAATACGTATCTTTTTGTCGAGCAATTCAATTTTATCTTTGAAATCAAAATCCAAATTCCATTTTCTTTAATATACCTGTATATCCTGCTAGCCATAATATCCAATTCCAATATTCAAATATCATTTTGCACATTTCATTACAAAATATTCAATATATGCTTCTTATACATTTTTACTTCACTATACTTACTTAATTTAACTCTATTCCTTAAGTTAAATTTATCCTATCAAAATTCAAATTGTATAAGTTACCAACTTATTTATTGTTCCCATAAATATTTTTATATAGTATTCCAGAGTCTTTTCAACCTTTCAAAACCATTTTTGAAAACAATTCAAATTATCCTTTGAATTTCCAAAACCAAACCCAAATTTTCTGAACGACTTTCATTTAAAATATTTGGCAGCAATTCCTCTTTTGGAAACCCGAAAATGAACATCGATAATGCTGCAGTCATTACCGAAGTTATTTTCCAGCGACCGAAAAGAGTTTAGAGCTTTTATCTCTTCAAAATACTTTTCAAAACTTTTGAAAATCATTTTCAAAGCAAAAAGGAATTTAATTTCTAAAATTTTCAAATTCTTTCAAAAACATTTCCAAAAACTTCCCTGGAATTCTATTTCCAATTATAAATCACATTTATAATTTTCATTCTCAAACTTCATTTGTATATGGTTTTTATTTTCTTATCTTTGAAGTTATGATTTCAATTTCTTATTCAATTTCAATGGTAATAGTTTTAATGTTATCAATTCCTAACATCCAAGCATCCATATACTATAATAATTTACAGAAAACCATTCCTTTTATATACGAAAATAGTTTGGGCAAAATTGTTTCATTTACCCGATTTTAAAACAATACTGTGTCAGTTTATTTTGTTTAAGAGTTTAGAAACCCCGATCGACACAGTTAGCTAGACTGCACCGACCAGAATCTATAAACAATCAACCGATAAGTCAACACAATACAAAACAATCTTATATTCACTAACAAATACGCGCTCATATCTATTATTACACTCAAACTCATTCTAGAGTACTACTGACTCCATCTCTAATGAGTAACACCCAACAGAACCATGGTTTGTTGAGTCACAGCTTCTATGAAGATTTTGATTGCTGACAACAATATTAAAGCGATCGACAAATCAAGACGTACATATGGTACTCTAGATTATACGTTGATTATTTGATGTTATAATAGTAATAAAATTGTCAAAATCTATCCTCAAATAATCATGCACAAAATATAATATATATATATACACATTTATATAGGTTGTGCACTTTATTGTGCAACTTAACAGAGACCGGTCGACCGGTCCAAAAATGAACGGTCGACCGTTCCTGTTGAATGTGCACAATAAACGTGCACACATGTACATAACGACTATATTTTTAAAAACCTGTCTACCGGTTAGTTTTTGACCTGTCGACCGTTTTTAAACAGAGAGCAACTTCTTCCAAAAGACACATCTTTCTTCAATGGTTGCGTCTCTTCTTCTTCATCAATGATCATAACTTTTGACTGCAACTTTTCACCAAAGGTTATAACTATTTTCTCTCTATAAATACACATCAATATCATTGATTAAGATAAGAAGTTTTATTAAGATCATATATGCTCTCTATCTATTCTTTGAATTCACTTGCATTCAAAAAGCTCTAAACTACTTTCATTCCTTATTGAATCATTGACACTATCTCATATATTTTGATTCAATAAGCAATATAAATTCCATAATCTTCACAAACATCATTCACAATTTGAGGATAAGATTATAGGAAGAGTGTACTACAAGTGACAAATCCGTGTTTACAAGAGCACAAGTTGTCAACAACAATTGTAATTGTTTTTTGTTTGTTGAAGCCCTCAGTATTGTAAGAGGCAAGTGTTGAAGCCCTCAGTGTTGTAGAGGCGTGAAATCCCGTTCGGCTGTTCGGGTAATTGTAAACCTGTTCCTCCGGGTGAAGCGAGGTTGTAATTAGTGAAAATCCAGATAGTAGTCTGGGACTGGACGTAGGACGGTGTGTATACAATTATATGTGCTAATATAGTATACACGGATCGTATAATATGGATTACAATACAAATGCAGAAATAGATGATAATAGTATTGTAAATAAAAAAATAGAAAAATCACACCAGAGATTTTTATACTGGTTCGGAGCACCGTCCTACGTCCAGTCCCAGACTACTATCTGGATTTTCACTAATTACAACCTCGCTTCACCCGGAGGAACAGGTTTACAATTACCCGAACAGCCGAACGGGATTTCACGCCTCTACAACACTGAGGGCTTCAACACTTGCCTCTTACAATACTGAGGGCTTCAACAAACAAAAAACAATTACAATTGTTGTTGACAACTTGTGCTCTTGTAAACACGGATTTGTCACTTGTAGTACACTCTTCCTATAATCTTATCCTCAAATTGTGAATGATGTTTGTGAAGATTATGGAATTTATATTGCTTATTGAATCAAAATATATGAGATAGTGTCAATGATTCAATAAGGAATGAAAGTAGTTTAGAGCTTTTTGAATGCAAGTGAATTCAAAGAATAGATAGAGAGCATATATGATCTTAATAAAACTTCTTATCTTAATCAATGATATTGATGTGTATTTATAGAGAGAAAATAGTTATAACCTTTGGTGAAAAGTTGCAGTCAAAAGTTATGATCATTGATGAAGAAGAAGAGACGCAACCATTGAAGAAAGATGTGTCTTTTGGAAGAAGTTGCTCTCTGTTTAAAAACGGTCGACAGGTCAAAAACTAACCGGTAGACAGGTTTTTAAAAATATAGTCGTTATGTACATGTGTGCACGTTTATTGTGCACATTCAACAGGAACGGTCGACCGTTCATTTTTGGACCGGTCGACCGGTCTCTGTTAAGTTGCACAATAAAGTGCACAACCTATATAAATGTGTGTATATATATATATTATATTTTGTGCATGATTATTTGAGGATAGATTTTGACAATTTTATTACTATTATAACATCAAATAATCAACGTATAATCTAGAGTACCATATGTACGTCTTGATTTGTCGATCGCTTTAATATTGTTGTCAGCAATCAAAATCTTCATAGAAGCTGTGACTCAACATTCTCCCCCTTTTTGATTGATGACAATATAAAAACTCAAGTATAGGATCTCCCCCTGAATATGTGATTTCCTGCAGACAATTATTAGCACCTTTCTCCCCCTTTGTCATCGACAAAAAGGAGTAAACACTAGAAAATATAAACCAAAGAGAACAATGCATACATTCAAACACAGGATGTTTTGATGAAGTACAATGCAAGTCATAGTCTAGTACGAATAAAAAGATGGACACTATTTAGTACAAGTGCCATATATGTTTTTAAAGAAATGAAAAGAAAAACAAACTAACTTCATTCCGACTGAATCTCTTCCTCATCATCATCATCATCATCATCATCGTCGTCGTCATCGTCATCGTCATCATCATCGTCATTGTCCCCACGACCTTGTCCGCTTGTACCACCGGATTCCTCGGATGTCGACCAAGTAAAAGTTGGAGGAGCCGGACGTTTTCCGGGGTCTTGATGTTGGGTCGAGACGGATGTGCTACATGATATAGCATCCCATATAGCGCCGAAGAATGACTTTACCTTATTGAATCGTCTATCAATTTTCGAATCCATTCGTTTTAGTCTTGATTCAAGTAAAAATTGATTCCGAGCGATGGTTTCAAGAGATTCTCTTGTAGATGATTTAGATTTCAATAATCTAACATCTTCAGAACGACGACGAGATGGTGGAGCTTGTTGTTCTTGAGTATCGCGTTGTTGCCATTGTTCGAATGGCATAATATGAACATATGGAGGAGGAAGCTTCATCCGTTTAATAGTAGTAAAATTGTCAAAATCTATCCTCAAATAATCATGCACAAAATATAATATATATATATACACACATTTATATAGGTTGTGCACTTTATTGTGCAACTTAACAGAGACCGGTCGACCGGTCCAAAAATGAACGGTCGACCGTTCCTGTTGAATGTGCACAATAAACGTGCACACATGTACATAACGACTATATTTTTAAAAACCTGTCTACCGGTTAGTTTTTGACCTGTCGACCGTTTTTAAACAGAGAGCAACTTCTTCCAAAAGACACATCTTTCTTCAATGGTTGCGTCTCTTCTTCTTCATCAATGATCATAACTTTTGACTGCAACTTTTCACCAAAGGTTATAACTATTTTCTCTCTATAAATACACATCAATATCATTGATTAAGATAAGAAGTTTTATTAAGATCATATATGCTCTCTATCTATTCTTTGAATTCACTTGCATTCAAAAAGCTCTAAACTACTTTCATTCCTTATTGAATCATTGACACTATCTCATATATTTTGATTCAATAAGCAATATAAATTCCATAATCTTCACAAACATCATTCACAATTTGAGGATAAGATTATAGGAAGAGTGTACTACAAGTGACAAATCCGTGTTTACAAGAGCACAAGTTGTCAACAACAATTGTAATTGTTTTTTGTTTGTTGAAGCCCTCAGTATTGTAAGAGGCAAGTGTTGAAGCCCTCAGTGTTGTAGAGGCGTGAAATCCCGTTCGGCTGTTCGGGTAATTGTAAACCTGTTCCTCCGGGTGAAGCGAGGTTGTAATTAGTGAAAATCCAGATAGTAGTCTGGGACTGGACGTAGGACGGTGCTCCGAACCAGTATAAAAATCTCTGGTGTGATTTTTCTATTTTTTTATTTACAATGCTATTATCATCTATTTCTGCATTTGTATTGTAATCCATATTATACGATCCGTGTATACTATATTAGCACATATAATTGTATACACACCGCACTTTCATTTGGTATCAGAGCACGGTCATCATATAACCGTAACACAGTTATTTGATATATTCTTGTAATATGGCAAATAACGCAAGTACTAGCACTCAAAACACCACTTACACAGAAGGGCAATCGACACAAAGACCTCCATTTTTCAATGGTCTTAACTATAGTTATTGGGCAACACGTATGTCATTCTTTATGCAATCAAGTAGCTATGATGCTTGGAATGCTACTCAAAGAGAAATAGTGAATCCAACAACTGATTATTCAGAATGGACTGTGGCTGAGAAAACGGCAGCAGCCGTAAATGCAAGAGCAATAAATATGTTGTTCTGTGCATTAGACCAAAATGAATATAACCGTGTTAGTATCTGCACTACTGCATATCAAATTTGGCAAACGCTAAAAATCACTCATGAAGGTACTAACAAGGTTAAACAAGCCAAAATAGCCATGCTGAAAAGTCAATTTCAAAATTTCAAAATGAAACCAAATGAGACAATCAATGAAATGTATTCACGGTTTCAAACTATTCACCATGCACTTATTGGGTTAGGACAAAAGTATTCTGATTTTGATGTTGTTTCAACAGTCCTACATTCTCTGACTAATGAATGGGAAGGAAAAGTATTAGCAATTGAAGAAGCTAATGATCTTTCCGTCATGAAGCCAGATGAATTGATAGGAAATTTAATGTCCTATGAAGCAAATTTGCAGGCTAGAAAAGAACAGAAAGAAGAAAAGAAAAATGTAGCATTTCATGTTGAGAAAGATGAAAATGAATCAGATTCTGAAGATGAAGATTTGGCGTTCATTGCTAAAGGTTTCAAAAAATTCCTAAAATATCGAAAAGCCAGTCGCTACAATAAAAGGAAACCTGGATCAAATAAACCATCTTCATCTGCTATAGAATGTTTCAACTGCCATAAAAAGGGACACATGCAGAAGGATTGTCCAGAACAAAAGAAAAAGTCAGAAAATGACAAATTCAAATATAAGAAGGACAAATCAAAGAAACGAGCCTTCTCAGTAACATGGGATGATTCAGAGTCATCTTCATCAGAAAGTGAAAGTGATTCGGAGAATGAACAAGCTAATGTTTGTTTTATGGCAACAGAAGATGAGGTCCCACTGAAGAAAAGAGGAAAGTGGATATTGGACAGTGGTTGCTCAAAGCATATGACGGGAGACAAGAGCTTACTAACAAATATTAAATACTCAGATGGTGGCTCAGTCACTTTTGGAGACAATTCAAAAGGTTATATCATCGGCAAAGGCGATGTGAGCAATTGTGGTACATCTAACTTACCTCTTATTACTAATGTCATGCTAGTTAGAAATTTAAAACACAATTTACTTAGTATTAGTCAGTTATGTGACAAGGGTTTTATAATTTCCTTTTCAAATAATAAGTGTAGTATTTTAGATAAAGATCATAATTTGGTTTTTGAAGGTTATAGAGACAGAAATATATATATTCTAAATATGAATATTAAACATAATTCAGATATGTGTCTTATGGCTAATGACAATGATCCATGGCTATGGCACAAACGTTTCTGTCATATAAACTTCAGAACTATTGACAAGCTAGCCAAAAACAATCTAGTTAGAGGACTACCCAAAATGAGTTTTAAAGTTAACAACATTTGTGATGCATGTCAATTAGGAAAATTGACCAAATCATCATTTAAATCCAAGAAAGTCATATCAACATTACAACCGCTTGAGTTACTGCACATGGATTTATTTGGACCTACTAGAGTTCAATCAATAAATCACAGTCAATATGTGCTTGTAATTGTTGATGATTTCTCTCGTTATACATGGACAATTTTCTTAAAAAATAAAAGTGATACTTTCGATCATTTCAAATCTTTCGTCAAAAGAATTCAAAAATCAAAAGGGATTAAAGTTAAAAATATAAGAAGTGATCATGGCGGAGAGTTTGAAAATAATGAATTTGAACATTTTTGTACAAAGAAAGGTATATATCATAATTTTTCGTTTCCCAGAACTCCACAACAGAACGGAGTAGTAGAACGAAAGAACCGAACTTTACAAGAATGTGCAAGAACATTATTAAATGGAACCACCTTACCAAAACACTTCTGGGCAGAAGCTGTTGCAACTGCCTGTTATGTTTTAAATCGTGTGTCCATAAGACCTCTTACCAAGAATACTCCTTATGAATTGTTTAACAAAAGAAAGCCCAAAATCTCATACTTCAAAGTTTTTGGTTCTAAGTGCTTTATTTTAAATACGAAAGACCAGCTTGGAAAATTCGATTCAAAAGCCGATGAAGGAATATTTGTCGGTTATTCGGAACGAAGTAAGGCCTATCGAATATTTAATAAACGAACCAAAACTATTGAAGAATCACTTCATGTATCTTTTGATGAAATCTATCAGCATTCTCACACAATATCAGATGATGACGAATCAATAGTCATTAATAATCCAATCATCTCAAATACTGATTCTGACTCAGAAGTAATTATTGAGAATACTCCTCAAATATGTGAATTACAATCACCACCAAGAATATTAAGAGACCATCCGGCCCAAAATATAATAGGTGAAATAACATCACATGTCAGAACAAGGAGTCAACAAATGGGTCATGTCGCTTTTCTCTCAAATATCGAACCCAAGAATTCAAAAGAAGCTGCTACAGATGATTACTGGATCATTGCCATGCAGGAAGAACTAAATCAGTTCGAGCGCAATGACGTTTGGGAACTTGTTCCGAGACCAACTGATCAGTCAGTAATTGGTACTAAATGGGTCTATAAAAATAAGGCTGACGAACAAGGAAATATCACTAAAAATAAAGCAAGATTAGTAGCACAAGGATACAATCAGGAAGAAGGTATCGATTATGAAGAAACTTTTGCACCAGTTGCTCGACTAGAAGCTATTAGAATTCTATTATCTTTTGCTTGTTATCATAATTTCAAACTTTATCAGATGGATGTCAAAAGTGCTTTTCTCAATGGATTTATCAAAGAGAATGTCTATATCGAACAACCACCTTTATTCGTACATGAAAAATATCCTGACCATGTGTTCAAACTTAAGAAAGCTCTGTATGGTTTAAAACAAGCACCTCGTGCTTGGTATGAACGTTTACGTAGCTATCTTATTAATTCAGGATTTGAAATAGGCAAAGTCGATCAAACTTTGTTTATTAAACATTCTCGAAATGATATTCTGGTTATCCAAATATATGTAGACGATATCATCTTTGGTTCAACAAACGATAAACACTGCAAGGAATTTGCAAGTATTATGACCAAAGAATTCGAAATGTCTCATATGGGAGAACTATCTTATTTTCTTGGACTTCAAATCAAACAACTTTCAAACGGTATTTTTATCAATCAAGAAAAATACTGTGAAAATCTTATCAAACGCTTCGGATTACAAAATACATCTGGTAAACCAACTCCTATGAGTACAACTACACATCTTGAAAAAGATGAAAGTGGTAAGAATGTTGACCAGAAATTATATCGAAGCATGATTGGTTCTCTTCTTTATCTTACAGCTAGTCGTCCAGATATATTAACGAGTGTTTGTTTATGTGCTCGTTTTCAAGCCAATCCAAAGGAATCACATTTACGAGCAGTGAAACGTATAATTCGTTATCTAAATAATACCAAAGATTTTGGTCTTTTCTATCCAAAAGAATGTCCATTTGAATTAGTATCATATAGTGATGCTGATTTTGGTGGCTCACGGACGGATAGAAAAAGTACAAGTGGTACGTGCCATTTTATTGGAAAATCACTTGTCTCTTGGTTTAGTAAGAAACAGAATTGTGTTTCACTATCAACATGTGAAGCTGAATATATATCAGCGGCTCTCGCTTGTACTCAAGTACTATATATGCAACAAACACTTCAAGATTTCGATATACATTTATCGAATTCAATTATATACTGTGATAACACGAGTGCAATAAATCTCTCTAAAAATCCAGTAAATCATTCTAGAACCAAACATATTGATATCCGTCATCATTTCCTTAGAGATAATATTGAAAAAGGTAATATACATCTTGAATATGTTCACACTGACAATCAAATAGCCGATATTTTCACTAAACCATTACTTGAATCAAGTTTTATTAAACTACGAAGAGAGCTTGGCTTAGTATCTCGGAAAGATCTAGAATAGAATAAGTAACCTTCAAACTTAGGCTATATATTTTTCAAATAATTCTTAAATTTCAGCCTATAACAAACTATACCTATTTTTATAACTTTTTTTATCTATCATTGTTTTTGTTTACGGCTAATTATCTCTAACAAATCCTATCCTCAAGTTCATTGGCAAACTTTTTTCTATATAAACGTTTGAAAAACACACTTTCATTCATTCACCTTCTTGCTGAAAATTATAAATCACCTTAAACAAGCTACCATGGCACACATTTGTGACAAATGCGCAGAGGAATCTCATATTTCTATCACTAGCTCGGAGTCGGAGGAACAATATTCTCCGATTACACCGAAACAAAGGCCGGAATGCCCTCACCATTGTTTTCGCACACCTGGCCATACTCCAACATCCAAGCGTGCAAAGAAAGCACTATTCTGCTCTCCGCGCACGAAGGCGCAAATCGATGAAATTCATCACTACCAAAAGCATCAAATTGATCTTCAACGACAACTACATTATGGTCAAAACCTACTATACCATGAACAACAACGTACTTCAACTCGTTTATCCGCTTTAGAACGAATGGCTTCATTCTTCTGCGGTTCAAACAAACACGATGTTCATGAACCAATGCCGTCAAGACCATCGACTTCAACAACTCCAAACTCTTGGGATAAAAACTATAACGAGAATGAAGGAGCTCGATATAAGTGGAGTCCGTGGGCTAAACGCATTGAAAACGACAAGAATTCTAATAACAACTCACCTTCTCATTAGAATTCCATAATGTATATTATTTTGCTTTCATATATAATTCTTGTAATACAGTATATTTTTGCAATAATAACATAATATATAATATATTAATTCGACTCGTTTTCAAAATTTTTGCCAAAAATCTGCATTTTTGCACACAGAGCCAAACCGGTCGACAGCCTAAAATATGACCGGTCGACCGTTTTGCTCTCTGGTTGAAAACGGTCGACCGGCAATACGCAGGCGGTCGACCGGTCGGCAGTTATTATTTTTTTTATATACTTCACGTATATATTTTTTTTGCCACCAACCCTCTTTACTTTCTACTCTCCACTGAAAATTTTCCCATTTCCAAACCCTAGTTCATATTCTCAAGCTTCACAAACTCTCAAATTCTCTTCAATGGCTCCTCCTCAGAAAAAATCAAAGAAAAGAGCAACATCAGAAACTTCTTCTCTTACTCTCTCTGCTAGAAAATGGTTAGAATCTCCGGTTGCAGTAACTAGATGGAATCAAATGACAAATTACAAATTCCATCCAGGCTCATTCATCAAATTCGACGATTTCACTGCATACGGTATTCAAAGATTAGCAAATAGATCTCGTATCTCTCCTCTTATTGATTTTTCTGTAAATAGCGTACAAATTAATCATTTGATGATTAAGCTATTTTATGCGAATATGAATTTAGAGGAATATACTCCGGAAAATCCAAATGGAGTTATTTGGTCAGTAGTATGTGGCAAACGAATCTATCTCACTTATGATAGAATTGCTTCTATTTTGGGAATACCGAATAGGGGTGAAGAGTTTTCATCCACATTTTGTGAAGTTTTTACCCGGAATAGTACGAGTCATAAATTTATAGAAGATGATAGTAACGGCACCAAATCGATTGGGCTACGACCGACTGCAAGGTTGTTACACCATGTCCTAATGCACTCTCTATTTCCTCGATTAGGAAACTATGATGCCGTTTACAAAGAGAATTTCAAGGCTCTTTATGCTATCTACGATGATATCGAAATAAATTGGGTTCACATGATTTTCGATGAAATTCTTAAGGTAAATAACTCTACTCGTCCACATTTCTTCTATAACGAGTATATTATGCGTATGTTGCTTGCATGTGGAGTCACACCCCCGGATTTGGCATATTCTACACCAAAGTGTATTGACTCCACTACTATTAAACGGATGAAGCTTCCTCCTCCATATGTTCATATTATGCCATTCGAACAATGGCAACAACGCGATACTCAAGAACAACAAGCTCCACCATCTCGTCGTCGTTCTGAAGATGTTAGATTATTGAAATCTAAATCATCTACAAGAGAATCTCTTGAAACCATCGCTCGGAATCAATTTTTACTTGAATCAAGACTAAAACGAATGGATTCGAAAATTGATAGACGATTCAATAAGGTAAAGTCATTCTTCGGCGCTATATGGGATGCTATATCATGTAGCACATCCGTCTCGACCCAACATCAAGACCCCGGAAAACGTCCGGCTCCTCCAACTTTTACTTGGTCGACATCCGAGGAATCCGGTGGTACAAGCGGACAAGGTCGTGGGGACAATGACGATGATGATGACGATGACGATGACGACGACGATGATGATGATGATGATGATGATGAGGAAGAGATTCAGTCGGAATGAAGTTAGTTTGTTTTTCTTTTCATTTCTTTAAAAACATATATGGCACTTGTACTAAATAGTGTCCATCTTTTTATTCGTAGTAGACTATGACTTGCATTGTACTTCATCAAAACATCCTGTGTTTGAATGTATGCATTGTTCTCTTTGGTTTATATTTTCTATTGTTTACTCCTTTTTGTCGATGACAAAGGGGGAGAAAGGTGCTAATAATTGTTTGCAGGATGAAAGAAGCTAATAATTGTCTGCAGGAAATCACATATTCAGGGGGAGATCCTATACTTGAGTTTTTATATTGTCATCAATCAAAAAGGGGGAGAATGTTGAGTCACAGCTTCTATGAAGATTTTGATTGCTGACAACAATATTAAAGCGATCGACAAATCAAGACGTACATATGGTACTCTAGATTATACGTTGATTATTTGATGTTATAATAGTAATAAAATTGTCAAAATCTATCCTCAAATAATCATGCACAAAATATAATATATATATATACACACATTTATATAGGTTGTGCACTTTATTGTGCAACTTAACAGAGACCGGTCGACCGGTCCAAAAATGAACGGTCGACCGTTCCTGTTGAATGTGCACAATAAACGTGCACACATGTACATAACGACTATATTTTTAAAAACCTGTCTACCGGTTAGTTTTTGACCTGTCGACCGTTTTTAAACAGAGAGCAACTTCTTCCAAAAGACACATCTTTCTTCAATGGTTGCGTCTCTTCTTCTTCATCAATGATCATAACTTTTGACTGCAACTTTTCACCAAAGGTTATAACTATTTTCTCTCTATAAATACACATCAATATCATTGATTAAGATAAGAAGTTTTATTAAGATCATATATGCTCTCTATCTATTCTTTGAATTCACTTGCATTCAAAAAGCTCTAAACTACTTTCATTCCTTATTGAATCATTGACACTATCTCATATATTTTGATTCAATAAGCAATATAAATTCCATAATCTTCACAAACATCATTCACAATTTGAGGATAAGATTATAGGAAGAGTGTACTACAAGTGACAAATCCGTGTTTACAAGAGCACAAGTTGTCAACAACAATTGTAATTGTTTTTTGTTTGTTGAAGCCCTCAGTATTGTAAGAGGCAAGTGTTGAAGCCCTCAGTGTTGTAGAGGCGTGAAATCCCGTTCGGCTGTTCGGGTAATTGTAAACCTGTTCCTCCGGGTGAAGCGAGGTTGTAATTAGTGAAAATCCAGATAGTAGTCTGGGACTGGACGTAGGACGGTGCTCCGAACCAGTATAAAAATCTCTGGTGTGATTTTTCTATTTTTTTATTTACAATGCTATTATCATCTATTTCTGCATTTGTATTGTAATCCATATTATACGATCCGTGTATACTATATTAGCACATATAATTGTATACACACCGCACTTTCATGGTTGTCGCTTAACCATATGCTCTGATACCACTTGTAAAGATCATGATTTTTCGTTGCCGAAAAACCGAACCTTTATTGTTTTTAAGAAGAAGAAAGAGGTAGAAGAAGGGAGAAAAAGAGAGAAGAAGAAAGAAAACAGAATAGAAAACCAATATCAGAATCTCTCAGTCGCAGCGGAACAATATATAATAGATAAATGAATATTCATTAAACAAAAGAACTGTATATTTTATACATTACATCACAGCATATTACATTCATTTATTATCAGAGTTTACAACAACAAACAGCGGAAAAGAAATACTATATACAATAGATAATATACTACGCCATCCAGCTCGCCTCCAGATATCTGTAGCAACACCCGAATCCAGAAAGACCTGATAACCTAACTCTAGCTGCCCGTGTGGAAATTGGTGGGCGCCCAGAGTTTAGGAAGGGAACAATAAACTCCAGGTCAGTCATGTGACTGGTGTGAGAACTTAAAACAGTTATTTATCTTTAAAGCAAAGAATAAGATAATTTTTAAATAAATTCGCAATGCTTTTTAGAAAATGAGATTACCATAAGGTCTCCCGCCACATACACAATGCAAACGCAGACTTGGAGGAGGTTTCTCCTTATGATAGTCAAAGATGCTTACTACGCAAAATCAAATCATTTTTGATATTATTATTAGTGCATAGTGTAGAAAACAATTTCGAAAGTAGAATATAGCCAGCATAGGCATTCCGCACTTATGCCTACTATAGCTACTATGTTCAATGGCAGGTTACCGCCACATTCCATAGCAGGTAATACAACTAAAACCGTACGAAGCTCGTATTGTTTCTTTGGATTTCCAACAAATGGTCAGGCCAAGGAACTTCCCATTGCCACATGGAAACGCCTCTGGAATGACGTCCCGAGAACCTAACCGGATCTCTGCCAACACAAGGCCGGGTTACCCCTAACTGGGTACCTACTGACACGAATATGTCATTCCCCGATCGTAACCGATCTATATCCGAGGATCCCCGATTTCCAACAACCACAAAGTAATAAATTTGCAGTAACCACATAGGTTAAGTATCTGGGCTCCATACCATGATACCACCTCTATCCAGAAGGAATGACATACACTAAAGGGGCGCTACCCCCTAATAACCTTGCCGCATCTTTCCTGTTTTGACCATTTCCGGGGTGTGAGGCTCGATGAAGTCTCGTCCACAAAGCCACGCTTTTAAACAAAACCTGTGCTTTGGGTCAACAAATGATCAAAGCAATGATCATCAAGATAAACGATCAAACAAATGATCCTATCACAAATGATCATTCAACGATCATTTCACAGCAACACTTAGTATATCACACTACCAAATTGGGAGTATATCACTAATGACCTTCAACTATATAACCTCTGAGCTCGTACGTCTCAGAGAAGGGTGTTAAGCTAAGAGAATAAATTCTCCGCCACCAACAGAAATATATTTGAAAGAAATCAGCTTTATATCTCAACTTGTAATGTCAGACATACAATCCATACAAGTCTGTTCCGGGATCGAACAGAACCGAAGGCACTTCCAAAGAAGCCCTTGCAATCCGTATATTCACTAATCACGTCCGGACATCCCGTCACTAAGGGTGATAAAACCTCTGTACCGGAGATCAGCCGATGCAGAGTAATTCGACGGTAATCCATCCGTTTTCACAAATATCCGGTCTTCAACACCGGTCTTCAAATGCAATTCATAACGACGTATCACATATTCGGAGTGGGTTATACGACCCCATGGTCCTTTCCCGGTTAATCCGAATAGTGAGCGCTTATTTAAAAATAAGTGTG
Source organism: Allium cepa (assembly GCA_030765085.1). Taxonomy (NCBI): domain Eukaryota; kingdom Viridiplantae; phylum Streptophyta; class Magnoliopsida; order Asparagales; family Amaryllidaceae; genus Allium; species Allium cepa. Next base: position 397,120,131 of record CM060944.1, read on the forward strand.
GCATCCAATTCAAGCAATCACAACAAATACCTATTTAAAGGTAAATATTGATAGTCGGTTATTTAACTATCAATAAAGATGCGCAACATCACCAGATTCCAAATAATTTCTCAAATTATTTAATTTCCCAAAATATCTTTACAAGATATATAATTTTCCTCACTTCAAAAATAAACAACGTTTATTTTGAAACCAATTTTCCCTTTCCATTTATAAATTCCATAGTGAATTTATATTTCAAAATATCTACTGATCTACAGTTTTCAATAGATTTCAAATATTCAATTCCAATTTATCTTCAAAAAGATAAATTCTTAAAAACATTCCATTTCATATTGGAAAAGCAATTCCATACTTATTTAAAAGTAAGTGATTCACAAATATTATTTATTTTCACAATTTGAAAATATTCGATATACTTAAACCATAGTTAAGTATATATTTCATTCTTTAAGGAAAACATTCTCTTATTCACATTTATTTGGGTCAAAACGAATGTTGCGTAAAACATCGTTACGACAACCCAAAAATCACTAGTAGAGGGATTCGAAATTAAAATAGATATATAAATCCCAATACTATATAAAACATTTCCTTTCGGAAATCATTTACTATAACAACAGTGTTATAGTCCACCATTTCCTTATTTTTCTCGAAAACGTCTATTTCAACAATGAACGTGGAAATCTATGTATTCGATTCATAATACATTTTAAAACATCTTTTAAAATAATTAACTTCATTTAATAATATCGTTTTCCCAAAACATATCTATTTTATTTCATAATATATTCACGGTCAAAAATCGTGAATATACTTTCTTTAATAAATTTCTATGTTCTATTCATCAAATTCAATTGATTTCGAATTTATAAACAATGTCTATAAATTCCATTCCTATTTTATAAACTTCAATTTATAAATCTCTTTTATTTATCCCATTAATTTACATAACCCAAATTTTGTACCAAAGGTTCATATTATAAGTTATTTACTTATAATCCTTTTATTCACAAAATCGTTCTTTCTTAACACTTCACAAATCATAAATCTTATTATTTATAAGATTTTATCTACAGCCTTATTTTCAACATTAACAAACCCTTTTTTTTTAAAATTCCATTATTTCGATTTATAAAATATATATTTTATAAATCTCATCTACAAACCGTTCATGCTTTATCAAAAATTTCAATTTAACTGCCAAGATCCGATTTATAAGATAATTACTTATAAATTCTTCATTTTATAAAATCTACTCATTTTATAATCTTCACAATTTATAAATCTATGATTTTCAATGAAATCCATTTTATACTCCATTTTAACACTTAATAGACTCTTTTTTTTTTAATTCCAACACTTTTAATTCATAAATGTAAATTTTTTAAAATCTTTTATACACATCCTTTATAATAATTATTCAAAATTCCAATTAAAACCATTTCATAAATTTATTAACTACTTATCTCAAAAATAACATTTTGGTTATATTTTTCAAAAATCCTGAATTCTATAACTTTAAAACTTGAAATTTGAATTTATTTAAAATGAATCCATTCAAAATTTTAATAAAAACATATCCTTTGAAAAATCACTTTAAAATCCTTTTCAATTCAAAAATCGTTATTTTTAACTTTTAAAAAAAATGGATCCGATGATGCAACAGCATCCAATAGTCAATCACGTCAACAAATATCATATATCGATATGAAAATCAACAATCATCACAATATCTATAATCAAATAAATATTTGTGAGCAATCCAGTTGGATCCCTCCAACCTGTTTCCCTGCATCCACAGAGTTAGCACAATACCCATTCCACTTCGAGGTGGAATATCGCGGTATATGGGATTTTATAAAATATTATCCGCTTACTAACGGCGCAATAGGGTCTCATCCGCTATATAATGCGGGAAATCAATCAACTGCAATATATACATATGCCAATATATATATATTGCTATATATATAGATATATCCTACTATATCTAATATCACAATCAAATAGCAATCAATCAATCAGCAAATTTTAAATATAACTATTTAAAATTTAAATACCCTTTTTGAGTGAGAAGTTCTCACCTTAGCTTTTATTTTGTAGTCCATTACATCTTGACCGATTTTTTCCGTAATTTATACCTTGTATAAACAATTTACACAGTTTGTTAATATTTGAATTAATCGAAGTGCTAATTTCCGTTTAATAATTTTAATTATCTAATGATTTAATTTCAAACTAATTTTCTTTAACAAATTTATTTAACTAAAATTTTATTTTAAATTAATATCTTTAAATCAATTTCTTTTAAATAAATTATTAGATAAGTTTTATAAGTCAAATAAATCACAAAGATACCTATTTATTTTATTCTTCATTTTGAAAACACATATCCTAAAAAAATAGTTAATATGGATTTCAAAATCTCTATAAAAATTCTATTTCCATGTCTTATAAAATTTTCCAAAACATAAATTTTTATATAACTTTACAATTCAAAATATTTTAAAATTGCTGCCTACCTAATTTTTTTTTTATATATCTATATTTGAACTAATCTCTTTTTTTAACTTTACCGTTTATTTTTTTTCTTTACTGTAAAAATAATAATTTCTAACCTATGTATATTTTTTTTTTTCTTCATTGCCGAAGGATAACTGTAAATCAATAGAAGCCATACCTAATCCCAAGCTCGAATGCGACTCCCCCTTCTCGAAATCATGCTCCCAGTAGCCTGACCCCACGTGAATCGCCGCCGCCCTCCACTGTCCTGACGTCGCTGCGCTCCCTCTTCGATTCGAACGAGTACATGGCATCATATCTTGCTGTCGCTTCCAATCGCGACTCACCCAGGCTGTGCTGTCACCGATGAACCCCCTGCCTCCCCAAGCATCGCGACTTGATTTCGATTTGGGGGAAATGGAACTTTGGCTTGTCGTCGTTCGAACGAGCATGTGGATTGAACGGCGCTTCCCTGTTAACGAACGAATTCGATTGCTTTTAAAGTGAAGGGCTACGGCCATTTTTTTCGAATGAATTTGGGTTGAGAGAAAAGCGAATATGATTTGGGGAGGAAGAATGATTCATGCGGCCATATTTTCTTTTACTTTCTCTGAAGCTTTCGAATGGGAATGAGATTTAGTTTACAGAAGATTTTGAATGAAGGCAGTAGCCATTTTTATATTTTTCTTACTGCTTGCGTTTGATTCGCGTGAGATTTGTAAAGCAACGGGGAGACAAAAGTACGCGACTTTTTTTTGTTTGCAGGGAATAGGTCTGCTTACTCAGGAGTAGGGTGGCCGTGATTTTATTTTACAAAATTTTAAATTAAAATTCAATTTAATTCTCAACGCGTTTGCTTAACGTATGCTCACATAACAACTCCAAATAATACGAAATTTGAAATCCGGTAATAATTCAATATTACGGATCCAATGGCACTAGTTTCGTCGAATTCCGAGACTGTGCCTCGGACGGCTATTTTCAAATTCAATTTAAACGATAAAATTTCAAAGTTGAACAAAACAATTCTAAATTCAATTCTGAAAGTTCCATTACCTTCAGTATCATAAATTTGAATTTTCTAAGCTTTCATATTATTTTTAAATCAGCTTAAAACTGAAGATATGAATTTTTTCCCAAATTTTAACGATTAAATTCAAAAATTAAATTACCAAATTCATTCTGATATCTCGAATTTCAAATTAAACTAACTTCCAGATATTTAAAATCGATTAAACATTCTGATTTCAAATGTCAAAAATTCAGGGTCGTTACAAAAGGTTCCCAAAACCTTTTTCAAAAATCTTCATATGATCCTTTATATATATAGATATATATATATAATCCATGATAAAAATCTTTGGATCATTATAAACTTTTATAAAAACCCTTTTATACTTCAAACACTTTCAAACAAATCCCTTTTCTTTTGGTAAAAGATTCATCAAGGGGAGTTTTATCTTATAAAACAATGATGTTTTCTTTGTTTTCTCAAAATCAGATATTCAAATTTGATTACTCTTTCCAATATCATTTTCATTCAAATCCGTACGATGTACACGTATCATCCGTAAGCTATACCAATCTGATTGCTCACTCGACCACACAATTTCACTTCCGAACTAGTATCGTCCACCCGACTTCCTAGTGCGGACATAGATCTGGTTTCTTGATCAGAAACCGTCGTTCTCCTTGCATAGCCTAACTATGATAGAGAATATCCAGAACCAATCAACAATCCATATCCAGGTTCGCCGTCGAAAATCGAGTGAAAAATCCCACTCGGATCGATATAACTATCTCGAAATTTTGTGCTCGAATCTGGATCAAATCACTATGCGAATAGAATAACATACGTACACCCTACGTATTTATCTTTATTGGTTATTAGCCAAATCAATTCCATTTCTATTCACATTCACTTAAATTTTCATTCACTAACTCATAATTGCTTCAATCCATTTGGATTATCACCTCTATTCTTATCTCGATTGGGTATTTAACTAATAACAGTTTAAAACTCTGTCCAGTTTATTTAGAAAATAGGTTGAAATTTTTTAAAATAAGTAAGTAGTTGGAAAATAATTACTAGTTTGTAAAATAGGTGTAAATAGTTAAAATAATTATAGAAATTTTAGATAATTGCAAAATAATAGTAAGATAGTAATTAGTTTGGTAAAACAGTTGAAATATAGTAATTAATTTATAAAACAGTTGGAAAATTGTTAAATAGTTTCAAAAATAACTGTAAAACAAGTACAAGATAATTTGGCTTTTAAAAGAAAGGTTGTATATATATAATGAATAGCTTGGAAAAATAGGTTTATATTAAAACAATTTGTATTAAAAGTAGTCCAGAGTCAAAACTGTTCAATTCCCAATCTCCATTCCAAATCAATTTAATTTAAATTCCACTTCCATTTAAATTGACCCAATTCCAATTAAAATAACTTCAATTTCCATTGAAATTGATTCAATCCCAATTCAAGTTGAATTATCCTCAGTTTCTTTATAAATTTAATTTTATTCAACCTTTGTCTCAAATTTCTATTAATTCAAATAGATTTCAATCGAACTAGTTCCAATTCCAATTCATTTCAACTCTAGTTTGAATTAATCCCAATTTCAAACTCCATTTCCAAATCAAGTTGAATTATTCTTGATTTCTTCCAAAATTTAATTCAAATTCCATTTGAATTTTATACTATTCTACTTTTAATTTCAATTCCAAATTATTCAAATCAGTTTGGACTAATTTCAAATTGAATACACTTCAATTTCAAATTGTTTCAAATTAATCCAGTACAAATTTTCCATTTGAATCTTATACTCATACATCTTCACTCACAATTTCAATTAATTCAAATCAAATTCAATTTGAACTAATTCAAATTTCAACTTTAAACCACCTTTGATTTTTAATTCAAAACAAATTTCTTTAAATTTTCAGACATTTATATTTTTTTTTAAATAAGATTATATTCAGAGTAGTTTGAATAATATTATTTCCTTTAACATTTTGAAACCAGTTCAAATGTTTAAATTTAGAATTCAAAACTGCACAATTTGAAACCCACTTTAATTTACATCCTTTCAAACTTACAAGTTACTCTTTTTAAATGGTTACTTTCTTAAAACATTTTATTGTTTATTGAAGAACAATCATTCCATTATTAAACACAATAACCATCTATTTCTTTGGTTTGAAACCAATTCTAATTCATCTTATTTTGAAATACTTCTCCAATTCAAGATTTCAATTTTAGTTTGAATCCATTTCAAACTTGTCTTTAATTTAATTTCAATTTGGTTGTAATTCTATTACCACTTAATTCTTACTATTACTTTTAGTTTAATTAATACTACAACAATTTCCTTAATATAATAGATAATTTATTTCTTATATAAGATTCATTTACTTTTGAAATCATTTAAAAACCTTTATATAAGAAAATAACAAGTACGCTCTCTCATATTTAGACACTCAACTCATTCTAGGGTACCACTTACCCTATTCTTAATGAGTAATCCCACTAGAGCCAAGGTTCTCGCTTAACCTTCTGCTCTGATACCAAATGTAACCACCCGGAAATTTTCAATCTCGAAAATTCTAAATAGTTAGAGAAAAGAAGAAAAGAGATAGAAGAAGAACAGAAAGAAACACACAATCTCACATTCGCAGCGGATAAAATATAATATCAATAATAATAATTATACCAAAGAAAACTGTATCTATCAATTTTACATCGATATATCAGAGTTACAGCAATTTTGTACAACGTTAGACAGATACAAATTTCACATGTCTCAGATATATATAATATCATAGTGAAACTCTCCATACGTTACTGCCATCCAGCTTGCCCCCTGAGCTCCAGAATGTCCTTACCTGAAAAGCTGTAATACTCGGTCTGACCCGAGCATTACATCAAAGTAACACCCGGGTCAGGCTGAAAACAAGCGTGAGTAAACCCATATAATTCGAAATACTAAGTTCAAACCATAAAAGGAAACCCGGGTAACTCATACTTCAATACAAGTTCCTTACTTGTTATGCTCAAACACTTATTTCACAATTCAAACTCTAAGTATTCTAACTCAGTTCAAGGGTCCATATTATTTCAATTCAACATATTGACATCACATAAGTAAAATTTAGCAAATTTCTAATCGAAGTGGTTTCGGGTATTTACTAATATCCGACTCCAGTTTCTTCGAATTCAATACTATCTTAACCCACACTATTCAGGTGAACCCAATTCAACCTTAAATCATAAGATGTCACTTTTTACATAGCACTTCATCATTTTCAGATAACCCTATAATCATTGTTCAAGGCAAATATATCATATCACAAATATTTTATATCAGACATATCAATCATTCATTCATAAGCAAGATTAATTAGTCACACATTCCTAATTAAATCAAATTAATTTCCTTAATCACTTTTAATCTTGCTTACTAAAAAAAATTAATTACAAACCATTAATTGATCAACCATTTATTATCCATTTTAATTAATCATCCATGATTAATTATTTCCAATTACATAAAGTAATTATCCTTTAATTTATTAACACAAATTAATTATTCTCAACCATTTACGGCAATTAATCTTTAATTACATTCATTAATTACATTAATTAATTACATCAATTAATGATCCTAAATTAATTTCCTCCATTAATCAACCTTAATCATTCACACATCGTAATTAACCAATCTGTAATTACTTACCTTAATTAATTAGCTCTTAATTAATTACCTTAATCCTTAATTAACTACATCGAGTAATTAATCCTTGATTACTTCTCTTAAGTAATTAACCCTTAATTACTTTCCATTAAGTAATTTCCTTATAATAATTACATCCATCAAATACTTACAAACCTCATTAAGTAATTATACTTAATCAATTACCAAGTGACTATCTTTAATTAATGAACAAATTTGTCTCATTAATCTCGTTAATTACAACTGGGAAGTTCATCTCTGAATTACTCGACAAATCAATTAATTAATCTTTAATTGGATTAATTATTCTTTAGTTATTAATTGACAGTCTTAATCACAAATTAATTAATCTTTAATCAATAGTTGACTAAACAGTTAATCAATTCTTAATTTATTTTGATTATCTTTGATTTATCCTCAATAAATTAATCTCCCATCATAGATTAATTCTTCTTTAACATTTATTAATAAAACTTATCCATTAATTCTCTCATCATAGATTAATTTTTCTTTAAACATTTATTAATAAAACTTATCCATTAATTAATAAACTTAAATACAAATTAATTACTTCTTAATTAATATTTAGAGGAAAATAATTAGAAAGGATAAGTTTAAACAAGAAAAATTAAACCAGATTTAAGTTTAAATTTTTATAACAGTTTGATTTTAAACATAAACAAAAGGAACTACGCATTACCTTTATTACGAGTCAAACCCAAAGACCCTTCGGGACTAAACCCGAGTATACCTCACTAAGTTCCAAAACCATAAAACTTAAGTTCTGCAAACACACACGATAGAAACTCGAGGTCCCACTCGAGCAAAACAACAGGGACCCCGTGAAGTACTTCGAGCAAAAACTTCCTCCAGAAACCCCATCTCTTCTTCTCCAACCTGATGTTTTCTTTCTCCTGCACATATGATACGGTGCACCTGCACACAACAACGGCTGGCATCTAACCTAACTCCGATCATCGACACGTCAACAATCCTCCACCGAGTCGCCTCGCAACACAGGTCGACGAACCATCTTGTCAATAAAAATTTGAACAATCGAATCACAATATGCTTCCAGATCCTATCGCCAAAGTTCCCCTCATCACCTTCTCTGACCATCAGGGATGTCTTCTTTATACCCTGAACCTTCGCCTAACCACCGTCGTCCTTTTCCTCCACTATTTGACCATCTCGATGCTAGCACAACAAGTAAAATCACTCTGAAACAGACCCGTCCCAAACACAACCCAAACCCTACAATCAACTCGTCCGGCCACTACAGTACCAGAAAAATCAAGACACTAATTTTCACATAACCACCGTCCCACGATCTTGGTCGAGTATCAACTACGGCACCCAGATCACCGCCAATCACCGGAATTTGACAAAATGGTCAATTCCATTCAGAACCAAAATTCTTAGTATACCCAAAGTTAAAAATCATATTTCTAATACTAAAATTCACCATTTATACTAACAAATCAAATTATAAATCCAAAATTAAAATAAATACTGGTTGGTTTTTAACCCACTTCAGCTTACCACTGCATTTTCCCTAAAACTTGATTAATTACAACATTACAATCCTTGAAACTATTTTTGGAACTTATATTATGTTGTTACAATCATGTTCCTCTCAAGAATCATAGCCCAATTCTGATTGCATAAGAAGGTTTGGATTTTTTTGGAAATTGTTTGAGCCTGTAAGATATATACAGTGACAGTTTGTCTACATATATTCAGATGTATATATCCCTTTAAACAAAAAGATTAAAGCACAATACCAGATAAACACAAACATGCAAACCATATTACAACCTATCTTACAGTTTATCACATGCATTCCAGAAAACATTTATAAAATTTCTTTTTTTTAGGGGAAGTTTACTCACCTATCTTTGAGTTGAACAAAGAACAAAACTTTTGATACTTGAACTCTGTTTTAAAAACTAACATGCTGAAATGCTTTTGCTTTGGAACTGAGTTGCTTGCTTATTTGAAAAATGCAGTTGCCAGAGTTAAAGCTTTGTACTTGATTTGAAGATGCAGATGCATGCTTCCAGACTTGAAGAAAATATGCAGGTTTGATTTACAGGAATTGATTTGCATGTTAGAAAATGTGCAGGCTACAGATTGAAAAGGTGTTACGGGGAATATGATCTTGATATGAAGAGATGATTTGAATTTGTATACTGATTTTGGTTTCAAGATAAATAAACATGGCTTTGAATTATTATTTTTTTAGGTGAGGAAAACTAAAGAGAGTTTGAGCTGAAGAAAAAAAAATGTTCAGACCCTTTCTTTTAGACATTAACTAAAAATAATATTTTCTTTTGAACAAAGATTTTCCAGTTGTTCTTTTCTAAGCTAACACTTGTTAACCTTATTTGCTATAGAGCTTACATATGTTAATTTGTGTGCTAAAATATTTACACTTATTTGTTTCCTTATGTTCAATTTCTATTTAGTTAATATTTACCTTAATTTATATTTAGCAAATCCTTTAAGAGAAAATAATATAAAACAAATTTGATTTTTATTTCCATGAAAATCTTAAGGTTATACTTGTAGTACTATAAAATCAAACTAACATTTGTATTTACATGTTTATTTCTTAAGTAAAATGATTTACATTTGTTACTTTACTTGTTTTTAGCATGAAAACAGTTATTATATAATATATCCTTCATATTACTTATACTACATTTATATATATATATGTGTGTGTGTGTGTGTGTGTTTTAAATTTATATTTCTACTTTTCTTTTATTTGTATTTATATATAACCTTTAAGAAAATAAAATTTGAAACTAATTTATGCATAAATAAATAATCAAATTCTCATATATGTATTCAAATCCGACTTTATTTCAATATATTTATCCTTTGAATTTTCAATCTCAAATTCAAATTAAATTTAAATTCACTCATATATTTAAACAAAAACACATTACATTTGGATGAAAATAATGATTTTGCAAATTTTAACTAATTATACTAGAAGAATATCAAATAAATATTTATCCAAGAATAAATATTTATCATCATATTTATTTGTTAAATCAATATCCTATTAATTAACCTAATTATTTATCAATTACAGATGTCTAGAATTCCGGGATATTACAGTGTGGCTGTTAAGCACAAGGTCGGAGGTTGAAGCCCTCCTTCAAGCGTACTTGTGGTATAGTTTATGCCCTTGTCTTTTTAAGTTTTCAAAATATATCATGTACAATCATATGACACTTGCAACTCTAAATTGTACAACTTCAACTTATTTTGACACCACTAGGCAAAGATACATTACTCAACAAAATGTCGAAGTTAACAAGATTTAGTGGGTTTAATTTCTACATAAGAGAGAGGATTTCATGTCTTAAGGGCCCAATTTTTTGCATCATCGTGTGCGTATTTAATCACATATTTAGTTAATTCCAATTTTATTAGTAGTTTTGTTTAACTAATAAATGCTAAGATTAAAGTTAAGATGTGATCACGATGTAAATCCTTTCCCAGCATTTGCAAATTCACACTTGTGCATCTTTTTTATTCTTCTACATCAAGATTTATCAAAAACAAAACAAAAATAAAAAATTGTTGCCTTTACTGGAATAGCTCGGTTGGTTAGAGCATGTGGTGGTTAACTACAACGTCAGAGATTCAAGCCCTCCTTCTAGCGTTGCATGAGATACAGCTTCTAAATTTGTTTCATGTCCTCAATTATTTGCATCATCGTGTGCATATTAAATCACATATATTCCGTTCAATCAAAATTTATTAGTAGATTTGTTTCACTAACAAATGAGAAGCTGAGATGGATGGGGAGATCAGATCATTTAGATTTTGTAAACTAGAAATTTCATTTAGCCAACAAGATCTAAAATAAATATACATGTAGACTTAAATCACATAGGTTTAAATTTCATACCCAAACTAAAGTTAAATTTTTTTCCAAAATACTATAAAAATTTGAATCAAACGTATTTTATTTTATTTTTCGTTGTGATTGTTAGAGGAGCATTTTTTTTTCAATGACACCGATTTAAATCCTTTCCTAGCATTTGTATGTTCAGCACTGTACATATTTTTTATTCTTTTGAATCCAGATTTATCAAAAACTAAAAAAATACAAAATTGCTGTCATTATTGGAATAGCTCAGCTGGTTAGAACGTGTGGCTGTTAACCACAAGGTCAGAGGTTCAAGCACTCCTTCTAGTGTACTTGCGGTATAATTTATAACCTTATCATTTTAAGTTTAAAAAATATATCATGTTCAATCATATGGCACTTGCAACTCTAAATTGTACAACTTCAACTTATTTTGACACCTCTGGGCAAAGATAAATTATTCAACAAAATGTCGAAGTTAAAAAGATTTAGCGGGTTTAACTTCTACATAAGAGAGAATATTTCTTATCCCCAAGGGCCCACTTTTTTGCATCATCATGTGCATATTTAATCACATATTTAGTTTATTCCAATTTTATTAGCACTTTTGTTTAACTAACAAATGCTAAGATAAAAGTGAAGATGTGGTCGTGATGTAAATCCTTTTCCAGCATTTGTAAATTCAGCCTTGTGCGTCTTTTTTATTCTTTTGCATCAGGATTTATCAAAAACAAAAAAGAATACAAAATTGTTGCCTTTATTGGAATAGCTCGGTTGGTTAGATTATGTGGTGGTTAACTACAAGGTCAGAGATTCAAGCCCTCCTTCTAGCGCTGCATGAGATACAGTTTCTAAATTTGTTTCATGTCCTCGATTATTTGCATCGTCATGTGCATATTTAATCACATATATTCCGTTCAATCAAAATTTATTAGTAGATTCGTTTCACTAACAAATGAGAAGCTGTGATAGATGGGGAGATCAGATCATTTATATTTTGAAAACTAGAAATTTCATTTAGCCAACATGATCTAAAATATATATATAGGTAGACTTAAATCACATAGGTTTAAATTTCATACCCAAACTAAAGTTAAAAAAAATTCCAAAATACTATAAAAATTTGAATCAAACGTATTTTTATTTTAGTTTTCGTTGTGATTGTTAGAGGAGCATTTTTTTCAATGACACCGATTTAAATCCTTTCCTACCATTTGTAAGTTCACCACTGTGCATCTTTTTTATTCTTTTGAATCCAGATTTATCAAAAACAAAAACAAAAATACAAAATTGTTGTCATTGCTGGAATAGCTCAGTTGGTTAGAGCGTGTGGCTGTTAACCACAAGGTCGGAGGGCTTCTTCTAGCGTACTTCTGGTATAGTTTATACCCTTGTCTTTTTAAGTTTAAAAAATATATCATGTTCAATCATATGGCACTTGCAACTCTAAATTGTATAACTTCAACATATTTGGACACCTCTAGGCAAAGATACATTATTCAATAAAATGTCGCAGTTAACAAGATTTAGCGGGTTTAATTTCTACATAAGAGAGAAGATTTCATGTACTAAGTGCCCAATTTTTTGCATCATCATGTGCATATTTAATCACGTATTTAGTTAACTCCAATTTTATTAGCAGTTTTGTTTAACTAACAAATGCTAAGTTTGAAGTGAAGATGTGGTCGCAATGTAAATCCTTTCCCAGCATTTGCAAATTCACCCTTGTGCATCTTCTTTATTCTTCTGCATCAAGATTTATCAAAAACTAAAAAAAAATACAAATTTTTTGCCTTCACTGGAATAGCTCGGTTGGTTAGAGCATGTGATGGTTAACTAAAAGGTCAGAGATTCAAGTCCTCCTTCTAGCGCTGCTTGAGATACAGTTTCTAAATTTGTTTCACGTCCTCGATTATTTGCATCATCATGTGCATATTTAATCACATATATTCCGTTCAATCTAAATTTATTAGTAGATTTGTTTCGCTAACAAATGAGAAGCAGAGATAGATGGGGAGTTTAGATAATTTATATTTTTAAAACTAGAAATTTCATTTTGCCAACATGATCTAAAATAAATATACAGGTAGACTTGAATCACATAGGTTTAAATTTCATACCCAAACTAAAGTTAAAAAAATTCCAAAATACTATAAAAATTTGAATCAAACGTATTTTTATTTTATTTTTCGTTGTGATTATTAGAGGTGCATTTTTTTCAGTGACACCGATTTATATCCTTTCCTAGCATTTGTAAGTTCACCACTTTACATCTTTTTTATTCTTTTGAATTCAGATTTGTCAAAAACTAAAAAAATACAAATTTGTTGTAATTATTGGAATAGCTCAGTTGGTTAGAGCGTGTGGCTGTTAACCACAAGGTTGAATGTTCAAGCCCTCCTTCTAGCATACTTGTGGTATAGTTTATACCCTTGTCTTTTTAAGTTTACAAAATATATCAAGTTCAATCATATGGCACTTGCATCTCTAAATTGTACAACTTCAACTTATTTTGACACCTCTAGGCAAAGATACATCAATCAACAAAATGTCGAAGTTAACAAGGTTTAGCGGGTTTAATTTCTACAAAAGAGAGAAGATTTCATGTCCAAAGGGCCCTTTCTTGCATCATCATCATGTGCATATTTAATCACATATTTAGTTAATTCCAATTTTATTAGCAGTTTTGTTTAACTAACAAATGCTAAGATTGAAGTGAAGATGTGATCGCAACGTAAATCCTTTCCCAGCGTTTGCAAATTCACCCTTGTGCATCTTTTTTATTCTTCTGCATCAAAATTTATTAAAAGCAAAACAAAAATACAAAATTGTTGCCTTTACTGGAATAGCTCGGTTGGTTTGCGCATGTGGTGGTTAACTACAACGTCAGAGATTCAAGCCCTCTTTCTAGCGCTGCATGAGATACAGCTTCTAAATTTGTTTCATGTGCTCAATTATTTGCATCATCATGTGCATATTAAATCACATATATTCCGTTCAATCAAAATTTATTAGTAGATTTGTTTCACTAACAAATGAGAAGCTGAGATAGATGGGAAGATCAGATCATTTATATTTTGTAAACTAGAAATTTCATTTAGCCAACATGATCTAAAATAAATATACATGTATACTTAAATCACTTAGGTTTAAATTTCATACCCAAACTAAAGTTAAAAAAATTCCACAATACTATAAAAATTTGAATCAAACGTATTTTTATTTTTCGTTGTGATTGTAAGAGGAGCATTTTTTTTCAATGACACCGATTTTAATCCTTTCCTAGCATTTGTAAGTTCGCCACTGTGCATCTTTTTTATTCTTTTGAATCCAAATTTATCAAAAACCAAAAAAATAATAAATTGTTGTTATTGTTGGAGTAGCTCGGTTGATTAGAGTGTGTGGCTTTTAACCACAAGGTCGAAAGTGCAAGCCCTCCTTCTAGCGTACTTGTGGTATAGTTTATACCCTTGTCTTTTTAAGTTTACAAAATATATCATGTTCAATCATATGACACTTGCAACTCTAAATTGTACAACTTCAACTTATTTTGACACCTCTAGGCAAAGATACATTATTCAACAAAATGTCGAAGTTAACAAGATTTAGCGGGTTTAATTACCACATAAGAGAGAAGATTTCAAGTCTTAAGGGCCCAATTTTCTGCATCATGTGCATATTTAATCACATATTTAGTAAATTCCAATTTTATTAGCAGTTTTGTTTAACTAACAAATGCTAAGATTGAAGTGAAGATGTGATCGCAATGTAAATCCTTTCCTAGCATGTGCAAATTCACCTTTGTGCATCTTTTTTATTCTTCTGCATCAAGATTTATCAAAAACAAAACTTAAATACCAAATTGTTGCCTTTACTGGAATAACTCGGTTGGTTAGAGCATGTGGTGGTTAACTACAAGGTCAGAGATTCAAGCCCTCCTTCTAGCGCTGCATGAGATACAGCTTCTAAATTTGTTTCATGTCCTCAATTATTTGCATCATCATGTGCATATTTAATCACATATATTCCGTTCAATCAAAATTTATTAGTAGATTTGTTTCACTAACAAATGAGAAGCTGAGATAGATGGGGAGATCAGATTATTTATATTTTGAAAACTAGAAATTTCATTTAGCCAACATGATCTAAAATAAATATACAGGTTGACTTAAATAACATAGGTTTAAATTTCATACCCAAACTAAAGTTAAATTTTTCCCCAAAATACTATAAAAATTTGAATCGAACGTATTTTATCTTTCGTTGTGATTGTTAGAGGTGCATTTTTTTTCAATGACACCGATTTAAATCCTTTCCTAGCATTTGTATGTTCAGCACTGTGCATCTTTTTTATTCTTTTGAATCCAAATTTATCAAAAACTAAAAAAATACGAAATTGTTGTCATTGCTGGAGTAGCTTTGTTGGTTAGAGCGTGTGGTTGTTAACCATCAGGTCGGAGGTTCAAGCCCTCCTTCTGGCGTACTAGTGGTATAGTTTATACCCTTGTCATTTTAAGTTTAAAAAATATATCATGTTAATCATATGGCACTTGCAACTCTAAATTGTACAACTTTAACTTATTTTGCCACCTCTGGGCGAAGATAAATTATTCAACAAAATGTCGAAGTTAAAAGGATTTAGCGGGTTTAATTTCTACATAAGAGAGAAGATTTCATGTCCCCAAGGGCCCAATTTTTTGCATCATCATGTGCATATTTTATCACATATTTAGTTAATTCCAATTTTATTAGCAATTTTATTTAACTAACAAATGCTAAGATTGAAGTGAAGATGCGATCACGGTGTAAATCCTTTCCCAGCATTTGCAAATTCACCCTTGTGCATCTTTTTTATTCTTCTGCATCAGGATTTATCAAAAAACAAAAAAATACAAAATTTTTGCCTATACTGGAATAGCTCGGTTAGTTAGAGCATGTGGTGGTTAAGTAAAAGGTCAGAGATTCAAGCCCTCTTTCTAGCGCTGCATGATATACAGTTTCTAAACTTGTTCCGTGTCCTCAATTATTTGCATCATCATGTGCATATTTAATCACATATATTCCGTTCAATCAAAATTTATTAGTAGATTTGTTTCACTAACAAATGAGAAGCTGAGATAGATGGGGAGATCAGATCATTTATATTTTGAAAACTAGAAATTTCATTTAGCCAGCATGATCTAAAATAAAAATACAGGTAGACTTAAATTGCGTAGGTTTAAATTTCATACCCAAACTAAAGTTGAAAAAATCCAAAATACTATAAAAATTTGAATCAAACGTATTTTTATTTTATTTTTCGTTGTGATTGTTAGAGGATCATTTTTTTCAATGACACCGATTTAAATCCTTTCCTAGCATTTGTAAGTTCACCACTGTGCATCTTTTTTATTCTTTTGAATCCACATTTATCAAAAACTAAAAAAATACGAAATTGTTGGCATTGCTGGAAAAGCTCAGTTGGTTAGAGCGTGTCGCTGTTAACCACAAGGTTGGAGGTTCAAGCCCTCCTTCTAGCGTACTTGTGGTATAGTTTATACCTTTGTCTTCTTAAGTTTAAAAAATATATCATTGCATCATCATGTGCATATTTAATCACATATTTAGTTAATTCCAATTTTATTAGCAGTTTTGTTTAACTAACAAATGCTAAGATTGAAGTGAAGATGTGATCGCGATGTAAATCATTTTCCAGCATTTGCAAATTCACCCTTGTCCATCTTTTTATTCTTCTGCATCAAGATTTATCCAAAAAAAAAATTTGTTGCCTTTACTGGAATAGCTCGGTTGATTAGATTATGTGGTGGTTAACTACAAGGTCGGAGATTCAAGCCCTCCTTCTAGCGCTGCATGAGATATAGTTTCTAAATTTGTTTCACGTCCTCAATTATTTGCATCATCATGTGCATATTTAATCACATATATTCCGTTC
Source organism: Allium cepa (assembly GCA_030765085.1). Taxonomy (NCBI): domain Eukaryota; kingdom Viridiplantae; phylum Streptophyta; class Magnoliopsida; order Asparagales; family Amaryllidaceae; genus Allium; species Allium cepa. The sequence continues at coordinate 397,137,194 of CM060944.1, forward strand.
AATCAAAATTTATTAGTAGATTTGTTTCACTAACAAATGAGAAGCTGAGATAGATGGGGAGATCTGATCATTTATATTTTGAAAACTAGAAATTTCATTTAGCCAACAAGATCTAAAATAAATATACATGTAGACTTAAATCACATAGGTTTAAATTTCATACCCAAACTAAAGTTAAAAAAAATTCCAAAATACTATAAAAATTTGAATCAAACGCATTTTTATTTTATTTTTCGCTGTGATTGTTAGAGGAGCATTTTTTTCAATGACACCGATTTAAATCCTTTCCTTGCATTTGTAAGTTCACCACTGTGCATCTTTTTTATTCTTTTGAATCCAGATTTATCAAAAACTAAAAAAATACAAAATTGTTGTCATTGCTGGAATAGGTCAGTTGGTTAGAGCGTGTGGCTGTTAATGACAAGGTCGGAGGTTCAAGCCCTCCTTTTAGCGTACTTCTTGTATAGTTTTGCCCTTGTCCTTTTAAGTTTAAAAAATATATCATGTTCAATCATATGGCACTTGCAACTCTAAATTATAGAACTTCAACTTATTTTGATACCTCTATGTAAGGATACATTATTCAACAAAATGTCGCGGTTAACAAGATTTAGCGGGTTTAATTTCTACATAAGAGAGAAGATTTCATGTACTAAGTGCCCAATTTTTTGAATTATCATGTGCATATTTAATCACATATTTAGTTAACTCCAATTTTATTAGCAGTTTTGTTTAACTAACAAATGCTAAGATTGAAGTGAAGATGTGATCGCAATGTAAATCCTTTCCCAGCATTTGCAAATTCACCCTTGTGCATCTTCTTTATTCTTCTGCATCAAGATTTATCAAAAACTAAAAAAAATACAAATTTTTTGCCTTTACTGGAATAGCTCGGTTGGTTACTGGAATACCATTGTCTTTCTAAGTTTAAAAAATATATCATGTTCAATCATATGGCACTTGGAACTCCAAATTGTATAACTTCAACTTATTTTGACACCTCTAGGCAAGGATACATTATTCAACAAAATGTCGCAGTTAACAAGATTTAGCAGGTTTAATTTCTACATAAGAGAGAAGATTTCATGTACGAAGTGCCCAATTTTTTGCATCATCATGTGCATATTTAATCACATATTTAGTTAACTCCAATTTTATTAGCAGTTTTGTTTAACTAACAAATGCTAAGATTGAAGTGAAGATGGGATAGCAATGTAAATCCTTTCCCAGCATTTGCAAATTCACCCTTGTGCATCTTCTTTATTCTTTTGCATCAAGATTCATCAAAAACTAAAAAAAATACAAATTTTTTGCCCTTACTGGAATAGCTCGGTTGGTTAGTGTATGTGGTGGTTAACTACAAGGTCAGAGATTCAAGTCCTCCTTCTAGCGCTTCATGAGATACAGTTTCTAAATTTGTTTCATGTCCTCAATTATTTGCATCATCATGTGCATATTTAATCACATATATTTCGTTCAGTCAAAATTTATTAGTAGATTTGTTTCACTAACAAATGAGAAGCTGAGATAGATGGGGAGATCAGATCATTTATATTTTGAAAACTAGAAATTTCATTTAGCCAACATGATCTAAAATAAAAATACAGGTAGACTTAAATCGCATAGGTTTAAATTTCATATCCAGACTAAAGTTAAAAAAAATTCGAAAATACTATAAAAATTTGAATCAAACGTATTTTTATTTTATTTTTCGTTGTGATTCTTAGAGGAGCATTTTTTTTCAATGACACCGATTTAAATCCTTTCCTTGCATTTGTAAGTTCACCACTTTGCATCTTTTTTATTCTTTTGAATCCAGATTTATTAAAAACTAAAAAAATACGAATTTGTTGTCCTTACTGGAATAGCTCAGTTGGTTAAAGCGTGTGGCTGTTAACCACAAGGTCCGAGGTTCAAGCCCTCCTTCTAGCGTACTTGTGGTATAGTTTATACCCTTGTCTTTTTAAGTTTAAAAAATATATCAAGTTCAACCATTTGGCACTTGCATCTCTAAATTGTACAATTCAACTTATTTTGACACCTCTAGGCAAAGATACATTATTCAACAAAATGTTGAAGTTAACAAGATTTAGCGGGTTTAATTTCTATAAAAGAGAAGATTTCGTGTCCTAAGGGCCCAATTTTTTGCATCATCATGTGCATATTTAATCACATATTTAGTTAATTCCAATTTTATTAGAAGTTTTGTTTAACTAACAAATGCTAAGATTGAAATGAAGATGTGATCGCAATGTAAATCCTTTCCCAGCATTTGCAAATTTACCCTTGTGCATCTTTTTATTCTTCTGCATCAAGATTTATCAAAAACAAAACAAAAATACAAAATTGTTGCCTTTATTGGAATAGTTCGGTTGGTTAGAGCATGTGGTGGTTAACTACAACGTCAGAGATGAAAGAGGCTATGCCGTAGGATTGTGTAATATGGAATATCAAAATTGTCTAGGTAGATAAAGTAAGTAAAAGAAAGGTAGACACCAGGATTTTATACTTGTTCGGACCTCTAGTCCTACGTCCAGTCCCTAAGCTTCACTTAGGAATTCCACTAACTAAAACCCTCACTTAACCCGGAGGAATAGGTTTACAAATTACCCGAACAACCGAACGGGATTTCTTGCCTCAACTACTAAAGAGGACTTCAACTCAATTACTAAAAAACAATATTCGACTTGTTGTGTTATTGTCAACACTAATGAGTCTAATGTAGTACAACATTCCTATAATCTTATCCTCGAGAGTATGCAATGTGCTTGTGAAGATTTTGGAAATGTGAATTGCTATGAATCAAAAGAATGTTAAAAACAAAGCAGTGATTCAAGCAATAAATTTGTGATTGCTTTAAGAATTTCTAGATAATATGTTCAAGAAAATAGTAAGATTAAAGCAAGAGAATTCGGTGAATTGAAGATGTTAGAATCATGTGTTTATATTTGTGGCACTTGCATCTCTAAATTGTACAACTTCAACTTATTTTGACACCTCTAGGAAAAGATACGTTATTCAACAAAATGTCAAAGTTAACAAGATTTAGCGGGTTTAATTTCTATAAAAGAGAGAAGATTTCGTGTCCTAAGGGCCCAATTTTTTGCATCATCATGTGCATATTTAATCACATACTTAGTTAATTCCAATTTTATTAGCAGTTTTGTTTAACTAACAAATGCTAAGATTGAAGTGAAGATGTGATCGCAACGTAAATCCTTTCCCAGCATTGTGCATCTTTTTTATTCTTTTGCATCAAAATTTATGAAAAAAAAACAAAAATACAAAATTGTTGCCTTTACTGGAATAGCTCGGTTGGTTTGCGCATGTGGTGGTTAACTACAACGTCAGAGATGAAAGAGGCTATGCGGTAGGATCGTGTAATATGGAATAACGAAATTGTCTAGGTAGATAAAGTAAGTAAAAGAAAAGTAGACACCAGGATTTTATGCTGGTTCGGACCTCTAGTCCTACGTCCAGTCCCTAAGCTTCACTTAGGAATTCCACTAACTAAAACCCTCACTTAACCCGAAGAAATAGGTTTACAAATTACCCGAACAACCGAACGGGATTTCTTGCCTCAACTACTAAAGAGGACTTCAACTCAATTACTAAAAAACAATATTCGACTTGTTGTGTTATTGTCAACACTAATGAGTCTAATGTAGTACAATATTCCCATAATCTTATCCTCGAGAGTATGCAATGTGTTTGTGAAGATTTAGGAAATGTGAATTGCTATGAATCAAAAGAATGTTAAAAACAAAGCAGTGATTCAAGCAATAGATTTGTGATTACTTTGAGAATTTCTAGATAATATGTTCAAGAAAATAGTAAGATTAAAGCAAGAGAATTCGGTGAATTGAAGATGTTAGAATCGTGTGTTTATATTTGTAGAAGAGGTGCATCTGTTGGCTAAGGGTGCAGACAAGAGATGCTTCCATTTCCATTGGTGAATGGTTGTAACTCTTGGGAGGAAGAAGGTGTCCATTCAGAGAAAATTCGCAGCTTCAAATTCAGTCGACTGAACAGGGAATTCAGTCAACTGAAAATATGAACTAAAATTTTCAAGAACAAATTCAGTCGACTGAGCAGGGTGTTTCAGTCGACTGAAACTGTACATGTTTGTATATGTGTAACAGGTTCAGTCGACTGGTCATCCCTGTTCAGTCGACTGAACTACTAAATTGTGCACAGTGAATGTTTATTAAAAAATGAAATTTATAAAATGTGTTCTAGTGTTTGTGCAAGCCCCTTGAGGATAGATTTTAACAATAAATCTAAACTAAGACCTACATAAAAATCATACTTTTGTTTATCCTTGGTCTTTATCGTTCTTTCTTTGGCTTTGCACATATCTCTTCCTTTTTGTTGAAGCACATAAATCATACTTATGTTTATCCTTGGTCTTCATCGTTCTTTCTTTAGCTTTGCACATATCTCTTCCTTTTTGTCGAAGCACATTGTCATTGATCAAAATCTTAGCGTATCAGCATTCTCCCCCTTTTTGATTGATGACAATACTCATGTGTGTAGAGATTATTTCCTCCCCCTAAATATATGCACTATCTTTTCTACAAAAACAAATTTAGTATCATAGATTTTCTCCCCCTTTGTCATCGATAAAAAAGGAAGTAATAACAGTAGAAGTTATGAAATAAATTACCAACACAATCACGGAAACACAGAATGTAGCATAGATAAATAAAACATAGAATGGCTATTTATACAAGCCATAAGAAAGTTATGAAATAAAACATCAAACCACAAGAAAATTATTAATCTTTATCCCAATCATACGAGCCTTCTCTCCCTCCCTCTGGTTCACGAATGATTGGTCCACTGGTGGGTGGTCTATAGCTTCCTCCTTGACCTCCACCAGCGCCACTTGTGTTGCTGCTTGGATGTTCTTCGGATGATGTCCATGTGAAAGTAGGTGCAGGACGCTTACCGCGTGATGTTGAAGCGGTAGTGGAAGTTGAGCATGAGATGGCATCCCATAATTTATTGAAGAATCCTTTAATTTTATCAAGTTTGTGATCTACCTTCTTGAAGCGATTATCAAGAATTTTTTGATTTCTTGATAAAATTCCTAACGATTGATTGGTAGTAAAACTTGGCTCAATGACACGAATTTCTTCTTCTCGGTCGAAAGGTTCTTCATGTGGAGCTTGTGGAGGTTGTTGCTGTTCTTGATGACTAGCTTCCCATTCAGCAAGAGATATGATGCGAGGAGGTCTAGCCGGGAGTTGCATAAGGCTTATAGTCCGTTGGTTAATTTGATGGACCATAGTATTTTCGGACTCGGGTAATGGCGTATCAACATTGAGGAATAGTCTCATGATATATTCTCCAAAATATATAGTTCGCATTTTGCCATTATTAAATGTGGGAAACTCATCAAGAATTAGTTGGACCCAATTGACTTGAATATTGCCCCAAATAGCGTATAGAGCTCGATAATTGATTGGGTAGACAATTTCATATGAACCCGTTCATGGAGTATTGTTCTCATAAGAGCTTTGTGAAGGATTCTAGCTCTAGGTCGTAGGGAAGTGGATTTAAAATCTCGAATGTTAACATTATCATCCAGAAATTGATGGTTTATGTTATCTCGAATTTGTGGATTGAATTCTACCTCGTCAAGCTTTCTCCCTACATTAGGTGATCCTAAGATGTGTGCAATTCGATCTAAGGAGAACCAAACTTTCTTCACGCACACCATACTCCAAACACTATCATTTGGATTTCTTGGAGTTTGGTGTCCAAGATTAAGGTTTGTAGAAAATAGTATGACCATGACATGATTTATTGCATGGTCGTTTCTTTTTAAATCCAAGAGAGAAGTTAAGCCTGCTTGATCCGTTAATGCTTGGATGTTGTATGTCTGAAGGCTTTGAAAATCAACGAAAGAGTGTTCTAAAATGCGAGAATTCTTCATTTTATTCCACCTCGTTACAGCTACTCCATCATAGAGCCATTGTGCAATTTGAGCATCAATTGGCTCGGAGGATGAAGAAGAAGAAGCTCTTGATCTTTTTGGAGCCATTTGTTGTGAGATTTGAGAGTAATTTGTGGATTGGGGGCTAGGGTTTTGGAAAACAATGGGGAACAGAGAACTTTTGCAATGTAAAAAGTGAAGGAAAAAAGGTGAAAACTGGTGGATAAAAGGGAAAAGTTGCCTCGGAATTGGCATTCAGTCGACTGAAAAGTCTGTTCAGTCGACTGAATTGAAGGCCGAATATTTTCTGTGTTGAATTCAGTCGACTGAACAGGATTTTTAGTCGACTGAACTGTGATATGTAAGTTTCTGTTAAAAATTTAGTCGACTGTGCAGATGATGTCAGTCGACTGAGCTATGAAAATTTTGTTTTCTGCCTTATGTTCAGTCGACTGAACAGTAAGGTTTAGTCGACTGATCCTTGCAATTTTTGTTTTGTTTTGTTCTCCGTGAATTTTGAAAGCAAACGTTTTATTGAAAGAAATAATTACAATTGTATAGACATATAACAACATGAGTTGACTTCAAAAGTAATTATTTCTTCGGAGATGGACTATTTTTATTTTGCGTCCTTTTCCCCTTCATTCTCCATATAGTTTATATCCCATGAATTTGGACTATACTGAGGAGTCTTTGGCGACATCCAAGGATTCACGGGATCGACTGGTGTACGGTAAGACGAAGACGGATCATATGAACTAACAGGTCGAGGTAGGGGCTCAGTCACTTCGTTTTTCTTTGAGCTACAAAAACGTAAACCAATTTGCTCTAGGAAGCTTAATCGTCTAGCCGTTTCTTTTTGTTCGAAATATATTTCTCGTTGAAGATATATTTGTTGTTGTTGAAAGTGATGAATTTCATCAATCTTTCTTTTTGTATCTGGAGATATAAAAAGTCCACGTTTTGACTTCTTTGATTAAGGTGTGTAGCCAGTTCTATAGTTGTCCCATTTATAGACTGGCTCATGCTTTGGTGTTGGAGTAGGAAGTTTTGATGATGTTGGTGAGTTATCGACCAAAGAGGTGATGTTGATTGGGGAGTATGAGTTGTTTAAGGACATTTTTATATCGACTTTTCAATCTTTTGTAAGAGAAAATGAGTTGTGAAAATGAAAATATGTTTAAACGTGTATATATAGGATGAATATTCTAAAAATATTATGGTGATAATTTATTAAAGTTTTTTAACCAATCAAAGATTTAATGGTTAAAATAAATTAGTTAGAAATGTATGGATTAGAGATAACCCTTATATTATTATTTATTATGTATCATTATTTGAAAATATAAATTGAAAGTCATAGTTTTCTTCATTCAGTCGACTGAGCGTATAGATTTAGTCGACTGAATTATAAAAAAAAAGAAAAAATTTAATAACTTTCTCTATAAAATATCTTTAAAAGAGATTATTCCTAATACTCGTCGTAATTTTATAAAGGAGTTTTCTAATAAAGGTTTAGTAAATATATCGGCAATTTGATTTTCGGTAGAAATATGTTCTAAATTTGTGATTCCTTTTTCGATATTGTCACGTAAAAAATGGTGACGAATATCTATATGTTTTGTACGAGAGTGATTAACCAGATTTTTAGATAAATTTATTGTACTTGTATTATCACAATATATTGTAGAGTTTGTTAAATTTATATTAAAATCCTTAAGTTTTTGTTGCATGTAGATAACTTGAGTGCAAGCTAAAGCGGCTGATATATACTCTGCTTCACAGGTGGAAAGCTAGACACAATTTTGTTTCTTACTAAACCAAGATACAAGTGATTTTCCAATGAAATGGCACGTACCAGTTGTACTTCTTCTATCTGTTCGAGATCCACCAAAATCAGCATCACTGAATGATACTAGCTCAAATGGACACTCTTTTGGATAGAAAAGACCAAAATCTTTAGTATCATTAAGATATCGCATAATCCGTTTTACCGCTCTTAAATGTGATTCTTTAGGATTAGATTGAAAACGTGCACATAAACATACACTCATCATTATGTCTGGTCTACTAGCTGTTAAGTAAAGTAAGGAACCTATCATACTTCTAAACAATTTTTGATCTATACTTTTTCCATTTTCATCTCGATCGAGATGAGTAGTGGTACTCATAGGAGTAGGTTTAGCAGAAGTGTTCTCTATTTCGAAACGTTTAATTAGATTAGCATAATATTTTTCTTGGTTTATGAAAATTCCATTTGTTAATTGTTTAATTTGAAGTCCGAGAAAATATGATAATTCTCCCATATGAGACATTTCGAACTCCTCAGTCATTATATTTGAAAATTCTTTACATAAATTTTCATTTGTCGAACCAAATATAATATCATCTACGTATACTTGAATTATTAAAATATCTTTAGTAGTATTTTTAATGAAAAGCATCTGATCAACTTTTCCAATTTGAAATCCCGAATTTAGTAAGTAACTTTTAAGTCTTTCATACCAAGCACGAGGTGCTTGTTTAAGACCATATATTGCTTTCTTTAATTTATATACATGATTTGGATATTTTTCATGTATAAATAAAGGAGGTTGTTCTACGTATACATTTTCTTTTATAAAACCATTTAAAATGCACTTTTAACATCCATTTGATAATGTAACGTTTCGGATTTTGCCCGCTCGAAAATCGACATCCATACTTCAAATCGTATTCGAATGTCATAGATTCGACCGTTCAAATCCGATTCGCCGGAGCTTATAACAATCATTAAGTAAATAACACAGCGGAATAAAAGAATAATACATTGATATACAGCTTTGATACAATATCTGATACAGATAATCCAATAAATATCAATATACATCAGAGATATGATACAATAAAATAGCAGCGGAAAAGAAAAATAGATAACATCTAGCAGCGGAACTAATAACTCTAAGATAATCTTCAAGGAAGAACTCCAGAAACTGCAACTCCATTTCCAAGAACTAATCCAGTAATAGCTTGAATCTCCAATAACGATGCACCAAGCTTAGCAAGTCTGGTCCGATCCAAAGACTGAACTAACTCCAGATAATCTACTACATCTGACTATCTGAAAAACCCAACTCTAGACTGCTCGTGTAGAAAATAATGAGCACCCAGAGTTTAGGAAAGAAACGATAAACTCCGGATCAGTCGTGGGACTGGTATGAGCAACAAAAACAGTTTATCTTTTAAAAACATTCAACAAAAGATTTTCTGAGTCAATTCGCAATGCTTTTGAAAAATGAGACTACCATAAGGCCTCCCGCACACACACACATGCAAACGCAGAATCGGAGGAGATTTCTCCTTATGATAGTCAAAGATGCTTGATACGCATTTAAAATAACATTTGATATTATTATTAGTGTATAGTGTAGAAAAAATTCATTTCGAAAGTAGAATATAAATCTTAGCCAGCATAGACATTTCGAACTATGCCTACTATAGCTACCATCCAAACAGTGGTGACCACCATAAGTGAATGGCAGGTTCTACAACTAATACCGTACAAGTTTCGTATTGGGAATTGGATTTCCAACAAATGGTCAGGCCAAGGAACTTCCCATTGCCACATGAGAATGCCTCTGGAAAGACATCCCCGAGAACCAAACCGGAACTCTGCCAACACAAGGCCGGGTTACCCCTAACTGGGTAACTACTGACACGAGCACGCCATTCCCCGATCGTAAACGACCTTTTTCTCGGGATCCCGATAACCAACAACCACAAAGTAATAAACTCGTAGTAACCACATAGGTTAAATATCTGGGCTCCATACCATGATACAACCTCTATCCAGAAGGAAATGTACATACCCTAATGGGAGCTACAGCAACCCCTAATAACCTTGCTGCATCTTTCCTGTTTTGACCATTTCCGGGATGTGAGGCTCGACGAAGTCACGTCCACAAAAACACACTTTGTACAAAAAGCCGTGCTTTGGGTCAACAAATGATCAACACAATGATCACTAAGATAGACGATCAAATAAATGATCCTATCCCAATAATCAACACAATGATCATTTCAGCATCACTCAGCATGTCACATTACCAAAATGGGATATATCGCTGATAACTTCAACTATATAACCTTTGAGCTCGTACGTCTCAAAGAAGGGTGTTAAGCAAAGAATAAATTCTCCGCCACCAACAGAAATATATTTGAAAGAAATCGGCTTTATATCTCAACTTGTAATGTCAGGCATACAATCCATACAAGTCTGTTCTGGGTTCGAACAGAACCGAAGGCACTTCCAAAGAAGTCCTTGCAATCCGAATATTCACTAATCACATTCGGACTTCCCATCACATATGGAGTTTCTATACCGGCGCGACTCGGTGCAGAAACAATCGATAGGTCATCCTATCGCTTTCGCAAATACCCGGTCTTCAACACCGGTCTTCAAATGCTATCCATAGCGACATATCACCTATTCGGAATGGGATATATGACACAAAGGTCCTCTCCCGGCTAAACCGAATAGTGAGCGCAATATTTCAAAAACAAATGGATATTGGGATTTCAATTAAGTCACAACTTAATAATTCAAAACTTTATTTCAAATGGTTTAATCCAATTTCCATTTCAATCTTTAACAAAAAGATTCATTTTCACAACCTTTGACGGTTTAAACAATTTTCACATTTTAATCTTTTAAACAAAAGATTCATTCACAGATTTTTTTCCAAATCAATTTTCATTTCAATTTGATTAACTCGTTAAATCTTTAAATCAAAGATTTAACTTATAGCCTTCAAAACAATTTCATTTCAATTTGATTTAAACAAATCATCAATTTAAATCTGTTAAAAATAAACAGATTTAATTCATAGCTTTCAAAAAGAATTCATTCATAACTTAGGAAAATCATTTCTCTATTCAATCTTGAAATTCCCCTAATTAACTGGAATCTCAGTTCTTATCTAAAAGTGTTTATCATTTGAAAACAACAGTTTTCATTTTGGAAATCTGATTCATTTATACGAGTTGAAATCCTTGGGTTAAATTCAAATTCCCAAAACAATACTTTAAAAATGGTTTAACTCATATATAACTAGTATAATATCATTAATCCCTAGTTTCAAATTTCAGAATTCAATTTCAATATTGAATTTAAATTTAAATCAAATTATTTAAATCCCAAAACTTAATCAAGTAATTTAAAAATAATAAATTTTATTTTGAAATTTCATTCTAAAAGCTTTTCACATTTATTTCGATCCCATTTCCAAAACATTTGAATTTAAAAATTCAAGTTTAACTATTTCAAAAATCTGCGACTTAATCGATTTCCTCGTGAAATCCATATTTGTGTGTGTATGGTGTAGTCCAGGGTTTAACACAATAGTGCAACACCATTCAATCATCATAGATTCAAATACAATAATAGATTTGATAAGCGGTATAAAATACAGCGCTTATCTTCATTTACAGATCACAGATATATCACAGATAATAAATCACATCACAGATAATTAACTACATTCATCATAGCTTAATCACAAATATCATAGATCAAATAGGATAATCAATTCAAACATTCAACCATCATTTACAAACAGGATTAATTAATTGTTTAATCCTGATTTTTCAATTTAAATTTCCAATTTAATTGATTTCCTATGAATTAATTTGCCTATCTTGATTTATTACAAATCACTTGATATAAATAAATAGATCAATCACCTTAATTAATTGTTCTTAACGAATTAATTATTCTAAATTAATCGCATTAATTAAATTCACGTTTAAAACAAATTTTATAATTAATTAACCTTAATAAATCAGAATACCCAAAACAACTCACAATAAGTAATTAATTCTTAATTACAATTTAAATCCTTAATTCATTACTTAAATTTTTTTTATTTTTTTTTATTTTTTTTTATTTTTTTTTTAAACTTATAACTGTTAATTTAACAAATATAAATCATCAATTATTCATTCAAATTATTTTAACGGTTAATGAATGTAAATCCTTAATCTTTAATACTTACAGTGAACTCATTTTTTTATTATTGATCAAATTTTCACTTCCGATATGTTTGAAAACATTTATTTCAAATTTTCTTTGAATTCTCATTTTAAGTTACAAGTTTAAAATGAACATTAATTGATCTTTAAATCAATCTATAAAACTAACTTTTAAATTCTTTAAATTACAAGTTAAAGCAGCACTTTATTTAATCTTCAAAACCTGAACATTTATTTTAGGTTTAAACTTGAAATCTGTTTAACACAATTGAAATTCATTTTTCCCTACAAAAGCTTTTTTTTTCTTTATCATTTATAAAAATCTGGTTATACTTACAATACAAACCGAGTTCCTTCTCCCTTCTCTCGTTTCTTTCCTTCCTGTAAGTTTTAAAGTTAACTTAGTTTAAAATTTCACTACAGGCAACACCACATTGCTTTTAGCTAACCCCAGTGCACACAAGGTGCACCGTGCACGTCTCCCCCGCCAACGGCCACCGTGGGTCATCGCGATCGACGGCACAAGTCCCACGAACCCATACGAGCACTCAGTTGACCCCAGATTGCTCCAATTCCCCATGAATCAAAATCGAGGTTCAAAGCTCGAACCTGGAAACGCGAATAGCATTCACCACCTCAACCTGTCAACGCCGCTTCCTCAGAGCTTCCCCCATCGGAACGAGTGAAACTTCGGCCACTTCCTCGTCAATCCACCAACTTCCAACACCCTGAAGCTTGCTGCGCTCGATCGTCTCGTGGTGACGAAATCACCTTGGTTCCAGACCTCATCAAAACCATATCCTAAACCCTACATCCCCCTCGTTCCCTCAAATCTTACAATAGAAAATTTATTTAACATTTTTCCCAATATCATCGATCTATAAACTTGCTTCGTTCAAAATTTCAACCTCTAAAATTTGTGCGATCTCTGGGAATCGAATTAAAAGTAATTTTAGTTCAATAAGGATCTGCTCTCTACATACTTGAGGAAACATCAAAATATTTGATTTAAAAATCATAATTCTGTATAATAATCCAAATTCCAATCCTGAAATAATAAATTATGATACTTAAAATTTTGACTTAACTTGCACAGTAGATTTGAATCCCAGAGTGAAACTAATTATCATTCTGACTCAAATATAAATTACAACTAAAGCTCATAGTTAAACAAACAAGTTTCATTTGAAACTTAAATGTAAACAGAGTCAAGATCACACCATTTAAATTTTAAATCAAAACTTGTAAACTGGAAGAGAAAAACAGAAAACACTCTAAGCAACATACATAGCAGACATATATATATTCACAGCAGAAATCATAAGATATATCTTCTTTTCAAACTGACTAACATGTAACCAAAATTACCTATTTAAAACCTTTAAAAGTGAAGTTACTCACAGTGCTTAGAGAATGAACAGAGCATTCTTCAGGGTTGAACTGGAAGCTGAATCTTCCTTTGCTTGTCTGGATTTTGTATTATTGTTTTTAAGGTTGAACTGATGTTCATTTTTGATTTTCCTCAGTGATGATGCTCGAACTAAAATGAGGATTGATGTATATAAAGAGAAGTATGCAGGATGTTTTCATTTTGTACAACAAGTCATGGCTGAAGTATGCTTGCATTCAATGCTAAAGGCTTGTTGCATTAATTACCCTGCTTACCTCCCTTTTTCTTTTATTTACAGCCCATGCTTTGTATTAATTACTGATACTTTCCCTTGTATGCTAGAGATACTAGCATATATTATTAAGTACTTCTTATTTGCTTGAGTACTTTATGTTTTCATATTATATTGTCTTATTATTTTTGACTATATTATATTTTCTTCTTTAGTACATGTTGCTGCATTGTTTTCCAGGTTAGAGTATATCATCTTACTTGCTTTATTTATATTTGTTTTATTTTGTTATACTTTATTTGTTTGCAGTTTTATATTGAGCTGAGTTTGTTTACATACCTTTTCTTATGTGTATTTCTTCTTTTGTTTTATCACTTGTCATATGAATACATTTCAAATCACATTTGAATGCATATTGTTTCTTTTCTTTTGCAAGCCTACACATTTCTATTTTTTTATCTTGAGTATTTATTTTATCTTACATACAAATTGTTTTGTATCTTTCTATGCTGAAATGTATTATATTATGTACTTTATTTTATTTATTTCATTTTGTTGATTTGATTACTTTGACTTTATAGTTTATAGTTTATCTCACATATATTTCTATTTCTAGAATAAATAATAATTATTATTATTTTACTTCAAATTCATTATCTTATGTTATTTTTATAAACTCAAATCATTATTAACCATCAATTCAAATATTTATTATTACTTATTTATTTATTTTATACTCATGTCCAATATCTGTATTTTATGATTATTTTTAAACCATTTACTTGAGATTTTAACTCAAGTTCAATATATACATATATATATTATATAAAATTTGCTCATATATACCCAAATATATATACATTCAATATATACTCATACTCACAGTATTTTCAATGTAAATGATTTATACAGAATATACTTGGATCCGGGGAAACTCGCATTACTTAATCAATTAATTTCACAAATTTTATTCAAAATGAAATTACTTAACAATTTTAAATTCAAAAATTCAATTAATTATCAATTTAAATATTTATAAAATCCGGGGTCGTTACAGACTTCCCCCCTTAAAAGAATTTCGTCCCCGAAATTCGCAGGCACGAAAACAACACAGATGGATGAAAGATAAAGAAATATCTTTTCAGATCAAACTGGATATCAGTTCTGCAATTGGCTCACCAAATCAGAATATCAATAATAGATACAGGAAATTATAATTAAAATTTCAAATTTTGGTTTTAAACAAAATCATTTTATCGATACAATTCTAATCATTCTTCATATTCTATTAATCAATTTAATTCGATTAAAATTTTCAATTTCTAATTCATTTATTAGAGTTTAAATCGAAAAGCCGATAAGAAATCGATGAAGTACGAAGTAATAATTTTCTGCAACGATTCGTAAGGCCACCATCACATCGAAACTTCTTTCTGGAGCTGTCGCGAAGAATTCAAAAGAATTTAGAAACGAATCAAAGAGAATTGATAAGAAAGATGTTTCCACTATTGTTACAGAGTATCGACCAATTATAGTCGTATTTCCCTGCCCTCTATCTCGTTCTCTTCTTGCACTCATACTCACTATCAGTAGATAGTAAGAGAACTTACTGAGGCATTCAAACGGATATCTTAAGGATTACTCATTCTAGGATTTACTTCACCCTATCTCTAATGAGCTACTTAATGTGTTACACTCCTGAGCTAAAGTTTCACCTTAGCTCTGATACCAAATGTAACGTTTCGGATTTTGCCCGCTCGAAAATCGACATCCATACTTCAAATCGTATTCGAATGTCATAGATTCGACCGTTCAAATCCGATTCGCCGGAGCTTATAACAATCATTAAGTAAATAACACAGCGGAATAAAAGAATAATACATTGATATACAGCTTTGATACAATATCTGATACAGATAATCCAATAAATATCAATATACATCAGAGATATGATACAATAAAATAGCAGTGGAAAAGAAAAATAGATAACATCTAGCAGCGGAACTAATAACTCTAAGATAATCTTCAAGGAAGAACTCCAGAAACTGCAACTCCATTTCCAAGAACTAATCCAGTAATAGCTTGAATCTCCAATAACGATGCACCAAGCTTAGCAAGTCTGGTCCGATCCAAAGACTGAACTAACTCCAGATAATCTACTACATCTGACTATCTGAAAAACCCAACTCTAGACTGCTCGTGTAGAAAATAATGAGCACCCAGAGTTTAGGAAAGAAACGATAAACTCCGGATCAGTCGTGGGACTGGTATGAGCAACAAAAACAGTTTATCTTTTAAAAACATTCAACAAAAGATTTTCTGAGTCAATTCGCAATGCTTTTGAAAAATGAGACTACCATAAGGCCTCCCGCACACACACACATGCAAACGCAGAATCGGAGGAGATTTCTCCTTATGATAGTCAAAGATGCTTGATACGCATTTAAAATAACATTTGATATTATTATTAGTGTATAGTGTAGAAAAAATTCATTTCGAAAGTAGAATATAAATCTTAGCCAGCATAGACATTTCGAACTATGCCTACTATAGCTACCATCCAAACAGTGGTGACCACCATAAGTGAATGGCAGGTTCTACAACTAATACCGTACAAGTTTCGTATTGGGAATTGGATTTCCAACAAATGGTCAGGCCAAGGAACTTCCCATTGCCACATGAGAATGCCTCTGGAAAGACATCCCCGAGAACCAAACCGGAACTCTGCCAACACAAGGCCGGGTTACCCCTAACTGGGTAACTACTGACACGAGCACGCCATTCCCCGATCGTAAACGACCTTTTTCTCGGGATCCCGATAACCAACAACCACAAAGTAATAAACTCGTAGTAACCACATAGGTTAAATATCTGGGCTCCATACCATGATACAACCTCTATCCAGAAGGAAATGTACATACCCTAAGGGGAGCTACAGCAACCCCTAATAACCTTGCTGCATCTTTCCTGTTTTGACCATTTCCGGGATGTGAGGCTCGACGAAGTCACGTCCACAAAAACACACTTTGTACAAAAAGCCGTGCTTTGGGTCAACAAATGATCAACACAATGATCACTAAGATAGACGATCAAATAAATGATCCTATCCCAATAATCAACACAATGATCATTTCAGCATCACTCAGCATGTCACATTACCAAAATGGGATATATCGCTGATAACTTCAACTATATAACCTTTGAGCTCGTACGTCTCAAAGAAGGGTGTTAAGCAAAGAATAAATTCTCCGCCACCAACAGAAATATATTTGAAAGAAATCGGCTTTATATCTCAACTTGTAATGTCAGGCATACAATCCATACAAGTCTGTTCTGGGTTCGAACAGAACCGAAGGCACTTCCAAAGAAGTCCTTGCAATCCGAATATTCACTAATCACGTTCGGACTTCCCATCACATATGGAGTTTCTATACCGGCGCGACTCGGTGCAGAAACAATCGATAGGTCATCCTATCGCTTTCGCAAATACCCGGTCTTCAACACCGGTCTTCAAATGCTATCCATAGCGACATATCACCTATTCGGAATGGGATATATGACACAAAGGTCCTCTCCCGGCTAAACCGAATAGTGAGCGCAATATTTCAAAAACAAATGGATATTGGGATTTCAATTAAGTCACAACTTAATAATTCAAAACTTTATTTCAAATGGTTTAATCCAATTTCCATTTCAATCTTTAACAAAAAGATTCATTTTCACAACCTTTGACGGTTTAAACAATTTTCACATTTTAATCTTTTAAACAAAAGATTCATTCACAGATTTTTTTTCCAAATCAATTTTCATTTCAATTTGATTAACTCGTTAAATCTTTAAATCAAAGATTTAACTTATAGCCTTCAAAACAATTTCATTTCAATCTGATTTAAACAAATCATCAATTTAAATCTGTTAAAAATAAACAGATTTAATTCATAGCTTTCAAAAAGAATTCATTCATAACTTAGGAAAATCATTTCTCTATTCAATCTTGAAATTCCCCTAATTAACTGGAATCTCAGTTCTTATCTAAAAGTGTTTATCATTTGAAAACAACAGTTTTCATTTTGGAAATCTGATTCATTTATACGAGTTGAAATCCTTGGGTTAAATTCAAATTCCCAAAACAATACTTTAAAAATGGTTTAACTCATATATAACTAGTATAATATCATTAATCCCTAGTTTCAAATTTCAGAATTCAATTTCAATATTGAATTTAAATTTAAATCAAATTATTTAAATCCCAAAACTTAATCAAGTAATTTAAAAATAATAAATTTTATTTTGAAATTTCATTCTAAAAGCTTTTCACATTTATTTCGATTCCATTTCCAAAACATTTGAATTTAAAAATTCAAGTTTAACTATTTCAAAAAACTGCGACTTAATCGATTTCCTCGTGAAATCCATATTTGTGTGTGTATGGTGTAGTCCAGGGTTTAACACAATAGTGCAACACCATTCAATCATCATAGATTCAAATACAATAATAGATTTGATAAGCGGTATAAAATACAGCGCTTATCTTCATTTACAGATCACAGATATATCACAGATAATAAATCACATCACAGATAATTAACTACATTCATCATAGCTTAATCACAAATATCATAGATCAAACAGGATAATCAATTCAAACATTCAACCATCATTTACAAACAGGATTAATTAATTGTTTAATCCTGATTTTTCAATTTAAATTTCCAATTTAATTGATTTCCTATGAATTAATTTGCCTATCTTGATTTATTACAAATCACTTGATATAAATAAATAGATCAATCACCTTAATTAATTGTTCTTAACGAATTAATTATTCTAAATTAATCGCATTAATTAAATTCACGTTTAAAACAAATTTTATAATTAATTAACCTTAATAAATCAGAATACCCAAAACAACTCACAATAAGTAATTAATTCTTAATTACAATTTAAATCCTTAATTCATTACTTAAATTTTTTATTTTTTTTTTATTTTTTTTTTTATTTTTTTTTTATTTTTTTTAACTTATAACTGTTAATTTAACAAATACAAATCATCAATTATTCATTCAAATTATTTTAACGGTTAATGAATGTAAATCCTTAATCTTTAATACTTACAGTGAACTCATTTTTTTATTATTGATCAAATTTTCACTTCCGATATGTTTGAAAACATTTATTTCAAATTTTCTTTGAATTCTCATTTTAAGTTACAAGTTTAAAATGAACATTAATTGATCTTTAAATCAATCTATAAAACTAACTTTTAAATTCTTTAAATTACAAGTTAAAGCAGCACTTTATTTAATCTTCAAAACCTGAACATTTATTTTAGGTTTAAACTTGAAATCTGTTTAACACAATTGAAATTCATTTTTCCCTACAAAAGCTTTTTTTTTTTCTTTATCATTTATAAAAATCTGGTTATACTTACAATACAAACCGAGTTCCTTCTCCCTTCTCTCGTTTCTTTCCTTCCTGTAAGTTTTAAAGTTAACTTAGTTTAAAATTTCACTACAGGCAACACCACATTGCTTTTAGCTAACCCCAGTGCACACAAGGTGCACCGTGCACGTCTCCCCCGCCAACGGCCACCGTGGGTCATCGCGATCGACGACACAAGTCCCACGAACCCATACGAGCACTCAGTTGACCCCAGATTGCTCCAATTCCCCATGAATCAAAATCGAGGTTCAAAGCTCGAACCTGGAAACGCGAATAGCATTCACCACCTCAACCTGTCAACGCCGCTTCCTCAGAGCTTCCCCCACCGGAACGAGTGAAACTTCGGCCACTTCCTCGTCAATCCACCAACTTCCAACACCCTGAAGCTTGCTGCGCTCGATCGTCTCGTGGTGACGAAATCACCTTGGTTCCAGACCTCATCAAAACCATATCCTAAACCCTACATCCCCCTCGTTCCCTCAAATCTTACAATAGAAAATTTATTTAACATTTTTCCCAATATCATCGATCTATAAACTTGCTTCGTTCAAAATTTCAACCTCTAAAATTTGTGCGATCTCTGGGAATCGAATTAAAAGTAATTTTAGTTCAATAAGGATCTGCTCTCTACATACTTGAGGAAACATCAAAATATTTGATTTAAAAATCATAATTCTGTATAATAATCCAAATTCCAATCCTGAAATAATAAATTATGATACTTAAAATTTTGACTTAACTTGCACAGTAGATTTGAATCCCAGAGTGAAACTAATTATCATTCTGACTCAAATATAAATTACAACTAAAGCTCATAGTTAAACAAACAAGTTTCATTTGAAACTTAAATGTAAACAGAGTCAAGATCACACCATTTAAATTTTAAATCAAAACTTGTAAACTGGAAGAGAAAAACAGAAAACACTCTAAGCAACATACATAGCAGACATATATATATTCACAGCAGAAATCATAAGATATATCTTCTTTTCAAACTGACTAACATGTAACCAAAATTACCTATTTAAAACCTTTAAAAGTGAAGTTACTCACAGTGCTTAGAGAATGAACAGAGCATTCTTCAGGGTTGAACTGGAAGCTGAATCTTCCTTTGCTTGTCTGGATTTTGTATTATTGTTTTTAAGGTTGAACTGATGTTCATTTTTGATTTTCCTCAGTGATGATGCTCGAACTAAAATGAGGATTGATGTATATAAAGAGAAGTATGCAGGATGTTTTCATTTTGTACAACAAGTCATGGCTGAAGTATGCTTGCATTCAATGCTAAAGGCTTGTTGCATTAATTACCCTGCTTACCTCCCTTTTTCTTTTATTTACAGCCCATGCTTTGTATTAATTACTGATACTTTCCCTTGTATGCTAGAAATACTAGCATATATTATTAAGTACTTCTTATTTGCTTGAGTACTTTATGTTTTCATATTATATTGTCTTATTATTTTTGACTATATTATATTTTCTTCTTTAGTACATGTTGCTGCATTGTTTTCCAGGTTAGAGTATATCATCTTACTTGCTTTATTTATATTTGTTTTATTTTGTTATACTTTATTTGTTTGCAGTTTTATATTGAGCTGAGTTTGTTTACATACCTTTTCTTATGTGTATTTCTTCTTTTGTTTTATCACTTGTCATATGAATACATTTCAAATCACATTTGAATGCATATTGTTTCTTTTCTTTTGCAAGCCTACACATTTCTATTTTTTTATCTTGAGTATTTATTTTATCTTACATACAAATTGTTTTGTATCTTTCTATGCTGAAATGTATTATATTATGTACTTTATTTTATTTATTTCATTTTGTTGATTTGATTACTTTGACTTTATAGTTTATAGTTTATCTCACATATATTTCTATTTCTAGAATAAATAATAATTATTATTATTTTACTTCAAATTCATTATCTTATGTTATTTTTATAAACTCAAATCATTATTAACCATCAATTCAAATATTTATTATTACTTATTTATTTATTTTATACTCATGTCCAATATCTGTATTTTATGATTATTTTTAAACCATTTACTTGAGATTTTAACTCAAGTTCAATATATACATATATATATTATATAAAATTTGCTCATATATACCCAAATATATATACATTCAATATATACTCATACTCACAGTATTTTCAATGTAAATGATTTATACAGAATATACTTGGATCCGGGGAAACTCGCATTACTTAATCAATTAATTTCACAAATTTTATTCAAAATGAAATTACTTAACAATTTTAAATTCAAAAATTCAATTAATTATCAATTTAAATATTTATAAAATCCGGGGTCGTTACAGATAAAGTTTAAAATTGTGAAAACATGCAAAAGCTAATAGAATACGTATTGCTTCAAGTCTTGCAACGGGAGCAAAAGTTTCTTCAAAATCAATACCTTCTTCTTGATTATATCCTTGTGCTACTAGTCTAGCTTTATTCCTAGTTATATTACCTTGTTCATCTATTTTATTTTTGTAAATCCATTTTGTTCCTATAACAGATTGATTATTTGGACGGGGAACTAATTCCCAAACATCGTTACGTTAAATTGATTTAGTTCTTCTTGCATTGCAATAATCCAGTAATCGTCTGTTGATGCTTCTTTAGGATTTTTAGGTTCTATCATAGAAATGAAAGCTATCTGTCCCATTTGATTTAGTTTATTTCTTGTCTTAACTTGAGAATTGATTTCACCTATTATGTTTTGAGCAGGGTGATCTCGTAATATTCTTGATGAAGATCTTAATTCATTATTACAATTTTCAAGATTTGAATTTTCTATATTTATAAATTCTTCATCATCTTTTATACTTAATTTTTTGTTGAAATTCTCATTAAAAGATACATGTAAGGTTTCTTCGATTATGTTTGTTCGTTTATTAAATACTCGATATGCCTTACTTCGTTCTGAATATCCTGCAAAAATTCCTTCGCCGGCTTTTGGATCAAATTTACTTAGTTGGTCTTTTGTATTTAAAATAAAACATTTAGATCCAAATATTTTAAAATAAGACATATTTGGCTTTTTGTTGTTGAATAGTTCATATGAAGTATTTTTAGTTAACGATTTAATTGATATTCTATTCAATACATAGCATGCAGTAGCTACGGCTTCTTCCCAAAAATGTTTTGGTAGAAAACTTCCATTTAATAATGTCCTAGCGCATTCTTGTAATGTTCTATTATTTCATTCTAAAACTCCATTTTGTTGAGGTGTTTTAGGAAATGAAAAATTATGATTTATTCCTTTCTTTTTACAAAAAGTTTCAAAAGCTTCATTTTCGAATTCGCCTCCATGATCACTTCGTATATTTTTAATCTTCAAATCTTTAGTGTTTTGAATTCTTTTGACAAATGTTTTAAAATGCTCAAAAGTATCACTTTTATTTTTCATAAAAATAGTCCATGTATATCTTGAGAAATCATCAACTATTACAAACATGTATCGATTATGATTAATGGATTGAACTTGTGTTGGTCCAAATAAATCCGTATGTAGTAATTCTAATGGTTGTAAAGTCGAAATATTTTTCTTAGATTTGAAAGCTAATTTCATTAATTTTCCTTTTTGACAATCATCATAAAGATTTTTTATTTTAAAGTTTATTTTGGGTAAACCTCTTACTAATTCATTTTTGGAAAGTTTTCTAATAGTTCTAAAATTTATATGACAAAATCTTTTGTGCCATAACCAAGGATCATTATCTTTGGCTAGTAAACACATACTTGTATTATGATTAATATTCATATTTAGAACGTAAATATTCCTATCTCTATTTCCTTCAAAAACAAGATTTTGGTTTTGATCAAAAATACTACATTTATTTTCCGAAAAAGTTATTTTAAAGCCTTTGTCGCAAAGTTGACTTATGCTAAGTAGATTATGTTTTAGATTTTCAACTAATGAAACAGTTGTTATAAAAGGTAAATTTGATGTACCGTAATTGCTCACATCTCCTTTGCCAATGATATAGCCTTTTGAATTGTCTCCGATGGTAACCGAGCGACCATCAAAGTATGTGATATTTATAAGCATATCTTTGTCACCGGTCATGTGTTTTGAGCAACCACTGTCTAGTATCCATTTCTTCTTTTTAAGTGGGATCTGAAAATAAATACAAAATTATTGGTACCCACCTTTTAATAGGGTCCTAAAAAGTTAGAGCTTAGGAAGCCAAACCCAATTTGGTTTAGTATCCTTTTTATAAATATAGTTTTTATTATAATGGACACTATCCATAAATGTTTTAATATATTTATTCCTAATTAACACATTGTTAGTCTTTGGAACCCAAATTTTAACTACCTTGGTTTCTACTTTTGTTTCAATAGGTTTTCTTACCAATATTTGTTTTTTTGAATCAATATTCCTTTAAAGATTTATATTCTTTTTATTAGGAATTTTTGACTCCTTTTTATATCCTAAACCTTGTTTATTTGAAGATGATTGAGAATTTTCTAATATCTTGGATAAATTTTCCCTTCCTTTGTTAAAGTTAGAAACGTTTTTAGTTATGTTATCTAATCTAGCTTGAAGACTATTATTTTCTAATTCAAATTGTCTAATCTTAGTTTTTAACTCATGATTTTCAGAAACAATTACATCATTCTTTTTCTTTTGAGTTTCAATTTCTTGACTTAAAAGAGATAATTGAGTTTCCGAATTTGAATTCTTGAACTTTTTCAAGTTCTTCTTCTAGAATTTTCTTTTCATCGTTTAACATATCTCTTTCAAATTCAACTTTGTTTTGATTTACACGAATTTCCTTAATTTTCCTTTTAAGAATTTTTATTGTGCTCAAAAGTTCAGAGTTTACTTCAATTAAGTCATCGAAAGTTAAATTACTTACTTCAAATTCTTGAGCCATGAAGCATACATTTGCCTGTTCATTGTCGCTATCATTTTCACTTTCGGATGAAGATGAATCCGAATCATCCCATGTTACAGAGAATGCCTTCTTTTTGAATTTCTCTCTCTTGTTTTTGTTGTTGAGAGCTTTCTGATTCTCCTTCTTTTGCTCTGGGCAATCCTTGTGCATGTGACCTTTCTTGTGACAGTTGAAACATTCTATATTCGAGGATGTAGGTTTGTTTAAGAAATTCTTTTGAGTCCGTTTTTGTTTCCTTTTCTATATCTTAAGAATTTCTTGAAATTTTTGGCTATGAATGCTAAATCCTCATCTTCAGACTCTGATTCTTCCTTTTCCGCATGAAAATCAACATTCTTTCTTTCTTGAGCTTGATCTTTCTTAGCTTGCATATTTACTTCATACGACATAAGATTTCCAATCAATTCCTCTGGTTTCATTGTAGATAGATCATTTGCTTCCTCGATTGCTAGTACTTTTCTCTCCCATTCATCAATGAGTGAATTTAGAACTTTAGACACAATGTGAAAATCCGTGTATTTTTCTCCTAGTCCGATTAAAGCATGATGAATGTCTAGAAATCTCGAGTGCATGTCATTGATGGATTCATTTTGTCGCATTCTAAAGTTTTGGAATTGATTCTTCAGCATGGATATCTTTGTTTGTTTAACCTTGTTTGTGCCTTCATGTATGATTTTAAGTGTTTCCCATATCTGATATGCAGTAGTACATATGCTAACACGGTTGAATTCGTTTCTATCCAGGGCGCAAAATAGCATATTCATAGCTTTGACATTTGCGCTAGCTTCATTCTTTTGAGTTTGTGTCCATGTAGGATAATCGATTGTGGGTACAACGAACTCTGCTTGAGTAGCATTCCAGGCTTCGAAACTTGTTGCTTGCATATAAATCCTCATCCTTGTAGCCCAATAGTTAAAGTTTAGTCCATTGAACAGAGGAGGTCTTTGGGTAGATTGTCCTTCCGCAAATGTAGAACTATAGGCAGATGTTGTGCTTGTACTTGCGTTATTTTCCATATTATCAATATATCTAATAACGGTGTTATGGTTATAGGACGGCCTTGCTCTGATACCAATTGAAAGAGGCAATGCGGTAGGATCGTGTAATATGAATAACGAAATTGTCTAGGTAGATAAAGTAAGTAAAAGAAAGGTAGACACTAGGATTTTATACTGGTTCGGACCTCTAATCCTACGTCCAGTCCCTAAGCTTCACTTAGGAATTCCACTTACTAAAACCCTCACTCAACCCGGAGGAATAGGTTTACAAATTACCCGAACAACCGAACGGGATTTCTTGCCTCAACTACTAAAGAGGACTACAACTCAATTACTAAAAAACAATATTCGACTTGTTGTGTTCTTGTCAGCACTAATGAGTCTAATGTAGTACAATATTCCTATAATCTTATCCTCGAGAGTATGCAATGTGTTTGTGAAAATTTAGGAAATGTGAATTGCTATGAATCAAAAGAATGTTAAAAACAAAGCAGTGATTCAAGCAATAGATTTGTGATTGCTTTGAGAATTTCTAGATAATATGTTAAAGAAAATAGTAAGATTAAAGCAAGAGAATTCGGTGAATTGAAGATGTTAGAATCATGTATTTATATTTGTAGAAGAGGTGCATTTGTTGGCTAAGGGTGCAGACAAGAGATGCTTCCATTTCCATCGGTGAATAGTTGCAACTCTTGGAAGAAAGAAGGTGTCCATTCAGAGAAAATTCGAAGGTTCAAATTCAGTCGACTGAATAGGGAATTCAGTCAACTGAAAATATGAACTAAAATCTTTAGGAACAAATTCAGTTGACTGAGCAGGGTGTTTCAGTCGACTGAAACTGTACACGTTTGTATATGTGTAACAGGTTCAGTCGACTGGTCATCCCTGTTCAGTCGACTGAACTACTAAATTGTGCATAGTGAACGTTTATTGAAAAATGAAATTTATAAAATGTGTTCTAGTGTTTGTGCAAGCCTCTTGAGGATAGATTTTAACAATAAATCTAAACTAAGACCTATATAAAAATCATACTTATGTTTATCCATGGTCTTCATCGTTCTTTCTTTAGCTTTGCACGTATCTCTTCCTTTTTGTTGAAGCACATAAATCATACTTATGTTTATCCTTGGTCTTCATCGTTCTTTCTTTAGCTTTGCACATATCTCTTCCTTTTTGTTGAAACACATTGTCATTGATCAAAATCTTAGCTTATCAACAAGAGATTCAAGCCCTCCTTCTAGCGCTGCATGAGATACAGCTTCTAAATTTGTTTCATGTCCTCAATTATTTGCATCATCATATGCATAATAAATCGCATATATTCCGTTCAATCAAAATTTATTAGTAGATTTGTTTCACTGACAAATGAGAAGCTGAGATAGATGGGGAGATCAGATCATTTATATTTTGTAAACTAGAAATTTCATTTAGCCAACATGATCTAAAATAAATATACATGTAGACTTAAATCACATAGGTTTAAATTTCATACCCAAACTAAAGTTAAAAAAATTCCACAATACTATAAAAATTTGAATCAAACGTATTTTTATTTTATTTTTCGTTGTGATTGTAAGAGGATCATTTTTTTCAATGACACCGATTTAAATCCTTTCCTAGCATTTGTAAGTTCACCACTGTGCATCTTTTTTATTCTTTTGAATCCAGATTAATCAAAAACCGAAAAAATACTAAATTGTTGTTATTGTTGGAATAGCTCTGTTGATTAGAGTGTGTGGCTGTTAACCATAAGGTCGAAGGTTCAAGCTCTCCTTATAGCGTACTTGTGGTATAGTTTATACCTTTTTCTTTTTAACTCTAAAAAATATATCATGTTCAATCATATGGCACTTGCAAATCTAAATTGTACAGCTTCAACTTATTTTGACACCTCGAGGCAAAGATACATTATTCAACAAAATGTCGAAGTTAACAAGATTTAGCGGGTTTAATTTCTACATAAGAGAGACGATTTCATATCCAAAAGGCCTAATTTTTTGAATCAACATGTGCATATTTAATCACATATTTAGTTTATTTCAATTTTATTAGCAGTTTTGTTTAACTAACAATGCTAAGATTGAAGTGAAGATGTGATCGCGATGTAAATCTTTTCCCAACATTTGCAAATTCACCCTTGTGCAACTTTTTTATTCTTCTGCATCAAGATTTATCAAAAACAAAAAAATACAAAATTGGTGCCTATACTGGAATAGCTCGGTTGGTTAGAGCATGTGGTGGTTAACTAAAAGGTCAGAGATTCAAGCCCTCCTAGCGCTGCATGAGATAGAGTTTCTAAATTTGTTTCATGTCCTCAATTATTTGCATCATCATGTGCATATTTATTCACACATATTCCGTTCAATCAAAATTTATTTGTAGATTAGTTTCACTAACAAGTGAGAAGCTAAGATAGATGGGGAGATCAGATCATTTATATTTTGAAAACTAGAAATTTCATTTAGCCAACATGATTTAAAATAAATATACAGGTAGACTTAAATGACGTAGGTTTAAATTTCATACCCAAACTAAAGTCAAAAAAATTCCAAAATACTCTAAAAATTTGAATCAAACGTATTTTTATTTTATTTTTCGTTGTGACTGTTTGAGGAGCAATTTTTTTCAATGACACCAATTTAAATCCTTTCCTAGCATTTGTAAGTTCACCACTGTGCATCTTTTTTATTCTTTTGAATCCAGATTTATCAAAATCTAAAAAAATACAAAATTGGTGTCATTGCTGGAATAGCTCAGTTGGTTAGAGCGTGTGGCTGTTAACCACAAGGTCGGAGGTTCAAGCCCTCCTTCTAGCGTACTTGTGGTAACTATACCCTTGTATTTTTAAGTTTAAAAAATATATCATGTTCAATCATATGGCACTTGCAACTCTAAATTGTACAACTTCAACTTATTTTGACACCTCTAGGCAACGATACATCATTCAACAAAATGTCGAAGTTAACAAGATTTAGCGGGTTTAAATTCTACATAAGAGAGAAGATTTCATGTCCTAAGGGCCCATTTTTTGCATCATCATGTGCATATTTAATCACATATTTAGTTAATTCCAATTTTATTAGCAGTTTTGTTTAATTAACAAATGCTAAGATTGAAGTGAAGATGTGATCGCGATGTAAATCCTTTCCCAGCATTTGCAAATTCACCCATGTGCATCTTTTTTATTCTTCTGTATCAAGATTTATCAAAAACTAAAAAAAAATACAAAATTTTTGCTTTTACTAGAATAGCTCGGTTGGTTAGAGCATGTGGTGGTTAACTACAAGGTCAGAGATTCAAGTCATCCTTATAGCGCTGCATGAGATACAGTTTCTAAATTTATTTCATGTCCTCAATTATTTGCATCATCATGTGCATATTTAATCACATATATTCCGTTCAATCAAAATTTATTAGTAGATTTGTTTCACTAAGAAATGAGAAGCTGAGATAGATTGGGAGATTAGATCATTTATATTTTTTAAACTAGAAATTTCATTTAGCCAACATGATCTAAAATAAATATACAGGTAGGCTTAAATCACATAGATTTAAATTTCATACCCAAACTAAAGTTAAAAAAATTCCAAAATACTATAAAATTTTGAATCAAACGTATTTTCATTTTATTTTTCGTTGTGATTGTTAGAGGAGCATTTTTTTTCAATGACACCAGTTTAAATCCTTTCCTAGCGTTTGTAAGTTCACCACTGTGCATCTTTTTTATTCTTTTGAATCTAGATTTATCAAAAACTAAAAAAATACAAACTTGTCGGCTTTGCTGGAATAGCTCAGTTGGTTAGAGCGTGTGGCTGTTAACAACCAGGTCGGAGGTTCAAGCCCTCCTTCTAGCGTACTTGTGGTATAGTTTATACCTTTGTCTTTTTAAGTTTAAAAAATATATCATGTTCAATCATATGGCACTTGCAACTCTAAATTGTACAACCTCAACTTATTTTGACACTTCTAGGCAAAGATACATTATTCAACAAAATGTCAAAGATAATAAGATTTAGCAGGTTTAATTTCTACATAAGAGAGAAGAATTCATGTCCTAAGGGCCTAATTTTTTGCATCATCGTGTGCACATTTAATCACATATTTAGTGAATTCCAATTTTATTAGCAGTTTTGTTCAACTAACAAAGGCTGAAGTGAAGATGTGATCGAGATGTAAATCATTTCCCAGCATTTGCAAATTCAACCTTGTCCATCTTTTTTATTCTTCTGCATCAAGATTTATCAAAAACAAAACAAAAAACAAAATTGTTGCCTTACTGGAATAGCTTGGTTGGTTAGATTATATGGTGGTTAACTACAAGGTCAAAGATTCAAGCCCTCCTTCTAGCGCTGCATGAAATACAGTTTCGAAATTTGTTTCATATCCTCAATTATTTGCATCATCATGTGCATATTTAATCATATATATTCCGTTCAATCAAAATTTATTAGTAGATTTGTTTCACTAACAAATGAGAAGCTGAGATAGATGGGGAGATCAGATCATTTATATTTTGAAAACAAGAAATTTCATTTAGCCAACATGATCTAAAATAAATATTCAGGTAGACTTAAATCACATAGGTTTAAATTTCATACTTAAACTAAAGTTAAAAAAAATTCAAAATACTATAAAAATTTGAATCAAACGTATTTTTATTTTATTTTTCGTTGTGATTGTTAGAGGAGCATTTTTTTTTCAATGACACCGATTTAAATCCTTTCCTAGCATTTGTAAGTTCACCACTGTGCATCTTTTTTATTATTTTGAATCCAGATTTATCAAAAACTAAAAAAATACAAAATTGTTGTCATTGCTGGAATAGCTCAGTTGGTTAGAGCGTGTGGCTATTAACCACAAGGTCGAAGGTTCAAGCCCTCCTTCTAGCGTACTTGTGGTATAGTTTATACCCTTATCATTTTAAGTTTAAAAAATATATCATGTTCAATCATATGGCACTTGCAACTCTAAATTGACAACTTTAACTTATTTTGACGCCTCTAGGCAAAGATACATTATTCAACAAAACGTCGAAGTTAACATGATTTAGCGGGTTTAATTTCTACATAAGAGAGAATAAATCTACATAAGAGAGAAGATAAACGTGATTTAATGAAAATTTCAAATAAAATTGAAACTGAATATTTATTAAATTTGAGATTTATTTAATTGTTATTGAAATGATATAGCAAATAATTTCAAACTTAAATAAAAATTGAAATGTTGAATTTGGAAATATAAACGAATTTATCAAATTGAGTTATTTAAATAAAATTAAATGTTTGAATAATTAACTTTGGAAAACTGTTGAAATTGAAATGGTTTGTATTTGTAGTACAAATCTGGATTTGAAATCGATAAATAAAAATAATTTGGATGAGAATTTGAATTGAGATTGGATTAAATTGAATTGGGAACAAAAGGTTGATTTGAATTTGGTTTGCGAAATTGGAAGAAACGATTCTAATTAAAAACTATTATATATATAAATTATTTTAATATATAAACTATTTTAATATATAAACTATTTTAATAAATAAACTATTTTAATCTACTACCTAATTTTTTAAAATAAACTATTTTAATTTATAACTATTTCAATATATATAAACAATTTTCAATATATAAACTGTTTAAGTTAGAACTGTCATGATCTAGATTTAATGGACTTAAAAGCGAATATCTTGATATGATTGTTTAAACTATTTTATGAATATGATTTTGAAAGTGATATTGATTTTGAAATGAATATGATATTTTGATATGAAGTATAAACTGTTTAAAACGATTATAAAAGTTATTTTATAAATGACCATGGTGTGAATAAACGTTTGGTTGTTAAAGAGACCGGGATCGAATATTGTCATACTCTCTGCCAATACCGAAAACCACTTTAACAACTCTGTACGTGGTAGAGATTCCAGAATAAAGTAGGATGGTTTGGCGAACGATTATTGTAACGACCCGATATTTTCAACCATTCGCATCCATTATAAGTGTATTGGTAGACACTCATGTCGGAATTAAATTGCTCAAAATACCGCGTTGTAAATAAAAATTTGGCAAATCTCAGAATATACAGTAAACTATAATCACAGATCGCAGACACAGAGTAATAATAATGCAGCGGAAGTAAAAGAGATAGTAGTTCATGAAGCTACTATATAAATATATCAGAGTTACATAAGATACAACAGAAGAAATAAAGTACAACAGAAGTTTCAATATGATAACCAAGTACAAGATGAATAGAACAACCGAACTGAAATAGATAAGACTACATAAGCAGATAATCTCCAGCGATTCAAATCTCCAGAAGTGGAATCCAAATCTGTGAATAACTCAGGCTGACCCGAGCGTAAATGAAAATACAAACACTCGAGTCAGGACATACATACTTATACAATGTAAACCAACTCAAGTGAACTGTAGTAAAGGTACAAGTAATTAGAAGATGCTTGGGACCGCCCATCATCTAAGGATCCGTTAAACTATTTACTATGTAGTATATTGCGCTATATACAGTAGTGTCTAATCAGTAAAGTATAATCATATAGAAAATAGCGTTAAGGGGATGATGAACCTTAACGCGGTCGGATCTTTAAAACCAAAATCGTAGTGGGCTCGATATAAGGAGATGACACGGCACGCGAGGCAATGCCAGGGTGGATACACCGTTTGCACTCCTGGACTAGTGGTGACGGCAAGCCAGCAGCTTCCGCCCACCTCGAGCAATACCCCCGAATCAAAGTGGCGCCACGTATCGAATCACAAAAGTAATAGAATGGTTTCCGATGGAGCAGCTCGATGAAAGGGTGCGACCCTTTGTGTAGCCCGGTATAGCTCCTGTTTTAGTCATTTATGCCAACTCACAGGAGTTGGGTCCACGTAATATACCTCGAGAACGTCGCCACCATCCTACTTCATTCTGGAATCTCCACCGCGTACACAGTTGTTAAAATGGTTTTCGGTATTGGCCGGCCATAAGACAATATCCGATCCCGGTCTCTTTAACAACCAATCGTTATTATAACCCGTAGTTATAACTTTAAAAAATATATTTTATACTTCAAAATAAAATAACATTTCAACCCAAATCTTTATCAAAATAAAGATTAAATTATTTCCAAACCATTTCAATATATCATCATACCATATCTTTCGATTCAAATATTTATCAAAATAAATATCAAGTCATTTCTAACGATTTCAATATATTAAATTATCATATCCTTTCAAAACTTCCTTTCAAATCATTTTAATATATCAAAATATCATAACCTTTCAAAACTTGATTTTCAAAATATCATATCTTTCAGAACTTCTTTTCAAATCATCTTAATATCAAAATGTCATATCTTTCAAACCACATTTCAATCATTTAATATATCAAAATGTCAAAACCACATTCATTTCAAATCATTATTCATTTTATTCAATTTAAAATACCATTTCAATTCACATTTCAAAACAGTTTATATTCAAAAAAAAAAAATCATTTTTAATCGTTAAAATGAAGTTATTATGTTCAATAATTAAATTATTAAATTTCCAAAATTTTCAACTTCCAAAGTTCATTTATTCACTTAAGTTTATCAAAACAGTGAAAATTCACTTTTCGTGGCATTTAGAAAACGCTACGGAAAGATACATTCAAAACAGTTCAATTTAACAAAAGACAGTATTAAAAATGCTGTTAATTAACTTCAAATATTCAATAGAATTTCACAAACACTTATATTTTTATTTAAATCATTTTTAACTTATAAAATCATACATTTTCACATTTATAAGCATCATTTAATTTTCCTTAAATTCATGATTTTATAAAATTAAGTTTCCTTTCAAAAATCAATATTTATTAATAATTCACTTATTAAATTTCAACATTCAAGTTTAAATTCATTACATTAAATTTCAACTTAACACTTAAGTTTAAAATTTCAAATATAACTTAATTCCATTTTATTTAACTTAACTTAAAATTTCACTTTTAAACCAAATTCATAAATTCCAATTTAAGTTATATTTCCAAATTCAACTCAATATTCACTCATTAACATTTTTAATTTTATTCAAAGATCATTAATATGTTATACAAATCATTTTAAAAAAATTCAAAATATCATAAAGTTATTATATTTTTAAAGTTAATTTAAATTCCATTAAAAATTAAATCAAAATTTCCAAAATAACTTACATTCAGACTTTCTAACTTTTCCATAATTTATTTAACTTATAGATTTCCAGAAAATCAATAATACTTTACAAAAATTATATTTTTATTTAATTTTAAATAAAAATATTATAATAATTAAATTTCTAAAATATTTTAAAATTTTTAGAAAACATATTTTAACTACGGGCCTGTATAAAATTTTCTACGCTAGGTAAAGTGATACGGGTAATATATCATTTCAACCCGTAATTCACAAAGAAAAATACGGGTTTTGATCATTTCAAACCCGCAGTCCCAAGTAAATAAAATAAGTTGAAAATCGTTCAGGCCTATCATTTTAGCCCATAACAATTTTCCCTTATTCTAAAGTCTGTTCGGGTATGTATCATTTCAACCCATAGTAATTCTAATCTAAAGAGAACTTGCAGTGTGATGAACAGATAAAATAAACAGAATAGCATGAAATAACAGTAACATATAATATAATAGGTGTAATAACAGGTGTGAACATCATATGATAATAATATAAGCAGTTATAACATGTTAATATAGTTCTACAGATTCACAGGGTGTCAATTTACTACTTATATAAGTACATAATGTCTGGTGAGAAATACTCACATTTTTATGCTGGAGATATTAATTTGAATGACACAATGGATCCAGAAGGCACGATGACACAACAACAGGCTCAAGTGGGAAGAGATCCAACCTTAGAACTTGTGTTACAACCCAAAACAAAACAAAATAAAATTACAATTCAATACAACACTGAATAGGAATAACTTTGAAATAAAAAGAGATACGAATACACAGTCTTTTGTCTTGCCTTCTACGCTTGCTAGCACGGTTTAGGGAATGTTTTGGCTCAGGTTTGGACATACTTTGGTTCAGGTTTGGGTCCTATAAGGCATGGCTACATGGTATTGAAGTGGTGGAGGAGTTACTATGCATGAATATGAAGAGGCTTATGCAAATAGTGGGTTTTTGGTTCATTTTGGGCTAGACTACATGGATCTATGGCTCGGCTATGGCATGTTTCAGATCTGGACAGAGGATGTAGGTGATGGTTAGGGGTTTTACAAGGTGGTGGTGGAGCAATAGGAGGTGTCCAAGGTCATCTAAGGTAATGGTGATGAAGACTAGGTGGCTAGACATGCTTTTTAAGGAGTTTTAACATAGTTTTTGTGGATTTCGCATCATGGGATGGTCATGGCACTTTCTGGTCAGAGGGGGAAGGGTTTTGGTCGTGTATGATGTAGGGAAGGAAGTGGTGGTGGTCGGTGGAGGAGATGGTGGAGGTGTTAGTCCAAACAAAGCAATGAGAGGTTATGGCAAAAATCAAGCAAAACAAAGAAGAAGAAGTAGAAAAATGAGAGGAGGAAGAGAGGCCATTGCTTATTTTTCTTTGCTCAAATCTGAAATAGATGTGTATTATTGATGGAATGAGAAACTTTCATGTGAATAAGAAAAAGAAAAGGAACGGCTACAATAAATTGATGCATTGATTGGAAAACGAAACGGTAAAAGAAACGGTGAAACGACTTTACGTTCCTTAGCTTTTAAAACCTTCCATACTTCCTTTTCTTTTAAATCAAGTAAAACAAAATAAACTTCAGCAAGTACATCTAAAAACCTAAACAAAGTGAAAAAAATAAAAATATATAATTAAATTTAAAGAAAATATAAAAAGAATTAAGGAAATTGCTTAAAAATTGAAAACAGGGTTCAAAAATTACAATTAAAACATCAATGGCTTTGGAAAAATGTCTACTTCATTTTAAAAATATTCTAAAGCAAAATTTTGAAATCAAAATAATTTATTTATCATTTATAAAATAAAATAAATAATTAAATTGGAGAAAAATAGAAAAGAACTAAAGAAAATGTTTAAAAATTGAAAATGGGGTATGGAAATTACAAGAAAAATACTACTAGCTCTAGAAAAATTCCTACCTCACTTCAAAAATATTAAAAGACAAAAACATACATAAAATAACATATCAATACATATTACAATAAAATATGACAAAGAAAAATAAAATTTATACTATTTAAAATAATAAAATTGCAGAATAAAGAAATTGCACTCAATATTGAAATATACATAACTTTCACAATTTAAATCCATTTCGAACGAAACAAAATGCAGTGTTCTTAAAATTTTATGTAATTTCATAATAAAATTTAAATTTTAAAATTTCAAACTTTTAAAAATTTAAATTAAAAGTCAAAGTTTGAATATTTTGACCAAAAATTCACTTTTTGGAAAATATTCTTTTTAGTCATGCTTTGGAATGATAATTCATATCAAAACTAAAGTTTATCATTCAAAATAAATAAAATAAGTTTTTAAATCAAAAATTCAATTAAAATAATTAAAATATACAAAAAAAATAAATCATAAAATATAGTGTTGTTACAATTATGTATGAGGTATTTACGTAGCCCTGACTCCCGTGAGTGAGCTTAAATGTTACTAAAATAGGAGCCATGCCGGGCCAAGTGGGGTCGTACCCCCGATCGGGCACATTTCTTCGATACCATTCAATTACTTTGTGATTTTATTGGGTGCACCTTTGATTTGGGAGCGTGTCTCGAGGTGGGCGGTAGTAACTGCTATGCGTTACCACCAGTCCTGATCTGCAAACGGTATATCAACCTTGGCATTGCCTGACGTGCTGTGTTCACACGCCCAATTGCGCCTTCTGCGAGTTTGTTTTGTACCATACCTATAGGGTGTCCTCTGGGTAAACCACCAGTTTGGTGGAGCTTACGGCATTGTATGAGCTACGGGAATATATAAAATGTGTTAAGGGGAATGTGGGTAACGCCTTAATGATATTTTAGTACTTTACTTTACTGATGGACACATTATAATATCATACATTATTACATGGTAGATAGTTCCATGGATCCTTAGAGGATGGGAATCTTAAACTCCTTTAAGTTATTTTGTATTTCATTTGACATTTCACTTGAAATGAATTTACTGGTATAATAATGTTAATCCTTATTCAAGTGTTTTGTGTTTTGCTTTATGCTCGAGTTAGACTGAGTGTCACAGCATTTGAGACTCACCTTTGGAGCTTGGAGCTTTGCTTGAAGATATGTCTTTAGCTATTCAGCTTCTCCGTTGTTTCCAATTGATTTCTTCGGACTTATCATTGTTTCTGCATTAGATTCCATTGTAATTGATATATTTATTGTATTTTTTTTAAACTCTGATGTTTATATAGTAGTATCATGAACTAATATTTATCTATTCCGCTGCTTATTGCTGTAATATTCTGTTTCTGTGATTCTATAATTGATTTATTTGCTGTATTTGTTAATTTTTTCCAAATATAAATTAACAATTTGTATTTTTGAGCAATTCAAGTCTGACACGAGTGGATGATTATCGATTTGAACGGTTTGAAATGTCGGGTCGTTACAAGTGGTATCAGAGCTATGGTTTAGGAAACTTAGCATATGGAGTAAAATATAATTACGGAATCACCTTTGTTCGAGCTTGAATTTCTTCCTCTTTGATTCAGATTTCCTTTAAATTGTGGAACTCTCTTCTTATTTTGAAATCTATTCTTGTCTTTCCTGTGTTCTTTTTGATCACGGAGCTTCACATAACTCTATTTCTGCTGATCTTTGAAATAAATTCGATCTTAATTGGCAACTGTGTCCTTAGTAGTGTCAAATCCATCGGCGATCCTACCAACCTTGTATGATTTGTAAAGGGGCGAAACTCCTTTACAACGGGCAACGATTCATCGGAGATTTCAGGTTCCGACGTTGCTATCTCTTGCAAGTCCCGAACCGTTTCTCTAGTAGGCAACTCGGGCAGTTCTCTTATCAACTATCGTTTGTTCCAGGTATTTAGGAATTATTATCTTTTGCTCGGTTCTCAGCCTTGTAATCTTGACTCCACATTGATAGTCAAGGATTATCATGATGCCTTTAGTGAAATCATTTCTCTCCCTCTCAAGTGGGAAATTTGAACTTTGCTTCATTATTATTCTCGTAGCTTAAAGTGTTGTTCTTCCTTCTAGTCAAATGGTTTCTGTGAATGGTTAGTCATGTCCTTTGGATTAACCAATACTCCTGCCTTCTTCGTTGATCTCATGAATCGCGTTTGTTGCGATGTTTCTCAACAGGGTAGTCCATACTTTCGTTGATGATATTCTCGTCCATTCTGGGTCTCGGTTGACTGGTTAAGGTCACCGTGATTAATATAAATCTATCCATCTACCTCTTTTGTAATTTAATTACCTTATCTTCCTTTCGACCTTGTCTTCTAAGTTAGAATTCTCTTTGACTAGGTTCCCTTTGAATTTGAATCTCTCTCCTTGTTTAAAATCCATTCTTGAATCATCCTGTGAGGGAGTGTATTTGTAATTGATCAAAAAAATATTTATATTGTGTCGTTTGATTTGTTAAGTTTGATTTTGGATTCCCATCGGTTCGTGTGGCCAACGCTATCGATAGAAATTCCAAAACACTTGAACATAACAACTGGCACAATAATGTTTTGAAATTGGTAAATGAATATTTTGCTGTATGATTATATTTGTTATATATATAAGTATAATTTTCTAAAATTAGATAGTTAAATGATTTGGTGTTTAGAAATGATAATACTAGATTTCCATTTATCGTTTTGTCAACATTTTCTAAACTATTAAGTATTGTTACTATAAGGAGATGAATTTGATAAATGGTTTGTAAAATTGATTTAATATTTGAAACAAATTTAAATTAAGGACTTGAGAATTTAATTTTTTGGTGCTTTTCAGAATTTGGTTTTCAAAGTTTTGGAAAATATATTATTTGAAAGTATTTTCAAATGGAAATTGTTTCAAAGGAATTAAGAAAATAAGTTGGTATTCTCCTCTTATTGTCTTTGGAAATTAATTTCAATGATGACTGCAGCATCATAGAAATTTATTTTCGAGTCTCAAAGTGGAGAGAACACTTAGTAGTTTTACTAAAAATTTGTTTGTAAAATCGATTTGATTTAAATTCCTTGAGTATGATTTGATGAATAAAATACATATATATATATATATGTGTGTGTGTGTGTGTATGTATATACGTATGTATGTATTTATTTCAAAATCGTTTGAAGTGAAACCAGAAGTTGATCTCTTGAGTTTCATGTTAAGTAATGGTTTTCAATTATTGAAATGAAGCAAAAATTTTGAAAAATTGGAGTGTTTAAAATGAGAATTGAAATTTAAACAATTTGTAACAGTTGAACTAAGATAAATTTATTTTGTATAACACTCAATTGCATTATGAAACATATTTATAACTTACCTAAGATATTCAAAAGGTTAAATGTTAAAGACAATATGTAATTGAATAATATATAGTACAAATGCAAGAAATAAGATGTCTAGAAATGAATTTTTTTAAGGGAATTTATAAATAAATTTGAGTTGTTATAATAAATGCTCATACACTCAATTTATGTTATAGGATATGTAAATTGGAATAAATTGAAAATAAATAAATTGCTATTTAAATAATTAAATATGAACTTAAGAATGGTTGAAATTGAATTATAGGTGGAATTAACTTAAGTGAAGTCTGATGGATAAATAAATTTGTTAAAATAAATAAATTTTTCCTTGAAAAGAAAATTTTGCAACAAATGTTAATAAACTGAAATCGGATCAATAGATTGAAATACGTTGAATTGGAATCAATCAAATATGAATAACATGTACATTTACTAATTAAATAAAATGGATTGAAACCAAATTAGTTGAATATAAAACGATTTAAAACTGATAAAATTTTGTATGATTTTGAATCAATTGTTGTATTTTGCATTTCATTCTGTCTTTTCTTTCTGGTTACTTCTATTCTCCTACCTCGTTCATTTTCGGGGACGAAAAGTTTTGAGTGGGTGACAATGTAACGATCCGTAATTTTTAACGATTTTTATAACGTAATTAGCTAAATTTTCATGAAAAAAAAACAAAATTTTGGAAGGGAAATTTGATATTTGGAATAGGATTATTTAAACGTAACTGTTGGTAAATTTTCATTGGGAAATATGAAAATTAGTTTTGTCGTTTAATTTTCAATTTCAATTTAAATCACCTAATATTGATGAAAATAAAAAATTTGAAATCTGAATAATTTTATATACTATAAAAGTAAACTATTTACTTAGCGAGATGTCATAATTTGTTTCATCAAATTTGGATTTCTCTAACCCCGTTTATCTTAGTTTCGGTAAATTAGCAGCAATTTGGCAGCGAATATCGACTTTTGATAGGACGATCGTGTCACTGATATCTTTATACGGTTCTGTTCGTCTTGTCGTGCTGATCTCCGTAATATATTCATTTGTGCATTTCGGTGTTTGGTGCACGGCGGAATTTGCGAAACGGTTAATTGTATCGGTACCTGTTTTCTGCTTTTTTGTTTCTTTTGTCCATTCATTTTCCCACGGTATTATACCATTGGTCATTAGCTATTAAATATTTTTTGAAATTCAACCAATGACCTTCACTATTCCCCATTTTGAATTTATTTTATGCTGGTTCATTTTCTACCCAACCTCTTCTTTGTTCTGTCGTTTAAAAAGAAAATATATAAAAATAAAATATAAGTTGTATACACTATTTTGCCTAAGAAGTTTTCATTCCCACTTCCATTTTAGATCCTTGCTCGTCCCTTCTTTCTCCTGCTCCTCCATGAACAATTCTTCCCGCTCATGCACTACCGCACAGACTTCCACCCAACGTAACACCATCCCTTCGCCTCTCTCTTATGCCACGCCACCAGATCCAAGCCTTCACCACATTTTTCCCCTCCACTTAGATCCCTATTTTTCATCCACCTCCCTCTCCCTAGAAAACGCCATCTCCAGACCCGCCTTCCATGTCCAACTCTATAGCCTATCTCACCTTGCACCATCAAACGACCGCACAAATCCACATCTTGCTCGCCACCAGATACATCACCCTTACCGAGATCTGCACCTTGCCGAAACAGCCACCTGTCGCCTTCTCTATTCCCCCGCCAGCAACTTCGGCCTCCATCTCATTGCTCTCCCCTGACACCCCTGGCCAAACACTAGCGCCTAGCAGCAGCCTTGCCAATCTTGATTGCAGACTTCTCATCTGTTTTAAAAAAATGAAAGTTATATATATAAGTTTGCTTGTACTTTTGGGATACTTCATCCGCCTTTTCCTTAAAGCTGCATGAAAATTTACCCTTTGCCTCACCGCTGCCAACTCTGCGTTGTCACCATCCGCCTTTTTTCTTGTCTAGTCGCAGCCACCGAGTAGCAGCCGATCACCCTAGGTTTTCTTGCCTTGTTTTGTTATATTTTATATAAAAGAAGAAGGAAACAAGGAGTTGATTATTGATGAATGTGATTCTATGGCCGTAAAGATTCTATTTTAAAAATCAAAGGTGATTTTCAGTTTTAAAGAAATGTATCTTTTAATAATAAAGTAGATCGAGTGGGGTTAAATGAGTCTGACAGTAAAATTATACGATACATCATGTTTCATGCATTAACATTCACATTCCAATTTTAGAATGTACGCATCCTCACTTTTTCTTATTTTTATTTATAACCCTTTGCCTTGTTCCTGTAATATTATAACTTTAAATGTTCATGGTAACTTCTATTTAGTGCAACATGAGACTAAAAGTTTGAAATGTTTCACTGGTTACCCTTAAGTAATACTTACTAAGAATGATGTCAAGTATTCCGAGGAAAACAACTAATGCTAATTGAATTTTTCCTTCCATTTTCTATTTTTAAATGTTTATAGGGTGAGAAGCTACATGTTCTACTTTAAAAAGAGATCACCTTCGTTCGAGCTTGAATTTCTCCCTCTTTGATTTGGTTTCCTTTGAATTGTGGAAATCCCCTCTTGTTTTGAAATCCATTCTTCTATTCGTGTTCTTGTTGATCATGGAGCTTTCCATACTCTATTTCTACTGATTTTTGAAATAAATTTGATCTCAACTGGCAACTGTGTCCTTAGGAGTGTTAATTCTATCGGTGGTCTTGCCAACCTTGTAAAATTTGTAAAGTGGTGAAACTTCTTTACAATAGGCATCGATTCACCAAAGATTTCTACGTCCTTGGCCCCAATGTTGTTATCTCTTATGAGGCCTGAGCCATTTCTCTAGTAGATAACTCGATCAATTCTCTTATCAAATGTCGTTTGTCTCAGGTTTTTCGATAGTTTTATCTTTCACTTATTTCTTAGCCTTGTAATCTTGACTCCACCTCGATAGTCAAGGATTATCATGATGCCTTCAGTGAAATCATTTCTCTCCCTTTCAAGTGGGAAATTTGAATTCCGCTTCACTCTTATTCTCGTAGCTTGATGTGTTGTTCTTCCTTCTAGATGAATGGTTTCTATGAATGGTTAGTCATGCCCTTTGGATTAACCAATACTCATGTCTTCTTCATTGATCTCACAAATCGCCTTTGCCGCGATGTTTCTCAATAGAGTAGTCCCTAATTTCATTGACGAAATTCTCATCCTTTTTGGGTCTCGGTTGACCGATTAAGGTCGTCTTGATTAATATAAATCTATCCATCTTCCTCTTTTGTAATTTAATTAACTTATCTTCCTTTCAAACTTATTTTCTTAGTTAGAATTCTCTTTGACTAGTGTCCCTTTGAATTTGAATCTCTATCCTTGTTTAAAATCCATTCTTTAATCATCTCGTAAGGGAGTGTATTTGTAATTGATATAAAAATGTTTTATATTGTGTCATTTGAGTTGTTAAGTTTGATTTTGGGTTTCCATCGGTTCGTCTGGCTAACGCTATTGATAGAAATTCCAAAACACTTGAATAGAGCAACTGGCACAGTAATGTTTTTGAAATTGGTAAATGAATAATTTTCTGTATGATTATATTTTATATATATATAAGTATAATTTTCTAAAATTAGACAGTTAAATGAATTGGTGTTTAGAAATGATAATACTAGATTTTCATTTATCGTTTTGTCAACATTTCCTAAACCATTAACTATTGTTGTTATATGGAGATAAATTTGATAAAATGGTTTGTAAATTTGATTTAAAATTAAAAAAAAATTAAGGACTTGAGAATTAAATTTTTTTGGTGCTTTCCAAAGTTTTGGAAAATATATTATTTGAAAGTATTTTCAAAAGGAAATTGTTTCAAAAGAATTTTTAAAGAAATAACTCGGTACTCTCCTCTTATTGTCGCTGGAAAATAATTTCGATGATGACTGCAACATCATCGACATTCATTTTCGAGTCTCAAAGTGGAGAGACCACTTAGTAGCTTTACTACAATTTTTTTTATAAAATGGATTTAATATAAATTCCTTTAGTATTATTTAATGAATAATATATATATATATATATATATATATATGTATGTATGTATGTATGTATGTATGTATGTATTTCAGAATGGTTTGAAGTGAAATCGGAAGTTTAACTCTTGACTTTTATGTTAAGTAATGGTTTCCAATTATTGAAATGAAGCAAAAATTTGAATAATTAAAGTGTTTAAAATGAGAATTGAAATTTAAACAAGTTGAACCAAGATAAATTTAGTTTGTATAATACTCAATTGCATTATAAAACATATTTATAACTTACCTAATATATTCAAAAAGTTAAATGTTAATGAGAATATGTAATTGAATAATATATAGTACAGATGTAAGAAATAAGATGTCCAAAAATAAATTTTTTTAAGGGAATTTATAAATAAATTTGAGTTGTTATAATGAATGTTCATACACTAAATTTATGTTCTCGGATATGTAAATTGGAATAATTTGAAAAATATTTGTTATTTAAATAAATAAATATGAACTTAAGAATAGTTAAAATTGAATTATAGGTGGAATTTACTTAAGTGAAGTTAGATGGACAAATAAATGAGTTAAAATAAATAAATTTGGCCTTGAAAATAAAATTTTGCAACAAATGTTAATAAACTGAAATCAGATCAATAAATTGAAATACATTTAACTGGAATCAATCAAACGTGAATACCATGAATATTTATTGATTAAATAAAATGGATTGAAACTAAATTAGTTGAATATAAATCAATTTAAACTAATGAAATTTATATGGTTTTGATGTAATTGTTGTATTTTGCATTTCATTTTACCTTTTCTTTCTTGTTACTTCTATTCTCCTACCTCGTTCGTTTTTTGGAATGAAAAGTTTTGAGTGGGGGAGAATGTAACGACCCGTAATTTTTAATGATTTTTATAACATAATTAACTAAATTTTTCATGAAAAATAAACAGTAAAATTTTGAACGGGAAATTTGATATTTGGAATATGATTATTTAAACATAGCTATTGGTAAATTTTCATTGGGAAATATGAAAATTAGTTATATTGTTTAATTTTCAATTTCAATTTAAATCAACTAACATTGATGAAAATAAAATGATTTTGAAATCTGAATATTTTTATATAATAAAAATGTAAATTATTTTCTGAGTGATATGTCATAATTAATTTCGTCAAGTTTGGAATTCTCTATCCTCGTTCATCTTATTTTCGGCAAATTAGCAGCAGTTTGGCAGCGAATATCGACTTTTGATAGGATGATCATATCGCTGATATCTTTGTATCATTATGTTCATCTCGTCGTACTAATCTCCATAATATATTCATTTGTGTATTTCGATGTCCGGTGCACGGTGGAATCTACGAAAAGGTTAACCGTATCGGTACCCGTTTTCTCCCTTTTTGTTTTTTTATCCATTCATTTGCCTATGGTATTATACCATTGGTCATTAGCTACTAAATATTTTCTAAAATTCGACTAGTGACCTTCACTATTTCCCATTTTGAATTTGTTTTATGTTCGTTCATTTTCTACCCAACCTCTTCTTGCCTTCTTGGTTTTGTCGTTTAAAAGGAAAATATATAAAAATAAAATATAAGTTGTATACACTATTTTGCCTGAGAAGTTTTCATTCCCTAGTCCATTTTAGATCCCTGCTCACACCTTCTTCCTCGTGGTCCTCCATGGACCATTCTTCCCGCTAATGCACTACCGCACCGACTTCCACCCAGCGTAACACCATCCCCTCACCTCCTTTCTCTTGTGCCACGCCACCAGATCCAAGCCTTCACCGCTTTTTTCCCATCCACTTAGGTCCGTACTTTTCGTACGCCTCCTCTCCGTGGCAAACCCATCTCCATACCTTCCTGCCACGTCCAACTCTATAGCCATCTCTCCTTGCACCATCAAACGACCGCATAAACCCAGATCTTGCTCACCACCTGATACATCAACCTCACCAAGATCTGCACCTTGCCGAAACAGCCACACGCCGCATTCTCTCTTTCCCTGCCCGCTGCTCCGACCTCCACCTTATTTCTCTCCCCAGACACCCCTAGTCAAGCACTAGTGCCTAGCAGCAGCCTTGCCAATCTTGATTGCAAACTTGTCATCTATTTTTTTTAAAAAAATGGAACATTACATATATAAGTTTTCTTGCATTTTTGAGATACTTCAGCCGCCTCTTCCTTAAAGCTACATGTAAATTTACCCCCTGCATCACCGCTGCCAACTCCGCCATGTCTCCATTTGCCTTTTTTCATCCAGTCGCAGCCATCGGTAGCAGCCGGTCACCCTAGGTTTGCTTTCCTTATTTTGTTACATTTTATAAAAAAAGAAGGTAACAATGAGTTGATTATTGACGAATGTGATTCTACAGCTGCAAAGATTCTATTTTAAAAATCAAAGGTGATTTTCAGTTATAAAGAAATTTATCTTTTAATAATAAAGTAGGTCGAGTGGGGATAAATGAGTCTGACGGTAAAATTAAACAATATTCATCATGTTT
The DNA here is from genome assembly GCA_030765085.1 of Allium cepa. NCBI lineage: Eukaryota > Viridiplantae > Streptophyta > Magnoliopsida > Asparagales > Amaryllidaceae > Allium > Allium cepa. Next base: position 397,182,147 of record CM060944.1, read on the forward strand.
CATGCATTAACATTCACATGCCAATTTTAGAATGGACGCATCCTCACTTTTTCTTATTTTTGTTTATAACTCTTTGCCTCATTCCTATAATATTATAACTTTAAATGTTCATGGCACTTTTGTTTTGTGCAACATGAGTCTAAAATGTTTGAAATGTTTCACTGGTTACCCTTAAGTAATAATTACTGAGAATGATGTCAAGTATTCCGAGGAAAACAACTAATGCAAATTAAATTTTCCTTCCATTTTCTATTGTTAAATGTTTGTAGGGTGAGAAGCCACATGTTCTACTTTAAAAAGAGATCACTTTATATTCTGTATTGCATATTTAATACTATAGAAAATCAACTTTCAATAATTTTTCATGTGAATTCCCTTTTTCTAATTTTTTTTAGGTAGAAGCGATTATTGAGGACATGTAGCGCAACCATATATATATATATATTGACCATGGAATTCTGTCTACCTTGATTTGCTTTTCTTAATGTCGAATTTGTCGCAGCAGTTGTAGCTTTGCTTTGTTACTGCCCCGTTGTCGATCTGTGCTTATCCGTATCTGTATCCATGTACGTGACATTGTCATCTTCTTAGCCATCATTGTTCTATAGCTTCGAAAGGTGAGTGATCACTCACGATTAACATTCTTATATTTAATAAATTTAATTCACATAAAATGACGATTGAAATGTGCTATTAAATTTGAATTGTTAAGTTATTTAATTGTTAAATATGATATGCCACTGTCTGCAATTGTTTACCCATGACATATGACACCATAACCTGGTGTATATATTGTATTTAAATTTATTACTGATGATATATGCATGTTATCGATATGTTATATTATTATCTTATTTGTTCTCACTGTGCAAGTTTCCTGTTAGTTTAGAAATTCCCTATGAGTTGAAATGATACATATCCGAACGATCTTGTAGATTAGGAAAAAATTGTTATGGGTTGAAATGATAAACCCAAGCGATTTTCATTGATTTTGAAATTTTAGGATTGCGGGTTGAAATGATATATACCCGTAAATATTAAATTATTACGGATTGAAATGATAAATGTCTGTATCACTTCACCATAGATTGAAAATTACATACGGACACTGTTGGTCTATATTTTGAAGATGATTTCCAAATTTTTGAAAGGATATATATGGGTTTTAATAAGTATTGACTTTAAATATAATATAAAGATATTTTAAATTTTATTATGCATTAAAAAATATTTTAATTTATATGTTGGAAATCTTAAAATTATAAGTTATGTTTTAAAATGTAAATTACAAAATTTTGTACTTATAACTTTGTATTTTTAAATATATGAAATAAGATATAAAACAATTTTAATAATAAGATTTAATTTAATAATAAAATTTAATATAATTCAATTTAATAAAATTTAATTTGTATAGATATATATATATATAATATGTTTAAAATATTTATTTAAATTTATACTAATATTTTAAATAGATTTTGTAATAACTTTAATAATAGTGGTTGGGAAGATGAATAAAAATTGACTTGAAATATAAACTGGTTATAATTGAATTCAAATATGATGTGAACCTATTGGTTACTTATTTATTTTGAGAATTTAAAGTATGATTTCATAAACTTGATATGATAAACGTGATTCAATGAATATTTCAAGTAAAATTGAAACTGGATATTTAATTTAAATTTGAGATTATTTAAATGCTACTAAAATGATATAGCATATAGTTTCAAATTTAAATAAAAATTAAAATGTTAAATTTGGAAATATAAATGAATTTATAAAATTGAGTTATTTAAATAAATTAAATGTTTGAACATTTAATTTTGAAAAATTATTGAAATTGAAATGGTTTATATTTGTAGTTCAAATCTGGATTTGAAATCGATAAATAAAAATGGTTTTAATGAGAAATTAAATTGGGATTGGATTAAATTGGATTGGGAACAAAAAGTTGATCTAAATTTGATTTGTGAAATTGGAAGAAACAATTCTAATTATAAACTATTTTAGTAAATTAACTATTTTAATTTGTAACCTATTTTTTTGTAATAAACTAATTTAATTTATAACTATTTCAATATATGTAAAAACTATTTTCAATATTTAAACTATTTAAGCTAGAACTGTCATGATCTAGATTTAGTGGATTTAAAAGTAAATATCTTGATAGGATAGCTTAAACTATTCTGTGAATATGATTTCGAAAGTGATATTGATTTTTAAATGAATATGATATTTTGATATGAAGTATAAACTGTTTGAAACGATTATAAAAGTGATTTTATAAATGACCACAGTGTGAAATAAACATTTGGTTGTTAAAGAGACCGGGAATCAGATATTGTCATACTTTCTGCCAGTACCGAAAACCACTTTAACAACTGTGTACGTGGTGGAGATTTCAGAATGAAGTAGGATGGTTTGGCGAATGATTCTGTATGAGATATTTACGTAGCCCTGACTCCCGTGAGTCAACTTAGATGTGACTAAAACAGGAGTCATGCCGGGTCAAGTGGGGTCGCACCAACGATCGGGCACATTTCTTTGATACCATTCTATTACTTTATGATTTGACTGGGTACACCTTTGATTTGAGAGTGTGTCTCGAGGTGGGCGGTAGTAGCTACTATGCGTTACCATTAGTCCAGATCCGCTAACGGTATATCCACCTTGGCACTACCTCGCGTGCCGTGTTCACATGCCCTATCGCGCCTTCTACGAATTGTTTTGTACCGTACCTATGGGGTGTTCTCTAGGTAAACCACCAGTTTGGTGGAGCTTACGACATTGTGTGAACTACGGGAATATATAAAATGTGTTAAGGGGGATATGGGTAATGCCTTAATGATATTTTAATACTTTACTGATAGAGGTATTATAATATCGTATATTATTACATGGTAGATAGTTCCATGGATCCTTAGAGGATGGGAATCACAAACATCCTTTAAGTTATTTTGTATTTCAGTTGACATTTCACTTGAAATGAATTTACTGGTATAATAATATTAATCCTTATTCAAGTGTTTTGTGTTTTGCTTTATGCTCGGGTTAGACTGAGTGTCACATCGTTTGAGACTCACCTTTGGAGCTTGGAGCTTTGCTTGAAGATTTGTCTTTACCTATTCAGCTTCTCAGTTGTTTCCAATTGATTTTTTCAGACTTATCATTGTCTCTATATTACATTCCATTCTAATTGATATATCCATTGTATTTGTTTTAAACTCTGATGTTTATATAGTACTTTCATGAACTAATATTTATCTATTCCATTGCTTATTGTTGTAAAACTTTGTTTCTGTGATTTTGTGATTGATTTATTTACTGTATATGTTAAATTTTTCCAAATATAAAGAAACAATATGTTGTTTTGAGCAATTCAAGTCTAACATGAGTGGATGATTGTCGATTTGAACGGTTTTAAATGTCGATTCTTTACAGTTACAGTATGGAAATGTGGTTCTATCTTGGTGGATTTCAAAGATGGGTTGCCAAGGTATAATAGAGGAAATGAAAGTATATGTGTCATGGTGGATAGGTTAATCAAGAGTACCATTTCATTCTAGTTAAGTCAACTAGAACATCACCGGTTTTAACTATGTTATTCATGAAGAATATAGTTAGACTACATCGAATTCTTAGTAGTATAGTAAGTGATAGAGATTCCTTATGCACTAGCAAGTTCTTGAAGAGTATAAGAGACTTTGGGTACCATGCTCAAGATAAATTCTGCTTACCATCTACAAACATATTGGCAAATGTGAAAGGATTAACAAAGTCTTAGAAGATTTGTTACGAGCTTGTGTGCTAGATTTCGGAGGATCATGGGAAGACCATCTACACTTAGTCGAGTTTTCATATAACAACAGTTATCAGCCAAGTATAGGGATGGCACCGTTTGAAGCTTTGTATGGAAGGTCATGCAAATCTCCAGTTTGTTGGTTAGAGACCCAGGGTAGGTTGGTCCTTGGTCCAGATTTGTTAGAGAAGCTGCAGATAAAATTGAGTTAATAAGAGCGAGAATGAAGGAAGCTCAGTCTAGGTAGAAGAGTTATGCTGATAGGAGATGGAAAGACTTGGAGTTCTCAGTTGGAGATCATGTTTTGTGAAGGTAACACCGATGAAAGGTGTAATTCGATTCGGGAAATCAGGGAAATTGCCATCCGTATTTGTTGGACCATTTCCTATTGTAGAATGGATCGGTATACTCGCATATAGAATAAAGTACCAAATAGTTTTGCATGATTCCATAATGTTTTTCATATGTCTCATCCGAGGAAGTGTATTCGAGATCCAGAGACTACTATAGCACTGATTGTGTTAAAGGACTTAGTAGTGGAACCGAATTTGACTATAGTTAGGAAGCCAGTTTATATAGTCGCGAGAGATGAGAAGAGGTCAAGGAACAAGACAGTCAGATTAGTTAAGGTCCAGTGGAGGGGCAATGAGAGAGGTTGTACTTACGAAACTAAGAGCCGGATTAGAGATGCTTATCCTGATTTGTTTCATGGTATGTTTTACCTTTATAATTGATCGTTGTGTGCCTTATTGTAATTTCAAGGACGAAATTCTTTAAAGAGGGGAGTCTGCAATGACCCTAATTTTAATCAATATTATTTAGGACATTCAAGTAGTTAAATTAAATGAAATGATGTAAATGGTTAAGGGATTGAGATTTGTGTTAATAGAGGGTAGCCGTGCCTAATGAACAATGAACTAAAATAGGGATTAAAATCAAATAAATAAGGGAAATAGATAAGCGCAAAGTAGGAATAAGTTATATTCATATACCCATTGGGGAATAGGAGAATTAACGAGGCATTGATTTATAACCATAAATCAATTATTTCAACTCCAAATAATAATCTTTATATAAAGGCAGAGATTAGCATGAGTAGAATTAACTCTCTTAGTTGTATTTCTTATTCATCTTCTTCATTATCAATCTTGTAAAAATTTCTCCTCTTAGAAAGTAATAAAATCTCCTCTTCCCAAATGGATGTACACTACCTCGCGGTAGTGGAATCACTATAAATCTTGTATGTTATTTTCTTTTATTGTTTGATTTGCGATTACTTTTGGCCGATGATAATCTGTTGTTTGTTTTGCCTCACCATCAATCCGGTCCTATTTGTTTTTCTGCAAGGTTGGATTTTTTTCTTCCTAAGGCGATCTTAAAGGATTTTTCCCCAATAATTTTATATGTGCCCCTGATAATCATATCCTCATGTTCTTATTTGATCTCATCCATTCAATAAATATCGATTTTATTAATTTTTTATTTAGCTAATAAATGAGAGTTTGAGATAAGAGCAAAGATGAGGCATTTATATTTATGGGACTTCTTTTATTTGGGGAATAAATTCTATTTTATCAACATAATGTTAACGAATATACAGTGATCCTCAATTTCCTTGTGGGTCACATTCCATAGATTTCTTCTCAATAATAGATGAAATTTTAGTATCTCAAGCATCAGTTGTTTTTATAATTAAAATTTCTAAGCCTTTAGCTTTAGGATAATTTGATGCTTTTTAAAAGAAAATAGTTCAAAAGTTTTAACTGTTTCAAAATGAATAGTCATATATCTCTTATGTAATCAACTTCTACTTATAAAATGCAGCTATTTAGTTTGAAAGCAAACAACAATTGGCATAAAATAACTCTTTGCACTGTTAGCATAGCAAAATTCAAAGTATTTTTTTGATTTGGTTAAAGAATTATAGGTTGGATCAATCACATCTTCATTGTACCTAGAAAGAGTTTTTTCAATTGTTTTATTGTTGCTGCGAAGAAAGAAATATTTATAGAAGACGACAACTATTATTGGACCTTAAAGGAGCTGTTAGGTTTATTTTTGATATAAGATATGGCATTGTTTGTAGCTTCATATACCTATTTATTCACACCTATTATACTCGATTTTTGACTCGATAAAAATCAAGTGAAAACTGCTAAAAGTTTGTTTGAAAATTCATACAATGTATAAAGACGTTTCTCCAGAAGTTCAATCAAAGATGCCGCTCGAAAACGCTTGAAAGCAAGCCCCGGGTCAGCTAATCGTTGACCCAAAGTCATGCTGTGAATTGGGAATCAGTCACATGTTAAGAATACCGATGTCAAACTCAAAGTGAACCTCGAGAAAAGGCACTCAAGTATAGCTCACGCCCATTGATGTAAAATCACTTCCAAGCATTTAGATAACTTCCCCATGGTTGGCTGAACCTTCCTCAATTCTAGTTCAAGTGCCAACTTTTAAGAAAACATAAAGTCCAAATACCCAAAGTTGAGCTTGGATCATTTGCCCCTCCACCCTCCCTCCCCCCACCAATGGCCCAAGGAAAATATGTGCTCATAATTATACAATGTGATAATCCGCATCTTATCAAATAGCACTTGAACTATAGTTTCAACCAAATTTTTTTTGAATGATGATGATGATGGTAGACGGGTCTAAGACATTGTTAATAAGCCTAATATAAAAACTTAGAGCATCTCTGAAAGTTTAAGGTCTGATATTCAACCCTGAATATGAACACGTATGGCCCGCAGTCAGACATCTATTAAATACGTGTTTGACTGTATGCATTTATTAAATAGGCATCTGATGTTTAGCTGCTTATTTAATAAACGTAAGGACCTAAACGTCTATTTAATAAGTGTCTAAGGTTGGGCTTCTACAAGAGAGGTGCTTAGCCACTCTCCCCTCATTTTCCTCTCTTTTAATTTCTTTTAGGTAGAAAAAATGTCGAATTGTCACCTTGCATAACTAATATCGCAAGACGTGCGATTCAAAGATAAACGAAGGAGCAAGCTGGTTCGATGCATATTGCCCCCAGTCCTGATACGACAATTTTCGACTTACGGATTTTTTAGGAGCTTCAAGATAGTTACCACACATCGCATGTGAACCACTTTGAATACGATCAATGTATAATTATAGATACAAAATAATTGTTATTACATTAATGTTATTTAATTGTATGTTAGTTAATCCGTAGTCTTTATTACTTTAATTATAATTTAGATATCATTATTGTTTGTTATATAGTTTAAGTATCCCAATGTTTGATTAATTGTGCATTAGTGAAGAACCAATATTTATATTATATAAACCTAGTATATCAGTTGTTGGGACAGTTGTTCCAGGTAGGGCTATCAATGGATACCCAAAAAATCTGAAATCCGTCTGCATCCGTATCCGAAAAGCGGCAATATCTGATATTTAGAAAAAACGGATGCGGATACAAAGACATCCGCATCCCAAAATTATCCGTCCGGTCTTTGTCAAGATTATAGCATAATTTATATGTATTTTAGTATAACGAAAGATATATATTGTTTTATTAAGTTAGTAGTTTATATTATATACACTTAATGCTTATTAACTGCTCAAAACTATTTATCATCGACGTATTTGTTTATATTTAACTCTTTTATAATCAATTGGACTGAAAAAATGTATGCTAAACTGAATGTTCATAATTATATTTCTTGGTTCATCAATCGTTAGCGGATAGGATAATTATCTGATATCCATCCGTATCCGTTGATGTAGATATCCGATATCCGAAAATCATTTCAAATGCACATGCGGATGAGGATATGGTATTATCCGCATCCCAAAGTATCTGTTGATTGTCACGACCCGTCTTCCACTAACCAGAAAGACGTATCATGAATTAAGAAAGAAAGGGATAGAAAGTGAAAAGAAAGAAGTGAAAGAAGAAACAACACTAGAATCTCAACAGCGGAACGAATAAATTATATTAATAACATAAGTATTACATAATATACAACATCAAACAGAGTTACACAGCATATACAACACATACTAGACAGTTATAAACACCTGTCTAGTATTTACAACTCAATACAACTCAACAAAAGATACCAACACAGAGAACACACAGCGGAAACTAAATACATATAACGCAGAAGCCTCCTGCTCCATTTGCTCCTCCATAATTCGTCAAAGCTAACCTGAATCCCTTGGCTACTCGTAAAAATTTGAGTACCCAAGAGTTTAAGAAAACAAAAGATAAACTCCGGTTCAGACATGGGTCTGGTGTGAGTAACAGGTTAAGGTTGCTTAACTTTTAAAAACCTTTTGAAAAGAAAGGTATCACATAAGACTTCCCACACATAAACATGGAAAAGTTTTTACCTTACGCTAACCAAAACATTTGATAGGAAATCCGGTGATATTATAATAGTGTCTAGGGTTTTCAAGTAAATAAGAAATAGCTGAAATTGTTACATCTATTAAATTCCGGCTACTAGCCACAAAAGTGGGTAATACAATCAAAACCGTTGGCACTTATTGGATTTTGGATTCCATACAATGGCAGGGCTACTGGGGTACCGCCCGTTACAGTACGTGGCCTAGATCACCGTACCGAGGAGCCACCCTAACTCCCCTGCAACACAAGGCCGGGACTATTCCTTACTGAATAGTTCCGAACAAGACAACCCCGCAGTTGTTTGCAACCAACTGCCCATACAGCCGAATATAAAGGGACTTCTAGACAGGGGTAAATCTCACTCTCAAGTGGGGGCTACCCACGAAGCCTTGCTGCACCTTCCCTGTTTTAGAGATTCCCGGTTGATGAGGCTTGAGGCTACGATTACCTTTGGTGAACGCATCACTTAGAATGCTCATCGTCCACCTCATGATGTTCTGAAAGCATTCAATCCATACAAGTTCGTTCCGGGTTCGAAAGAAACCGAAGGCATTATCTCGTTACACTCATTTTGGAATCACCCTCAGAGTTAACGACGACAACCCTTGCACTTTGAACCTTCATCTTCACTTGAGATTCATGACCTATCGTTAATTTGGATCAATGTGGTTTTCGGATATCCAAATATGGAAACCCGATCCCGGTCTCATCGAAATCCAAAACGTGTCTTTTAGGTCCAAGTTGTTTAAAAGTTTAAAACAATTCAATTCAATATTATCTATATACACAGAGATAGATAATACACAACATCACAATAGGCAATTATCATTATCATCACAACAGATAATCCATATTATCATCTCAAACAGATAATTCATATTATCAACTCAAATGCAACCATAGCATCCAAATCACACAACATCGCTTATCTCATAATTGAGATCTCAACCATTCAGGGTAATCAGTATCAATCAACATTCATAAGCAATGACTTATTAATCATCATTCTATAATTAATTTAAAATGAATTAAATTAATTACTTCTACTATAATTAATTTAAAATAAATTAAATTAATTACTCATCCATATAAATCTTGCTTACATATCCCTTAATTAATTATACATCAATCAATTAATTACCCTCAAATAAATTACCCTAATTAATCATCCTGATTAATTATTCTTTAATTACATTCAAGTAATTAACCTTCACTTAATTTCACAAATTAATTATTCCAAACCAAATTCAGTAATTAACCTGTAATTACTTCATTAATTAACTAATTATAATTAATTACATTAATCCTTAGTTAATTACATTAATTAATCCCTTCATTGATTAATCGTTCTTAATTTATCCATCCTTATTTACATCATTAATTATATAAATTAATGATCCCAAATTATTTTATTTATAATTACCCTATTAATTATCAATTATCCATATTGATTGATCACTCTTGATTAATCCCATTAAGTAATTAATTACATTAAATTAATTACATCTCTTTATTATCTTAAAATAACTCAATTATCAAAACCTAAATTAATTACACTAAGTAATTAACTATTAATTACTTTCTTAAGTAATTATTCTGCATACTAATTACATATCAATTACACAAAGTAATTGAATTCCAAAACTCCTCTATTATCAAAGTATCCTTCAATTAAATTACATCAAGTAATTTATCTTCTTAATTATTTCACTAAGTAATTATTCATTTTTAATTACATTCGTAATTACTTCTCAAATCAGCAAGTAATTAATTTAAATTAATTAAACTTAATTAATTAACTTAATTTATCAAAATAAAATTAATTAATTACAATTAGTAATTAATTTCCTTAATTACTTTCATTAAGTAATTATACTTAAACAATTCTCAAATGATTATCTTTAAATAAATTAATACAATTAATCATTAAAATTAATTACATTAATTAATTATAAAATAATATTAAGTTAATGACCTTCATTAACCAATAACAAATCTTTAATTACTTCTCTAAAGTAATTAACTGAGATTAATCAATATTAATTACAAATTTAATTATCTATAAAACTCATTTAATTAATCTCTAATTATTAAATAAATCAAGTGATAATCAAAAACTTAATTCATTTTTAATTATTTGATTAATAAATTCAAATCATTAATTAAATTAAATCAAATCTTATTTAATTATTTGATTTCTTAATTTCTATTTAATCAATTTTAACTAACTTATTAGTCCTTTAATTAATTAAATAAAACACTTAATTATTTAATTAATTAACCTAATTATTAATTAATTAAATTAATTAATTACAAACTTAATCACCTTAATCATTTAATGAATTATAAATTATTAAGTTCAAATCAACTTAATGATAATCATTTATCTTATTCATGATTTAATTATCATTATCAAAATAATTTATAAACAATTTGCTTTTAAATTTCATCTAAATTCCATTTTAAATTAAGATTTTAAAATGAAATCAATTTTTAACTTAAACAAGGTTTAAGTATTCAAAACCTTTCAATTTCATTTTTAAAGAATTACTTACCTTCCAAGGTAAGTTTAAAAATAATTTTAACCCATAATCATTTTAAATAAATTTAAAATATATTTTAAATATTTGAATTGGTTTTGGAACATTTAAATTCAAATGCTTATTTTATTTCAAACTAGAATTCAAAATCATGTTTTAAATCCAGATTCTAAATTTAAATTTAAATCCTGTTTAAAATCTCATTTCGTATTTATAAAAACACATGTTATAAATACTAAAATATTCAAACTTAATTATAACATTTGAATTTATCAACTTATTTCCTTTTCAAATCCTAAAATTTAAATTCAAATTTGAATTCAGATTTACCATTCAGATTTTTAAACTTAAATTTAAAATCATGTTTTAAATCTCGTTTTTTTTCCAAATTTATAAAACACTTTATATAAAAACTGTGCAGGTTTAAGTTGTTAACCATTTCATCTTTTATAAAATTATTTATTTTCATAAACTAGAATTCATAGTTTAAACTTGCTTCAAATTTAATTCAAACCTTGCTTTGCTTCCTTTTTATTTAAATTTAGTTTAAATTTAAATAGACCTGAAACTGTCAGGTTTTCCTGAACAAAACCTGCAACTATAACATACTCGAGTCCTACCCCTTTTTACTTCGAGACATCTCACACTTGACTTCGGTAAAACACTGTAATGACTCGAGTATTCACTCGAGTACCATACCCTCACCAATATTCCCAATTCATCAGAAAATATGAGCACCGTGCACATGCACGGTGGCTCAGACCATCACCGGCCAACTCCGGCAGCGTCAACAAACCAGAAAGCACCCCCTCGCAACATCACGATCATCTCCATTCACCCAAAAATCAAAACCAGCCTCTCTTTAAAAACCTGGAACACAGTACACCTCCAAGACCCCAAACCTGTCAACGGCGACATCCCTCTCCTCCGACCACCGTTAGAGCTACAACTCCTTCCATGCCTTCGTTATCGACCCAGCTACTCTCCTTCAAAACCTCTTAGCACTCGATCACACATTGAGACATAATTGATCGAATTCATAACTTACTCATAAACTAGGATTACAGAACTTAATGCTTCACCACTGCTAATCAAATGAACTGTACACCAATTTGATAATTTTCCTGAAATGTCTGATCACTCTACACCATACAAAAGGAACTTCAAACCCCTAAATTTTCAAAATCAATAGAATTTCCGAAATTCACCTTTTCCAGATAAATGTAAACTGCCCCCAAAATCTTAAGCTATAAATTGTGTTTTCTGATTTAAAAAGCTTATTTCCATATAGGTTTTCAGATCATAATCTTCAAAGAATTTAAGTTTTAAACAAATTTATGTTTCTTGGTTCTTTTTGGGTTTTCCAGATAAAGTTGTATTTGTTATAACTTAATTAAAATTTCAAACTTAAACTTATGATCACATAAACAAATTTGTTTGTAACTTAATTACTAACAATAATTAGAATCAAGTGATCAGGAATTAAATAAATAAAAACTTGAATCCTGGGAACAGAGTGATTGTAGTATTACAGTAAACATGCACACATTCATCAAATGTTAACAAACAACCAAATTTTTCTAGGGATAAATTAGGCAACCAAAGTTAACATGATTAATTTTCAAAATGTTACTCACCTTTATCTTTCAGAAAAACAGAGCCTCATTGGAAAAAAAAGCTTTTTTAATTCTGTTAACACCCATGCATGCAGGCTTGATCTTTTAAATTTTGAAAAAATTGCAGACTTTCAACTCCAGGTCGCTTGCATTTGAAACTCTGACCAAAATTAGATGCATGCAGGCCTTTTTGATTTGCTAAGCTGATGGTTATTTTCCAAAGGAACAAAAATTTGCAGGTTGATCTACAGGTTGTTGAAAATGTCAACCGTTTGATTTCTTTCTTTTACAGGAATTTGTTTTGCAGGTTTGTAAAGAAATGCAAATTTTGAAAATTTTGTTACAGGAATGGTTTGCAATTGGAATTTTGAGGAGTGAAAATTTTTAGATTTGCTTTGAGGCAATTTTAAGTTTTAGATTTTTCTTCTTTGTTTCAACTAGCTTTTGATTTTTAAAAGAGAATGGAGGGAAATGAAAAATGTTTAAAAAGGGCTGAAATAAATTTTAATCAAAATAAAGAAAAGATCAAAGTACAAATGACACTTGTCATGTTTCCTTATTTTTAAATAAACACATGTAGCTTAGATTACTAATAGGTTAACATATGTCTTTTTTTATTTAAATTAGTTATATATTTAAATGTTAATAAATGATTTTTCTTTAATTTATTTATACTCATGAAAATTTCTTATTTAAAGAAAATGTAAGTGAAATAAATTAAAAATTAAAATTTATTCAAATATTTTAAAGAATCTATAAATTTGAATTTCAAATAAAATTCCAAATTCATATTAAACTTTTGAAATCCAAATTAAAATCAATTTATTCAATTTATAATGAATTTCTATTTTCTTATTTTAATTCTTTTTATATTTATGGAAAAATCATACATTTATTAATATGGCTTGAAAATAATCAAGTTAACAAATTTTAAATGATTTTTAAAGAGATTATAAATCACTTTTATTAATAAATAAATTTAAACCATATGCTATTTGTATTTTAAACTTATATAAAATATTTCCAAATCATATTACTCAAATAATATTTAAAAAGAAATAAAACAAACTTTTTATTTAAATTTAAAAATTAAGCTAAGATAAACTCTAAACAATTTAACATTTATTTTAGTATTTAAAAACCATATAGTTATTAATTTAAATAACTTTGAGAAACTTAAAATTAATTTAAAACATAATTTCCCAATTACTAAATATATTATTAGAATTTAAAAACAAACTTCATTTATTTATTAAATTCCAAAACAAAGATTATCTATAATATATATACAAATATATATATACATTATAATTAAAAACATTTATTTAGCTTTTTAAAAGATAAAATCAAAAATTAAATATTTATTTAATCAAATTATTAAACCAATTCATATATTATAAATCAATTGTCACCAAATCAATTTAATTTTATATAAAGATTATTGAATTGATACAGTCAAAATTTCCGGGATATCACATTCCTTCCCCCTTAAAAGAATTTCGTCACCGAAATTTAAAACAAAAGTAATTTAATAATCTATCCAAGATTTTTAATTTCAAAACACAAGCATATATAAAACATATGCTAACAACCATAGCAATCAATTCATCCAATCAAATAAAATTAACTATCCAGACAAAATTCTGGATAAAGTTTCCTCGAGTTCCCAAGTAAACACCGGGATACTCGATCTATAAAATCCAAACAATCAACATTACTAAGCTACAAAACTCCTACTAATCTAGATCTACAACATAAAAAGATATCAGACTAAAGACAAGTCTGACTCAATAACCAAATCTCCCCGAACAGCTAATTCCAAAACCAGAGATAGATCATACACGTACTCCCTTAGAGATCCGTGAAACACATCGAGTTCCAGTTGTCCAAACTGGCAATTCAATCCAGAAAACCAAACACTTATCCATAACAAAACACAGAAGAAATACAAAACATCTCGGAGCTAGCTTACCCAACCTTACCAAAATTTATAGCTCCTAAAAATTGAGAAACTTATCCAAAATCAGATTTCCGACTTCAGATTCACACAACTCTCGGTCGATCTCGGGCTGCCTACTTCCTGCCTGATCAGCTCAATCCTCGTTGATGTCTTAAGAAACAAACTAGACCAAACCCAATCCACCAGAATGATCCTCCCCGATCAACCAAGATCAAGAACAACTCCACTCACCACCATCAGAAGGAAACAAACTTCTCTTATCTGGAAAAGAAAACCAGATGCACTCCCAAACTGCTTCCTCTGCACAACTCTGCTCTGGAGTAGAAAAGAATGCCGATGAAGAACACAAACACAACTGGACAACATAACCAAAAATATTCTCTGTTAACCAAGAGAAATTTTTAGAAGTTCCTCAAATCCTGAGTTGTTTCACCAAATTCCATCTCAAGGAACCAACCTTCAACTAATTGAACCACCGGTACCACACTTGGAATCCGGGTCGATAAGAAAACTGAATCTCTAGATGCGGACAACCCTCCGACTTCCCTGAAAACATCCAGAAAAATCTCCAACAATCCAAGAGAATACTCAATAATCGCAAGTCACTTTTGCGATCAATCCAAAGAAAACTGTTCTCTCTTTACCAATCAGAACAGCTTACACTGGTCTAGCCAATCCATTAAAGAAATGGATCCACTATACTTCTGAACTCCACCTCTAGAAAACTGCTAAGCCAGAAAACTCTGCCGACACACAGAATACTCCGAGTTGCACTACTGACACCAATGCCAAAGAATTCCCATTCCAAAGCCCTTCGAGAAACCCGGACTTCAAACCAAACAGAAACACCCTGCTGAACTTAGCCACAACACCGAAGCAGACCTACTTCCTTAACTTGTTCCAAAGAAATCATCTTCGGAAATATCCATAATCACTGCATCTCATCACGCAGCTACTACTTCCTAAGATATCAAGATATCTCCACTCGCTTCTGTCCAGCCAACAGATCCAAACTCTACTCATCCAACTTCAAAGATGAACCTCGAACCTTAACAGGTTACCTTCAGAGATCAATGAAGTCCTTGCACCACTGCAGAGCTCACTCGAGATGGTATTAGGTCTACAGTCTCGACAAATACACTTCCAATCTCAAACATACAAACTCTAACCGATGGTAGTCACGTTACACACACGCCACTACCTCAATCTACCTTTATAACCTAAATTGGAAAACCCGAACAGGTAACCCAACAGATAGGTAGAAATAAAATAAATAAATATAAATATATTAAAAATTAAAATACGCCCTCTCAAGATAGACACCACTCCAGAGCCTAGGTATTCACTCAACCTAACGCTCTGATACCAACCGTCACGACCCATCTTCCACTAACCAGAAAGACGTATTATGAATTAAGAAAGAAAGGGATAGAAAGTGAAAAGAAAGAAGAGAAAGAAGAAACAACACTAGAATCTCAACAGCGGAACGAATAAATTATATTAATAACATAAGTATTACATAATATACAACATCAATCAGAGTTACACAACATATACAACACATACTAGACAGTTATAAACACCTGTCTAGTATTTACAACTCAATACAACTCAACAAAAGATACCAACACAGAGAACACACAGCGGAAACTAAATATCTATGACGCAGAAGACTCCTGCTCCATTTGCTCCTCCACAATTCATCAAAGCTAACCTGAATCCCTTGGCTACTCGTAAAAATTTGAGTACCCAAGAGTTTAAGAAAACAAAAGATAAACTCTGGGTCAGACATGGGTGTGGTGTGAGTAACAGGTTAAGGTTGCTTAACCTTTAAAAACCTTTTGAAAAGAAAGGTATCACGTAAGACTTCCCATACATAAACATGGAAACGTTTTTACCTTACGCTAACCAAAACATTTGATAGGAAATCTAGTGATATTATAATAGTGTCTAGGGTTTTCAAGTAAATAAGAAATAGCCGAAATTATTACATCTATTAAATTCCAGCTACTGCCACAAAAGTGGGTAATACAATCAAAACCGTTAGCACTTATTGGATTTTGGATTCCATACATTAGCAGGGCTACTGGGGTACCGCCTGTCACAGTACGTGGCCTAGATCACCGTACCGAGGAGCCACCCTAACTCCCCTACAACACAAGGCCGTGACCATTCCTTACTGAACAGTTTCGAACAAGACAACCCCGCAGTTGTTTGCAACCAACTGCCCACACAGCCGAATATAAAGGGACTTCTAGACAAGGGTAAATCTCACTCTCAAGTGGGGGCTACCCACGAAGCCTTGCTGCACCTCCCTTGTTTTAACCATTCCCGGTTGATGAGGCTTGAGGCTACGATTACCTTTAGTGAACACATCACTTAGAATGCTCATCATCCACTTGGCGATGTTCAGAAAGCATTCAATCCATACAAGTTCGTTCCGGGTTCGAACGAAACCGAAGGCATTATCTCGTTACACTCATTTTGGAATCACCCTCAGAGTTAACGACGATAACCCTTGCACTTTGAACCTTCATCTTCACTTGAGATTCACGACCTATCGTTAATTTGGATCGACGTGGTTTTCGGATATCCAAATATGGAAACCCGATCCCGGTCTCATCGAAATCCAAAACGTGTCTTTTAGGTCCAATTTGTTTTAAAGTTTAAAACAATTCAATTCAATATTATCTATATACACACAGATAGATAATACACAACATCACAATAGGTAATTATCATTATTGTCACAACAGATAATCCATATTATCATCTCAAACAGATAATTCATATTATCAACTCAATGCAACCATAGCATCCAAATCACACAACATCGCTTATCTCATAACTGAGATCTCAACCATTCAGGGTAATCAGTATCAATCAACATTCATAAGCAATGACTTATTAATCATCATTCTATAATTAATTTAAAATGAATTAAATTAATTACTTCTACTATAATTAATTTAAAATAAATTAAATTAATTATTCATCCATATAAATCTTGCTTACATATCCCTTAATTAATTATAAATCAATTAATTAATTACCCTCAAATAAATTACCCTAATTAATCATCCTGATTAATTATTCTTTAATTACATTCAAGTAATTAACCTTCAATTAATTTCACAAATTAATTATTCCAAACCAAATTCAGTAATTAACCTGTAATTACTTCATTAATTAACTAATTATAATTAATTACATTAATCCTTAATTAATTTCATTAATTAATCCCTTCATTGATTAATCGTTCTTAATTTATCCATCCTTAATTACATCATTAATTATATAAATTAATGATCCTAAATTATTTTATTTATAATTACCCTATTAATTATCAATTATCCATATTGATTGATCACTCTTGATTAATCACATTAAGTAATTAATTACATTAAATTAATTACATCTCTTTATTATCTTCAAATAACTCAATTATCAAAACCTAAATTAATTACACTAAATAATTAATTATTAATTACTTTCTTAAGTAATTATTCTGCATACTAATTACATATTAATTACACAAAGTAATTAAATTCCAAAACTCCTTCATTATCCAAGTATCCTTCAATTAAATTACATCAAGTAATTTATCTTCTTAATTACTTCACTAAGTAATTATTCATTTTTAATTACATTGGTAATTACTTCTCAAATCAACCAGTGATTAATTTAAATTAATTAAACTTAATTAATTAACTTAATTTATCAAAATAAAATTAATTAATTACAATTAGTAATTAATTTCCTTAATTACTTTCATTAAGTAATTATACTTAAACAATTCTCAAATGATTATCTTTAAATTAATTAATACAATTAATCATTAAAATTAATTACATTAATTAATTATAAAATAATATTAAGTTAATGACCTTCATTAACCAATAATAAATCTTTAATTACTTCTCTAAAGTAATTAACTGAGATTAATCAATATTAATTACAAATTTAATTATCTATAAAACTCATTTAATTAATCTCTAATTATTAAATAAATCAAGTGATAATCAAAAACTTAATTCATTTTTAATTATTTGATTAATAAATTCAAATCAGTAATTAAATTAAATCAAATCTTATTTAATTAATTGATTTCTTAATTTCTATTTAATCAATTTTAACTAACTTATTAATCCTTTAATTAATTAAATAAAACACTTAATTAGTTAATTAATGTGACGCCCCACCTCTATACCCACGCTAGCCAAGAACACTCCGGAGAAGTGCTGTCAACTAGCACGGAGAATAAGGCTGTTGGGGAGCGACCATCCATGTAATAGCTTATCACACGGTGGCTATAAATAATCTTCGGAAACAAACATAGAAATAATCATATCACAAATCAGTCACAGATATCCATATCACAAAGGCGGAAGAAGATATGAATATATAACTAACACATGAAAGTGTACATCAGAGTAGTGGTCAATAAGATCCACGATAATACAAAAGAATAGCAACACGTGCTATACAAAAGAATACAACTATGAGTCTATATCTCAAGTGTATACAGCAAAAACTGCTAATCTAAACAGTTAGCCAAAAGTCAGAGTGATGAATCCCTGGGAGGAAGTCAAGCCGAAGCACCTGTAACATCTCGGTCTGATCCGAGTATTATTTAAGAAAATAATAAACGGATCAGTCTAGCTATAAATATCAGATGGCATGATATAACATAAAAGATATGGCATAAACATAAACATCCATAACGACATACCGCTATAAGTATGTAAATAATGATCAACAGAAGATCAATCAATAAGAGATAATCAATATCACAAGAATCTTCTCAAAGATTCGAAGGGGGCATCATACCCTAAACTTGTACTCATAACAAGTCAATGACACAAATTCCAGAAATCAACACGAGAAATCCAGAAATCATAAAAAGGGAAAGAGGCCTATCACATGACGGTCCGAAGACCATGGGGAGCTACCCCACATGTGTGAGTGGAATCACACAGAATGAGGTCAAGACTAACCAAAAAGCAGAAAGGTATGTGTGAATGGAATCACACAAGTGGTGTCTAGTCTAACCTTGCAATGAAAGAGACATCGCGCAATTGCTAGTCTAATTCATAGAGCGATCATCAAGATCAACGAGAAGTGTCAATTACACTAAGCTAGTAAATATAGAAGTTTAGCTTCATGTCCCATAACCACTTGCTTAACTTCAATATTTACGAACAAACTGTAAATCTTCACTAATAAAATTGTCATAAGAGGTTCAATCGAACAAGTCCAAGAATTAACCGACGAAGTGAACGCAAGCGTTTCATACCACTTGTTTTACTAAGTCGTTTAATTAGATTTCTCATCCGAGTGAGGTAAAGGCTTGTATATACTAATAGATTGGAAAACGGTTTAAGAAAAGAGCTTTGTTATTAAAAATAGAGTTGAAATTGTTTGTTAAAAGAGTTTTGATATTTACTACTAGTATTGAAACCTTTATATTATAAAGTGACAAAACACATAAGTAAGTGTAGAAACAATCAGTCACAAAGATCGCATACGGAGATGCGAATAAAATCCAAGGAAATCAGCTCAGGAAGTTCGGTTGAATGTTCTTCAGATAGGATCGCCTACGCAGAGTTATACGGGGTTCGACCTGCCCGGTCAGGTCGCGGGGGTCCAGGGGGCAGCGCCCCCGGCGGGGTGCGGGGCAGCGCCCCGTCACGGTACGACCTAAGTGAAGACAAGCGGCTTACGACCTAAAGCAAAATGAGGTCTAACGACCTAAAGAGTTCGCGGCCTAAGGGATACGACCTAAGTGGCGCGACCTAGTGGATGACAGGTCATACGACCTAAGGGTAAGGTCGGAGGCGACCTACGACTTAGTGGGGTCGAACGACTTAAGGACAGCCGACTTAACAAAAAGGTCATACGACCTAAGGGTAAGGTCGGAGGCGACCTACGACTTAGTGGGGTCGAACGACTTAAGGACAGCCGACTTAACAATTCGCGACTTAGAGAGGCTTAGGTCGGATACGACCTACGACCTAGTGGAGCATAGGTCGGAGACGACTTACGAGATAACACGCGAACGACTTACTGGAGCTTAGGTCGGAGACGACTTACGAGATAACACACGAACGACTTACTGGAGCTTAGGTCGGAGATGACTTACGAGATAACACACGAACGACTTAACTCTTAACTCGCAGCCGACTTAGCACTCTAACTCGTGAACGACTCAACACAGGCGAACAGAAATACAAAGGCGGTGACTTTTCAACGCGCGCGACTTACGACTTAGGCTTAACTCGTGGACGACTTAGCGATGGCCAGAAACCACTTAAGGCCAGAACGACCTAAATCCGAGGCAGTGCGACCTAACTGCAGTTTTTTGTCAAAAACGCTAAAAATTGGAGTTTTTCGCCAATCCAATCCAAACCAAATGCAAATGCACATGCTAAAGTGATGGGGGATCATTCCCAACAGTCCAATATAGTTATAGGCTAGAATTGTGAGATAAAAATCTCACCTTTGCACTAAAATTTATGAAGATGAAGCTTGAAAGCAAGGAGAAGCAATCCAAAGCTTGAATCCAATATTTTCTACTTGAATTTGGAGTTGAATGATGGAGTTGCAATTGAATTTGAGCTTGGAGTTTTAATTTCCCATTCTCTTCACCATTAATGCTAAAGCTTGAGTTAGTTAGGAAATTTTATGAAGAGTGAGGAGAAGAGGGTTGGAACTTGGGCTTAATAGGCTAAACTAACCCAAAGTCCAAAGCGGGAAAAGTTAGTGAAATTTCACTAACTCCAAACCTATCGATGTTTATACTTAAAAAGTTGTAAACGACATTTCGAACTCAATGGAAGTGGTCTCGAGTCCTAATTTGACCGTTTGCAAAAAGTAGTTTTTCGGACCAAAATCCGATTAACGATTTAATATTTAAATAAAAATATTTAAATGTAAACTCGATAAATATGCGGGTTGTTACAGTTAATTAACCTAATTATTAATTAATTAAATTAATTAATTACAAACTTAATCACCTTAATCATTTAATGATTATAAATTATTAAGTTGAAATCAACTTAATAATAATCATTTATCTTATTCGTGATTTAATTATCATTATCGTTTATAAACAATTTTCTTTTAAATTTCATCTAAATTCCATTTTAAATTAAGATTTTAAAATGAAATCAATTTTTAACTTAAACAAGGTCTAAGTATTCAAAACCTTTCAATTTCATTTTTAAAGAATTACTTACCTTCCAAGGTAAGTTTAAAAATAGTTTTAACCCATAATCATTTTAAATAAATTTAAAATATACTTTAAATATTTCAAGTGGTTTTGAAACATTTAAATTCAAAAGCTTATTATATTTCAAACTAGAATTCAAAATCATGTTTTAAATCCAGATTCTAAATTTAAATTTAAATCCTGTTTAAAATCTCATTTCAGATTTATAAAAACACATGTTATAAATACTAAAATATTCAAACTTAATTATAACATTTGAATTTATCAACTTATTTCCTTTTCAAATCCTAAAATTTAAATTCAAATTTGAATTCAGATTTACCATTCAGATTTTTAAACTTAAATTTAAAATCATGTTTTAAATCTCATTTTTTTCCAGATTTATAAAACACTTTATATAAAAACTATACAGGTTTAAGTTGTTAACCATTTCATCTTTTATAAAATTATTTATTTTCAAAAACTAGAATTCAAATTCATTTTCAATTCATAGTTTAAACTTGCTTCAAATTTAATTCAAACCATGCTTTGCTTCCTTTTTATTTAAATTTAGTTTAAATTTAAATAAACCTGAAACTGTAAGGTTTTCCTAAACAAAACCTGCAACTATAACATACTCGTGTCCTACCCCTTTTTACTTCGAGACATCTCACACTTGACTTCGGTAAAACACTGTAATGACTCGAGTATCCACTCGAGTACCATATCCTCACCAATATTCCCAGTACATCAGAAAATATGAGCACCGTGCACATGCACGGTGGCTCTGACCATCACCGGTCAACTCCGGCAGCGTCAACACACCAGAAAACACCCCCTCGCAACATCACGATCATCAAACATCTCCATTCACCCAAAAATAAAAACCAGCCTCTCTTCAAAAACCTGGAACACAGTCAACCTCCAAGACCCCAAACCTGTCAACGGCGACATCCCTCTCCTCCGACAACCGTTAGAGCTACAACTCCTTTCATGCTTTCGTTATCGACCCAGCTACCCTCCTTCAAAACCGCTTAGCACTCGATCACACATTGAGACAGAATTGATCGAATTCATAACTTACTCATAAACAAGGGTTACAGAACTTAATCCTTCACCACTGCAACCAAATGACCTGTACACCAATTTGATAATTTTCCTGAAATGTCTGATCACTCTACTCTATACCAAAGGAACTTCAAACCCCCAAATTTTCAAAATCAACACAATTTCCCAAATTCACCTTTTCGAGATAAAAGTGAACTTCCCCCAAAAACTTAAGCTATAAATTGTGTTTTCTGATTTAAAAATCTTGTTTCCATATAGGTTTTCAGATCATAATCTTAAATTTAATGAATTAAAGAATTTAAGTTTTAAACAAATTTATGTTTCCTGGTTCTTTTTGGGTTTCCAGATAAAGTTGTATTTGTTATAACTTAATTAAAATTTCAAACTTAAACTTATGATCACAAAAACAAATTTGTTTGTAACTTAATTACTAACAATAATTAGAATCAAGTGATCAGGAATTAAATAAATAAAAACTTGAATCCTGGGAACAGAGTGATTGCAGTATTACAGTAAACATGCACACATTCATCAAATGTTCACAAACAATCAAATTTTTCTAGAGATAAATTAGGCAACCAAAGTTAACTTAATTAATTTTCAAAATGTTACTCACCTTTATCTGTCAGAAAAACAGAGCCTCATTGGAAAAAAAAAAGCTTTTTGAATTCTGTTAACACCCATGCAAGCAGGCTTGATCTTTTAAATTTTGAAAAAAAATGCAGACTTTCAACTCCAGGTTGCTTGCATTTGAAACTCTGACCAAAATTAGATGCATGCAGGCCTTTTTGATTTGCTAAGCTGATGGTTATTTTCCAAAGGAACAAAAATTTGCAGGTTGATCTACAGGTTGTTGAAAATGCAACCATTTGATTTCTTTCTTTTGCAGGAATTTGTTTTGCAGGTTTGTAAAGAAATGCAAATTTTGAAAATTTTGTTACAGGATTGGTTTGCAATTGAAATTTTGAGGAGTGAAAATTTTTAGATTTGCTTTGAGGCAATTTTGAGTTTTCAGATTTTTCTTCTTTGTTTCAACTAGCTTTTGATTTTTAAAAGAGAATGAAGGGAAATGAAAAATGTTTAAAAAGGGCTGAAATAAATTTTAATTCAAATAAAGAAAAGGTCAAAATACAAATGACACTTGTCATGTTTCCTTATTTTTAAATAAACACATGTAGCTTAGGTTACTAATAGGTTAACACATGTCTTTTTTTTACTTAAATTAGTTATATATTTAAATATTAATAAATGATTTTTCTTTAATTTATTTATACTCATGTAAGTTTCTTATTTAAAGAAAATGTAAATGAAATAAATTAAAAAATAAAATTATTCAAATATTTTAAAGAATCTATAAATTTGAATTTCAAATAAAATTCCAAATTCATATTAAACTTTTGAAATCCAATTAAAATCAATTTATTCAATTTATAATGAAAATTCTATTTGCTTATTTTAATTCTTTTTATATTTATGGAAAAATAATACATTTATTAATATGGCTTGAAAATAATCAATTTAACAAATTTTAAATGATTTTTAAAGAGATTATACATCACTTTTATTAATAAATAAATTTAAACCATTTGCTATTTGTATTTTAAACTTATATAAAATATTTCCAAATCATATTACTCAAATAATATTTAAAAAGAAATAAAACAAAAATTTTATTTAAATTTAAAAATTAAGCTAAGATAAACTCTAAACAATTTAACATTTATTTTAGTATTTAAAAACCATATAGTTATTAATTTAAATAACTTTGAGGAACTTAAAATTAATTTAAAACATAATTTCCCAATTACTAAATATATTATTAGAATTTAAAAACAAACTTCATTTATTTATTAAATTCCAAAACAAAGATTATCTATAATATATATACAAATATATATACATTATAATTAAAATCATTTATTTAGCTTTTTAAAAGATAAAATCACAAATTAAATATTTATTTAATCAGATTATTAAACCAATTCATATATTATAAATCAATTATCATCAAATCAATTTAATTTTATATAAAGATTATTGAATTGATATTGTCAAAATTTCCGGGATATCACATTGATAGGCCTAGTTCCACGTGTATTTTACAGTGTTACGATATACTTGCTCTAGCTTTAATAGATGTTTTACGGACCAGTCAATTTGCTTATTTCCTACATTGTAGACTTTCCTAGTCTTTTGATTGTCCACTCATTTTGGCCCTAGTTAAAAAGGTGGTGGTCTACCACACGTTTTATTTTTCTGATTTTGAGCTATGCATTACTCCAGTCGATTTTTTATATGATGACTGACATTTAGATAAAGGCCAAGACAAGATTCCTTTTTCTTTTGATGATGAATACAAGGCTCCTGCTTTATACACTGTGTATCTACCCCATTTTGACGATGGAGCGATTAATTCTGGTGTTATTCCCTTGACATATCTTCAGCACTACATCACAGAACATGTAGAAAAAGCTATAAGTGATGCAATCACTAGGTCCTTTCTACTATATTTATTTGGTTTGATATTCTTTTTGAACCAAAAGTGGACTATTAGATTGGGTTGTCTTGCACCGATAACCGATCTAGATCAGTTTCATACTATATACTGAGGGACGTCTATATTGGATGTTTGTACACGACCCTAGACTTGTATGTCTTAGGCGAGGTTAAACATATGTTTAGATTTTGGTATATTTTGTTGTGTAGTAATACGAGTACACGATAAACATGTGCCCCGCATTGCCAGGACACCCAACTAGGCAACAGAGTTGTACTTTCTCCGCATGAGATGATGGGAGTATACAATAGTTTCTCACGTTCCTATGGATGTCAGATATGATTTGATGGAGGTCCGATCTCAGATTGACTTCAGAAGTAGGAGTAACATTTTATGAGCATCATGGGCTGGACATTGTATCCACTTGACACGAACTAGGCAAATGTTTGGGCTGTAAGTTCATTCATTCCCCATCAAATCTTTTTCCATAATCGATTGTTCATATTTTTGATGTTCGGTTTCTGCCTTTTGTTTTTCAAGGTCATGTTTTTATTGCCTAATTTCCACTCTCTCATCATGTCAACCTTTTCCTTCGCGACCGTGGTACTTTCTTTGTGTCTCCAATCATGCATTTCCAAGGTGGTGCGCACTTGAATATCCAAGACCACTTCCATCTTATTCTTCTTCCTTCCAGCTTTCGATCCAATCAGACTAAAATATTCATTAGGTCACTAAGTAAGCACATCTACCTCGTTTTCCGATTCAAAAGGTGTTTCTCTACCAAATGAGTCTCCCGGACTAGAGCAGACTCCCGATTTTGATATATTTTTTTCTTCCTTTTGTCTTTTGTTTGAAGGTCTCTCGAGTTTTTTATATGGTCAGAATTCCACTTTGGTTGACTCGTTGGCAAATTATAACAATATCTAAATTGATAGTAATGAGGTTTTTTAACACCACTTTCCATTGCAAATAGCTTTAAGAATTCTTAATTCGTCATTTTTTTAATAACAAAATAAAACGGAATAAGTATTTATATTTTTAATTCGTGCAAAAATGAAAATATAAAAAACATATTAAATAAACTTTGTCACTCATTCAACTTGGATCGGCTTTCGTTATTTTATAGATCTGCGATTCGTAAAATTGAATTTGTCAATATTCCGAATCGGCATTGAATCGCCGAAATTGATCATGTGTTGTTCGCCAGTTATTTGTTTTAGGAATTCTTACTATCCTTAAAAACTTTTCTCTGCTTTAGTCAAGTCGTAGTTCCCATCATTTCGCCATGGGGTTGGATGAATGCTGACCGAGGGGAGTATCATTAAAATCATTATCGTCCTCGTACACGTAATCTGGAGACTTTGAAGGACGTGTAAACTCTTCGAACGGTGACGAGATTGAAAGTATAAGATTTATTTTATTTAGTAAAGGTAGTGAATAATGTATGTATATTGAAGACTGAAAGTGGATCATGTAGTGAAGTAGAAGTAGAATTGATCTTTGAATATTAACCTTAATTCAGCTTCCCGGATTGGTCAGGGATATTAATCTTAAAATCACCAAAGCTTAATATTCAGCCATGATTTTGCATCTGTCTGAGATGCTCTTATTCTCGCATCAGCTGAATCTTCTGCCGTATGCAAAATAGTGGGTTTTTGGTGTGGGTTTCGCTGTGTATTATATCGACTGCTGCTGCCCCTTTTATTTTGTTTTTTTTTCACTTTTATAAGCATGCACGGTTAAATTTTGAAGAAAATGAAAACATGAACTTTAAATTTGGAGTCCGAATAGTGTTTCTATTGTATGACATTAAAATGAGAAATTTTGTGCACTTTCAGCTACAGTTTTGCACCAAGTAAGCGTGATCTTGATATTTTCCATTTTATAATACCGGGCTATGTTGAAATGCCTTTCAAAGTCATGTGTAAACAAACATAACAGACCAAATGATCAAAAAAGTAGTGGTTATAACATCCGGAAAAGTTTGTATGTATTTTCCACGAAGGTTTTTTTGGTCTGTTCAAACAGATATGCAAATACAAAATTCCCCAACAAGCTGAATGTATACACAACAATCAATAAGTCGTATAAACAAATATGCATAATGTATATCATTATAAGAAAATGTGGTGCTAAAACTCACATACATTTGTTTTTGTCAATCTTATATTCCCTTAATCTTGAAATTTTTCTGAAAATTACAGTATTAGTAGGACTGAGTATTATGTATATCAGCTAGAGAAAAATGGCACTGAAAGCACAATCTGTAGTGCTTTTTCTTCTTCACTTGTATGTACATCTACTTTTGATGATCAGAGAGGCTTCATCCACTAATTAGCTTCACAAAGTCCAGTAGAGGAATCACAGAAACCATCACGGTCAAGAAGTTTCGGTGGAGGTGCACTTAGCAGCGGTGACGATGGGCTTCCATAAGCATAGCGCCTCGTATTTCCACACCCCAAACTTTTTCGTGTGTCTACTCCTGTCAATGGGTTTGTACCACTTGCATACTTGCACAAGGCCTGCAGAATCAGAAAAGTGCTATTACTTGTTTTTATTTTTTGAACATTTAAATAAATTTTCCATTTTCATATCTGAATTTCATTAAATAACAGTTTTGATTTCGTTAGCTAGAAAGTAAGCCTTGAAAACAAGTTGGGTTTGAGCTCAATGAATTTGAAATTTTGTTTAAAATTTATATCAACAAAATTTGTTTGGTGTTGGAAGTACGAAGACCTGCTCTAAACTTATTTTGGTTATGTTTTTTGATCAAAAGCTTAAATATATTCCACACTTTTAACTTGTTTTTCTGCTATTTTACAAAGTTATAAAACTACTTCAAAAAAAAAAAAAAGCATAAAGTTTTAAGTATTTAAACAAAAAGAGTAAATTTTGATTTTTTTAAAAAAAATGTGTTTTCTAAAACACGGTTTGGAAACAATAAACTAAATGCATTTTGATTGCTTTGAGAAACTCAAAATGCTGTGAAAACGACAAACTATACAGGCCTTGGATTCTGTGAATTCTCTAAATAGCCCGCTGTATAAAATGCAACCTGTTTTTTAGCAAGGTCTAAAACTGCATCGCTGAAGTCAGCACCTTCTATGATTGCACCACCAAGGTCACTTCTAGTAAGAACTGATCTCACAAGGTCACTTCTATGATTTCACAAGGTCTAAAACTTTACTACTTACCAACAATTTGCAAGTAAATTCTACTTGTACGAAAAAGAATGGAATCCACATGCACTGAAGGTTCCATCAATATTATTATTTTTCTTTTTTTCTTATAAGTAAATTTTAATTACAATTTTTTAGTCAGAGCAACATTTTTGTAAGAAAAAAGAAATACGCATGATATGAGAAAATTTAATACCATACGATCCATTAAAGTATCACTCAAATCGGCTCCTGCATTTATACGGAAGAAACATAAGATCCATTGTATTTAACTTGCATATTACTCTATATTTATCAAGATTAACTAACTCAGTATCAAATGTGACTTATATTATACCGAGGTGACAAGACCGGTCTGAGTTGCCCTAGGCGTGGCCTGTCAACGGACCGGGTTCGGTCCGGGTATCTTAAAACCCCGACCTGAACCCGATTACATTACTCAAAACCCGATCCCGATCCTGATCCGAACGGTATTTCAAAACCGACACCCAAGCCCGTCCCGTCGAGCTTTCAAAGCCTGCTGGGTAATATTCGTATATCAAACTCATAATTTTTATGTTAAAATCATACTTTAAACTTGCAACTTCTTTTAAATTTATACACAAATGATGTTAACATACAAATTGAGGGTGGTGTAGTCAAGTTCATAACAAAAGCAAGCAAAAACATCTATATGCAAACAAATAGATATTATAAACACATGTTTTGATACTACGAAAAACTAATAATCGGATCGCGCCAAACCAGACCGAGTTTCAATAAAATTGTACCCTACCCTAATAGTAATCGAATCGGGCTTGGATCGGACCAAGGTAGTTTGGGCAAAACTCATACCTGCATTAACAGGGTGGGTTTAGACCGGGCTCAGGCCAAAACCCGTAATGTTGAATGGCCTGAGTGTGATTGTCATTTTTTTTAACTTCTTTTTCACATCAAATTTAATTTCTCATTTTACGAAATATTAATCGAATAAAATATAATAAAATAATATTTTTATCATTGCAAACAGATCTAAGCATTCAATTGCTCATCATTAGTCATAGGCCGTTAGCAGTTGAGCGACAGTGTATAAAAGGCAAATTATATTCATACATCAAAAATCACTTGACATACACCGTTATTTTTCTACAAAAATATATTAATAAAATACCATTTTTTCTTAATTGCATTTTTTAAACTTTTTCATATGATTCAACAAATTAAACTTAAAACTAATGAAATTTGGTCCAAACCATATATTTTGATGAAAAAAATTAATGAATTATTTTATTATGAAAACTAAGATTTAAATTAAGACAACATTCGCAACTCATTGATATAATATAAACGTGTTTATTTTTTTTTTAAATTATAGAAGATTTTGTTAAAATTAGAAATTTTTGAAAAAAAATTCAAAAGCTACAATATTGGTGAAAAAAACTAAAGTTTATTTTGTTGAACTTTAACTTATTTTAATGTAAGAAATTTCAAATTTTGCCTAAATGAGTTTTAAGTTTGAAAGAGAGAACACAAAGAAGATACGGTGTATGTAAAGTAATATTTGGTGTACAATAGTATATTTTATTTTTTGGTTTACGTTTAACAATTGTTGGTATATGAATAGAATTAGCCTATATAAAACTGTTTCACACCTTGTTTCATATCGTAGGTTATTTTAATCCAAAGATGCCAACAAAAGAAGGCTATTACTAACCTTGATATCTCGTGAATCTCAAGTTTTAGAAATTAAATTAATGGTAATTTGATTCATCTCAGTAGTGTTGGATAACTAAAATAAAATCAAAGTATTTTCATTGTTTGACATTTTGCATTCTTTATCAACGAGAGAACGTTTCTATTTATGTAATTCTTATTTATTATGATTAATTGGCTCAAAGGGGGAAATTTTTAAATTTATTTTTATTCTCGTTTCTCTATTCTTTGAGAAAGAATACAAAAAATCACTGTAAAGAAAATTCAACATCTTCATCCCTCCATAATTTCCACTGAAATAAAATCAATCTTCCAAATATACTCAAAACTCTTGAGCAGTGACTTATACAAATCTCTAAATCCTTCAATCTTGCCCAAGTTTGACGGGTCGCCGTGTTAATCTTAGGGAGCGGACGACAGTTATTGGTTGCAATATTGTCACGTCCAATTTTTTTGCAGTGGCCTCATCCACGATACAACATTTATCACTTTCCCTTCATTGCTTCTAATCATTGATTCCAACATTTTGAAAGCAAAATTAAATCCATTATTCATAAGGATTAGGCTATATGGATTTTGGAATAGAAATTGGACTATTATGATGATCAGTACATTTGGAGAAGAAAAGCAAGGATTGTGAGCAAAGTTCAATTAGATCTTGGTTTTTTAGAACATTAAAAAGGTAACTAATATAGTGAATTAAAGTTAAGGTATGATAAATATTTCCCTACAACCTTACTATTTGAATTATTGTTGATTTTTGACAATAATCCCTTTGTTAATATTTTTGAGATTGTATATTGATTTAAGAGGTTTTGGTTGTTGATATATATATTAATCACAATAACATAAATTTTGGATATTCCATGGTGTCAAACATTTTCTTAAAATATAAAAGTTTTGATAAAAATCGTTATTAAGGTAGTGGTGAAATTTTAATATATACATAGGTGGAATTTACATATCAATTTAGGCATTGTAATGGTGTATCTTTATACTTAAATTAGTGCATACTATTATGGGACATAATAAATAATTAGGTATGGTACAACATACAATTCAAATTACTATATTTTATTATTAAATATGACAAATTACATATTGTGACGACCCGGAATTTTCGAGCATTTAAAATGGAATATTTAATTGATTTTAAATATTCAATAGAGTAATTTTAACTTGAATCACGAATATCGCAAATTATTTGATAATTAAAATTTTTAATTAAATAATTGGAAGTTGAGGTTAATGTTAAATCTGAAGTTTTGAACCTGTTGGATATAATTTAAAGGCTTGTAAAATTTATATTGATAACACTGAAGATAATAGGAGCTGTAAAATTGAAATTAGCAGTGGTTTGTTTAGTTTTGTAATTTTATCGTTTAAATTGAATTTAAAAATAGCCTTCCGAGGCACAGTCTCGGAATTGGACGAAACCAGTTCCATTGTGTCCGTAATATTGAATTATTATCGGATTTCAAATTTCGTATTGATTGGAGTTGTTGTGTGAGCGTATGACGTGTAAACGCGCTGACATTTTTATTGAAAATTCAATTTAAATAATGAATATAAATTAGTTGCTTGGTCAAGCATTTCACATCAGTTGCTTTCTTTATTACCTTAAGTCAACATCCTATACCTATGCAGCCACCCTACCTTCCTCTGTTAAATCACGTCTCCTTCCTCTGGAAGACAACGATTTCTTTTCTTTTAAAATACAATGGCCGTATACCTTACATTACCCAATCGCTTTCTTCTCAAATTCAAATTTTTTATGGCCGAACGAATTACCCTTTTCCGTTCGATCGAACTTCAGAAAAATTGGGCGCTGTTTCTTTCCAATTGAATCAAAAGCCGATACCTCCTCCTTTCAATTCGATGTCCGCCTCGTCTTTTTTTAAAAAAATATATAAATACAAATTAATGGCGGAACAAGGGGGGAAACTCGCGCAAACAAGCAGGGATAATTGCATCTTCATCATCATCAAATCGAACTGGGAAGGGGGTTTCGTCTTAGGTGACTCGAGATTTAGGGTTGTGTACTACTGTGCTCGAAGATGGGTTGTGCGGCGGTTTTTGATTGGTGGCTTGGGGTGTGGGGAAGCGTCGCGACAAGTGGGGCTGGATTCTGATGTAGGGTTGGAGGTTGTGTTGGATTTTTCGTGAGTTGATGGAAGGTGAGATTTTCGAACCAGTTTCTCGTATTCCATTTAATAGTATGTATAATTATTTGAAAATTTTCTGCTGTTTAAAATAAAAGTTTATATATGCTAATGATTAGTTACTGTTAATTAGGCAGAAAAATAATATAAGAGTTTACTGATTTTTTTTATCTTAGTTTAAACAATTGATATTTTGACAGTACATATTAATAGGAAATTTATTTTTAAAAGGTTAAGATTTTTATTTAAATAAATTAACAGTAAAATAAAGTTATATATAAAAGTAGACTTTTGAAATCTACAAATTTATTTTTATAAAATATACATATGGATATGTAGTTTCAAATTGGAAGAGAATAAAATAAAACAAACATGCATCTTTTAACCTTACTAGTTATAAGAAAATAATAGGGTTATTGATTTAGTTAACAAGCTTATTTAGCTATTTAATTACTAAAAATAATTTATTAAAAGGGAATTTTTTTTTATCCAAATTACTAGTTAAATTAAATAAATGAATAGTGGTAAATTGTTCTATCCATTCGAATATTAATGAACCATATAAATTATTTATTCAAGGTCAACATCAGGAAATCCAAGACAATATTGAGGTGGATTGCGAATAATAGAAAAAGGTGAGTTAATCTCACTCAGTTTAAATTCAAATTTAAATGATTGAATTTGAATAATTGTTTGAATGGTTGAAATTGATTGATTGATGTGCTATAGTATGATATATTCTAGAATTGGTATATTATGTTGTGCTAACATCTGTGGATGTAGGGAAAACAGGTTGGAGGGATCCAACTGGACCCCTCAATATTTATTTAAATTATTTAATTCGCTCTATTGTGATTTATTTGATATCTTATGATGATCTTTATTGGAATATTGAATGCTATGGTTCGATTGGATGTAATTGGGTATGATGAATTACCAAAAATGTATAAATTGGATTTTTATTAAGATAACAAAAGAAGTGAAATTGTAGGTAAAATAATTATAGAAATTTGAATAAATTTTCGAATGAATTAGAAAGAAATAAAGTGACTTAAAAATTCTAGTAAATAAATCTTGAGTATAGAAAGGAAATTTGAATAAACAAAGAGCTAATGAATTTTAATCTTTAGTGATATTAATTAAAAGAATAAAACATTTATTTAAAATTTAAGATTTAAATTATTGAAAGCAATAAAGAAGAAGTTGGGAAAAGCTGAAATTCTTATATTTCACTTAAAAAGGCTTAAAAACAAACGGGAAGTAATAACATTAATAATAAGTCATAGTTAATGAATTTTAAAATGAATTAAGAAAGTAAAGAAATTTATTTCAAATAAAATGAAATTGGAAATCAAGTTTGGAAATTTGATTTGAGTGATTGAAGTTGGAATTTCTCTGGATAGCCAAGTACATGTTTTGAAAAAGTAAATTTTTAAATATAAATTAAATGTTTTAAAATTGTTTTAAAGAAAACAAGTTTTGTAAAATTTATTATTTCTAATATTTAAAGTCTCAAGTAAGATTTTCTTTTAATCTATTTTAGTAGTAATTATTAAGAAGTAACTTAGTATTTTGTTTTTAAAAGTATAAATCTAGTTTTATATTTATTAAGTAAGTTTATTTTCAAATATTCATATAGTATGTATTTTTAACAAATTATTAAAGTAGCTTTAATTTAAATGTTTTATAAGTATATATTTTAAAGTAAAGTGTTTTAAATTATTTTTAAAATCGAGTTTGTGCTTGATGATTTCAGAGGAGATAGAAAATAATTGGAAAAGTTTATTCTGAAAGGAAAGATGGTTTTGAAAATGTTTCCAAAGGATCGAAAATAGAAATATATCTTGTAAAGATATTTTGAGGTTAATAAATAATTTGGAAAATTATTTATTGTATGATGGATGTTTGTGAATGTTAATTGATAGTTAAATAACCGACTATCAATATTGGCCAACTGCGTTGATCGTTTCGAAGAGACCGGGATCGAGATTTATTTCTCGAAAACCACTTCGATCCGGTTTGTACGTTTCGTACGAAAAACGTGTTTGGAGTCGAAGATGGAGCAGTGAAGTGCAAGGGCTAGTCGCTACTAATCCTGAGGATATTTCCAAAATGGATGTAGTAGGAATAGTGCCTTCGGTTCCGTTCGAACCCGGGACGGACTTGTATGGATGAATGCTTGCGAAACATCGTCAGGTGGACGATGGGCATTCTAAGGAATATATTCTAAAAAGATAACGCTTAGCCTCAAGACTCATCAAATGGGAATGACTGAAAATCAGGGGTTATGAAGCAAGGTTAGGTGGGTAGCACCCAAGCAGGGTGAGGTCATTCCAGTCTAGATGTCCCTTTTTATATTTTCGGCTTAGTGGTGCGGTTGCTGATCCCAACCGCGGGGTGATCTCACTCGGGACTGTACAGTAAGGGATGGTTCCGGCCTTGTGTTGCAGGGGATGAAGGGAGTAATCCTCGGTACGGTGATCTTGGCCCCGTACTGTGACAGGTGGTACCCCAGTGCCTAGTCGTTGATGGAAATCCATTCTCCCTACGAGCCTTATACGAGTTTTGTTTGTATTACTCACTTTGTGGCTAGTAGCTGGAATTTAATCATGTAACAATTTCGGCTATTTTATAAGTAATTGTGTATAGACCCTATTATAATATCAGTGGATTTCTAAAAAAATTGTTTTAGCTATCGTAAGGTAAAAAAACCCGACATGTTTATTTGTGGCGTGGTCTTAAGAGATGCTTTTGTTTTCAAAGGATTTTTGAAACTTTAATAATCAATTGGGTGTGATTTTCTCACGCTGGTATTCCAGACTGACTCGGGTATTATTTAACTGTAATGCTCGGGTCAGACCGAGTATTATAGGATATAGGAAATGCTGTGGAGCTCAGGAGACGAGCTGGATGACGACACGTACCCTCGTACTTGTTTATATATATCTTCCGCTGTATTGAGTTGCTATGTATTCATTTGTATGATATTGATGTTGAGCCGTGATTGATGTACTCTGATGATGTAATATATAAACAGATATATTTGATTTTGAGTAAAGATCATTTATTATCTATTATATTTATTCCGCTGCGTTGGTTAGATTCTGATGTTGATTTTGTTCTCTCTTCTTCTACCTCTTCTTCTTAAACCCAAATGGTTCGTATTTCTGTGCAACTTGAGTTGATTGTTGTAGAATAGTGTTGACTCAAGGGGTATGGATTTGCGGGCTGTTACAGTTGGTATCAGAGCCAGGTTGGTGATAACCTTGGCTCTGGTGGGAATTACTCATTTGAATTAGAGTCTGTAGTACTCTATAATGAGTTTGAGCGTATTAATAAATATGAGCGCGTATTTGTTAGTAAATATAAATTGTTTTAATATTGTGTTGATTGATTTATTGAGTAGCATATGAACCTTCGTCGACACAGTCTGCGCAACTGTATCGAAGGGGTTTCTAAACACTTGAATAGAGAAATTGACACAGTATTGTTTTAAATATGGGTAAATGAAATAATTTTACCCAAAATATATTTTGATATAAAGAAAAGTTTTTGAAAACTATGTAGCTAATATATGGTTGCTTGGATAATAGAAATGATGATATTAAAGTATTATCATTGTTAAGTGAAAATTTAACTAGAAATTGAAATATAATTACAAATGTAAGGGATGAATTCATTATAGAATGAAATTTATAAATATGAGTTGAAAATGAAATATATAATTTGAAATATAATCAAATAAGAATTTGTATAAGCATAAGCTATGTAAATGAATTATAGCTAAAATTTATTTAAGCAGGATTTGGAAATTCAACATTTCAAAGATTTTGGGAATGTTATCAAAATGTTTGGAAGATAAATGATAACATTATTATTTTGGGAATATTTCTGAAAGGAAACTTGTTTTAAAATTTATTCTGAAAGTGATATAGCATTGAATTCACTTCAGTCGCTGGGAAATAATTTCGATGATGACTGCAGCATCATCGATGTTTATTTTCGGGTTTCTAAGTGATAGATTGCTGCCAAACTGTTTTGTTCAGGAAAACCTGTTTGTTTTTGAAATTTCAAAGGAAATTTGTTGGGAATAAAAGCCATGATTGGTTTAAATTTTTGAGAAATGTGATTATGAGATGTTGGAGATTTCAAAATAATTTGGAACCAAAGCCGGGTGTTTAAAAATCCTGATGAGATGGTGTAAACTTATAAATTGAGATAATTTTTAAATCAGGAAGGAAATATAAGTTTTGAATGTTGAAATTAAAATTTAAGGTGAAAAGTTAAAAAATAAATTTTACTTGGATTAAGAAAATAAAAACATAACTGGATTGAAATTAATTGAATAAGCTGAAAATAATATCCAGTTGTATTCGAATTAAGTTGAAGTCAAATTGAGATAAATAAATCTGAGTTAAACTAAAATTGAATTGGAATGAGAATTCAATTGAATTAATGAATGGAATTAAATTCTTATCTGAATAAATGGAAAATAGATTGGATAAGGATTGGAATTGAAATAAATAAATCAGAATAACTTATAAGAGAATTAAAAATCCATAGGAATGAAATATGCTTGGGTTATAAATAAGCATAAGGTTTGAGTTAAAAATAAAAGAATAATATATTCAAGCCTATGAGGAATGGAATGGTGTAAATAATAAGTTGTGACTTATAAAACTGAAAATGGAATGCAAATCCAAAATAAATATTTTGATGAAATGGAAAATGAGAGGAAAATCCAAACGTGAATTGTAAAGTATATTGAACTTAGGAAAATAAATGAAGGGATATTTGGAATAAAAAAATATTCAAGTGTTGGATTATAAATAAGGGAAGAACTAATTAGATAATAAATTAGTTAATGAAATTGAATTGTGAGTTTATAATGAAGATTTGAAATAGAACTCAAGTTATAAATTGAATTCGACTTGAATTGTCAGTAAAGTAAACGTAACTGAATTGTGAGTTCATGAAATTTGGTGGCAAATTGAAAATGGATTATGGATCCAGAACTTGAGTTTTCGATTAAAAATTTAACTTGGAGTGTTAACAAATTTAATATAATTGGGAATATATCGAATAAAAATGTGGTTTGATTAAAATAGTAATGGGATGGTTTGTATTGTGAATAAAATCCAAATATGTGGAAATAAATTGGTTATAAAGCATAAGTGCTTATTTATTCACATAAATCTCGTCAAATTACAAAGAATAAATTGTTATTGAATGTAAATAGAGATTATTAAAATGCCTTGGATGGATAGGAGTAAAATAAATTGGTTTTGAAAGCAATTGAAATAAATATGAGTTCAGTTTGCTTAAAAGTAAATTAAATGCAAGCAATTGAGTTTTAAACCATTCAAATTGAATGAAAATGGTTTGTAAATAAGTTGAAACAGTTGAATTAGCTTGGAAACTATATAAATAGCTTACGGAAAATGTTTGGTATGAGTTTCTTTTAGAATTCATATGTTTTAACTATTAAAAATAAGTGATATGCTGTTAAACTTCATATATTTGGCACTTACATGTTTAAATTGAGTAAGTACAGGTACCTGGAAGCCGTGTGGCTGGATTTGGTTGTGCTATTTGCTAAAAATAATAAGCCGCTTGCTTAAAATGCTAAATAAGGTACGCCTACGCAATAAAAATAGGAAATATGAAATGTTTTTGGTTTTTCCGACCGGGTGGGTCGATGTATATATATTTATCTCTTTTATCAAATTGCAAAAGCTCCTCCGTACAAAGGAGACTCTGCCAAAAATTTTCAAAAATTTTGGGAGTTAGGAAAAAAAAATTTGAAAATTTTTAAGAAGTTTCTGTTAAAGACAAAGCGAATTTAAATTGGATACTAAAATTAGTTATAAATGAAACTAATTAAAATAATGACATAAATTAGTAATAAATGACAAATAAAATTTATATATTCAGAGTTAAAGATGAATTGAATTCGTATGGAAATGAAAGAATCAATTTGAATAGAAATAGATATAAACTAAAGTGGAAGATGAAAATGAATATAAGAAGCATATAAAATGCTTAAATTAAACTTAAGAGGGAATGGAGAAGTCTTAAATGGAAATTGATATTACCAATGTAATTTAAGTCAATATTTGAAGGAATAGATGTTGACATTTTGTGAGAAAGCCGATAAAACATTTTGGAATATTGTGTTTGGATATTGGTGCTAAGCAGGTATGCAGGTATTATAAAGGGAAAAGAAAATTGGGTTTGATGTCAAAGGATAAAATTGGAAATGCTCGACAAAAGGTATGTATTTAAATTTGGTGTGAAATTTGATTGGGATTTTGAATTGAGCCACTTGGCCTTTTGTTTTCTTTTTGGATTTGGGAGGCTGTAGAGCCATCTTGTAGTTGTACCGAGTCAGCCGTGCAAAGGAGACGCTGGCGAAATTTTTCGGGAATTTAGGGAGTTAGAAATTTTTTGAGAAATTTTGATAATTCAAAATTGAATTTTAAGATTAAAACTTGAATGGTTGGGCAAATAGAATTGTTTGCAAACTAGGGAAAGGTTTGGGAAAGTTAATAGGAATAAAATAGGTGTTTCATAAGAAGATAGTTGGTGAGATGTTAGTTTGTTAGAAACTGTTTGGTTTTAGGAAAATAATAAACAGGTATCGGGTCATTCTTCCTAATTAGTAATTTCGGGGACGAAATTCTTTTAAGAGGGGAGGAATGTGACGACCCGAAATTTTCGAGCATTTAAAATGGAATATTTAATTGATTTTAAATATTCAATAGAGTAATTTTAACTTGAATCACGAATATCGCAAATTATTTGATAATTAAAATTTTCAATTAAATAATTGGAAGTTGAGCTTAACGTTAAATCTGAAGTTTTGAACCTGTTGGATATAATTTAAAGGCTTGTAAAATTTATATTGATAACACTGAAGATAATAGGAGTTGTAAAATTGAAATTAGCAGTGGTTTGTTTAGTTTTGTAATTTTATCGTTTAAATTGAATTTAAAAATAGCCTTCCGAGGCACAGTCTCGGAATTGGACGAAACCAATTCCATTGTGTCCGTAATATTGAATTATTAGCGGATTTCAAATTTCGTATTGATTGGAGTTGTTGTGTGAGCGTATGACGTGTAAACGCGCTGACATTTTTATTGAAAATTCAATTTAAATAATGAATATAAATTAGTTGCTTGGTCAAGCATTTCACATCAGTTGCTTTCTTTATTACCTTAAGTCAGCATCCTATACCTATGAAGCCACCCTACCTTCCTCTGTTAAATCACGTCTCCTTCCTCTGGAAGACAACGATTTCTTTTCTTTTAAAACACAATGGCCGTATACCTTACATTACCCAATCGCTTTCTTCTCAAATTCAAATTTTTTATGGCCGAACGAATTACCCTTTTCCGTTTGATCGAACTTCAGAAAAATTGGGCGCTGTTTCTTTCCAATTGAATCAAAAGACGATACTTCCTCCTTTCTATTCGATGTCCGCCTCGTTTTTTTTAAAAAAAAAAATATAAATACAAATTAATGGCGGAACAAGGGGGAAACTCGCGCAAACAAGCAGGGATAATTACGTCTTCATCATCATCAAATCGAACTGGGAAGGGGGTTTCGTCTTAGGTGACTCGAGATTTAGAGTTGTGTACTGCTGTGCTCGAAGATGGGTTGTGCGGCGGTTTTTGATTGGTGGCTTGGGGTGTGGGGAAGCGTCGCGACAAGTGGGGCTGGATTCTTATGTAGGTTTGAAGGTTGTGTTGGATTTGTCGTGAGTTGATGGAAGATGAGATTTTCGAACCAGTTTCTCGTATTCCATTTAATAGTATGTATAATTATTTGAAAATTTTCTGCTGTTTAAAATAAAAGTTTATATATGCTAATGATTAGTTACTGTTAATTAGGCAGAAAAATAATATAAGAGTTTACTGATTTTTTTTATCTTAGTTTAAACAATTGATATTGTGATAGTACATATTAATAGGAAATTTATTTTTAAAAGGTTAAGATTTTTATTTAAATAAATTAACAGTAAAATAAAGTTATATATAAAAGTAGACTTTTGAAATCTACAAATTTATTATTATAAAATATACATATGGATATGTAGTTTCAAATTGGAAGAGAATAAAATAAAACAAACATGCATCTTTTAACCTTACTAGTTATAAAAAAATAATAGGGTTATTGATTTAGTTAACAAGCTTATTTAGCTATTTAATTACTAAAAATAATTTATTAAAAAGGAAAATTTGTTTATCCAAATTACTAGTTAAATTAAATAAATGAATAGTGGTAAATTGTTCTATCCATTCGAATATTAATGAACCATATAAATTATTTATTCAAGGTCAACATCAGGAAATCCAAGACAATATTGAGGTGGATTGCGAATAATAGAAAAAGGTGAGTTAATCTCACTCAGTTTAAATTCAAATTTAAATGATTAAATTTGAATAATTGTTTGAATGGTTGAAATTGATTGATTGATGTGCTATAGTATGATATATTCTGGAATTGGTATATTATGTTGTGCTAACATCTGTGGATGCAGGGAAAACAGGTTGGAGGGATCCAACTGGACCCCTCAATATTTATTTAAATTATTTAATTCCCTCTGTTGTGATTTATTTGATATCTTATGATGATCTTTATTGGAATATTGAATTCTATGGTTCGATTGGATATAATTGGGTATGATGAATTACCAAAAATGTATAAATTGGATTTTTATTAAGATAACAAAAGAAGTGAAATTGTAGGTAAAATAATTATAGAAATTTGAATAAATTTTCGAATGAATTAGAAAGAAATAAAGTGACTTAAAAATTCTAGTAAATAAATCTTGAGTATAGAAAGGAAATTTGAATAAACAAAGAGCTAATGAATTTTAATCTTCAGTGATATTAATTAAAAGAATAAAACATTTATTTAAAATTAGAAATTAAATTATTGAAAGCAATAAAGAAGAAGTTGGGAAAAGCTGAAATTCGTATATTTCACTTAAAAGGGTTTAAAAACAAACGTGAAGTAATAACATTAATAATAAGTCATAATTAATGAATTTTAATGAATTAAGAAAGTAAAGAAATTTATTTCAAATAAAATGAAATTGGAAATCAAGTTTGGAAATTTGATTTGAGTGATTGAAGTTGGAATTTCTCTGGATAGCCAAGTACATGTTTTGAAAAAGTAAATTTTTAAATATAAATTAAATGTTTTAAAATTGTTTTAAAGAAAAGAAGTTTTGTAAAATTTATTATTTCTAATATTTAAAGTCTCAAGCAAGATTTTCTTTTAATCTATTTTAGTAGTAATTATTAAGAAGTAACTTAGTATTTTGTTTTTAAAAGTATAAATCTAGTTTTATATTTATTAAGTAGCTTTATTTTCAAATATTCATATAGTATGTATTTTTAACAAATTATTAAAGTAACTTTAATTTAAATGTTTTATAAGTATATATTTTAAAGTAAAGTGTTTTAAATTATTTTTAAAATCGAGTTTATGCTTGGTGATTTCAGAGGAGATAGAAAATAATTGGGAAAGTTTATTCTGAAAGGAAAGATGGTTTTGAAACTGTTTCCAAAGGATCGAAAATAGAAATATATCTTGTAAAGATATTTTGAGGTTAATAAATAATTTGGAAAATTATTTATTGTATGATGGATGTTTGTGAATGTTAATTGATAGTTAAATAACCGACTATCAATATTGGCCAACTACGTTGATCGTTTCGTAGAGACCGGGATCGAGATTTATTTCTCGAAAACCACTTTGATCCGGTTTGTACGTTTCGTATGAAAAACGTGTTTGGAGTCGAAGATGGAGCAGTGAAGTGCAAGGGCTAGTCGCTACTAATCCTGAGGATATTTCCAAAATGGATGTAGTAGGAATAGTGCCTTCGGTTCCGTTCGAACCCGGGACGGACTTGTATGGATGAATGCTTGCGAAACATCGTCAGGTGGACGATGGGCATTCTAAGGGATATATTCTAAAACGGTAAAGCTTAGCCTCAAGCCTCATCAAATGGGAATGACTGAAAATCAGGGGTTATGCAGCAAGGTTAGGTGGGTAGCACCCAAGCAGGGTGAGGTCATTCCAGTCTAGATGTCCCTTTTTATATTTTCGGCTTAGTGGTGCGGTTGCTGATCCCAACCGCGGGGTGATCTCACTCGGGACTGTCCAGTAAGGGATGGTTCCGGCCTTGTGTTGCAGGGGATGAAGGGAGTAATCCTCGGTACGGTGATCTAGGCCCCGTACCGTGACAGGTGGTACCCCAGTGCCTAGTCATTGATGGAAATCCATTCTCCCTACGAGCCTTGTACGAGTTTTGTTTGTATTACCCACTTTGTGGCTAATAGCTGGAATTTAATCATGTAACAATTTCGGCTATTTTATAAGTAATTGTGTATAGACCCTATTATAATATCAGAGGATTTCTATAAAAATTGTTTTAGCTATCGTAAGGTAAAAACCCGACATGTTTATTTGTGGCGTGGTCTTACGAGATTTATTTGTTTTCAAAGGATTTTTGAAACTTTAATAATCAATTGGGTGTGATTTTCTCACGCTGGTATTCCGGACTGACTCGGGTATTATTTAACTGTATTGCTCGGGTCAGACCGAGTATTATAGGATATAGGAAATGCTGTGAAGCTCAGGAGACGAGCTGGATGACGACACGTACTCTCGTACTTGTTTATATATATATTCCGCTGTATTGAGTTGCTATGTATTCATTTGTATGATATTGATGTTGAGCTGTGATTGATGTACTCTGATGATGTAATATATAAACAGATATATTTGATTTTGAGTAAATATCATTTATTATCTATTATATTTATTCCGCTGCGTTGGTTAGATTCTGATGTTGATTTTGTTCTCTCTTCTTCTACATCTTCTTCTTAAACCCAAATGGTTCGTATTTCTGTGCAACTTGAGTTGATTGTTGTAGAATAGTGTTGACTCAAGGGGTATGGATTTGCGGGCTGTTACATATTTAATGGTCACTAAGTTTTGATTGGTTAAAGTAAAAGGATAAGTTACAAGACACAATAAGCGAGATGTTGCTTTTGGACAGTGACCTGCTTTTGTTTCTATAAACTTACATTATTTAGAGAAAAGAATTGGTTTTATTATCTAGCTTGACCAGAAACTAATATGTTTTATGAAGTTATATTTATCTAAATTGTAAAAATTTCATTTATACAAACTTTGGATGGTATGTTTATAACATCCAACGTAGACCATCAATTTAAAACGCAAGCATTTAGTGAAAAATTAATAACATAAAATCTTGCATGTACATGGATGAATTAAAACACATAACGATGACCATACGAAAAAATTATTTAGATATGTATAAATTACTGCTAATCAACGAATAAACAATAGGTAAGTAAAGAAAAAAAATTGAAATAAGTGTATAAGTTATAAACATTACTTTCCATAAAAGTCTAACTAATATAGTCATGATGTACTTAATTTATTTATAAATACTTAGTAATTTGAATGAATGACATAAACATTGTTTTTACTTATACAATATAATCAAACACGGAAGAAAATGAAATTTTTGTAATGAATAACTTTTATTCTTTTGATATGCTAAATAAGAAGAGG
Source organism: Allium cepa (assembly GCA_030765085.1). Lineage (NCBI taxonomy): Eukaryota > Viridiplantae > Streptophyta > Magnoliopsida > Asparagales > Amaryllidaceae > Allium > Allium cepa. Next base: position 397,225,876 of record CM060944.1, read on the forward strand.
ATATTATTGTTAAATTTTGGTGATACAAAATCACAAATACAGAGAAATAAATATGCAAATGAAAGAAAAGAGAATATTTTGTTTCCCCTAATTAATAGGCATATTTGAGTATGTTTATTTCTCTTTCTAATTAGCTAATCAAATTATTTTTGTCATCTAATGATAACTTGGGCATTAATTAATTGATTATATAAATAGAGAGTAGAAGAGTGTAAAAGTGTAGTGGAAAATTTATTTGCTAACTTTTTCTTCTCCATCTTTGTTCTTCTTCTCCAACAATTTTAGCTATATAGATATTTGCTTTCTTTCTCAATTTGGTTATTGATTCAATGATATTTTATCTATTTTAGCTTTGTTTAATTAATTGTAAAAAATGATGAATCAATAAAGTGGGTGGTTGTGTGGAATATCTTGTATTATTGCATTTTGATTTCAATTCCGTATTGTTTTCAATTCAATTTATCTCTTTGTGATTTGGTTGACAAAGATCCGTTGATAAAAGCTTTCGCAAAGCTCTACTATTTCCATAACAGTTTGGTATCAGAGCACAGATCATCGCGAAGTTTAGAGTAATTTTGGTTTGAAAAATTATTGATGTCGGATGTGATTTCGTTTTCGAAGATGGCTATTTTGGATGGAAAAATGGGGTATTTGGAAGCCTAACATGGAGGATATTATGTACCCAATGATCTTCATGATCCGGTTGATGGAGATGGAAAGAAGCCCTTTGACGTAGATGGGGAAAAATGGAAGAAGATGGATAAGAAGCGATTGCTTTGATTTGCCAGTATCTTGATGATTCAGTTTTCCATCATGTGGATAGTTATGAATCCACGAAAGCTTTGTGGGATAAGTTGGTATCTTTGTATGAATCAAAGAGTGCTACTAGTAAGCGTTTTCTGGTTCGAAAGTTGGTACAACTGATATTAGATGAAGAGAAGTCTGTTGCAGAGCATTTGAATAAATTTCAAGATGTAATAAATCAATTGGCAAATATGAAGGTCAATTTTGATGATGAGTTACGGGCTCTTTTACAAATGAGTTCGCTTTCAAAAAGTTGGGAAACTTTGGTTGTTTCATTGAGTAATTCCAATGCTAATGGAACTATCACTTTGTAACTGTTTGGAGAAGTCTTTTGAATGAAGAGCTAGAAAGAAAAGGATAAGGTATAAAATCAATTCAAAGTGAGGCTATGGTGGTAAGGGACTCAAAGAAAGATACAATTTGAAAGAAGGACGTTAATGGTAAAGGTGTTATCACTTATCATTATTGTAATAAGAAATGTCACATACGCAGCAAGTGTTATGCTTATAAAAGAGATCAAAAAAAGGCTGCGCATGGTGATACTAGTAGTGATGCACATGCAGGTTTTGCTGAAGATACCGACAGTGATGTTTTTTGTGATGTCCTCTTTAGTGAAAATAAGCCTTGGAAGATGGATTCGGAAGCCAGTCTCACATTTGTAGACATGTGAATTGTTTTTCTTATGAGAAGAATGTTGGCATGATTAGGACAACCAATGAAGAAGAGCCACCGATTTGTGGCATTGGATCTATCCGGTTTCGTATGCATGACGGTTGGTTAGAATAGTCTCTGGAGTGAGACATGTACTCACTTGTTCGCATAATCTTATTTCTCTCGGTCAGTTGGATCGCCGTGATTGCACTTATGAGACTCAAGGTGGACTTTTGAGAGTGAAGAAAAGTGGTCGTGTAAGGATGAGAGGAGTATTGAATGAAGAAAACCTTTATAGCTTGGTTGGCTCTATAGTCGACAATGGAAAGCAAGTGACGGTTAAAGGACCTAGTCCACAATAAGATGGAGAGGTTAATGTGGTCACTGCTTATGATTCTAGCATTGAGGATCATATTTTAGACAGGAGTCTTCATGTTGATGATGCTCGAGGGATCGACAGTGATAAGGTAATGAGCTCAGATCGAGTGATAGACGGGTGTCAAATTGCAAAATCCACAAAGACAAGACGGAGATCTTTGTGGTATTACAAACCTTTTTGAGACCGGATTTGTTTGGTGCACCTCATATGGAAGATGCATCACTTGCAGGCGGTGGTTGAGGTTTGTAATTTAGTGTAGTTCATATATGAGGAATTGTGATAGATCTAGATATGGCATGCTCGATATGTCAGGAATATGTGATTTTGCATCAAGGTCGAGTGTTAAATTTTGGTGATACAAAATCACAAATAGAGGGAAATAAATATGCAAAAGAAAGAAGGAGAATATTTTATTTCCCCTAATTAATAGGCATATTTGAGTATGTTAATTTCTCTCTCTAATTGACTAATCAAATTACTTTTTGTCATCTAATGTTATTTAGGCATTAGGTAATTGATTATATAAATAGAGACTAAAAGAGAGTGTAAAAGTGTGGTGGAAAATCTATTTGCTAATTTTCTCTTCTCCATCTTTGTTCTTCTTCTCCAACAATTTTAGCCGTATAGATATTTGCTTCCTTTCTCAATTTGGTTATTGATTCAATGATATTTTATTTATTTTAGCTTTGTTTAATTAATTGTAAACAAAATTTTGGTGAATCAGTATAGTGGGTGGTTGGGTGAAATATCTTATGTTGTTGCGTTTTTATTTCAATTCCGTCTTGTTTTTAATCCAAGTTATCTCTTTGTGATTTAGGTGATAAAGATCCGTTGATAAAAGCTTCCGAAAAGCGCTACTATACCATTGGATGTTCAAGTCCTCCTTTGGCTGACATGACCTAAAATAAATATACAAGTACACTTAAATCACATAGGTTCAAATTTAATACACAAACTAATATAAATTTCTTTCCAAAATACAATAAAATTTGAATCAAACGTATTTTTATTTTTTTTCGTTGTGATTGTTAAAGGAATTTTTTTTTTCAATGGCACTGATGTAAATCTTTTCTCAGCATTTGCAAATTCACCATTGTGCATCTTTTTTATTCTTCTACATCAAGACTTATCAAAAACAAAAATAAAATACAAAATTATTGCCCTTACTGGAATAGCTCGGTTAGGTAGAGCATGCGGTGCTTAACTACAAGGTCAGAGATTCAAGCCCTCCTTCTAGCGCTGCATGAGGTACAGTTTCTAAATTTGTTTCATGTCCTCAATTATTTGCATCATTATGTGCATATCTAATCACATATATTCCGTTCAATCAAATTTTATTTGAAGATTTGTTTCACTAACAAATTGGAAGCTGAGATGGATGGGAAGATTAGATCATTTATATTTTGAAAACTAGAAATTTCATTTAGCCAACATGATCTAAAATAAATATACAGGTGGACTTAGATCACATAGGTTTAAATTTCTTACCCAAACTAAAGTTAAAAAAATTCCAAAATACTATGAAAATTTGAATCAAACGTATATTTATATAAGAGAGAAGATTTCATGTCCTAAGGGCCCAATTTTTTGCATCATCATGTGCAAATTTAATCACATATTTAGTTAATTCCAATTTTATTAGCAGTTTTGTTTAACTAACAAATGCTAAGATTGAAGTGAAGATGTGATCGCGATGTAAATCTTTTCCCAGCATTTGTAAATTCACCCTTGTGCGTCTTTTTTTATTCCTCTGCATCAGGATTTATCAAAAACAAAAAACAAAAAAAAATTATTGCCTTTACTGGAATAGCTCGGTTGGTTAGATTATGTGGTGGTTAACTACAAGGTCAGAGATTCAAGCCCTCCTTCTAGCGCTGCATGAGATACAGTTTCTAAATTTTTTTCATGTCCTTAATTATTTGCATCATCATGTGCATATTTAATCACACATATTCCGTTCAATCAAAATTTATTAGTAGATTTGTTTCACTAACAAATGAGAAGCTGAGATAGATGGGGAGATCAGATCATTTATATTTTGAAAACTAGAAATTTCATTTAGCCAACATGATATAAAATAAATATACAGGTAGACTTAAATCACATAGGTTTAAATTTCATACCCAAACTAAAGTTAAAAAAAATTCCAACATACTATAAAAATTTGAATCAAACAAATTTTTATTTTATTTTTCGTTGTGATTATTAGAGGAGCATTTTTTTTCAATGACACCGATTTAAATCCTTTCCTAGCATTTGTAGGTTCAACACTGTACATCTTTTTCATTCTTTTGAATCCAAATTTATCAAAAACTAAAAAAATACAAAATTGTTGTCATTGCTGGAATAGCTCAGTTGGTTAGAGCATGTGGCTGTTAACCACAAGGTCGGAGGTTCAAGCCCTCCTTCTAGCGCACTTGTGGTATAGTTTATACCCTTGTCTTTATAAGTTTAAAAAATATATCATGTTCAATCATATGGCACTTGCAACTCTAAATTGTGCAACTTCAACTTATTTTGACACCTCTAGGCAAAGATACATTATTCAACAAAATGTCGAAGTTAACAAGATTTAGCGGGTTTAATTTCTGCATAAGAGAGAAGATTTCATGTCCTAAGGGCCCAATTTTTTTCATCATCGTGTGCATATTTAATCACATATTTAGTTAATTCCAATTTTATTAGCAGTTTTGTTTAACTAACAAATGCAAAGATTGAAGTGAAGATGTGATCGCGATGTAAATCCTTTCCCAGCATTTGCAAATTCACCCTTGTGCATCTTTTTCATTCTTCTGCATCAAGATTTATCAAAAACAAAACAAAAATACAAAATTGTTGCCTTTACGGGAATAGCTCGGTTGGTTAGAGCATGTGATGGTTAACTAAAAGGTCAGAGATTCAAGCCCTCCTTCTAGCGCTGCATGAGATACAGCTTCTAAATTTGTTTCATGTCCTCAATTATTTGCATCATCATGTGCATATTAATCACATATATTCCGTTCAATCAAAATTTATCAGTAGATTCATTTCACTAACAAATGAGAAGCGGAGATAGATGGGGAGATCAGATCATTTATATTTTGAAAACAAGAAATTTCATTTAGCCAACATGATCTAAAATAAATATATAGGTAAACTTAAATAACATAGGTTTGAATTTCTTACCCAAACTAAAGTTAAAAAATTTCCAAAATACTATAAAAATTTGAATCAAACGTATTTTTATTTTATTTTTCGTTGTGACTGTTTGAGGAGCATTTTTTTTCAACGACATCGATTTAAATCCTTTCCTAGCATTTGTAAGTACACCACTGTGCATCTTTTTTATTCTTTCGAATCCACATTTATCAAAAACTAAAAAATACAAAATTGGTGTCACTGCTGGAATAGCTCAGTTGGTTAGAGCGTGTCGCTGTTAACCACAAGGTTGAAAGTTCAAGCCCTCCTTCTAGTGTACTTGTGGTAACTATACCCTTATCTTTTTAAGTTTAAAAAATATATCATGTTCAATCATATGGCACTTGCAACTCTGAATTGTACAACTTCAACTTATTTTGACACCTCTAGGCAAAGATACATCATTCAACAAAATGTCGAAGTTAACAAGATTTAGCGGGTTTAATTTCTACATAAGGGAGAAGATTTCATGTCCTAAGGGCCCATTTTTTGAATCATCATGTGCATATTTAATCACATATTTAGTTAATCCAATTTTATTAGCAGTTTTGTTTAATTAACAAATGCTAAGATTGAAATGAAGATGAGATTGCGATGTAAATCATTTCCCACCATTTGCAAATTACCCTTGTGCATCTTTTTTATCCTTATGCATCAAGATTTATCAAAAACTAAAAAAAATACAAATTTTTTGCCTTTACTAGTATAGCTCGGTTGGTTAGAGCATGTGGTGGTTAACTACAAGGTCAGAGATTCAAGTCCTCCTTCTAGCGCTGCATGAGATACCGTTTCTAAATTTGTTTCATGTCCTCAATTATTTGCATCATCATGTGCATATTTAATCACATATATTCTGTTCAATGAAAATTTATTAGTAGATTTGTTTCACTAACAAATGATCATTTATAAAACTAGAAATTTCATTTAGTCAACATGATCTACAATAAATATATAGGTAGACTTAAATCACATAGGTTTAAATTTCATACCCAAACTAAAGTTTAAAAAAAATTCCAAAACACTATAAAAATTTGAATCAAACGTATTTTTATTTTATTTTTCATTGTGATTGTTAGAGGAGCATTTTTTTTCAATGACACTGGTTTAAATCCTTTCCTAGCATTTGTAAGTTCACCACTGTGCATCTTTTTTATTCTTTTGAATCTAGATTTATCAAAAACTAAAAAAATACAAAATCATTGGCATTGCTGGATTAGCTCAGTTGGTTAGAGCGTGTGGCTGTTCACCACAAGGTTGGAGGTTCAAGCCCTCCTTCTAGCGTACTTGTGGTATAGTTTATACCTTTGTCTTTTTAATTTTAAAAAAGATATCATGTTCAATCATATGGCACTTGCAACTCTAAATTGTACAACTTCAACTTATTTTGACACCTCAAGGCAAAGATACATTATTCAACAAAATGTCGAAGTAACAAAATTTAGCAGGTTTAATTTCTACATAAGAGAGAAGAATTCATGTCCTAAGGGCCTAATTTTTGCATCATCGTGTGCATATTCAATCACATATTTAGTTAATTCCAATTTTATTATCAGTTTTGTTTAACTAACAAATGTTAAGATTGAAGTGAAGATGTGATCGCGATGTAAATCATTTCCCAGCATTTGCAAATTCACCCTTGTCCATCTTTTTTATTCTTCTGCATCAGGATTTATCAAAAACAAAACAAAAAAAACATTTTTTTTCTTTACTGGAATAGCTTGGTTGGTTAGATTATATGGTGGTTAACTACAAGGTCAGAGATTCAAGCCATCCTTCTAGCGCTGCATGAGATACAATTTCTAAATTTGTTTCATATCCTCAATTATTTGCATCATCATGTGCATATTTAATCACATATATTCCGTTCAATCAAAATTTATTAGTAGATTTGTTTCACTAACAAATGTGAAGATGAGATAGATGGGGAGATCAGATCATTTATATTTTGAAAACTAGAAATTTCATTTAGCCAACATGATCTAAAATGAATATACAGGTGGACTTAAATCACATAGTTTTAAATTTCATACCCAAAATAAAGTTAAAAAAAATTCAAAATACTATAAAAATTTGAATCAAACGTATTTTTATTTTATTTTTCGATGTGATTGTTGGAGGAGCATTTGTTTTCAATGACACCGATTTAAATCCTTTCCTAGCATTTGTAAGTTCACCACTGTGCATCTTTTTTATCCTTTTGAATCCAGATTTATCAAAAACTAAAAAAATACGAAATTGTTGTCATTGCTGGAATAGCTCAGTTGGTTAGAGCGTGTGGCTGTTAACCACAAGGTTGGAGGTTCAAGCCCTCCCTCTAACGTACTTGTGGTATAGTTTATACCCTTGTCATTTTAAGTTTAAAAAATATATCGTGTTTAATCACATGGCGCTTGCAACTCTAAATTGACAACTTCAACTTATTTTTATTTTGACACCTCTAGGTAAAGATACATTATTCAACAAAACTTATTTTTATACCTTTGTCTTTTTAATTTTAAAAAAGATATCATGTTCAATCATATGGCACTTGCAACTCTAAATTGTACAACTTTAACTTATTTTGATACCTCAAGGCAAAGATACATTATTCAACAAAATGTCGAAGTAACAAAATTTAGCAGGTTTAATTTCTACATAAGAGAGAAGAATTCATGTCCTAAGGGCCTAATTTTTGCATCATCGTGTGCATATTTAATCACATATTTAGTTAATTCCAATTTTATTATCAGTTTTGTTTAACTAACAAATGTTAAGATTGAAGTGAAGATGTGATCGCGATGTAAATCATTTCCCAGCATTTGCAAATTCACCCTTGTCCATCTTTTTTATTCTTCTGCATCAGGATTTATCAAAAACAAAAAAAAACAATTTTTTTCTTTACTGGAATAGCTTGGTTGGTTAGATTATATGGTGGTTAACTACAAGGTCAGAGATTCAAGCCATCCTTCTAGCGCTGCATGAGATACAATTTCTAAATTTATTTCATATCCTCAATTATTTGCATCATCATGTGCATATTTAATCACATATATTCCGTTCAATCAAAATTTATTAGTAGATTTGTTTCGCTAACAAATGTGAAGCTGAGATAGATGGGGAGATCAGATCATTTATATTTTGAAAACTAGAAATTTCATTTAGCAAACATGATCTAAAATGAATATACAGGTGGACTTAAATCACATAGGTTTAAATTTCATACCCAAAATAAAGTTAAAAAAAATTCAAAATACTATAAAAATTTGAATCAAACGTATTTTTATTTTATTTTTCGATGTGATTGTTAGAGGAGCATTTTTTTTTCAATGACACCGATTTAAATCCTTTCCTAGCATTTGTAAGTTCACCACTGTGCATCTTTTTTATTCTTTTGAATCCAGATTTATCAAAAACTAAAAAAATACGAAATTGTTGTCATTGCTGGAATAGCTCAGTTGGTTAGAGCGTGTGGCTGTTAACCACAAGGTTGGAGGTTCAAGCCCTCCCACTAGCGTACTTGTGGTATAGTTTATACCCTTGTCATTTTAAGTTTAAAAAATATATCGTGTTCAATCACATGGCACTTGCAACTCTAAATTGACAACTTCAACTTATTTTGACACCTCTAGGCAAAGATACATTATTCAACAAAACGTCGAAGTTAACAAGATTTAGCTGGTTTAATTTCTACATAAGAGAGAATAAATCTACATAAGGGAGAAGATAAACATGATTTAACGAAAATTTCAAACATAATTGAAACTGAATATTTAATTTAAATTTGAGATTTATTTAAATGTTATTGAAATGATATAGCGAATAATTTCAAACTTAAATAAGAATTAAAATGTTGAATTTGGAAATATAAATGAATTTATCAAATTGAGTTATTTAAATAAAATTAAATGTTTGAATATTTCACTTTGAAAAACTGTTGAAATTGAAATGGTTTGTATTAGTAGTTCAAATCTGGATTTGAAATCGATAAATAAAAATAATTTTGATGAGAATTTGAATTGAAATTGGATTAAATTGAATTGGGAACAAAAGGTTGATTTGAATTTGATTTGCGAAATTGGTATATTAACCTTGGCATTGCCTGACGTGCTGTGTTCACACGCCCTATTGCGCCTTCTACGAGTTTGTTTTGTACCATACCTATGGGGTGTCCTCTGGGTAAACCACCAGTTTGATGGAGCTTACGGCATTGTGTGGACTACGGGAATATATAAAATGTGTTAAGGGGGATATGGGTAACGCCTTAATGATATTTCAATACTTTGCTTTACTGATAGACACATTATAATATCGTATATTATTACATGGTAGATAGTTCCATGGATCCTTAGATGATGGGAATCTCAAACATCCTTTAAGTTATTTTGTATTTCATTTGACATTTCACTTGAAATGAATTTACTGGTATAATAATGTTAATCCTTATTCAAGTGTTTTGTGTTTTGCTTTATGCTCGAGTTAGACTGAGTGTCATAGCATTTTAGACTCGCCTTTGGAGCTTGGAGCTTTGCTTGAAGATCTGTCTTTAGCTATTCAACTTCTCGGTTGTTTCCAATTGATTTGTTCAGACTTATCATTGTTTCTGTATTAAATTCCATTGTAATTGATATATCTATTGTATTTGTTTTAAACTCTGATGTTTATATAGTAGTTTCATGAACTAATATTTATCTATTCCGCTGCTTATTGCTGTAATATTCTGTTTCTATGATTCTATAATTGATTTATTTACTGTATATGTTAATTTTTTCCAAATATAAATTAACAATTTGTATTTTTGAGCAATTAAAGTCTGACATGAGTGGATGATTGTCGATTTGAACGGTTCGAAATGTCGGGTCGTTACAAGTGGTATCAGAGCTATGGTTTAGGAAACTTAGCATATGGAGTAAAATTTAATTACGAAATCACCTTTGTTCGAGCTTGAATTTCTTACTCTTTAATTCGGATTTCCTTTGAATTGTGGAACTCTCCTCCTTTTTTGAAATCCATTCTTGTCTTTCCTATTCGTATTCTTTTTTATCACGGAGATACACATAACTCTATTTCTGTTGATCTTTGAAATAAATTCGATCTTAATTGGAAACTGTCCTTAGGAGTGTCAAATCCATCGGCGATCCTACCAAGCTTGTATGATTTGTAAAGGGGTGAAACTCCTTTACAACGGGCATCGATTCAACGGAGATTTCTGGTTCCGACGTTGCTATCTCTCGCAAGTCCCGAATCGTTTCTCTAGTAGGCAACTCGGGCAATTCTCTTATCAACTATCGTTTGTCCTAGGTATTTAGGAATTTTTATCTTTCGCTCGGTTCTCAGCCTTGTAATCTTGACTCCACATTGATAGTCAAGGATTATCATGATGCCTTTAGTGAAATCATTTCTCTCCCTCTCAAGTGGGAAATTTGAACTTTGCTTCATTATTATTCTCGTAGCTTAAAGTGCTGTTCTTCCTTCTAGTCGAATGGTTTTTGTGAATGGTTAGTCATGTCCTTTGGATTAACCAATACTCCTGCCTTCTTCGTTGATCTCATGAATCACGTTTGTTGTGATGTTTCTCAATAGGGTAGTCCCTACTTTCGTTGATGATATTCTCGTCCTTTCTAGGTCTCGGTTGACCTGTTAAGGTCACCGTGATTAATATAAATCTATCCATCTACCTCTTTTGTAATTTAATTACCTTATTTTCCTTTCGAACTTATCTTCTAAGTTAGAATTCTCTTTGACTAGGTTCCCTTTGAATTTGAATCTCTATCCTTGTTTAAAATCCATTCTTGAATCATCCTGCGAGGGAATGTATTTGCAATTGATCTAAAAAATATTTATATTGTGTCGTTTGATTTGTTAAGTTTGATTTTGGATTCCCATCGGTTCGTGTGGCCAACGCTATCGATAGAAATTCCAAAACACTTGAACATAACAACTGGCACCATAATGTTTTGAAATTGGTAAATGAATAATTTTCTGTATGATTATATTTGTTATATATATATAAGTATAATTTTCTAAAATTAGATAGTTAAATGAATTGGCGTTTAGAAATGATAATACTAGATTTTCATTTATCGTTTTGTCAACATTTTCTAAACTATTAACTATTGTTACTATAAGGAGATGAATTTGATAAATGGTTTGTAAATTTGATTTAATATTTGAAACAAATTTAAATTAAGGACTTGAGAATTTAATTTTTTGGTGCTTTTCAAAATTTGGTTTTTAAAGTTTTGGAAAATATATTATTTGAAAGTATTTTCAAATGGAAATTGTTTCAAAAGAATTAAAAAAAAAAAGTCGGTACTCCCCTCTTATTGTCTTTGGAAATTAATTTCGATGATGACTGTAGCATCATAGAAATTTATTTTCGAGTCTCAAAGTGGAGAGAACACTTAGTAGCTTTACTAAAATTTTGTTTGTAAAATCGATTTGATTTAAATTCCTTGAGTATGATTTGATGAATAATATATATATATATATATATATATATGTATGTATGTATTTATTTCAAAATCGTTTGAAGTAAAACCAGAAGTTGATCTCTTGAGTTTCATGTTAAGTAATGGTTTTTAATTATTGAAATGAGGAAATTTTTTTGAAAAATTGGAGTGTTTAAAATGAGAATTGAATTTAAACAATTTGTAACAGTTGAACTAAGATAAATTTATTTTGTATAATACTCAATTGCATTATAAAACATACTTATAACTTACCTAAGATATTCAAAAGGTTAAATGTTAAAGACAATATGTAATTGAATAATATATAGTACAAATGCAAGAAATAAGATGTCCAAAATGAATTTTGTTAAGGGAATTTATAAATAAATATGAGTTGTTATAATGAATGTTCATACACTCAATTTATGTTATAGGATATGTAAATTGGAATAAATTGAAAATAAAGAAATTGCTATTTAAATAATTAAAGATGAACTTAAGAATAGTTGAAATTGAATTATAGGTGGAATTAACTTAAGTGAAGTCTGCTGGATAAATAAATTTGTTAAAATAAACATATTTTTCCTTGAAAAGAAAATTTTGCAACAAATGTTAATAGACTGAAATCAGATCAATAGATTGAAATACATTGAATTGGAATCAATCAAATGTGAATAACATGAATATTTACTGATTAAATAAAATGGATTGAAACCAAATTAGTTGAATATAAATCGATTTAAAATTAATGAAATTTTGTATGGTTTTGAATCAATTGTTGTATTTTATATTTCATTCTATCTTTTCTTTCTGGTTACTTCTATTCTCCTACCTCGTAAATTTTCGGGGACGAAAATTTTTGAGTGGGTGACAATGTAACGATCCGTAATTTTTAACGATTTTTATAACGTAATTAGCTAAATTTTCATGAAAAATAAAAAAAAAATTGGAAGGAAAATTTGATATTTGGAATAGGATTATTTAAACGTAACTGTTGGTAAATTTTCATTGCGAAATATGAAAATTAGTTCTGTCGTTTAATTTTCAATTTCAATTTAAATCACCTAATATTGATGAAAATAAAAAAAATTGAAATCTGAATATTTTTATGTACTATAAATGTAAATGTAAACTATTTTCTTAGTGAGACGTCATAATTTGTTTCGTCAAGTTTGGATTTCTCTAACCGCGTTTATCTTAGTTTCGGCAAATTAGCAGCAATTTGGCAGCGAATATCGACTTTTGATAGGACGATTGTATCACTGATATCTTTATACGGTTCTGTTCGTCTTGTCGTGCTGATCTCCGTAATATATTCATTTTTGCATTTTAGTGTCTGGTGCACAGCGGAATCTGCGAAACGGTTAACTGAATCGGTACCCGTTTTCTGACTTTTTGTTTCTTTTGTCCATTCATTTTCCCACGGTATTATACCATTGGTCTTTAGCTATTAAATATTTTTTGAAATTCAACCAATGACCTTCACTATTCCCCATTTTGAATTTATTTTATGCTGGTTCATTTTCTACCCAACCTCTTCTTTGTTCTGTCGTTTAAAAAGAAAATATATAAAAATAAAATATAATTTGTATACACTATTTTGCCTAAGAAGTTTTCATTCCCTCTTCCATTTTAGATCATTGTCCGTCCCTTCTTTCTCCTGCTCCTCCATGAACAATTCTTCCTGCTCATGCACTGCCGCATAGACTTCCACCCAGCATAACACCATCCCCTCGCCTCTCTCTTGTGCCACGCCACCAGATCCAAGCCTTCACCGCCTTTCCCCCTCCACTTAGATCCCTATTTTTCATCCACCTCCCTCTCCCTAGCAAATGCCATCTCCAGACCCGCCTTCCATGTCCAACTCTATAGCCTATCTCACCTTGCACCATCAAACGACCGCACAAACCCACATCTTGCTCGCCACCAGATACATCACCCTCACCGAGATCTGCACCTTGCCGAAACAGCCACCTGTCGCCTTCTCTATTCCCCCGCCTGCTACTTCGGCCTCCATCTCATTGCCCTTCCCTGACACCCCTGGCCAAACACTAGTGCCTAGCAGCAGCCTTGCCAATCTTGATTGTAGACTTCTCATCTGTTTTAAAAAACTGAAAGTTATATATATAAGTTTGCTTGCATTTTTGGGATACTTCAGCCGCCTTTTCCTTAAAGCTGCATGAAAATTTACCCTTTGCCTCACCGCTGCCAACTCTGCCTTATCACCATCCGCCTTTTTTTCTTGTCTAGTCGCAGCCACCGAGTAGCAGCCGATCACCCTAGGTTTGCTTGCCTTTTTTTGTTATATTTATATTAAAAAAAGAAGGAAACAAGGAGTTGATTATTGATGAATGTGATTCTATGGCCGTAAAGATTCTATTTTAAAAATCAAAGGTGATTTTCAATTTTAAAGAAATGTATCTTTTAATAATAAAGTAGATCGAGTGGGGTTAAATGAGTCTGACAGTAAAATTATACGATACATCATGTTTCATGCATTAACATTCACATTCCAATTTTAGAATGTACGCATCCTCACTTTTTCTTATTTTTATTTATAACCCTTTGCCTTGTTCCTGTAATATTATAACTTTAAATGTTCATGGTAACTTCTATTTAGTGCAACATGAGACTAAAAGTTTGAAATTTTTCACTGGTTACCCTTAAGTAATACTTACTAAGAATGATGTCAAGTATTCCGAGGAAAACAACTAATGCTAATTGAAATTTTCCTTCCATTTTCTATTTTTAAATGTTTATAGGGTGAGAAGCTACATGTTCTACTTTAAAAAGAGATCACCTTCGTTCGAGCTTGAATTTCTCCCTCTTTGATTCGGTTTCCTTTGAATTGTGGAAATCCCCTCTTGTTCTGAAATCCATTCTTCTATTCGTGTTCTTCCTGATCATGGAGCTTTCCATACTATATTTCTACTGATTTTTGAAATAAATTTGATCTCAACCGGCAACAGTGTCCTTAGGAGTGTTAATTCTATCGGCGGTCTTGCCAACCTTGTAAAATTTGTAAAGGGGTCAAACTTCTTTACAATAGGCATCGATTCACCAAAGATTTCTACGTCCTTGGTCCCAATGTTGTTATCTCTTATGAGGCCTGAGTCATTTCTCTAGTAGATAACTCGATCAATTCTCATATCAAATGTCATTTGTCTCAGGTTTTTCGAAAGTTTTATCTTTCACTAAATTCTTAGCCTTGTAATCTTGACTCCACAACGATAGTCAAGGATTATCATGATGCCCTTAGTGAAATCCTTTCTCTCCCTTTCAAGTGGAAATTTGAATTCCGCTTCATTCTTATTCTCGTAGCTTGATGTGTTGTTCTTCCTTCTAGATGAATGGTTTCTGTGAATGGTTAGCCATGCCCTTTGGATTAACCAATACTCCTATCTCTTCATTGATCTCATAAATCGCGTTTGCCGCGATGTTTCTCAACAGAGTAGTCCCTAATTTAATTGATGATATTCTCGTCCTTTCTGGGTCTTAGTTGACCGATTAAGGTCGTCTTGATTAATATAAATCTATCCATCTTCCTCTTTTGTAATTTAATTACCTTATCTTCCTTTCAAGCTTATTTTCTAAGTTAGAATTCTCTTTGACTAGTGTCCCTTTGAATTTGAATCTCTATCCTTGTTTAAAATCCATTCTTTAATCATCCCGTAAGGTAGTGTATTTGTAATTGATATAAAAATGTTTTATATTGTGTCATTTGAGTTGTTAAGTTTGATTTTGGGTTTCTATCGGTTCGTCTGGCTAACGCTATCGATAGAAATTCCAAAACACTTGAATAGAGCAACTGGCACAATAATGTTTTTGAAATTGGTAAATGAATAATTTTCTATATGATTATATTTTATTTATATATATATATATATATATAAGTATAATTTTGTAAAATTAGATAGTTAAATGAATTTGTGTTTAGAAATGATAATACTAGATTTTCATTTATCGTTTTGTCAACATTTCCTAAACCATTAACTATTATTGTTATATGGAGATAAATTTGATAAAATGGTTTGTAAGTTTGATTTAAAATTAAAAAAAAATTAAGGACTTGAGAATTTAAATTTTTGGGTGCTTCCCAAAGTTTTGGAAAATATATTATTTGAAAGTATTTTCAAATGGAAATTGTTTCAAAAGAATTTTTAAAGAAATAACTCGGTACTCTCCTCTTATTGTCGTTGGAAAATAATGACTGCAGCATCATCGACATTCATTTTCGAGTCTCAAAGTAGAGAGACCACTTAGTAGCTTTACTACAATTTTGTTTATAAAATGGATTTGATAAAAATTCCTTGAGTATTATTTAATATATATATGTATGTATGTATGTATGTATTTCAGAATGGTTTGAAGTGAAATCGGAAGTTTAACTCTTGACTTTTATGTTAAGTAATGGTTTCTAATTATTGAAATGAAGAAAAAAAATTGAATAATTAAAGTGTTTAAAATGAGAATTGAAATTTAAACAAGTTGAACCAAGAAAAATTTAGTTTGTATAATACTCAATTGCATTATAAAACATATTTATAACTTACCTACGATATTCAAAAAGTTAAATGTTAATGAGAATATGTAATTGAATAATATATAGTACAGATGTAAGAAATAAGATGTCCAAAAATGAATTTTGTTAAGGGGATTTATAAATAAATTTGAGTTGTTACAATGAATGTTCATACACTTAATTTATGTTCTCGGATATGTAAATTGGAATAAATTGAAAAATATTAGTTATTTAAATAAATAAATATGAATTTAATAATAGATGAAATTGAATTATAGGTGGAGTTTACTTAAGTGAAATTAGATGGACAAATAAATGAGTTAAAATAAATAAATTTGGCCTTGAAAAGAAAATTTTGCAACAAATGTTAATGGCACTTTTGTTTTGTGCAACATGAGACTAAAATGTTTGAAATGTTTCTCTGGTTACCCTTAAGTAATAATTGCTGAGAATGATGTCAAGTATTCCGAGGAAAACAACTAATGCAAATTAAAATTTTCCTTCCATTTTCTATTGTTAAACGTTTGTAGGGTGAGAAGCTACATGTTCTACTTTAAAAAGAGATCACTTTATGTTCTGTAATGCATATTTAATACTGTAGAAAATTCAGCTTTCAAAATTTTTTCATGTAAATTCCCTTTTTCTAAATTTTTTTGGGTAGCAGCGATTATTGAGGACATGTAGCGCAACCATATATATATATATATATATATATATATATATATATATTGACCATGGAACTCTGTCCACCTTGATTTGCTTTTCTTAATGTCGAATTTTTCGCAGCAGTTGTAGCTTTTCTTTGTCACTGTCCCATTGCCGATCCGTGCTTATCTGTATCCATATCCGTGTACGTGACCTTGTCATCTTCTTAGCCATCATTTTTCTATAGCTTCGAAAGGTGAGCGATCACTCACGATTAACATTCTTATATTTAATAAATTTAATTCACATGAAATGACGATTGAAATATGCTATTAAATTTGAATTGTTAAGTTATTTAATTGTTAAATATGATATGCCACTGTCTGCAATTGTTTACCCATGACATATGACACCATAACCTGGTGTATATATTATATTTAAATTTTTTACTGATGATATATGCATGTTGTTGATATGTTATATTATTATCTTATTTGTTCTCACTGTGCAAGTTTCCTGTTAGTTTAGAAATTTCCTATGGGTTGAAATGATACATATCGAACGATCTTGTAGATTAGGAAAAAATTGTTATGGGTTGAAATGATAAACCCAAGCGATTTTCATTGATTTTAAAATTTTAGGATTGCGGGTTGAAATGATATATACCCGCAAATATTAAATTATTGCGGATTGAAATGATAAATGTCTGTATCACTTGACCATAGATAGAAAATTATATACGGACACCGTTAGTCTATATTTTGAAGATGATTTCCAAATCTTTGAAAGGATATATATGGGTTTTAATAAGTATTGACTTTAAATATAATATAAAGATATTTTAAATTTTATTATGCATTAAAAATATTTTAATTTATATGTTGGAAATCTTAAATTACAAAATTTTTACTTATAACTTAGTATTTTTAAATATATAAAATAAGATATAAAATATTTTAATAATAAGATTTAATATAATAATAAAATTTAATATAATTCAATTTAATAAAATTTAATTAGTATATATATAATATGTTTAAAATATTTATTTAATTTATATTAATATTTTAAATAGATTTTGTAATAACTTTAATAATAGGGGTTGGGAAGATGAATAAAAATTGACTTGAAATATAAACCGGTTATAATTGAATTTAAATATGACGTGAACCTATTGGTTACTTATTTAATTAGAGAATTTAAAGTATGATTTCATAAACTTGATTTGATAAATGTGATTTAATGAATATTTCAAGTAAAATTGAAACAGGATATTTAATTTAAATTTGAGATTATTTAAATGCTACTAAAATGATATAGCATATAGTTTCAAATTTAAATAAAAACTAAAATGTTGAATTTGGAAATATAAATAAATTTATCAAATCGAGTTATTTAAATAAATTAAATGTTTGAAAATTAATTTTGAAAAATTATTGACATTAAAATGGTTTATATTTGTAGTTCACATCTGGATTTGAAATCGATAAATAAAAATGGTTTTAATGAGAAATTAAATTGGGATTGGATTAAATTGGATTGGGAACAAAAAGTTGATCTAAATTTGATTTGTGAGATTGGGAGAAGCAATTCTAATTATAAACTATTATATATAGTAATATTTAATATATAAACTATTTTAATAAATTAACTATTTTAATCTATAACCTATTTTTTTGTAATAAACTACTTTAATTTATAACAATTTCAATATATATATATAAACTATTTTCAATATTTGAACTATTTAAGTTAGAACTGTCATGATCTAGATTTAGTGGATTAAAAAGTAAATATCTTGATATGATAGCTTAAACTATTCTGTGAATATGATTTCGAAAGTGATATTGATTTTGAAATGAATATGATATTTCGATATGAAGTATAAACTGTTTGAAACGATTATAAAGGTGATTTTATAAATGACCACGGTGTGAAATAAACATTTGGTTGTTAAAGAGACCAGAAATCGGATATTGTCATATTTTCTGCCAGTACCGAAAACCACTTTAACAACTGTGTACGTGGTGGAGATTTCAGAATGAAGTAGGATAGTTTGGCGAATGATTCTGTATGAGATATTTACGTAGCCCTGACTCCCGTGTGTCAACTTAGATGTGACTAAAACAGGAGTTATGCCGGGTCAAGTGGGGTCGCACCCACGACCAGGCACATTTCTTTGATACCATTCTATTACTTTATGATTTGACTGGGTGCACCTTTGATTTGGGAGTGTGTCTCGAGGTGGACGGTAGTAGCTACTATGCGTTACCATTAGTCCGGATCCGCTAACGGTATATCTACCTTGGCACTGCCTCGCGTGCCGTATTCACATGCTTTATCGCGCCTTCTGCGAATTGTTTTGTACCGTACTTATGGGGTGTCCTATGGGTAAACCACCAGTTTGGTGGAGATTACGGCATTGCGTGGACTACGGGAATATGTAAAATGTGTTAAGGGGGATATGGGTAATGCCTTAATGATATTTTAATACTTTACTTTACTGATAGACATATTATAATACCGTATATTATTACATGGTAGATAGTTCCAGGGATTCTAAGAGGATGGGAATCCCAAACACATCCTTTAAGTTATTTTGTATTTCAGTTGACATTTCACTTGAAATGAATTTACTAGTATAATAATGTTAATCCTTATTTAAGTGTTTTGTGTTTTGCTTTATGCTCGGGTTAGACTGAGTGTCACATCGTTTGAGACTCACCTTTGGAACTTGGAGCTTTGCTTGAAGATCTGTCTTTAGCTATTCAACTTCTCAGTTGTTTCCAATTGATTTGTTCAGACTTATCATTGTTTCTGTATTAGATTCCATTGTAATTGATATATCCGTTGTATTTGTTTTAAACTCTGATGTTTATATAGTAGTTTGATGAACTAATATTTGTCTATTCCATTGCTTATTGTAGTAATACTTTGTTTCTGTGATTTTTTGATTGATTTATTTACTGTATATGTTAAGTTTTTCCAAATATAAATTAACAATCTGTTGTTTTGAGCAATTCAAGTCTGACATGAGCGGATGATTGTCGATTTGAACGGTTTTAAATGTCGAGTCTTTACAGTTACAGTATGGAAATGTGGTTCTATCTCGGTGGATTTCAAAGATGGGTTGCCAAGATCAAATATAGGGAATGAAAGTATATGTATCATAGTGGATAGGTTAATCAAGAGTGCTTATTTCATTCTAGTTAAGTCAACTAGAACAACACCTGTTTTAACTACGTTATTCATGAAGAATATAGTTAGACTGCATGGAATTCCTAGTAGTATATATATGCTTGTTGATGATTTATGCTATTTTATATGGGTTTTATGATAAGGTTTAACTTGAAAAACCAATTAAATGAGATCCAAATGCCTTACGGTTTTGATATTAGGTCGGAAATAATTTTAGAGATGGTTTTTAAGTTTCATAATTTTCTGAATTAATATGAATTTATTATTAATTTTCTACTGAAGAAAATGAGTTAATTGGGTTTAAAGTTAATTACAGCTATTTTATATCTGCTTTGAGTCAGAAATTTATATATGTTAGAAAATATATTAAAAGTGAATTATGGGAATTTTGTATAATTTTCCTAAGTGTTCTAATAAGTATATAAAATTATTTAAGTTATAGGACTTAAATGTTTTATATGTCTATAAAAGAAGAAGGGGTAATTTGTAAATGTTTTAAATCGTTTAATTCTGAGTTTCGGCAGCACTTTTAGAAAAGTTTTTGGAAAATAAATTAGCAACCATCTTATGTTGACAAACAAAGTAGGTTAGTTGAAAAGAAATTACTTTTTAAGGTCAAAAATTAGTTTTTATAAGGTTTTATTGTTTCACTACTTTCGGCAAATACCTTTCGACTTCATAATTACACCTCTACCTAAGTCGAAACCAATACACATGGTATCTAAAGCCTGGGTACGTAGTGGATTAGAGATAGACGAAAAGTATAAAGTCGAAACAGGGGTTCTGAAGGGGGTCGAAGCCTTGTTTTTCTTTTAAAAGGAAATGCGCCTGCTTTGCTTTCGAAAAGAATGCTTTCAAATAAGATAGCTTTCGACTTTGTCAAATGTTTAAAGGAAGGTTTCGAAAGAGGTTGCACCTTTGTTTTATAAAGAAGCTTTCAAAGGTGTCGAAACCCTTTTCTACCGCATACAACCTTTTGGAGCAATGCTTTTGAAATGGTTTCTTTGTTTTAAAATTAGAACCACTTCTCCAATGCTTTTCGAAGGGATAAGTTATGACATCCACTTCTTTACTTAGGAAATTGCTTTCGAAAGTGTTGCTTTCGACTTAGTTCTTTTAAGACCCTTTTGAGATTTTGAAAGTTAAACCCAATGGTTCCGAAAGGAATGGTTTTAAATGGTTTCGAAGGTTTTTCCATGTGTTTTTGCTTGAACCCAAATGCTTTCGAAAGGTTTTGTTTATGCAAAGGATTTAATGCTTTCGAAAGGTATTTGTAATGGTTTCAAAGGCGTGGTTCCCCAATATTTTCGAAAGGTTTACCTTAGTATTTAAATGAAAGGTTTTCAATGTTTTTGAAAGGCATGTTTAAAGTGTTGTAAAAAGAGGATGTCTAAGGTTTTATAATGCTTTCGAAAGGATACTTTCAATGTTTTCAAAAGGTCTAATGTGAATGATTTCGAAGGGTATGTTTTGGCCTTTCAACCTAAGATTATAAAGTAAAGTAGTTCAATGGTTTCAAAAGTGGTACTTTCAATTGTTTCGAAAGGGGTACTTTCAAAGGTTTCGAAAGTGATTGTTTAAAGGTTTTGAATGTTTTCATCAACAATGTTTTTTGTAAAGTATATATAACATGGCAAAGTGATTTAAGTAAAGCATATAATATATTTTCCTTGTTTAAGTATGATTTAAAGGGTTAAGTCAATTTGAAAGAAATGGTTTGAAGAAAAAATTGATGGGGGTAGTTGACCCCAAGAAAATGACTCAGATATTAGAAAACCAGATGGAACCGGTATTGGGTCGCGCCCTATACATTATCTAGTAGACCCTAGCTAATATAAGTCCAAAATTCTAGCGTGTAGGGCTTTGTCACAGGTAAGACTAAAATGATGTTACACATAGAAAGGAATATACAGAGTGAAGATAGGTTATTGGTGAGCCCGCAAAAATATTAGGAACAATTGACCCTGGAAGAATTAAGTTAGGGATAGAGCGTCCAAAAGAGTATCTAACAGAAGTTAAATTATTTATTTAATTTGTCTGGTAGGCCCGAGTGGGCCAAAGGTTAGCAGTGCAAAACAAAACTATAGTGTTCGGACAGATAGTCCATTTATTACCTGATTTGTATGCATACATGATATTACAATTATTATTTTAACCAATTTGGTTACAGGATTTTGATTTGCAAAAGATAAGTTTTTAAAAGGATACTAGTGAGGGAAAACCCGTTCTGCTGAGCGGCGTGGTCTGACTTAATATCAGATAATCGAGAAGTATAGTATTATTCACACCTGGCTTTATGTCCGACTTAAAGTTTTTATTTTTCCACTTGAACTCTAGGGTGCTAAAAATTGATTTAAGTAGGTTGAGAATTGTGGTTTACATGTTTTAGTAGGTGGGCGAATAAAGCTTTCGGAGACGAGCAAGAGGCTGATGTTAGCTATTTAGGAGTTGTTATGTTATTTTTATTTCTGCTGTGATGTATTGAGACAGTTTTTGTCTATTTAGTACTCTATCACCCAAGGAGGCATCTTTATATGTCGCGCTTGGAATATTTTGCAATAATTATATTTCTTCAATGTCTGGGAAATGTTTGGGATTATGTAATTTGACAAGAAACATGATTTTGTAAAATGTAATCAGAAAAGTTGTTTTTTTAAATATGTGATTTTGTTTCATATTCCTATGCTTCTGACATTATGGATACCATTAACATTACTGTATTTTGTCGCCTGAAGTAAATACTATAGATGACTGCAACATCAATAACGCTTAGCTTTAGGCCTCAAGATAGGGGATGTTATAGATTGCAAATCAGACGTGAAGTGATGACATACAGTATAATGGTCAAGCACGCTGCTCAATCTGAATTTCGAAGGTGTATGCTATAATGTCGTAGGCAAGCTCCTCCTAGAACCATGTAGTAACTTTCATCTCGTTACCCCACCACTATTTTGAAGAAGAGGATAGACCTAAGAGCCTCTCACACAACCCATCTAATCAACTGGCACCACATTGCTCAGTGGAGCACCATCTACGGGTAAGCCAAGCAAGATAGCAACATCACCAACATGATGGTCATCCCTCTACCTAAAGGTGAAATGAAGACGTCTTCGGTCTTAATCTATTTACCAATGCTGTAATCAAATGATGATCCAATTGGGTGTACCCCATTTGAAAGACAAGTGAAAAACCGACTCGATTTTTCAGCGCTAGCACGGAGGGATGAGAAGAAGTCTCTTTAATTTAGACGAGTGATTAATAGTCCTGTTATTGTCATGCTGTTAGAAAAATAACAAAATATAACTACTACGTATAACCAATGTTTATTTGCACTCCATAAGAAAGTGTTTTACCTGCATCCAAGCGTCGTTGCTCGTTCAATGGCGTCCTTGCAAATATAGTATACTACCGTCTATCGGCCACACTAGCATCTCGAAGTAATATTCACATAATACAAATATTTGATAATCACAAATCCTATTTCAATTATAAAACTAACAATGTTCAACATCTACTTAAATAAGGTAAAAGCAACAAATTTTTGCATTCCAGGATCATATAAATATTTCTACTCTCACATCATCTATGTAGAAAAAAGAAATATTGTTTAATATTTTATAACAAAATCGAATAATATCATGGTTTATGCAGACTAGATTTGGTTACTACAATTGATTTTTAAATTATATTGAGCACTTATGTTTTAAAATATGAATTTACCCTAACTTTGTTGATTTATTTAAAAAAAATAATTAGTCAAATCAATATTTGTATATTAATGTTGTTAAAAAGGACGCTGAAAAGTTTTGATTTAGCAGTGTACTTAGAGGTGGCAATTAGACCCGAGTCGACTCGATGGACCCAGATCTAACCCGGGGGTCTCAATTCTAGGTGGGTCGGGTTTTTTCCGGTCCAAACTATACATTTAAAATACCTAGAGCAGACCCGACCCGAGCTACGGTTCGGGTCAGGTCGGGTCAGTTTGAGTCCGGTTGGGTAATAACACAACAATGCATACATTTCATTATTTTTTTGTCTAGTCTTTCGGGTTGGCTCTGTTCGGATCGGGTTTGATTTGGTCGTTATTGTATTTTTCATTATTCAAACCCTATCCGAGACCCATCGGGTTTGGATCATTTCGGATCGGTTCTTTTCGATTTTGCGGTTCTCGGTTCAAATTGCCAACCTTAGGTGTCGCAGAAAATAGCAGGGCTTAAAGTGGATCTACTACTTAATAACGTTATATAGTTTAATTACATAGGTTGATGGGTGTATATAGTAGCACCTTTAAAGTAGCCGGTTGTTATAGTTCCACTGTCAGATAAAACATCTTCCCTTCGTCATCAAAATCTAAAACCTCGTTTGGTTTATTTTGTATTTTTTGTTTTGGGTTTTCAACATTAATTACAAAATATGAGAAGAGTGCAAGTGTGACGACCCGCAAATCCATACCCCTTGAATCAACACTATTCAACAACATCAACTCAAGTTGTACAGAAATACGAACCATTTGGGTTAAAGAAGAAGAGGTAGAAGAAGAAAATAGAAAACAACAGTAGAATCTAACCATCGCAGCGGAATAAAATATATTAGATAATAAATAATTTTACTCAAAAATCAAATATCTCTGTTTACATATTACATCATCAGAGTACATCAATCACAGCTCACATCAATAACATACAACTGGATACGCAGCTACTCAACACAGCGGAATATATATATATATATATATATATATATATATATATATAGAACAATTACGAGAATACGTATCGTCGTCCAGCTTGTCTCTTGAGCTTCACAGCAACAAATCCTGTGTCCTATAATACTCGGTCTGACCCGAGCATTACAGTTAAATAATATCCGAGTCAGTCTGGAATACCGGCGTAAGAAAATCACACCCAATTGATTATTAAAGTTTCAAAAATCCTTTAAAAACAAAAGCATCTCATAAGACCACGCCACAAATAAACATGTCGGGCTTTTTACCTTACGATAGCTAATTTTTTTTTTATAGAAATCCTCTGATATTATAATAGGGTTTATATACAAATACTTATAAAATAGCCGAAATTGTTACATCTATTAAATTCCAGCTACTAGCCACAGAGTGGGTAATACAAACAAAACTCGTACAAGGCTCGTAGGGAGAGTGGATTTCCAACTAATGACTAGGCACTGGGGTACCACCTGTCACGGTACGGGGCCTAGATCACCGTACCGAGGAGTACGCCCGCTCCCCAGCAACACAAGGCCGGGACTACCCCTTACTGGATGATCCCGAGTGAGATCGCCCCGCGGTTGGGATCAGCAACCGCCCACTAAGCCGAAATAAAAAGGGACATCTAGACAGGAATGACCTCACCCTGCTTGGGTGCTACCCACCTAGCCTTGCTGCATAACCCCTAATTTTCAGTCATTTCCATTTGATGAGGCTTGAGGCTAAGCGTTACCTTTATAGAACATATCCCTTAGAATGCCCATCGTCCACCTTACGATGTTTACGAAAGCATTCATCCATACAAGTCCGTCCCGGGATCGAACGGAACCGAAGGCACATTCCTACTACATCCATTTTGGAAATACCCTCAGGATTAGTAGCGACTAGCTCTTGCGCTTCACTGCTCTACCTTCGAATCCAAACTCGTTTTCCACAAAAACGTACAAACCGGATCGAAGCGGTTTTCGAGAAATAAATCTCGATCCCGGTCTCTTCGAAACGATCAACGTATTTGTGTCTAATATTGATAGTCAGTGAATTAACTATCAATTAATATTCTCAAACAACCAACAACCAATAAATAATTTCCCAAATAATTTATTTGTCTCAAAATATCTTTACAAGATATATTCTCCCTTTCAAATCCTTTTGAAAACGGTTTTCAAACTATCTTTCTTTTCTCAAAATAAATTCCGAGTATTTCCATTTCCACTGGAATCACCAAGCACAAAACTTTAGATTTTTAAAATAATTTAAAAGCACTTTATTGTAAAATATATTTTAACGTTCAGTTTAGAAAAATTTACTTTAATACTTAATTTATAATAATACTTTGAACAAAATACCAAACCATTCGGTAAATAATTATTACGATAATAATTAAAATAAAATACTTACTTTGGAATTTACTTTAAAACATTCAAGTTAAGACTACTTCAAGAGTTTACTAAAAATACATACTATATAAACATTTGAAAATAAAGTTACTTAATAAAATATAAAACTAGATTTCTACTTTTAAGAACAAAATACTAAGTTACTTCTTAATAATTACTGCTAAAATAGATTAAAGGAAAATACTTAATTTAGACTTTAAATATTAGAAATAATAAATTTTACAAAACTTGCTTTCTAAAAAAAACAACTTTAAAACATTTAATTTATATTTAAAAATTTACAAAAAAACGTACTTGGTTATCCAGGGAAAAATTCTAACTTCAATCACTTAAATCAAATTTCCAAATTGATTTCCAATTTATCCCATTTGAAATAAATTTCTTTACTTACTCAGTTCATTTCAAAGTTCATTAATTATGGATTTTATTATTACTGTTATTATCTTCCGTTTGATTTTTAATCCTTTAACGGAAATATACAAATTCCAGATTTTCCCAATTTCTTCCTTATTCTTTTCAATAATTTAAATCTTAAACTTTAAATATATGGTTTATTCTTTTAGTTAATATCACTAAAGATTTAATATTCATTAACTTTCTGTTTATTCAATTTTCCTTTCTATACTCAAGATCTATTTATTAGAATTTTACAGTCACTTCATTCCTTTTCCAATTCATTTTTTTTAAATTCATTATATTATTATTTTATTTACAAATTCACTTCTTTTAATTCCTTTCCAAAATCTAATTTATATATTTTTGGAAATTCATTATACCCAATCATAACCAATCGAACCATAGCATTCAATATTCCAATAAAGTTCATCATAGAATAACAAATAATCACAACAGAGGGTATAGAATAATTTAAATAAATGTTGAGGGATCCAGTTGGATCCCTCCAACCTGCTTTTCCCTGCATCCACAGATGTTAGCACGATATAATACATCAATTCCAAAATATCATACTATAGCACATCAATCAATTCAACCATTCAAACAATTATTTAAATTTAATCATTTAAAATTTAAATTTAAATTCGGTTGAGTGAGATTAACTCACCTTTCCTAGTTGTAGTCCGCTTCATAATTGCCTAGGTTTTTCCCCGATTTTTGACCTTGAATAAACAATTTATATGACTCTTATTAATATACAAAATAATCGAACAATCGCTTATTATTAAATTATTTAATTTACTAACAACCTTATTCAAACTGATAAATTCCCTTTTAATAAAATTGAATTAGTTAATAGTTTAATTTTAACTAAATAATTTAAGTCCGAGTTAATAAAGTTAAGTAACATTGAATTTAGATGTTAGAAATAGTTAACTTCTCGAACAGAAAACAATTCTGCATCCTAACAGTTTATTAACTAATTATAAGTTATATATATTTTTCAAAACTCTTAATCTGTTTTCAATTTCTGTTTACATGTGTTAAAATTTAAAAAGCAAGGCAAACATGAATTTCATCTCCTTCTTAAATTAACAAAGGATGAAATGCTAAACCTATAAACTAAAATAGATCTGTTTGATATTATAAATCTTATACCTACTGCTAAGCTTCGTGCCTCAAACATCACCGGCATCTCTTCCTCCCCTTGCCTACAATCAACTACATACCATTACCTTCACCTGCCAAAACATCTTCCACAACCTTTACAACAACACAGCAACAAGAAGTTTCTACCTATTACTTCAACATTCAACAGTGAAATGCCCAAAGTCAGATCGTCGCCCTTTCCACAAGAATCTATGGCCATCTCCTCAAAACGCGATCGACCCCCCTCCCACTAAAAAGCTTCGATCGATTAAGTTCGATCGAACGAAGACATGGCCTCCCTGGCTTGAAAACATCGTAACAAAGGCATCCTTGTGCTCGCGAATCGTGCGAAGCCAACCACGAGACTTTCCTGAAGTCGACCAAGTCGCGACTTCCTTGATTTGACTGCAGTGGTGCCAAACCAGTCGCGACTTCCCTGAAGTCGAACGAATTGATTTGTAAAACTTGGCTACCATTTTATTCGATCTGAGAATTTCGATTCACTTGAGTTTAAAGGAGGGAAAAGGGTCTGGGTCTCGAATGAAAAAGGAAGAGGGTTATGACATTCCCTCGATTGATTTATATTCGGCCATGATTGGTTTTAGAGGAGAAATCAATTTTTTTCAGAAGAAAGGGATAAGCGATTTATTTTGAATTGAAGTAGCCCCTTTTTTATAACTGAATGCAATGGAAATCTTGCTAGAGAAGAGTACAAGATCTCATGCTGCTGAAAAGAAGAGAACGAAAGACATGATGGATTCATTGCTGGTACGAGAGGGGACAGTGATTTGAGGGAATTTCAGCGATTTGAAAGAAAGACGGCTGGATATTGGGTTAAATGGGAATATATATAATTTAAATTCAAATTCAAAACGTCTCGATTTACGTAGCTTAAAATCGTGAACTCCTACTGAGGCATGCCGCTAGCGTTTACAATATTATATCCCTATTCCGAACGCAATGGAAAAGGTTTCGAGTCGTAATTCGATCGTATGGAGAAGATAGCCTTTTGAACCCAATTATTTAATATTAGATTTCGATATAAATTTCAGCGCGTTTATATATCGTACGCTCACCCAACAACTCCAAATGCTACGAAAATTGAAATCCCATAATAATATAATATTACGGATCCAATGGAACTAGTTTCGTCGAATTCCGAGACTGTACCTCGGAAGGCTATTTTTAAATTCAATTTAAACGATAAAATTTTCAAAACTGAGCAAATCACAGTTAAATTAAATTTTAAAACTTCTATTATCTTCAGTATTATCACTATGAATTTTATACGCCTTCAAATTATTTTTAACAGGCTTAAAGCTGAAGATTCAACATTTTACCCCATTTCCAATAATTAAATTCAATAATTAAATTCCAAATAAATGGTGATATTCGAAATTTAAGTTACAAATTGACTTTTAAATATTTAAAATTAATTAAATATTCCAATTTTAAATGCTTAAAAATTCCGGGTCGTCACATTCCTCCCCCTTAAAAGAATTTCGTCTCCGAAATTACTAGTCAGAAAGAATGATCCAATACCCATTACTATTTCTCAAAACCAAACAGTTTAATCATCTTGCCACAACATATCTTTTATTAAAGACCCACTCTTACTTCAACCAACTTTCCAAAACCTTCCAAAGTTTCCAAATAACTTTACTTATTCAACTATTCAAATTTTAATTTAAATCCAAATTTTGAATTATCAAAATTTTCTCAAAAATTTTCTAACTCTTTAAATTTCCAAAAAATTTCGCCAGCGTCTCCTTTGCGCGGCTGACTCGGTACAACTACAAAATGGCTCTACGGCCTCCCAAATCCAAAAAGAAAACAAAAAGCCAAGTGGCTCAATCCAAATCCCAATCAAATTTCACACCAAATTTAAATACATACCTTTTTGTCGAGCATTTCAAATTTTTGTCCTTTTGATGTCAAAACCAATTCCCTTTTTCCCTTATATTACCTGTATATCCTGCTTAGCACTAATATCCAATCACAACTTTTAAAAACATTTTATCGACTTCCATACAAAATGTCAATATTTATTCATTCTAATATTATCTTAGATTATGTTTGTAGTATCAATCTTTCATTTAAGAATTTACCATTCCCTTCTTAAGTTAGTATAAGTATTTTCTATGTTTCCTTATTTATTTTTACTTTACTACTTTAGTTTATATCTACGTCTATTCAAATTGATTCTTTCATTTCCCATATGAATTCAATTTATTTTCAACTCTAAATATTGAATTTTTTTTTATACTAATTCATGTCATTATTTTAAACTAGTTTCATTTACAAATTTATTTTAATTTCCATTTTGAAATCGTTTGTCGTTAACAAAATTTCCAAAAATTTTCTAACTCTCAAAATTTTTGAAAACTTTTGGCAGAGTCTCCTTTGTACGGAGGAGCTTTTGCAATTTGTCAAAAGATATAAATATATATACATCGACCCACACGGTCGGAAAAACCAAAAACAGTTCATATTTTCTATTTTTATTGCGTAGGCGTACCTCCTTTAGCATTTTAAGCAAGCGGCTTATTTTATTTTAGCATTCGCGCATCCAAACTTCCGCTATACGGTCTTCTAATACCTGTACTTAGTCAATTTAAACATATAAGTAACATATGTATGAAATCTATAACATTTTTGTGACGCCCCACCTCTATACCCACGCTAGCCAAGAACACTATGGAGTAGTGCTGTCAACTAGCACGGAGAATAAGGCTGTTGAGGAGCGACTATCCATGTAATTGCTTATCACACGGTGGCTATAAATAATCTTCGGAAACAAACGTAGAAATAAGCATAACGCAAATCAGTCATAGACATCCATATCACAAAGGCGGAAGAAGATATGAATATATAACTAACACATGAAAGTGTACATCAGAGTAGTGGTCAAAAGATCCACAATAATACAAAAGAATAGCAACACGTGCTATACAAAAGAATACAACTATGAGTCTATATCTCAAGTGTATACAACAAAAACTGCTAATCTAAACAGTTAGCCAAAAGTCAGAGTGATGAATCCCTGGGAAGAAGTCAAGCAGAAGCACCTGTAACATCTCGGTCTGACCCGAGTATTATTTAAGAAAAATAATAAATGGGTCAGTCTAGCTATAAATATCAGATGACAAGATATAACAAAAAAGATATGGCATAAACATAAAATATCCATAATGACATACCACTATAAGTATGTAAATAATGATCAACAGAAGATCAATCAATAAGAGATAATCAATATCACAAGAATCTTCTCAAAGATTCGGAAAGGGCATCATACCCCAAACTTGTACTCATAACAAGTTAATGACATAAATTCTAGAAATCAATGCAAGAAGTCCAGAAATCATAGAAAAGAGAAAGAGGCCTATCACATGACGGTCCGAAGACCAAGGGGAGCTACCGCATATGTGTGAATGGAATCACACAGATTAAGGTCCAGACTAACCAAAAAGCAAAAAGGTACGTGTGAATGGAATCACACAAGTGGTGTCTAGTCTAACCTCGCAACAAGAGACATCGCACAGTTGCTAGTCTAAAGCATCAGAATGATCGTCATGATCAACGAGAAGTGTCAATTACACTAAGCTAGTAAATATAGAAGTTTAGCTTCATGTCCCATAACCACTTGCTTAACTTAAATATTTACGAACAAACTGTAAATCTTCACTAATAAAATTGTCACAAGAGGTTCAATCGAACAAGTCTAAGAATTAACCGACGAAGTGAACGCAAGCGTTTCATACCACTTGTTTTACTAAGTCGTTTAATTAGATTTCTCATCCGAGTGAGGTAAAGGTTTGTATATACTAATAGATTGGAAAACGGTTTAAGAAAAGAGCTTTGTTATTAAAAATAGAGTTGAAATTGTTTGTTAAAAGAGTTTTGATATTTACTACTAGTATTGAAACCTTTATATTATAAAATGACAAAACACAGAAGCAATTGTAGAAACAATCAATCATAAAGATCGCATACGGAGATGTGAATAAAATCCAAGGAAATCAGCTCAATGTTTTTCAGATAAGATCCCCTACGGAGGGGGGGTCCAGGAGGTGGCAACTCCCCAAGGTGGGGGTGCGGGGGCAACGCCACCGCTTACGGGGTTCGACCTGCCCGGTCAGGTCGCGGGGGTCCGGGGGCAGCGCCCCGTCCAAAACGGTACGACCTAGTGAAGACAAAAGGGGGTCTAACGACCTAAGAGGGATAGGGTCGAGCGACCTAACGGTTGCGACCTAGGGGTCTAAGGGGTCAAGCGACTTAGTGGTTGCGACATAGAGGTGTTCGCGACCTAACGATGACTCACGACCCAACATGGCCGACTTAACAGAGGTCGCGACCTAACGGGATAACTCGTGACCGACTTAAGAGTTGCGTGACTGAAGGTTTGCACGACTTAAGGGTTGCACGACTTAAGGGTTGCATGACTTAAGGGTTGCAC
The DNA here is from genome assembly GCA_030765085.1 of Allium cepa. NCBI lineage: Eukaryota > Viridiplantae > Streptophyta > Magnoliopsida > Asparagales > Amaryllidaceae > Allium > Allium cepa. The sequence continues at coordinate 397,257,804 of CM060944.1, forward strand.
GACTTATGGGTTAGGCCAGGAGCGACCTAACGAGATAAGGTCCAACGACCTACGAGTTAAGGGTCCAACGACCTATCGGGATAAGGTCCAACGACCTACGAGTTAAGGGTCCAACGACCTATTGGGATAACTCGTAAACGACTCATGGCCTATGGATGAACGACTTAACTCCGAACGAGCTAAAAATGGCCAGAACGACCTAGGGTTTACTCTTAAACGACTCATGACCTATGGATGAACGACTTAACTTCGAACGAGCTAAAAATGGCCAGAACGACCTAGGGTTAACTCGTAAACGACTCACGACCTATGGATGAACGACTTAACACCGAATGAGCTAAAAATGGCCAGAACGACCTAAGTGCAGAAAATTCACCAAAACGCTAAAAATTGGAGTTTTTCGCCAATCCAATCCAAACCAAATGCTAACATGCATGCAAAATTGATAGGGAATCATTCCCAACAGTCCAATATAGTTATAGGCTAGAATTGTGAGATAAAAATCTCACCTTTGCACAAACTCAATGAAGAAGGAGCTTGAAACAATGGAGAAGCAACTACAAGCTAGAATCCAATGTCTTCACTTTGATTTTGGAGTTGAATGATGGATTTAAAGTTGAAACCTAAGCTTGGAGTTTTAATTTCCTCTTCCACTCACCATTAATGCAAAAGCTTGCTTGTTAGGAAATTTATGAAGAGTGAGAAGAAGGAAGGAGGTTTGGGCTTGAGTTATAATGGCAATCTAACCCTAAGTCCAAAGCGGGAAAAGTTAGTGAAATTCCACTAACTCCAAACCTACCAATGTTTATACTTAAAAAAATTGTAAACGGCATTTCGAACTCAATGGAAGTGGTCTCGAGTCCTTATTTGACCGTTTGCAAAAAGAGCAGGAGTAAGCAAGTCCGGATGCGTTCGCTCGATGAATTCTCTGGATTCCCAAGAGCAATCCTTAGGATTTGAGGACCATTGAACCTTCACAAGCGGAACATCTTTATTTCGAAGTCGTTTAACCTTCGAAGCTATAATTCGAATAGGATGCTGCTCATAAGTTAAATTCGGCGAAACTTCAATTTCTTCCACAACAGCAGGCTCAAGAATAGAATCGGAATCCCGAAGGCATTTCCGTAATTGAGAAACGTGAAATACGTTATGCATAGCAGAAAACTGAGCCGGCAATGCAAGGCGATAAGCCATGGAACCAATACGTTCAATGATAGGAAATGGCCCAATATATCGAGGCGCTAACTTCCCCGATCGACTGAAACGTACAACACCCTTCATAGGTGAAACACGAATAAAAACAGGATCCCGAACAGAAAATTCTAATTTCCTTCTTCGATTATCGGCATAGGATTTTTGTCTACTCTGGGCTTCTTTCATCCTATGTCGAATAAGTTCTATCTTTTCTGTGGAATCACGAATAAAGTCTGGACCTAAAACCAGCTTCTCACCGGCCTCAAGCCAACAAGAAGGAGATCGGCATGGCCTTCCGTATAGTGCCTCGAAAGGTGCCATACCAATACTAGATTGGAAGCTATTATTATAGGAAAATTCAACAAGTGAAATATGATCTTCCCAACTTCCACCAAAATCAAGCACACAAGCACGAAGAAGATCTTCAAGAGTTTGATTCACACGCTCGGTTTGTCCATCGGACTAGGGGTGATACGCAGTGCTAAAATTAAGCTTCGTTCCTAAAGCATTTTGAAGACTCTTCCAAAATACACTAGTAAACAATGGATCACGATCGCTAACAATAGAAGTAGGAACTCCATGCAATTTTACAATTTCCTTGACAAATAGTTTGGCCAAAAGAGGAACGGTTCGGTTAGACCGAACCGGAATAAAATGGGCGGATTTAGTAAGTCTATCAACAATCACCCATAAGCTATCATGACCCGAACGAGAACGGGGAAGGCCATCTATAAAGTCCATGGAAATTTGATCCCACTTCCAAATTGTTTCTAAAGGTTGCAATAACCCACCAGGCCGTTGATGTTCGGCCTTGACAAGTTGGCAAGTCATGCAACACTTAACAAAGTTAGCAATATCAGATTTCATTCCCTCCCAATAATAAAGTCGCTTCATATCAGCGTACATTTTACTACTACCGGGATGAATGGTGAATTTAGAACGATGGGAATCTTCTAAAATATCTTTACGAAGATCTCCAATATTTGGTATGATAAGTCTACCAAATTTTCGAATGTCGCCACGAGAATCAATATCAAAGTCTTTCAAACCTTCAATATCAATTTTATCCTTAACATTTTTGCCAAGAAGAGCCAATTCAGAATCTAGCCCTTGAGCTTCAAGAATGCGGTCTAAAAGAGAAGGATGAGCCTCAAGGCTACATAAAACAAGCGATGAGCATAAATCGGATACGCGCTCTCGAATCTCACAAGTGGATAAAATCTCGAGATCGTTCCATTCGGATATCATCATAGAAACAACTGCTTGTTGTTTACGGCTAAGAGCATCGGCGACACGATTACCCTTACCGGGGGTATAAAGAATATCAAGATCATAAGGTGCAAGAAACTCGAGCCAACGCTGTTGACGTAAATTAAGTTCTTTTTGAGAAAATAAATATTTCAGAGACTTATGATCCGTATAAAGAATAAATTTCTCTCCCAATAGATAATGACGCCAAATCCGAAGGGCGAAAACAATAGCCGCGAGTTCTAAATCATGTGTGGCATATCTAGTCTCGGCCGGCTTTAATTGCCTAGAAGCATAAGCAATAACACGTTCTTTTTGCATAAGAACGGCACCCAAACCAACGTGACTAGCATCAGTATAAACAACAAAATCTTGATTCCCCACGGGAATAACAAGAATAGAAGCATCGGAAAGGAGTTCTTTCAATTTCTGAAAAGAGGCTTCACATTTGTCCGACCAAATGTATTTAACTCCCTTCTCAGTCAAGCTAGTAAGAGGCACGGCAATCTTAGAAAAGTCCTTAATAAAACGACGGTAATAGCCCGCCAAACCGAGAAAACTACGAATCTCTGTCACACTCTCCGGTCTCTTCCAATCTTGAATCGCTTCAATCTTTGAAGGATCCACGGAAATCCCGGATTCGGAAATAATATGACCAAGAAACTTCACACGAGATTGCCAAAAGTGGCATTTAGAAAATTTCGCCTTTAATTGATTACTCCTAAGAGTTTCCAATACAATCCGAAGATGTTTCTCATGTTCCTCCTCAGTTTTTGAACACACAAGAATATCATCAATGAATATGAGAACAAACCGATCGAGGAAATCTTTGAAAACTCGATTCATGAGGTCAACGAAATAAGCTGGAGCATTCGTTAACCCAAATGGCATAACAAGCCATTCATAAGATCCATATCGAGTACGGAATGATGTCAAAGGAATGCTATCCTCAAGTCCAATTGTGAAAAGACCTTAGCACCACTAAGCTGATCGAATAGATCATTAATCCGAGGTAAAGGATATTTATTTTTAATAGTCAGATCGTTAAGCTTGCGATAGTCAACGCAAAGCCTAAGCGTACCGTCGGATTTCTTTATGAAAATAGCCGAAGCTCCCCAAGGTGAGGAACTAGAGCGAATAAATTGCTTCGTCTCCAATTCGGATAATTGTTTACGCATCTCCTCATTTTCCTTATTGTACATGCGATAAGGAGGACGAGTAATAGGTTGAGCTCCAGAAACAAGATTAATTCTGAACTCAATTTCTCGTTTAGGTGGTAAACCTAAAACGGGCTCAAATATGTCGGAAAATTCACGAACAACGTGAATATGAGAAATAATATCATCTTCATCATCATCATCGTCATCACGAGGATTTAAAGAATATAAAGATGCCACCAAACAGGATTCTGAATCTTTAAGATTAACAGAAATCTGTTTAACAGATAGTGGATGTCGGAGATGAATAGTCTGCTCAGGACATAGGATATGGGCTTGATAACGGTTAAGCCAATCCATTCCCAAAATTATTCCAAAGCCTAAGTAACGCATGACATGCAAATCGGCTAGGAAAGAAAAATCACATAAAATAATCTCCACATCTTTACAAAGCAAACTAAGAGTTGCGGATCCACCAACAGGATTCGCAATTTTTAAAGAAGTCATCAATGCAGTAACACTTAAGGAAAAAGTGTCTACCAGTTCCTTTGATATAAAAGAAATGGATGCACCCGTATCAAAGAGAACTCTAATAGGTTGATCATGAAATAAAATAATACCATCAAGAATGGAATGAGAAATACCTTGGCCACGAGATGTGTTGCCAGGGGCTTGAGCCACATTCAACTTTCCTTCCTTCTTGCCTTTACGCTTGAGGCATTGATGTATGTAATGATCCGGGCCCTTACAATAGCGACAAGATTTGGGCTTAGAGCACTTATTCGCATAATGATCCCCAGACCCACAGTTGAAGCAACTCGCACCACTAGGAGAAGGAGACTTTGCCGCAGGGGTTGCTTGCTTACCCTTTTTGTTGGGATAAGGACCTTTGAATTTTCTTGGCCTCTTCTTGTTGTTGAAGTTTGGTTTAGCGCCTTCCACTTCAGCATCACTCTCTCTATCAGCCTCTTCAAGACGAAGAGCGATATCGACGAGTTGATCAAATGCGACTTCTAGTTTCAGGAGTAGTGGTTATTTAAGCCACAAACGAACCTCTGGTTCTTCTTCAATGGGGTGTTGATGTATTCAACCCCATATTTGGAAAGCGACTCGAAGGCTGCGACGTAATCAGTCACAGAGGATTGACCTTGAACAGGGTCTATAAAACGTCGAGCCAAGGTTACTTTCCCAGCTTCTGGTACAAACTTTAACTCGAAGCGTTCCTGAAATTGCTCCCAGGTGAGATCCGCTTCATTAATTTCTGAAGTAAGGAGTTCGTACCAGTCCAATGCTCTCTCCTGGAGCATGCTGGAAGCCACCTGAACGCGGTGGAGATCGATAAGGTTCATGCGAGAAAAGATTCGATCGCATGATTTTAACCAAGCCTGGACCTCGATGATATTTTCCGAACCTTTGAAGGGCTTCCCACCCAAGTTAGTGTAATCGCTGCACAAGCGTGCAAATCCCGACTTTGGGTGAGTAGGTTCCGGGTTAGCTCCAGCTGCTTGAGCATTAGTTACTAAATCAAGAAGCTGTTGAGCAGTCATAAAAACTCCATCCGGGGGAGCAGCACCAGATGATCCAGTTCTGGGACGGCCTGGTCTAGACATTCTCTTCCTTTAAGAAAGAAAGAAGAGAAGGAAGAAGGTTATTCACCAATGAACATCAAAAAATCTTGATAGATAAAACAAGGAATCATAAAGGAAATAGGATGAATCGGTACGAAGACTCGAATTAATCCTATGGTATGACTCCTAAGATAGACCTAGGACGATGATCCTTTGTAAGTTATTCTACATTGTTCCGAAGTTTGGCTCTGATACCAAGCTGTGACGCCCCACCTCTATACCCACGCTAGCCAAGAACACTACGGAGTAGTGCTGTCAACTAGCACGGAGAATAAGGCTGTTGAGGAGCGACCATCCATGTAATTGCTTATCACACGGTGGCTATAAATAATCTTCGGAAACAAACGTAGAAATAAGCATAACGCAAATCAGTCACAGACATCCATATCACAAAGGCGGAAGAAGATATGAATATATAACTAACACATGAAAGTGTACATCAGAGTAGTGGTCAAAAGATCCACAATAATACAAAAGAATAGCAACATGTGCTATACAAAAGAATACAACTATGAGTCTATATCTCAAGTGTATACAACAAAAACTGCTAATCTAAACAGTTAGCCAAAAGTCAGAGTGATGAATCCCTGGGAAGAAGTCAAGCAGAAGCACCTGTAACATCTCGGTCTGACCCGAGTATTATTTAAGAAAAATAATAAACGGGTCAGTCTAGCTATAAATATTAGATGACAAGATATAACATAAAAGATATGGCATAAACATAAAATATCCATAATGACATACCACTATAAGTATGTAAATAATGATCAACAGAAGATCAATCAATAAGAGATAATCAATATCACAAGAATCTTCTCAAAGATTCGGAAAGGGCATCATACCCCAAACTTGTACTCATAACAAGTTAATGACATAAATTCTAGAAATCAATGCAAGAAGTCCAAAAATCATAGAAAAGAGAAAGAGGCCTATCACATGACGATCCGAAGACCAAGGGGAGCTACCCCACATGTGTGAATGGAATCACATAGATTAAGGTCCAGACTAACCAAAAAGCAAAAAGGTATGTGTGAATGGAATCACACAAGTGGTGTCTAGTCTAACCTCGCAACAAGAGACATCGCACAGTTGCTAGTCTAAAGCATCAGAATGATCGTCATGATCAACGAGAAGTGTCAATTACACTAAGCTATTAAATATAGAAGTTTAGCTTCATGTCCCATAACCACTTGCTTAACTTAAATATTTACGAACAAACTGTAAATCTTCACTAATAAAATTGTCACAAGAGGTTCAATCGAACAAGTCCAAGAATTAACCGACGAAGTGAACGCAAGCATTTCATACCACTTGTTTTACTAAGTCGTTTAATTAGATTCCTCATCCGAGTGAGGTAAAGGTTTGTATATACTAATAGATTGGAAAACGGTTTAAGAAAAGAGCTTTGTTATTAAAAAAAAAGTTGAAATTGTTTGTTAAAAGAGTTTTGATATTTACTACTAGTATTGAAACCTTTATATTATAAAATGACAAAACACAGAAGCAATTGTAGAAACAATCAATCACAAAGATCGCATACGGAGATGTGAATAAAATCCAAGGAAATCAGCTCAGTGTTTTTCAGATAAGATCCCCTACGGAGGGGGGGTCCAGGGGGGGTGGCAACCCCCTAAGGTGAGGGTGCGGGGGCAACGCCACCGCTTACGGGGTTCGACCTGCCCGGTCAGGTCGCGGGGGTCCGGGGGCAGCGCCCCGTCCAAAACGGTACGACCTAGTGTAGACAAAAGGGGGTCTAACGACCTAAGAGGGATAGGGTCGAGCGACCTAACGGTTGCGACCTAGGGGTCTAAGGGGTCAAGCGACTTAGTGGTTGCGACCTAGAGGTGTTCGCGACCTAACGATGACCCACGACCCAACATGGCCGACATAACAGAGGTCGCGACCTAACGGGATAACTCGTGACCGACTTAAGAGTTGCGTGACTGAAGGGTTGCACGACTTAAGGGTTGCACGACTTAAGGGTTAGGCCAGGAGCGACCTAACGAGATAAGGTCCAACGACCTACGAGTTAAGGGTCCAACGACCTATCGGGATAAGGTCCAACGACCTACGAGTTAAGGGTCCAACGACCTATTGGGATAACTCGTAAACGACTCACGACCTATGGATGAACGACTTAACTCCGAACGAGCTAAAAATGGCCAGAACGACCTAGGGTTAACTCTTAAACGACTCACGACCTATGGATGAACGACTTAACTCCGAACGAGCTAAAAATGGCCAGAACGACCTAGGGTTAACTCGTAAACGACTCACGACCTATGGATGAATACTCCGAACGAGCTAAAAATGGCCAGAACGACCTAAGTGCAGAAAATTCACCAAAACGCTAAAAATTGGAGTTTTTCGCCAATCCAATCAAAACCAAATGCTAACATGCATGCAAAAATGATAGGGAATCATTCCCAATAGTCCAATATAGTTATAGGCTAGAATTGTGAGATAAAAATCTCACCTTTGCACAAATTCAATGAAAAAGGAGCTTGAAACAATGGAGAAGCAACTACAAGCTAGAATCCGATGTCTTCACTTTGATTTTGGAGTTGAATGATGGATTTAAAGTTGAAACCTAAGCTTGGAGTTTTAATTTCCTCTTCCACTCACCATTAATGCAAAAGCTTGCTTGTTAGGAAATTTATGAAGAGTGAGAAGAAGAAAGGGGGTTTGGGCCTGAGTTATAATGGCAATCTAACCCAAAGTCCAAAGCGGGAAAAGTTAGTGAAATTCCACTAACTCCAAACCTACCAATGTTTATACTTAAAAAAATTGTAAACGGCATTTCGAACTCAATGGAAGTGGTCTCGAGTCCTAATTTGACCGTTTGCAAAAAGTAGCTTTTCGGACCAATATCCGATTATCGACAAAATATTTAAATAAAATATTTAAATATAAAATCGATAAATATGCGGGTTGTTACAATTTTACTCATTTAAACAACTACAACAATTAATAACATAAGTAATGCACTATAAATGCTTACATAAGCAATTTGTATAGTTTCCAACCTAATTCAATTTGCTTCTTAACCAATTCATATACTATTTGCATTCAACTTTAAGTGAGTTACAACTCATTTACTTATCTTCAATTCCTTTTCAAGTCCAAATAAACCCATTTCAATTTAACTGATTTCAAAAATCAATATTTGTTACCCATCAACTTATAGTAACATTAAAGCCATATTTTATAAACAATGTACACAAAGCCGTTTATAAACAATTGGTAAGGCCTCAAAATCAATTCGATTGCTTCACTCGATTTTTCAATTATTCTATCCATTTTCAGAATGATTTTCAACTCATTCTCTTATATTCGATTTATTTTTAATCCAAACTATTTTGTATTCATTTCAATTGATTCAAAAATCAAGTTTTATTTACTTCCATTAATCCATAGAACTTTATTAAATCTTGTTTACGACAACAACAATTATTTCTATGCAAATTCGACAATATTCATTCAAACAAACAATTTCTTTAGTTTTATAACTATTATAAAATTGATTCCAAGTCAATTTATATTAAATTTCATTCCATTCTAATTTATTTTCAAACCATATCTTTACATTGATTTCATTTTCACATTGATTTTATTCAAAACCATTTTTATCAAGCTCAACAACTTTAATGCTTAAAATTTAACAATCATTTCTCAAATTTTATATAAGTCATGCTTCATTGAATTTTAGACTTAAGTTAATTTACTTCAAATTATTCAAATCCCTTTTTTTTTAGACTTAAGCTCATTTCATTTTGAAAATAAATTTCTCTTTTCAATTAAACTTGATTCTATTTTAATCCAATCCCATTTCAAACTACAAATTTATTTGATTAGTTATTATACATTTTAACTTTTTAGATTCTGCTCATTCAATTTATTACAAGGCCATTTTCAATTTATTCCCACTTATTTGGAATTTATTTGCAACTCCTACCATTACTATTTTAATCCATTTACATTTTTATTCGATACATTTCAATTATATTTAATTTGTTAACACCTCAAGTTAAAATTTAATTTATAGCTCAAATTCTGAATCCACTGTCCATTTTCAATTTACCACCCAATTTCATGGAATCACAATTCAGTTACATTTACTTTACTGACCATTCAAGTCGAATTCAATTTATAACTTGAGTTTTATTTCCAAACTTCATCATAAATTCACAATTCAGCTTCTATTAAACAACATTACGTTCCCATTTACACATTTTATTAGCTAATTTATTATAAAATTAGTTCTCTCATATTTATAGTTCTATACTTGATTTTTAATTTCAAATATCACTTCATTTAATTTTCTTAAGTTCAATTTATTTTATAATTCAAGTTTTGATCTTCATTTTTTTTCAATTCATCAAACAATATTTATTTTGGATTTTGTATTCCATTTTCAATTTTATAGGTCACAACTTATTATTTACACAATTCCCTTCATTCAAGGCTTAAATATATTCATCTTTTATTTTTAACTCGAGCCTTCTATTTATTTATAGCCCAAGCATATTTTTATTACCCTGGATTTTTAATTCTTTTATATGTTATTTTGATTTATTCATTCCAATCCAATTCTTATCCAACTTATTTCCATTTATTCAGGTAAGAATCTAATTCCATTTGATAACTCAATTGAATTTTTATTCCAATTCAATTTTATTTTAACTCAGATTTATTTAACTCAATTCGATTTCAACTTAATTCGAATACAATTGGATATTATTTCCAGCTTATTCAATTTATTTTAATCCAGTTAAATTTTTTTTTATTTCCCATCCAAGTTAATTTCATTTTTAACTTTTCCCTTTAAATTTAAATTTCCAACATTCAAAGCTTATATTCCTTTCCTTATTAAAAATCATCTCAATTTATAAGCTTACAACTATCTCTCAGGATTTTTAAACATCCGACTTTTGGTTTCAAATTATTTTGAAATCTCCAACATCTCAAATCATACTTCTCAAAAATTAAACCAACCCTGGTTTTATTCCCAACAAATTCCCTTTGAGATTTTCAAAACTAATAGCTTTTCTGAACAAATCAATTTTGGCAGCAATCCGTCACTTAGAAATTCGAAAATGAATACTGATGATGCGGCCGTCATCATCAGAATTATTTTCCAATAATCCAAATGATTTCAATGCTATATCACTTTCAAAATTCATTTAAAGCAGATTTCCTTTCAGAAATACCTTCAAAACAATAATACTATTATTTATCTTCAAATACTTCCAAATCTCCGGGATTTAAATTTCCAAAGCCTGCTTAAATAAATTCTAACTATAATTCATTTGTACACTTTATGCTTATACAAATTCTCATTTATTTGTATTTCAATTTATAAATTACATTCATAATCCATATTTATAAATTTCATTTTATAATGAATTTATTCCCTTAAACTTTAGTTATACAATTTCTAGTTAAATTTTCACTTAACAATGATAATACTTTAATATTATCATTTTTGACATCCAAGCAACCATATATTAGCTAAGTAGTTTTCAAAACTTTTATTTATGTCAAAATATATTTTTGGGTAAAATTATTATATTTACCCACATTTAAAACAATACCGTGTCAATTGTTCTATTCAAGTGTTTAGAAACCCCTTCAATACAGTAGTGCAGACTGTGTCGACGAAGGTTCATATGCCACTCAATAAATCAATCAACGCAATATTAAAACAATTTATATTCACTAAAAAATACGCGCTCATATCTGTTAATACGCTCAAACTCATTCGAGAGTACTACGGACTCTAATTTAAATAAGTAATTCCCACCAGAGCCAAGGTTATCACCAACCTAAGCTCTGATACCAAGTGTGACGACCCGCAAATCCGTACCCCTTGAATCAACACTATTCAACAACAATCAACTCAAGTTGTACAGAAATACGAACCATTTGGGTTAAAGAAGAAGAGGTAGAAGAAGAAAATAGAAAACAACAACAGAATCTAACCATCGCAGCGGAATAAAATATAATAGATAATAAATAATTTTACTCAAAAATCAAATATCTCTGTTTACATATTACATCATCAGAGTACATCAATCACAGGTCACATCAATAACATACAACTGGATACATAGCTACTCAACAAAACGGAATATATATATAACAATTACGAGAATACGTATCGTCGTCCAGCTCGTCTCTTGAGCTTCATAGCACAAATCCTGTATCCTATAATACTCGGTCTGACCCGACCATTACAGTTAAATAATACTCGAGTAGTCTGGAATACCAGTGTGAGAAAATCACACCCAATTGATTATTAAAGTTTCAAAAATCCTTTAAAAACAAAAGCATCTCGTAAGACCGCGCCACAAATAAACATGTCGGGTTTTTTACCTTACGATAGCTAAAACAATTTTTATAGAAATCCTCTGATATTATAATAAGGTCTATATACAAATACTTATATAGCCGAAATAGTTACATCTATTAAATTCCAGCTACTAGCCACAGAGTGGATAATACAAACAAAACTCGTACAAGGCTCGTAGGGAGAATGGATTTCCAACTAATGACTAGGCACTGGGGTACCACCTGTCATAGTACGGGGCCTAGATCACCGTACCGAGGAGTATGCCCGCTCCCCTGCAACACAAGGCCGGGACTACCCCTTACTGGATAATCCCGAGTGAGATCACCCCGCGGTTGGGATCAGCAACCGCCGACTAAGACAAAATAAAAAGGGACATCTAGACAGGAATGACCTCACCCTGCTTGGGTGCTACCCACCTAGCCTTGCTGCATAACACCTGATTTTCGGTCATTCCCATTTGATGAGGCTTGAGGATAAGCGTTACCTTTATAGAATATATCCCTTAGAATGCCCATCGTCCACCTTACGATGTTTACGAAAGCATTCACCCATACAAGTCCGTCCCGGGTTCGAACGTAACCAAAGGCACTATTCCTACTGCATCTATTTTGGAAATTTTCTCAAGATTAGTAGCAACTAGCCCTTGCACTTCACTACTCTACCTTCGAATCCGAACTCGTTATCCACATAAACGTACAAACCGGATCAAAGTGGTTTTCGAGAAATAAATCTCGATCCCGGTCTCTTCGAAACGATCAACGCATTTGTGTCCAATATTGATAGTCGGTGATTTAACTACCAATTAATATTCTCAAACAACCAACAACCAATAAATAATTTCCCAAATTATTTATTTATCTCAAAATATCTTTACAAGGTATATTATCACTTTCAAATCCTTTTGAAAACGGTTTTCAAACTATCTTTCTTTTCTCAAAATAAATTCCGAGTATTTCCATTTCCACTGGAATCACCAAGCACAAAACTTTAGATTTTTAAAATAATTTAAAAGCACTTTATTGTAAAATATATTTTAACGTTCAATTTAGAAAAATTTACTTTAATACTTAATTTATAATAATACTTTGAACAAAATACCAAACCATTCTGTAAATAATTATTACGATAATAATTAAAATAAAATACTTACTTTGGAATTTACTTTAAAACATTCAAGTTAAGACTACTTCAAGAGTTTACTAAAAATACATACTATATAAACATTTGAAAATAAAGTTACTTAATAAAATATAAAACTAGATTTCTACTTTTAAGAACAAAATACTAAGTTACTTCTTAATAATTACTGCTAAAATAGATTAAAGGAAATACTTACTTTAGACTTTAAATATTAGAAATAATAAATTTTACAAAACTTGCTTTCTAAAAAAAACAACTTTAAAACATTTAATTTATATTTAAAAATTTACAAAAAAAAACATACTTGGTTATCCAGGGAAAAATTCTAACTTCAATCACTTAAATCAAATTTTCCAAATTGATTTCCAATTTATTCCATTTGAAATAAATTTCTTTACTTACTCAGTTCATTTCAAAGTTCATTAATTATGGATTTTATTATTATTGTTATTATCTTCCGTTTGATTTTTAATCCTTTAACGGAAATATACAAATTCCATATTTTCCCAATTTCTTCCTTATTCTTTTCAATAATTTAAATCTTAAACTTTAAATAAATGTTTTCTTCTTTTAATTAATATCACTGAAGATTAATATTCATTAACTTTCTGTTTATTCAAATTTCCTTTCTATACTCAAGATCTATTTATTAAATTTTACAGTCACTTCATTCCTTTTCCAATTAAATTTTTTAAATTTACTCTGTAATTATTTTATTTACAAATTCACTTCTTTTAGTTCCTTTCCAAAATCTAATTTATATATTTTTGGAAATTCATTATACCCAATCATAACCAATCGAACCATAGCATTCAATATTCCAATAAAGTTCATCATAGAATAGCAAATAATCACAACAGAGGGTATAGAATAATTTAAATAAATGTTGAGGGATCCAGTTGGATCCCTCTAACGTGTTTTTTCCTGCATCCACAGATGTTAGCACGATATAATACATCAATTCCAAAATATCATACTATAGCACATCAATCAATTCAACCATTCAAACAATTATTTAAATTTAATCATTTAAATTTTAAATTTAAATTCGGCTGAGTGAGATTAACTCACCTTTCCTAGTTGTAGTCCACTTCATAATTGCCTTGGTTTTTCCCCAATTTTTGACCTTGAATAAACAATTTATACGACTCTTATTAATATTCGAAATAATCGAACAATTGCTTATTATTAAATTATTTAATTTACTAACAACCTTATTCAAATTGATAAATTCCCTTTTAATAAAATTGAATTAGTTAATAGTTTAATTTTAACTAAATAATTTAAGTCCGAGTTAATAAAGTTAAGTAACATTGAATTTAGGTGTTAGAAATAGTTAACCACTCGAACAGAAAACAATTCTGATTCCTAACAGTTTATTAACTAATTATAAGTTATATATATATTTTTCAAAACTCTTAATATGTTTTCAATTTATGTTTACATGTGTTAAAATTTAAAAAGCAAGGCAAACATGAATTTCATCTCCTTCTTAAATTAACAAAGGATGAAATTCTAAACCTATAAACTAAAATAGAATTGTTCGATATTATAAATCTTATACCTGCTGCTAGGCTTCGTGCCTCAAACATCACCAGCATCTCTTCCTCCCCTTGCCTACAATCAACTACATACTATTACCTTCACCTGCCAAAACATTTTCCACAACCTTTACAACAACACAACAACAAGAAGTTTCTGCCTATTACTTTAACATTCAACAGTGAAATGCCCAAAGTAAGCTCGTCGCCCTTTCCACAAGAATCTATGGCTGTCTCCTCAAAACGCGATCGACCCCCCTCCCACTGAAAAGCTTCGATCGATTAAGTTCGATCGAACGAAGACATGGCCTCCTTGGCTGGAAAACATCGTAACAAAGGTATCCTCGTGCTCGTGAATCGTGCGAAGCCAACCACGAGACTTTCCTGAAGTCGACCAAGTCTCGACTTCCTTGATTTGACTATAGCGGTGCCAACCCCATCGCGACTTCCCTGAAGTCGAACGAATTGATTTGTAAAACTCGGCTACCATTTTATTCGATCTGAGAATTTCGATTCGTTTGAGTTTAAAGGAGGGAAAAGGGTCTGGGTCTCGAACGGAAAAGGAAGAGGGTTATGACATTCCCTCGATTGATTTATATTCGGCCATGATTGGTTTTAGAAGAGAAATAATTTTTTTTCAGAAGAAAGGGATAAGCGATTTATTTTGAATCGAAGTAGCCCCTTTTTTTATAACCGAATGCAATGGAAATCTTGCTAGAGAAGAGTACAGGATCTCGTGCCGCTAAAAAGAAGAGAACGAAAGACATGATGGAGTCGTTGCTGGTACAAGAGGGGATAGTGATTTGAGGGAATTTCAGGGATTTGAAAGAAAGACGGCTGAATATTGGGTTAAATGGGAATATATATAATTTAAATTCAAATTCAAAATGTCTCGATTTACGTAGCTTAAAATCGTGAACTCCTATTGAGGCATGCCGCTAGTTGTTTATAATATTATATCCCTATTCCGAACGCAATGGAAAAGGTTTCGAGTCCTAATTCGATCGTATGGAGAAGATAGCCTTTTGAACCCAGTTATTTAATATAAGATTTCGATATAAATTTCAGCGCGTTTATATATCGTACGATCACCCAACAACTCCAAATGCTACGAAAATTGAAATCCTATAATAATACAATATTACGGATCCAATGGAACTAGTTTCGTCGAATTACGAGACTGTGCCTCGGAAGGCTATTTTTAAATTCAATTTAAACGATAAAATTTTCAAAACTAAACAAATCACAGTTAAATTAAATTTTAAAACTTCTATTATCTTCAGTATTATCACTATGAATTTTATAAGCCTTCAAATTATTTTTAACAGGCTTAAAACTGAAGATTCAACATTTTACCCAATTTCCAATAATTAAATTCAATAATTAAATTCCAAATAAATGGTGATATTCGAAATTTAAGTTACAAATTGACTTTTAAATATTTAAAATTAATTAAATATTTCAATTTTAAATGCTAAAAAATTCCGGGTCGTCACAGCAAGGACGATTGAGGGGGTGAAAGGAAGATGAGGGGGACGATGGAGGGGATGAAGGGACAATGGGAGGATGAATTGTTTCTCATGCTTCCGTTATTTTCCAAAACATGAAAAATAAAAAAATAAAAGTTGTTTTTTTATTTTGTATGTTAACTTTGTTTTTTAAATTGGTCATTTTTCAAAATATACGTGCGTCATTTGCATTGTATGGATGAAAACTCAAAACTAAAAAGGGTAAACCATCCACGGTCTAAACTTTTTTGATTTGTTCTAAGAATTGAAACTTGAGTAAAATAAATCTATGTTGTATCCCTAGAGATTTTTTATTGTTCATTTTTGATTACTTGGAAAAACATATTCAAAAGGAAAATAATTATAATTCTACCTTGGAGTCTTTCATTAGTGATAGTCGGTAAATATACCAACGGTTTGTAACTTAATAATTCAAATAGAAAAATAAACCTTTTCTTTCGAATGTTGTAATTTTACCGCTGCGCATCTGAATTCATACATAAGATCGATTGATTCAAAATTTTATGCATTGTTGGAGTAACTCGGTTGGTTAGACTATTGAGCTATTAAACACAAGATTGAGTTTCAACCATTCTACAATGCGTTGAATTTATTTTGCAGTTTTGTTTCTTGAGGTCAAAACAATAATATATTCCATCAAATGGAACCTTTTATTTATTCGAAAACATCTTCAAACTTTTTTTGGAGATCCAATGAGTCAAGCAACTTCATGTTATTTGAAATCTCTAATAAAAAGAGATATTCAAAAATAATGATTTCGTAGTTAAAGGCTATGTTCTTGTTATAAGAGATGAGATATTTGTAAGGTTTGGTGATACAATATTTCCTATTGCAGAAGATTTAGAAGATATTGTTGATTTTAGTGATACAATATTTCCAATTGTAGAAGATTTGAAAGATATTTGAGATAATTACTCAAATATATATATTTCCTCTTTTATAGCATTAAAGAGAGCAATAAATTACCTACGTGAGAAGAAGAATTATTCTGCAAGCACTACTACAAAACAGGCCATTTGCATCGGTTGTTTACCCCCCATTTGCATCGGTTCAACAACCGATGCATATGCAACCGATGCAACAGGTTTAACACTTTTGCATCAGTTCTGAAACCGATGCAAAAAGGTCCTTTTTGCATTGGTTGTTACTAACAACTGATGCAAAATATCGTGGTTGGTAGCTTGGACACAGCCCCCATATTGCATCGGTTGTAATGAAAACCGATGCAACTAATCCCTCTATTGCATCAGTTTTTTATAACAACCGATGCAAACTAATCCCTCTATTGCATCAACTATTTATACCTGATGCAAAAAAACCATTCTCAGATACCATTATTACAGTACTCATATAGCTATATATATTATTGATTATAACAAACAATTATTGCATGCAATATTACTATCATTCAAAATTAAATTTGATGGCAAGTACATAATCAGATTTAATAATTCTACAAAAGAATGAAAAACATAAATAAATTCCACAGTACATAATCAAACAGTCAGTAGTAAAAAATAAATGATTCATATACACATCACAGTCTTCCCTACATCAAACATTACCAACATCATATCAGCCACTACAACATCTTCTTTGCCATCTTTGAACTGCGCAACATCTTTGAACTTCTAACTGCTCTCACACTTTGAACTCCACCATCTTCTTTTCCGAACATCTGCAACTGCCACAACTTCCTCCAACTGATAACCATCACTCAAACGACTTGCTTCCATCACTTACCAACAATCCACACATATGCCTCTCAATACAACTGTTGCCTGCATTCGACTCAATTTCTGCCACAACAGAATATCCCCTGCCTCATCACTGAATTCTACCTCGAACTGTGCATCCCCTCGCCATATCAGTGCATTCCCTTGTCACTGCACTGCCATATCACTGCTCCACAACATAACATCCCCAATCACAGCAACTGTTCGATTCATCTCTACCCTTTCTTCTGCCTGCAACATAACACACCCATCCAGACACTTTTAAACTGCACAACATTTAGACATACCACAAACCACCCTGGTTACAATATCAAACCACCATCTGCTATACAAAATCAACAATCCATCACCACTCAACACTGCTGTCAGATAACTCCCCCCGATTGCTGCCACCTCACTTCGACAATCCATTACATAACCACAGCAGTTCACCCATACTTCCATGAACTCCCTATACGACTTGCCTTCACTCACTAAAACATTGCTTATCACCTTAACACCATACCACACATCCACCACTGCCGCACTACCTTGGCCTAATCTTCCCACTGCCAACATCAACTAATCTACACAACTACAACTACAAGAGCATATCACCAGCCAACATTTCACTGTACCATTCTCTGCTGCATATCAATACCACTCACAACTGCAGTTGTCACATACAAGTCACCACACCCAATACATAGGACAGTCTACTAATTTTGATGTGCACAGCTCCCAATCCGCTCCTGCAGCTTAACCTGAGACACAACGTACTCAATGAAGTGTGGACCAGACATATCATGGAATCAAGAACAGTAGGAAATGGTCTTGGTTTTAATGCAGCAGAGGACAAAGACTTTGTGGTCAATCCAACATGTGACCAATATACTGCTCACCTAAGAGCCAAAGCTTATTGTTTTCCCTGAGAGCCAAGTCTTAGGATTCGAGAATTTAAGAAATCACATTAGCATATCTAATTTCATAGTATATCTAATACATCCATTCATAGAATCATACCGAAATCAATGACTGCACTAATTCACTATATACTTGGAAGGTAGCATGCCCTTCTTATTCACCAAATCATATGTAAAATATTTTACACCAAATCAAAGAGGCATATGTAAAATCCACCTCTTAAGCATCATTAAGCAATTCTCTGGCTTATATTCTGGAGCTGTGTGCCCTGCATTCCGTACTTCCAAAAACACAATGCATCATATGTAAGATAACTGAAAATATTGTTCACCACTTTGATTTTCAAGGCCTCTCTAGTCTTGTAGTTATTTGCCCAGTGATATGACAAATAATAGTAGTAAGACTGCACCAAAAATAAAAATAAAACATCAACTTACAGAGCTCGATTTGTTCAGTCCTTCATTCACTTTATTTTGATGGTGAGGAAAGTGACAGGTATTTCCATACATACAACCTACAGGTGATAAACGGTACTGCAAGATACCAACAAATATTACTATCAGCATTGCTATCAGCTAAGAAACATGCAATTTTTTTTATTAAATAGTACTGTAAGACGCCAATAAATATTACCAGCATGCTATCAACTAAGAAACATGCTGAACAAATTATTAAATAGACCCATGATAGAATGAAAAAAAAACAGGGCTTTAAAGTTTCTGAGAGAAAAGCTTAGTAAAGTAAAGTCAGTTGAAATTACGAAAGTGACGAGGAATATTGTGTGGTTTCATTAAGTGTAAATGTAAGAAGTTAATACAAATACATGTACCCAGCAAAGACAATCATTAGAACATGTCAAGTAACAAACTCAAAGTAATAGATAACACAACTAACTCTGCATATTGGACTTCCAGCCCTGTTGATCCTTCCCAGAAACCGTCAAAGAAACATCAATGAAGAAAAGTGGAGAAGAATTAATCATAACATCATATGATTTAAAATGAAGAGACACTTATAATATTATTTTCCTTAAATTAGGACGACAACACATATGCTTCCACAAGATACCATTCAGGTTTGTGTATACGTATCATAGCACTATTATGAAATGAAATGCAGATCAAATAACATATCCAGAACTTCAAGAAAGGAAGTTCTAACATCAATAACTCCAGAATAATACAGGGTTTTATTAACTCTAACATGATTCAAGTTAACATGCAAGAAGTTAATACAACCACATTAGCCAGCAAAGACATATATTAGTATATATCAAGAAACAAACTCAAAGTAATAGATAAAAAAACTAACTTTGCACAACGGACTTCCGACCTTTTATTGACCCTCTCCAGAAACCTTTGAAGAAGTATAATGAAGAAAAGTGGTCAAAAAACATAATATGGTTTAAAATACAGAGACTTTTGTAACATTATTTGGTTTCAACTTTCAACTGAGATAGTCATATGCTTCCACAATATACTATTTTCATAGATGCATATGAAGACAATTTTTTGATACCATTACTAATACTTATGCCTCCTTAGTTGCCTCCACACATGCTGAAAGTAAGAGTGTTAGACAAGGCTACCAAATGTGATGTTATGTAGCATAATTATTTTGTATGCGTTTGTGTAATAAAATTAATATTACATGTCTATAATTACTTATAGGATTATTATTCCATTATGAACTTTCTTCTACAGTTCTTGCATGTCCTATTTGCATAATAATGATAAATTATTTTATATGTTGGCTATATTCAGGAATACGAGCATATATGATGGTTCTATCATATGCAACTGAAGAAAAAAATAGAAAAGATACGTGCATAAAACCTTTTACAAAAAAATTGGAATAAACTTGAAGTTTTAGCTACCAATAAAAAGGATCCACATCTGAGTAAGTAGAAGGTACCAATTTTTATTCATTTAGATTGAATCCCAAGGCTTCATCCATTATTTGGATCTTCAAGTAGCACACTGACATCTAATGCACAATCCACTTCAAATGTTATTAGATATAGAAAACAAGGGTTGAAATTGGTGAGATAACTATGGAGATGTTTTAAAACACTTAGTATATCCTTCCTATGCTTCTTATTAATTTGCATATTGTTTTTCCTTTAACAGTTATTAAATTAATGTCCCTCATTTGTTGCGTCCACTCCTGGAATGGTAACTGATAGCCAAAATGGGACACAGTTTAAACACTTAGTATATCCTTCCTATGCTTCTTATTAATTTGCATATGGTTTTTCCTTTAACAGTTATTAAATTAATTTGCTAATAAACTGTGAAAATAATTATAGCTGCAAATGGATTCTAATTTATTAATAAACATATAGTTTTTTCTCAACTCATGTATTTCAAAATATTTTGAAATACCACTAAAATTATATTTAAATACAATAACTAATATATTAACAGTAAAGGTGTGAATAGCTACTTCACAAAGTCATTAAAGCTAAGATACAAATAACATAGCTTATAAACCCATTAAGAATGCAATACTTACCTAGATTCCTTCAGGTTGAATCTTCCTATAAACTTTAATCATCTTAACCTAATGGTAACTAATTTAAGAATCTAATATGTTGAAATGAAAAGCAGAAAATAACGTGTTCGATGAAACTATAGTGTAGATGTTATGATATATAAATTCAAAATCCTAAGTGATTAGTGCAAGTCCATATGGACGTGCATATATACTCGTTACTAATTATGTGCATACACCTATGACATTGTTTTTCTAAAGAAAAATAAAATACAACTAGTTAAAGTTTCATATCAACATTCCCCCAATATAAGATGCAAGCTAGTTCATTATTTTACAAACACGCCAATTAAAATTTCTGTAATTGACTAGCATAGTCATCTAGTAATTAGCAGCAATAACAGCCCCCAAAACAAAAGGTCATAGTAACCTAATAATTAACTACATATATCAATATAAAACGCTATCATATGCTATATATCTTTTCTTTTCTTTCAGTAGAAGTAAGTACTGAAGCGGTTATAAGTAAAAGAAGCTAGAAATCAACTAACAGTGACTAGGACAATCTTTAAAAAGAAGAATGTTGTGGAGTGGCCAAAACCAAATCAGTGGTTATATTTCTCCAATTTGTCACTGCTTCCCTCTTCTTCAGTGGAACAGTAGCACAAACAGAAGATGCCTGCATACATACATTCTCAAATAAGCATCATATAATCATAAACTTTATATAACGAGAAGTATGAAAACTTACATACATACATTTACAAACTGTGTTTTTTGGAAAACACCATATTATTTATTAGGTAAAAAAAAAACAAAAAAACCTCTTGCTTTTTATATTGTAAATTGAACCTTTGAAATTCACTTTATCTATTACAGTGTTACCTATCTATATCCTCACGTACAACTAGGATTTTAGCCATCAATTCTGCTTTCTTTCTACATTTTTAACAATGTAACTTCTTTTCTGCTTTTGATGATATTCAAGTTTATCATGTTTTTCGACTTAGAAGTTTATCATATGTTTTTCCCTTGAGTTATTATTATGTTTAGTAATTTTGATCTGTTGAACTAATTTTTTTTGTTTATTTATAAATCAATTTGATGTTAAGCTAAGTTGAACATTTGATTTTATTTTCTTTTTTTTAAAAGATTAAAAAAAATTATCTGTTGCAGTTGATCAATAATTATCAGTTTTCCATCTACATAATATCATAACAATCAGACTGGTAGTTTGATACGATGATATTTGCCGAATAAGTCGAGCATACCTTTTCATACTGACAGCACTGTAGCCTTTATTTCCAATGTGCTAAGCACAGGTTTCATTTAGTAATTTGCATAAATTATTAAAATTTTAAAATTATTAACATAGGAACCCATTGTACATTAATATAAAATTGAAATCCAAAATGATTTCTTTAAATAAATAGATAATTTTTAAACTTTTACAAATTCAACTTCTTTTTGCTACTTTAACAAACTTTTTTCCAGTGGGCTAGCTGGCCTTTAATCATATATAGTCCATCAAACAGAGTATAAATTATGACCATTTGCAAACTGTAAATTATGACCAACTTCGGACTAAACTTACATTTAATTGAGCATAAACTTACATAAAAAACACATTTAATATCACAAAGAAATATCATGAATGAACCATAGCAAGTGCAAAATTACAGTGACATTTTGTCAGCTGATATTAATTTCTCATAAATAAGTGCATAATTAAATCACTTTCTATCCAACTTAGGCTAGTAAAATACAAATTACTACATACAAAATTATGCTAAAACATCGGTAGCATTTATTTTATCACTCTGATCAATTTTTTTCATCTCAGCCTGCGACACATGGCCATAAAAGAAGATCCTACTTTGACATCGCTGAATCCGTACATTGAAGTGACTTTTGTACAAGTTTGTTATGAATAGAAGGGGCCAAGATACAAATAAATAAATAAAGACAGTAGCTACTAATTGATTAACAATGAATGAATAGTTGAAATTTTGGATTCATGTTTAAAGAACAAATCTAACCAATCATGAGTGATGCCCAGCTTGAAAAAGATTTGTGCAAATATCCAGGTTTTGTACCAAAATGGAAAAAACACACCAGCATGGGAAAATTAATTTGTTATCTTAGATGGAAGCATCATTTTTGCAAAATTTGCAAGTTTAAGATTATAGGTTTTCTGCCAGAATAGTCCCATTTGTTTGATTTAAAATAAAAATAAAAATAAATAGGTAAATAAAAATAACTGTTTGCATACTGAAGAACATATCAAACAGAAACAATAATGAATGACTATTAGTGCACTTTCACAATAGTATTAAGCATATTACGGATTCGAGTACGACATTTAATGGATGCTCTGGCCATTCGTCGCATTATATATAATGATAATCATCGTTTTAATAGTTGTTTAAATAGGGGCAAATGATGATAAATCAACATCAGAACAAAAAAGAATTTACTTTCCAAAAGTTCGAATCAAACATTTGTAAACAAACGACATGTCCATCGAAGTATTCTACCATTTATGCACCGTAATTTTAAGGCGTGTAAGCTGTCGGAGATGATCTTAGGATAACTAAAAGTTAATTACTTGTGTTTAGAAGTTGATATTCATCTTGTACAGCTAAAGTTTGTTAAACTTTCAACATGGCTATTACCAAGAAATTGCTTCTAAACTGGCTCTACAAATCACTGGTCCAAAACGTTGCCTTAGTATACCTCCTACTACAGCAACATCGATCTTCTACGGAACAACTTCTTTCGATATTTCTATAGCTCAAACGCCAATTTTACCCTTTTCCAAATATGGACAGTAGCATTTCGTCTGACATTACTGTGCTTTAAGCATTTAGTTAAAGGGTCGCGATAATTAGATTATTTCAGATAATGATTTTCGAGCTCTAGCTCTATCAAACACAGCCGATTAAAATAGTTTGCAGTCATATTACGCTAATCTATAAAAAGGGAAAGAGGAACGAACAATAATCTACCTCTTAGTATAACGTTCTGGTTGCAGGGCCTTCTAATTGCCCACGAATCGTCTAAAGATAAAATTTTACAAGAATTGGATCCGAATATAATCGAATATTGTTTGTGGCATACGACACATAGGTTTTTCATCACGGTTTTCGAGTGATAATTGAATGGATTGAAGGGAAAGATGAAAAGGGGGAGAGGGATTTAGGGTTTTGGAGTGAAGGACAAAAAGAAGATGCTCTCGGCAAAATGTGAAAATGAGAGGGAGACGAAGTCATTTACCGCCAACTTTTTCTTTCAACGTGGGAATACTATTTTTGCACCAGTTGTAAATAAAAGTGATGCAAATAACATTATTTGCATCGGTATATTTTTATCGGTTGTCGATGATAACTGATGCAAATTGTATTTTTTTACTATCTACTGCTTTCCACATACCAAATGCATCGGTTGTTAAAACGTAATGGATGCAAATACTTCTATTTGCATCGGTTGTGGTAACAACTGATGCAAATGAGGCGAAGCAACATGCCTATTTTGTAGTAGTGAAGATTGAGGTAATCAATTAATTTCCTAGATAAACGTTTCTTACATGAATAGGAGAATTAACGAGGCATTGATTTATAACCATAAATCAATTGTTTCACTCCAAATAATAATCTTTATATAAAGGCAGAGATTAGCATGAGTAGTATTATCTCTCTCAGTTGTATTTCTTATTCATCTTCTTCATTATCAATCATGTAAAAATTTCTCCTCTTAGAAAGTAATAAAATCTCCTCTTCCCAAATGGATGTACACCACCTCGCGGTAATGGAATCGCTATAAATCTTGTATGTTATTTTCTTTTATTGTTTGATTTGTGATTACTCTTGGTTGGTGACTATCTGTTGTTTGTTTTGCCTCACCATCAATCCGGTCCTATTTGTTTTTCTGCAAGGTTAGACTTTTTCTTCCTAAGGCGATCTTAAAGGATTTTTCCCCAATAATTTTATATGTGCCCCTGATAATCATATCCTCATGTTCTTATTTAATCTCATCCATTCAATAAATATCGATTTTATTAATTTTTTATTTAGCTAATAAATGAGAGTTTGAAATAAGAGCAAAGATGAGGCATTTATATTTATGGGACTTCTTTTATTTGGGGAATAAATTCCATTTTATCAACATAATGTGAACTAATATACGGTGATCCTCAATTTCCTTGTGGGTCACATTCCAATGATTTCTTCTCAACAATAGATCAAATTTTAGTATCTCAAGCATCAGTTGTTTTTATAATTAAAATTTCTAAGCCTTTAGATTTAGGATAATTTGATGTTTTTTAAAAGAAAATAGTTCAAAAGTTTTAACTGTTTCAAAATGAATAGTCATATATCTCTTATGTAATCAACTTCTACTTATAAAATGCAGCTATTTAGTCTGAAAGCAAACAACAATTGGCATAAAATAACTCTTTGCACTGTTAGCATAGAAAAATCCATAGTATTCTTTTGATTTGGTTAAAGAATTATAGGTTGGATCAATCACATCTTCATTGTACCTAGAAAGAGTTTTTTAAATTGTTTTATTGTTGCTGCGAAGAAAGAAATATTTATAGAAGATGACAACTATTATTGGACCTTAAAGGAGCTGCTAGGTTTATTTTTGATATAAGACATGGCATTGTTTGTAGCTTCATATACCTATTTATTCACACCTATTATACTCAATTTTTGACTCGAGGAAAATCAAGTGAAAACTGCTAAAAGTTTGTTTGAAAATTCATACAATGTATAAAGACGCTTCTCCAGAAGTTCAATCAAAGACGACGCTAGAAAACGCTTGAAAGCGAGCCCCAGGTCAGCTAATGGTTGACCCGAAGTCATGCTGTGAATTGGGACTCAGTCACATGTTAAGAATACCGATGTCGAACCCAAAGTGAACCTCGAGAAAAGGCACTAAAGTATAGCTCACACCCATTGATGTAAAATCACTTCCAAGCATTTAGATAACTTCCCCATGGTTGGCTGAACCTTCCTTAATTCTAGTTCAAGTGCCAACTTTTAAGAAAACATAAAGTCCAAATACCCAAAGTTGAGCTTGGATCGTTTGCACCTACACCCCCCCTCCACCCTCCCTTCCCCACCAAAGGCCCAAGGAAAATATGCGCTCATAATTACACAATGTGATAATCCGCATCTTATCAAATAGCACTTGAATTATATTTTCAACCAAAGTTTTTTTGAATGATGATGATGATGGTAGACGGGTCTAAGCCATTGTTAATAAGCCTATATACAAACTTAGAGCATCTCTGAAAGTTTAAGGTCTGATATTCAACCCTGAATATGAACACATTTGGCCAGCAGTTAGACATCTATTAAATACGTGTTTGAGTGTATGCACTTATTAAATAGGAATATGATGTTTAACTTCTTATTTAATAAACGTAAGGACCTGAACGTCTATTTAATAAGTGTCTAACGTTGGGCTTCTACAAGAGAGGTGCCCAGCCACTCTCCCCTCATTTTCCTCTCTTTTAATTTCTTTTAGGCAGAAAAAATGTCGAATTGTCACCTCGCGCAACTAATATCGCAAGACGTGCGATTCAAAGATAAACGAAGGAGCAACTGGTTCGATCCACATTGCCCCTAGTCCTGATACGACAATTTTCGACTTACGGATCTTTTAGGAGCTTCCAGATAGTTACCACACATCGCATGCGGACCACTTTGAATACGATCAATGTATAATTATAGATACAAAATAATTGTGATTACATTAATGTTATTTAATTGTATGTTAGTTAGTATGTAGTCTTTATTACTGTTAATTATAACTTAGATATCATTATTGTTTGTTATACAGTATAAGTATCTCAATGTTTGATTAATTGTGCATTAGTTAAGAACCAATATTTATATTATATAAACCTAGTATATCAGTTGTTGGGACAGTTGTTCCAGGCAGGGCTATCAATGGATACCCAAAAAAATCTGAAATCCGTCTGCATCCGTATCCGAAAAGTGGAAATATCCGATATCCAAAAAAAACAGATGCGGATACAAAGACATCCGCATCCCAAAATTATCCGTCCGGTCTTTGTCAAGATTATAGCATAATTTATATGTATTTTAGTATAACGCAAGATATTTATTGTTTTATTAATTTAGTAGTTTATATTGTATACACTTAATGCTTATTAATTGCTCGAAACTATTTATTATCGACATATTTGTTTATATTTAACTCTTTTCTAATCAATTGGATTGAAAAAATGTATGCTGAACCGAACGTACATATTTATATTTCTTGGTTCATCAATTGTTAGCAGATAGGATAATTATCTGATATTCGTCCGTATCCGTTGATGCAGATATCCGATATCCGAAAATCATTTCGAATGCACATGCGGACGAGGATATGGTATTATCCGCATCCCAAAGTATCCGTTGATAGGCCTAGTTCCACGTGTATTTTACAGTATTACGATACACTTGCTCTAGCTTTAGTATATGTTTTACGGACCAGTCAATTTGCTTATTTCCTACATAGTAGAGTTTCCTAGTCTTTTGATTGTCCACTCATTTTGGCCCTAGTTAAAAAAAGGTGGTGGTGTACCACACGTTTTATTTTTCTGATTTTGAGCTATGCATTACCCCAGTTGATTTTTTATATGATGACTGACATTTAGATGAAGGTCAAGATAAGATTTCTTTTTCTTTTGATGATGAATACAAGGCTCCTGCTTTATACACTGTGTATCTACCCCATTTTGATGATGGAGCGATTAATTCTGGTGTTATTCCCTTGACATATCTTCAGCACTACATCACAGAACATACATAAAAAGCTATAAGTGATGCAATCACTAGGTCCTTTCTACTATATTTATTTGGTTTGATATTCTTTTTGAACCAAAGTGGACTATTAGATTGGGTTGTCTTGCAGCGATAGCCGATCCAGATCAGTTTCATACTATATACTGAGGGACGTCTATATTGGATGTTTGTACACGGCCCTAGACTTGTATGTCTTAGGCGAGGTTAAACAGATGTTTAGATTTTGGTATATTTTGTTGTGCAGTAATATGAGTACACGACAAACATACGCCCCGCATTACCAGGACACCCAACTAGACAACAGAGTCGTACTTTCTCCGCATGAGATGATGGGAGTATACAATAGTTCCTCACGCTCCTATGGATATCAGATGTGATTTGATGGAGGTCCGATCTCAATTGACTTCAGAAGTAGGAGTAACATTTTATGAGCATCATGGGCTGGACATTGTATCCACTTGACATGAACTAGGCAAATGTTTGGGCTGTAAGTTCATTCATTTCCCATCAAATCTTTTTCCACAATCGATTGTTCATATTTTTGATGTTCGGTTTCTGCCTTTTGTCTTTCAAGGTCATGTTTTTGTTGCTTAATTTCCACACCCTCTCATCGCGTCAACCTTTTCCTTCGCAACCGTGGTACTTTCTTTGTGTCTCCAATCATGCATTTCCAATGTGGTGCGCACTCGAAAATCCATGACCACTTCCATCTTATTCTTCTTCCTTCCAGCTTTCGATCCAATCAGACAAAAATATTCATTAGGTCACTAAGTAAGCACATCTACCACTTTTTCCGACTCAAAAGGTGTTTCTCTACCCAATGAGTCTCTCGGACTAGAGCAGACTCCCGATTTTGATATTTTTTTCTTCTTTTGTCTTTTATTTGAAGGTCTCTCAAGTTCTTTATATTGTCAGAATTCCACTTTGGTTGACTCGTCGGCAAACTATAACAATTTCTAAATTGATAGTAATGAGGTTTTAACACCACTTTCCATTGCAAATAGCTTTAAGAATTCTTATTTCGTCATTTTTTTAATAACAAAATAAAACAGAATAAATATTTATATTTTAATTCATGCAAAAATGAAAATATGAAAAACATATCAAATAAAATTTGTCACTCATTCAACTAGGATCGGCTTTCGTTATTTTATAGATCTGCCATTCGTAAAATTGAATTTGTCGATATTCCGAATCGGCATTGAATCACCGAAATTGATCATGGGTTGTTCGCCAGTTCTTTGTTATAGGAATTCTTACTATCCTTAAAAACTGTTCTCTGCTTTAGTCAAGTCGTAGTTCTCATCATTTCACGATGGGGTTGGATGAATGCTGACCGAGGGGAGTATCATTAAAATCATTATCGTCCTCATACACGTAATTTGGAGAATTTGAAGGATGTGTAAACTCTTCGAACGGTGACGAGATTGAAAGTATAAGATTTATTTTGTTCAGTAGAGGTAGTGAACAATGTATGTATATTGAAGACCGAAAGTGGATCATGTAGTGAAGTAGAAGTAGAATTGATCTTTGAATATTAACCTTAATTCAGCTTCCTGGATTGGTCAGGGATATTAATCTTAAAATCACGAAAGCTTAATATTCAGCCACGATTTTGCATCTGTCTGAGATGCTCTTATTCTCGCATCAGCTGAATCTTCTGCCGTATGCAAAATAGTGGGTTTTTGGTGTGGGTTTCGCTGTGTATTATACCGACTGCTGTTGCCCTTTTTATTTTGTTTTTTTCACTTTTATAAGCGTGCACGTTTAAATTTTAAAGAAAATGAAAACATGAACTTTAAATTTCGAGTCCGAAATAGTGTTTCTTTTGTATGACATTAAAATGAGAAATTTTGTGCACTCTCAGTTACAGTTTTGCACCAAATAAGCATGATCTTGATATTTTCCATTTTATAATACCGGGCTATGTTGAAATGCCTTTCAAAGTCATGTGTAAACAAACATAACAGACCGAATGATCAAAAAAGTAGTGGTTATAACATCCGAAAAAGTTTGTATGCATTTTCCACGAAGGTTTTTTTGGTCTGTTCAAACAGATATGCAAATACAAAATTCCCTAACAAGCTGAATGTATACACAGCAATCAATCAGTCGTATTGTTAGGGATATTGCGGTTCGAGACGGATTTGATGGC
This sequence comes from Allium cepa, assembly GCA_030765085.1. Lineage (NCBI taxonomy): Eukaryota > Viridiplantae > Streptophyta > Magnoliopsida > Asparagales > Amaryllidaceae > Allium > Allium cepa. Next base: position 397,287,701 of record CM060944.1, read on the forward strand.
GATAGAGATAAAAACAATGCTGTACTTCTGACTTCAAGGATCTATGGAATAGATTCTTTCAGACAATAGTTCAACTCACCAGGTACAAACGGGTTATCGAACTATCGACTTTCAGGATTCAATGAAGCCCTATAACAGCATAATCGGATTCAAAGTTTGTACGACTTTGATCCGACCAAGAACACTTCAGAAACTGTATCTGATGATGCAATTTGTAGAGAACGGATTGAAGAGGAAGAAAAGAGCAATTCTGCAACGGTTTCTGAATCTGCAACACCTTGGAGGCGTCGCAAAACAGAGCAACAGTTTCTGGCGTCGCAGAAGTGCTCGGGGAATAAGAAGAAGAATTCGAAACTTCATTTTGCAACTATTCTGGGCATTGCTATTTATATATGGGAGGAGATGTCCATTCGCGAAGTGTCACGGCCGTTAGCAACGGTTACGGATTCAAAAGCAAACGTCGCGTCCTTTTATATTTGCAACGGTTCACAACGGTCGCGTCCATTCATTTTGTAATGTTTCAGAAAACGTTACAAATTCCCGCCATCAATTGAAATTCTTAATTTCGGTTCGGGGTCCTTAACCGGCTGAAATCTAGCCCGTTACTGTTCTTATTTTGATCCAAAAATATTTTCGGATCCGAACCCGAAACCCGTACCCGGCCCGGCCCAGTTTGGTTCGGTCGGACGGACGGACGGTGGCGGTGTGCGTGTGGTGTTGCATGACTTCTCTCCTCACAACAAAGCAAACAGGTGGGAGCCCCACGGCCCCATCATCCACTTGAGAAAGCTATATTTATACAAGTATATTGTATAGCTTTCTATAATGTGGGACTTTGATTTCTTCTTCCTTCCTTCTTTCTTTTCTTGTACTCTTCCAAAACAAAAAACCCAAACCCAAAGCATTTTGAAAATTTTACAACAATCTCCCCCAATTTTCAAAATAATAAAAATAAAAATAAATAAATAGGACGGCTGAATCACTAGAGTGACTTCCTACATACCCAAGTGGGATCAAGCCTATGTAGTTCTAAGATCAAGTTTTGCATCATCGTGAAAACCAACACATAAATAAAAGGTATCTTTTCGATTTGAACCTTTACTTAGTGTAAACCATGCAAAGCCTTATCGAGATTCTATGGTGAACGAATCTTGAACCAAGTATCCCTAATGATAAAAACGGAACAATCACACATGTTGATTTCCTTAGGTAAAGTGTTCTGTATTGCTCAGCACGTTAATGGCCATGTGCTTAAATCCTTGTTCGTGAGTCTACTTAGAAAGCGGTCTTACTTTCCTAGGAAACGACCTGATTTCCATACTCATATAGGTAAGTATCTTAAGGTGTTTCTACGATACACCTTTTAAGGTTTCTAGACTTATTAAGGATATATATCCATCCTTTGTTCTTGCAGAATCCAACACTAAATATTATGGAATTATCAATTTAGTGTTCCATAATCATTCTCTTAACTTGTTGGTACCCATTGAACTTTGTATATCCTTTTCAAGACATAAGTTGGGTTTCTTTTAAGGATGATCAACCTTCGTTCACAGACCTTAGTCCCATTTCTTGTGACTTTATAGAAACCATTGCCTTTGGAAGACCTTTTGTAAGTGGGTCAGCCAAGTTTTTCTTCGTTTCTACGTAGTCAACGGTTATAACTCCTCTTTTGAGTAACTGTCTCACCATTTGATGTCTTAGACTCACATGTCTAGACTTTTCATTATATGTCTTATTAGACACATTGTATATTGTTGCTTGATTGTCACAGTTAATCAAGACTGCTGGAGATGGCTTCTTCCACAAAGGGATTTCCATTAATAAATTCCTAAGCCATTCTGCTTCTTTACATGCATCTGCTAATGCAATCAATTCTGACAACGTTGTTGAGTCAGAAATACAGGTCTGCTTCTTGGAAGCCCAAGACACAGCAGCGCCTCCTAGTGTAAAGATCCATCCAGTCGTAGACTTGGATTTGGATTCTACATTGTTCCAGGTTGCATCACTATATCCTTCTATTACAGCAGGATATCCTTTATAAGATAAACCATATTCAATGGTTCCTTTCAAATAAGCTAAAATTCTGAAAATGGCTTTCCAATGTTCGAAACCTGGATTACTCGTAAAACAACACAATATACTTATAGCATGCGCGATGTCTGGTCTAGTGCAATGCATAGCATACATAAGACTCCCAATAACACTGGAATACTCTAGTTGAGAGATAGTACGTCCAGCGTTCTTTTCTAATTTAATACTAGGATCTAAAGGAGTTGGTGCTGGTTTGTCATCGTAATGACCATACTTTTGTAGGAATTTCTCTATGTAATGGGATTGAGTTAGTAATAACTCCCCCTCTTTCCTAACAATTTTAATTCCCAGAATTACATCAGCCTCTCCAAGATCTTTCATATCGAATTTAGAAGACATAAACTTTTTAGTTTCATTCACACAGGATATATTGGAACCAAATATTAGCATGTCATCAACGTATAAACATATTATAACAATACCGCTGTTATCCGATTTGCTATAAATACATTTATCAGCATCATTAACAATGAATCCATATGACAGTGCAACTTATCAAACTTCTCATGCCATTGCATGGGAGCTTGCTTCAGCCATAAAGGGATTTTACTAATTTGCAAACTTTCTTTTCTTGGCCTGGGGTTTTGAAACCTTCATGTTGTTCCATATATATCTCTTCTTCTAAATCTCCATTTAGAAAAGCAGTCTTTACATCCATTTGATGTATGACTAATTTATGAATTGATGCAAGTGCAATTAAACAGCGTATAGAAGATATGCGAGCAACTGGAGCATATGTATCAAAATAATCTACTCCATGTCTTTGCTTATATCCCTTAGCAACTAATCTGGCTTTAAACTTATCAATGGATCCATTTGTATTCAACTTTTTCTTGAATATCCATTTACATCCTATAGGTTTAGCACCAGGAGGTAAATCAGTTAAAACCCAAGTTTGGTTTAACATTATGGAATTCATTTCATCATTGATAGCTTCTTTCCAGAAATTTGAATCTCTGGAACTCATAGCTTCATAATAAGTTTTGGGATCATCATCAACGTTCATTACATATTTAGTCACATTAAGGACTTCGTCCTTACTGCCTTCAACAAGATATGTAATGAAGTCAGGACCATAGTCCTTCTCTATTCTCGCTCTTTTACTTCTTCGTTGTTCAGTACTATTATCTGGTACTGACACTTCCTTGCTGTTTTGAGCAGGAGCATAATCATCGTACCTGATATCATTAGTCATACTACGTTCTGGACTAGATGATCTCAATGGGATCTCAACAGTTTGATTTTCAAAAAATTCTACATCTACAGATTCTATAACTTCTAGGGTGTCAAGAATAATAAATCTATAAGTTATACTATTAAGTGAATATCCTATGAAAACACATTTAAATGCTCTATTTCCTAACTTTGGTCGTTTAGGGTCTGGTTTTCTAACATAAGCTAAGCAACCCCAAACTTTAAGTCTAGTTAGGTTAGGTTTCCTATTAAACCATAATTCATAAGGGGAAATATTATTCTTTTTAAGTGGTACTCTATTTAAAATATAACATGCAGATAACATAGCATCACCCTATAGGTTATAAGGTAAATTAGAACTTATGAGCATGGAATTAACCATTTCTACTAAAGTTCTATTCTTCCTTTCAGCAACATCATTTTGTTGTGGTGTATATGGGGCAGTACATTGGTGAATTATACCTTGTTGTTTACAAAACAAGGTGAATTCATTTGAGAAATATTCACCACCACGATCTGAATGTAAGATTTTAATTTTAACTCCTATTTGTGTTTCGACCTCTGCTTTGTAAATTTTGAATTTATCAAAAGCCTCATCTTTAGTTTTCATTAGATATACATATGCATATCTAGTATAATCATCAATGAATGTTATATAGTATTGGTTACCACCATAGGTGACATGACTTTTTAAGTCACCTACATCACTATATACCAAATCAAGCAAACCTGTTTTCCTTTCTACGGATTTGAAGGATTTCCGGTGTATTTTTGCTTGAACGCATATTTCACATTTAGAGATGGTATCGAAATCACAATCAGAAATTAATCCTAATTCATTCATATTCCTAATGGAATTATAATTAACATGTCCTAATCTACCATGCCATAAATTAATAGAATCAACAATATAAACAGAAGATTTCTTTATTAGATTCAACTTAATCATGTCGTTACAAGAGTATCCCTGTCCAATGAATTTACCATTCTTAGACAACACTAGCTTATCAGACTCATACACCATCTTGAATCCTCCTTTGTTAAGAAGGTATCCAGAGACCAAATTCTTACACATATCGGGTACATAGAATACATTGACTAATGTAAGAACTTTTCCATAGGTGAGAAGAAGTTCTATAGTGCCTTTTCCCAGAACTTTGCTTGGAACCTTATTTGCTCCAGTAACTTCGTCGGCTTCTCCTTTATTTTCTTCGTAACTCTTGAACAGATTACGGTCTTTGCAAATGTGAATGGTTGCTCCAGTATCGAACCACCAATCATTGTCATTGCCACTAACGGAATTTGCCTGTTGCACTACAGCCACAAGCGAGTCTTCGACCACATTCACTTTTTGTTGTTTCTTCCGCAGACGGCAGTCTCGGGCATAGTGGCCAGGCTTGTTACAAAAATAACAAGCACCTTTCTTTTTGTTGTTAGTTTTGGAATGATTTTTCTTAAACTATCTCTCATTCTTTGGCTTTAATTTATCAGTAATTTCAACATTATTTGCCTTAGAATGGGACTCAGTTTGCGGATTATCATCTAGATCGCGTTTGCGAGACTCTTCTTCAATACGAAGATGACGTTGTAAACCGTCTAAATTATAATCCGTTTCCGCAAGCTTCATCTTTTTCTTATAATCATTCCAACTATGCAGAAGTCTAGAAATTATAACTCCAACAACAAAAGATTCAGGGAGATCAATTCCAGCATCTTTAAGTTGATTCACCAACAGTAAGATTTCGCTTACTTGTCCAATTATGGACTTATTGGTGACCATTTTGAAATCCATAAAATTAGAAATAAGAAACTTTTTATTACTTGCCTCGGATATGCGGTACTTATTCTCCAGAGCAGTCCAGAGTGCCTTCGCTGTTTCCAAGGTCCTATGAGCATTGTAGACTGTGGTAGATAACGCATTCAAAATATGGCCTCTGCATAGGAAATCGTCCTCTTTGCGCTTTGCATGTTTAGCCTTTAGAGCAGCATCATCCTTATCAGTTTCCTCCGGGATTTCTTCCAAGTCATCTTCCAAGATGTAGAACAACTTGACGGTGACTAGGAAAAATTTCATCGTCTCTTGCCAACGAGTGAAATTGTCGCCATCAAAACGCTCCAATCGAGTTAGATGCTGATTCATAACTTGTAGAGCGCTCGAACCTTCCATGGTTGAAGACCTATTGTCTGAAAATTTGTTGGGGATTTTACGGTTCGAGACGGATTTGATGGCGATAGAGATAAAAACAATGCTGTACTTTCGACTTCAAGGATCTATGGAATAGATTCTTTCAGACAATAGTTCAACCCACCAGGTACAAACGGGTTATCGAACTATCGACTTTCAGGATTCAATGAAGCCCTATAACAGCATAATCGGATTCAAAGTTTGTACGACTTTGATCCAACCAAGAACACTTCAGAAACTGTATTTGATGATGCAATTTGTAGAGAACAGATTAAAGAGGAAGAAGAGAGCAATTCTGCAACGGTTTCTGAATCTGTAACACCTTGGAGGCGTCGCAAAACAGAGCAACAGTTTCTGGCGTTGCAGAAATGCTCGGGGAAGAAGAAGAAGAATTCGAAACTTCATTTTGCAACTATTCTAGGCGTTGCTATTTATATATGAGAGGAGATGTCCATTCGCGAAGTGTTACGGCTGTTAGCAAAGGTTACGGATTCAAAAGAAAACGTCGCGTCCTTTTATAGTTGCAACGGTTCACAACGGTCGCGTCCATTCATTTTGTAACGTTTCAGAAAACGTTACAAATTCCCGCCATCAATTCAAATTCTTAATTTCGGTTCTGGGTTCTTAACGGGCTGAAATCTTGCCCGTTACTGTTCTTATTTTGATCCAAAAATGTTTTTGAATCCGAACCCAAAACTCATACCTAGTTCGGTTGGATGGACGACGACGGCTCGCATGTGGTGTTGCATGACTTCTCTCCTCACAACAAAGCAAACATGTGAGAGCCCCAAGGCCATTCATCCACTTGAGAAAGCTATTTATACAAGTATATTATATAGCTTTCTATAATGTGGGACTTTGATTTCTTCTTTCTTTCTTCTTTCTTTTCTTCTACTCTTCCAAAACAAAAAACCCAAACCCAAAGCATTTTGAAAATTTTACAACACGTATAAACAAATATACATAATGTATATCATTATAAGAAAACGTAGTGCTAAAACTCACATACATTTGTTTTTGTCAATCTTATATTCCCTTAATCTTGAAATTTTTCTGGAAATTACAGTATCAGCAGGACTGAAAGTATTACGTATATCAGCTAGAGAAAAATGGCACTGAAAGCACAACCTGTAGTGCTTTATCTTCTTCACTTGTATGTACATCTACTTTTGATGATCAGAGAGGCTTCATCCACTAATTAGCTTCACAAAGTCCAGTAGAGGAATCACAGAAACCATCACGGTCAAGAAGTTTCGGTGGGGGTGCACTTAGCAGCGGTGACGATGGGCTTCCATAAGCATTGCGCCTCGTATTTCCACACCCCAAACTTTTTCGTGTGTCTACTCCTGTCAATGGGTTTGTACCACTTGCATACTTGCACAAGGCCTGCAGAATCAGAAAAGTGCTATTACTTGTTTTTATTTTTTGAACATTTAAGTTAATTTTCCATTTTCATATCTGAATTTCATTAAATAACAGTTTTGATTTCGTTAGCTAGAAAGTAAGCCTTGAAAACAAGTTGGGTTTGAGCTCAATGAATTTGAAATTTTGTTTAAAATTTATATCAACAAAATTTGTTTGGTGTTGGAAGTACGAAGACCTGCTTTAAACTTATTTTCGTTATGTTTTTTGATCAAAAGCTTAAATATATTCCACACTTTTAACTTATTTTTCTGCTATTTTACAAAGTTATAAAACTACTTCAAAAAAAAATAAAAGCATAAAGTTTTAAGTATTTAAACAAAAAGAGTATAATTTTGATTTTTTAAAAAAAATGTGTTTTTTAAAACACGGTTTGGAAACAATAAACTAAATGCATTTTGATTGCTTTGAGAAACTCAAAATGCTGTGAAAACGACAAACTATACAGGCCTTGGATTCTATGAATTCTCTAAATAGCCCGCTGTATAAAATGCAACCTGTTTTTGAGCAAGGTCTAAAACTGCATCGCTGAAGTCAGCACCTTCTATGATTGCACCACCAAGGTCACTTCGAGTAAGAACTGATCTCACAAGGACAGCATTTCTAAGATTTGCTTCATTCAGAACCTATTCAAGGACCATTATTACATCTAGTAGTGCACAAAAAACTGAAACTTTACTGCTTACCAACAATTTGCAAGTAAATTCTACTAGTAAGAAAAAGAATGGAATCCACATGTACTGAAGGTTCCATCAATATTTCTTTTTCTTTTTTTCTTATAAGTAAAATTTAATTACAATTTTCTAGTCAGAGCAACATTTTTGTAAGAAAAAAGAAATATACATGATATGAGAAAATTTAATGCCATACGATCCATTAAAGTGTCACTCAAATCGGCCCCTGCATTTATATAGAAGAAACATAAGATCCATTGTATTTAACTTGCATATTACTCTTTATTTATCAAGATTAACTAACTCAGTATCAAATGTGACTTATATTATACCGAGGTGACAAGACCGGTCTGAGTTGCCCTAGGCATGGCCTGTCAACGGATCGGGTTCGGTCTGGGTATCTTAAAACCCGGACCTGAACCCGATTACATTACTCAAAACCCGATCCCGATCCCGATCCGAACGGTATTTCAAAACCGACACCCAACCCCGTCCCGTCGAGCTTTCAAAGCCTGCTAGGTAATATTCGTATATCAAACTCATAATATTTATGTTAAAATCGTACTTTAAACTTGCAACTTTTGTTAAATTTATACACAAATGATGTTAATGTACAAATTGAGGGCGGTGTAGTCAAGTTCATAACAAAAGTAAGCAAACACATCTATATGCAAACAAATAGATATTATAAACACATGTTTTGATACTACGAAAAACTAATAATCGGATCGGGCCAAACTAGACCGAGTTTCGATAAAACTATACCCTAGCCTAATAGTAATCGAATCGGGCATGGATCGGACCAAGGTAGTTTGGGCAAAACTCATACCTGCTTTAACAGGGTGGGTTTGGACCGGGCTCAGGCCAAAACCCGTAATGTTGACTGGCCTTGGTTTGTCATTTTTTTAACTTCTTTTTCACATCAAATTTAATTTCTCATTGTATGAAATATTAATCGAATAAAATATAATAAAATAATATTTTTATCATTGCAAATAGATCTAAGCATTCAATTGCTCATCATCAGTCATAGGCCGTTAGTAGTTGAGCGACAATGTATAAAAGACAAATTCTATTCATACATCAAAAATCACTTGACATACACCGTTATTTTTCTACAAAAATATATTAATAAAATACCATTTTTTCTTAATTGCATTTTTTAAACTTTTTCATATGATTCATCAAATTAAACTTAAAATTAATGAAATTTGGCCCAAACCATATATTTTGATGAAAAAAATTAATGAATTATTTTATTATGAAAACTAAGATTTAAATTAAGACAACATTCGCAACTCATTGCTATAATATAAATGTGTTTATTTTTTTAAATCATAGAAGATTTTGTTAAAATTTAGAAATTTTTGAAAAAAATTTCAAAAGCTACAATATTAGTGAAAAAACTAAAGTTTATTTTGTTGAACTTTAACTTATTTTGATGTAAGAAATTTTTAGTTTTGCCTAAATGAGTTTTAAGTTTGAAAGAGAAGATAAAGAAGATACGGTGTATGTAAAGTAATATTTGGTGTACAGTAGTATATTTAATTTTTTGGTTTACGTTTAACAATTGTTGGCGTAGGAATAGAATTAGCCTATATAAAACTGTTTGACACCTTGTTTCATATCGTAGGTTATTTTAATCCAAAGATGCCAACAAAAGAAGGCTATTACTAATCTTGATATCTCGTGAATCTCAAGTTTTAGAAATTAAATTAATGGTAATTTGATTCATCTCGGTAGTGTTGGATAACTACAATAAAATCAAAGTATTTTCATTGTTTGACATTTTGCATTCTTTATTAACGAGAGAACGTTTCTATTTATGTAATTCTTATTTATTATGATTAATTGGCTCAAAGGGGGAAATTTTTAAGTTTATTTTTATTCCCATTTCTCTATTCTTTGAGAAAAAATACAAAAATCACTGTAAAGATAATTCAACATCTTCATCCCTCCATAATTTCCACTGAAATAAATTCAATCGTCCAAATATACTCAAAACTTTTGAGCAGTGACTTATACAAATCTCTAAATCCTTCAATCTTGCCCAAGTTTGACGGGTCGCTGTGTTAATCTTAGGGGGCAGACGACAGTTATTGGTTACACTATAGTCACGTCCAATTTTGTTGCAGTGGCCTCATCCACGATACAGCATTTATCACTTTCCCTTCATTGCTTCTAATCATTGATTCCAACATTTTGAAAGCAAAATTAAACCATTATTCATAAGGATTAGGCTATATGGATTTTGGAATGGAAATTGGACTATTATGACGATCAGTACATTTAGAGAAGAAAAGCAAGGATTGTGAGCAAAGTTCAATTAGATCTTGGTTTTTTAGAACATTAAAAAGGTAACAAATATAGTGAATTAATGTTAATATATGATAAAAATTTCCCTTCAACCTTACTATTTCAATTATTGTTGAGTTTTGACAATAATCCCTTTGTTAATATTTTTTAGATTGTATATTGATTTAAGAGGTTTTGGCTATTGATATATATTAATCACAATAACATAAATTTTTGATATTCCATGGTGTCAAACATTTTCTTAAAATATAAAAGTTTTGATAAAAATCGTTATTAAGGTAGTGGTGAAATTTTAATATATACATAGGTGGAATTTATATACCAATTTAGGCATTGTAATGGTGTATCTTTCAACTTAAATTAGTGCATACTATTATGGGACATAATAAATAATCAGGTATGGTGCAGGATATAAATCAAATTACTATATTTTATTATTAAATATGACAAATTATATTTAATGGTCACTGAGTTTTGATTGGTTAAAGTAAAAGGATAAGTTACAAGACACAACAAGCGAGATGTTGCTTTTGGACAGTGACCTGCTTTTGTTTCTATAAACATACATTATTTAGAGAAAAGAATTGGTTTTATTATCTAGCTTGACCAGAAACTAATATGTTTTATGAAGTTATATTTATCTAAATTGAAAAAATTTCTTTTATACAAACTTTGGATGGTATGTTTATAACATCCAACGTAGACCATCAATTTAAAACGCAAGCATTTAGTGAAAAATTAATAACATAAAATCTTGCATGTGCATGGATGAATTAAAATCCATAATGATGGCCATATGAAAAAATTATTTAGATATGTATAAAATACTGCTAATCAATGGATAAACAATAGGTAAGTAAAGAAAAAAAATTGAAATAAGTGTATAAGTTATAAACATTGCTTTCCATAAAAGTCTAATTAATATAGTCATGATGTACTTAATTTATTTATAAATCCTTAGTAATTTGAATGAATGACATAAACATTGTTTTTACTTATACAATATAATCAAACACGGAAGAAAATGAAACTTTTGTAATGAATAACCTTTATTCTTTTGATATGCTATATAAGAAGAGGATATTATTGTTAAATTTTGGTGATACAAAATCACAAAAACAGAGAAATAAATATGCAAAAGAAAGAAAGAGAATATTTTGTTTCCCCCAATTAATAGGCATATTTGAGTATGTTTATTTCTCTTTCTAATTAGCTAATCGAATTATTTTTGTCATCTAATGATAACTTGGGCATTAATTAGTTGATTATATAAACAGAGACTAGAGGAGAGTGTAAAAGTGTAGTGGAAAATTTATTTGCTAATTTTTTCTTCTCCATCTTTGTTCTTCTTCTCCAACAATTTTAGCCATATAGATATTTGCTTTCTTTCTCAATTTGGTTATTGATTCAATGATATTTTATTTATTTTAGCTTTGTTTAATTAATTGTAAAAAAATGGTGAATCAATAAAGTGGGTGGTTGTGTGGAATATCTTGTACTATTGCATTTTGATTTCAATTTCGTATTGTTTTCAATCCAAGTTATCTCTTTGTGATTTGGGTGACAAAGATCCGTTGATAAAAGCTTTCGCAAAGCTCTACTATTTACATAACAGTTTGGTATCAGAGCACAGATCATCGCGAAGTTTAGAGTAATTTTGGCTTGAAAAATTATTGATGTCGGATGTGATTTCATTTTCGAAGATGGCTATTTTGGATGAAAAAATGGGGTATTTGGAAGCCTAACATGGAGGATGTTCTGTGGCCAATGATCTTCATGATCTGATTGATGGAGATGGAAAGAAGCCCTTTGACGTAGATGGGGAAAAATGGAAGAAGATGGATAAGAAGCGATTGCTTTGATTTGCCAGTATCTTGATGATTCAGTTTTCCATCATGTGGATAGTTATGAATCCGCCTAAGCTTTGTGCGACAAGTTGATATCTTTGTATGAGTCAAAGAGTGCTACTAGTAAGCCTTTTCTAGTTCGAAAGTTGGTACAACTGAGATTAGATGAAGAGAAGTTTGTTGCAGAGCATTTGAATAAATTTCAAGATGTAATAAATCAATTGGCAAAAATGAAGGTCCGTTTTGAAGATGAGTTATAGGCTCTTTTACTAATGAGTTCATTTTCAAAAAGTTGGGAAACTTTGGTTGTTTCATTGAGTAATTACAATGCTAATGGAACTATCTCTCTGGAAACTGTTCGGAGAAGTCTTTTGAATGAAGAGATGAAAAGAAAAGGATAAGGTATAAAATCAATTCAAAGTGAGGCTATGGTGGTAAGGGACTCAAAGAAAGATACAATTTGAAAGAAGGATGTTAATGGTAAATGTGTTATCACTTATCATTATTGTAATAAGAAATGTCACATACGTAGCAAGTGTTATGCTTATAAAAGAGATCAGAAAAAGGCTGCGCATGGTGATACTAGTAGTGATGCATATGCAGGTTTTGCTGAAGATACCGACAGTGATGCTTTTTGTGATGTCCTCTTTAGTGAAAATAAGCCTTGGAAGATGGATTCGGAAGCCAGTCTCACATTTGTAGAGATGTGCATTGTTTTTTTATGAAAAGAATGTTCGCGTGATTAGGACAACCAATGAAAAAGAGCCACTGATTTGTGGTATTAGATCTATCCGGTTTCGTATGCATGACGATGTGGTTTGAGAAGTCTCTGGAGTGAGACATGTACTCACTTGTTCACATAATCTTATTTCGCTCGGTCAGTTGGATCGCCGTGATTGCACTTATGAGACTCAAGGTGGAGTTTTGAGAGTGAAGAAAAGTGGTCATGTAAGGATGAGAGGAGTATTGAAAGAAGAAAACCTTTATAGCTTGGTTGGCTCTGTAGTCGACAATGGAAAGCAAGTGACAGTTAAAGGAACTAGTCCACAGTAAGATGGAGAGGTTAATGTGGTCACTGCTTATGATTCTAGCATTGAGGATCATATTTTAGACAGGAGTCTTCATGTTGATGATGCTCGAGGGATCGACAGTGATCAGGTAATGAGCTCAGATCGAGTGATAGACGGGTGTCAAATTGCAAAATCCATAAAGACATGACGGAGATCTTTATGGTATTACAAACTTTTTTAGACCGGATTTGTTTGGTGCACCTCATATGGGAGATGCATCACTTGTAGACGGTGTTTGAGGTTTGTAATTTAGTGTAGTTCAGATACGAGGAATTGTGATAGATCTAGACATGGCATGCTCGATATGTCAGGGATATGTGATTTTGCATCAAGGTGGAGTGTAAAATTTTGGTGATACAAAATCACAAATAGAGGGAAATAAATATGCAAAAGAAAGAAAGAGAATATTTTATTTCCCCTAATTAATAGGCATATTTGAGTATGTTAATTTCTCTCTCTAATTGACTAATCAAATTACATTTTGTCATCTAATGTTAATTTGGGCATTAAGTAATTGATTATATAAATAGAGACTAAAAGGGAGTGTAAAAGTGTGGTGGAAAATCTATTTGCTAATTTTCTCTTCTCTATCTTTGTTCTTCTTCTCCAACAATTTTACCCATATAGATATTTGCTTCCTTTCTCAATTTGGTTATTGATTCAATGATATTTTGTTTATTTTAGCTTTGTTTAATTAATTGTATGCAAAATTTTGGTGAATCAATAAAGTGGGTGGTTGGGTGAAATATCTTATGTTGTTGCATTTTGATTTCAATTCCGTCTTGTTTTTAATCCAAGTTATCTCTTTGTGATTTAGGTGACAAAGATCCGTTGATAAAAGCTTCCGCAAAACGCTACTATACCATTGGATGTTCAAGTCCTCCTTTGGCTGACTTGACCTAAAATAAATATACAAGTACACTTAAATCACATAGGTTCAAATTTAATACACAAACTAAAATAAATTTCTTTCCAAAATACAATAAAATTTGAATCAACCGTATTTTTATTTTTTTCTTTGTGATTGTTAGAGGAATTTTTTTTTCAATGGCACTGATGCAAATCTTTTCTCGGCATTTGCAAATTCACCATTGTGCATCTTTTTTATTCTTCTACATCAAGATTTATCAAAAAAAAAAAATACAAAATTGTTGCCCTTACTGGAATAGCTCGGTTAGGTAGAGCAGGTGGTGCTTAACTACAAGGTCCGAGATTCAAGCCCTACTTCTAGCGCTGCATGAGGTACAGTTTCTAAATTTGTTTCATGTCCTCAATTATTTGCATCATCATGTGCATATATAATCACATATATTCCGTTCAATCAAATTTTATTAGTAGATTTGTTTCACTAACAAAATAGAAGCTGAGATGGATGGGAAGATTAGATCATTTATATTTTGAAAACTAGAAATTTCATTTAGCCAACATGATCTAAAATAAATATACATGTGGACTTAAATCACATAGGTTTAAATTTCATACCCAAACCAAAGTTAAAAAAATTCCAAAATACTGAAAGTTTGAATCAAACGTATATTTATATAAGAGAGAAGAATTCATGTCCTAAGGGCCCAATTTTTTGCATCATCATGTGCAAATTTAATCACATATTTAGTTAATTCCAATTTTATTAGCAGTTTTGTTTAACTAACAAATGCTAAGATTGAAGTGAAGATGTGATTGCGATGTAAATCCTTTCCCAGCATTTGTAAATTCACCCTTGTGCATCTTTTTTATTCTTTTGCATCGGGATTTATCAAAAACAAAAAAAAATACAAAATTGTTGCCTTTACTGGAATAGCTCGGTTGGTTAGATTATAGGTGGTTAAGTACAAGGTTAGAGATTCAAGCCCACCTCCTGGCTCTACATGAGATACAGTTTCTAAATTTGTTTTATGTCTTTAATTATTTGCATCATCATGTGCATATTTAATCACATATATTCTGTTCAATCAAAATTTATTAGTAGATTTGTTTCACTAACAAATGAGAAGCTGACATAGATGGGGAGATCAGAACATTTATATTTTGAAAACTAGAAATTTCATTTTGCCAACATGATCTAAAATAAATATACAGGTAGACTTAAATCACATAGGTTTAAATTGCATACCCAAACTAAAGTTAAAAAAATTCCAAAATACTATAAAAATATGAATCAAACGTATTTTTATTTTATTTTTCGTTGTGATTATTAGAGGAGAATTTTTTTCAATGACACCGATTTAAATCCTTTCCTAGTATTTGTAAGTTCACCACTGTGCATCTTTTTTATTCTTTTGAATCCAAATTTATCAAAAACTAAAAAAATATGAAATTGTTGTCATTGCTAGAATAGCTCAGTTGGTTAGAGTGTGTGGCTGTTAACCCCAAGGTTGGAGGTTCCTTCTAGTGCACTTGTGGTATAGTTTATACCCTTGTCTTTTTAAGTTTAAAAAATATATCATGTTCAATCATATGGCACTTGCGACTCTAAATTGTACAACTTCAGCTTATTTTGACACCTCTAGGCAAATATACATTATTCAACAAAATGTCGAAGTTAACAAGATTTAGCGTGTTTAATTTCTACATAAGAGAGAAGATTTCATGTCCTAAGGGCCCAATTTTTTGCATCATCGTGTGCGTATTTAATCACATATTTAGTTAATTCCAATTTTATTAGCAGTTTTGTTTAACTAACAAGTGCTAAGATTGAAGTGAAGATGTGATGCGATGTAAATCCTTTCCCAGTATTTGTATGTTCAGCACTGTGCATCTCTTTTATTCTTTTGAATCCAGATTTATCAAAAACTAAAAAAATACGAAATTGTTGTCATTGCTGGAATAGCTCAGTTGGTTAGAGCGTGTGGCTGTTAACCACAAGGTCGAAGGTTCAAGCCCTCCTTCTAGCGTATTTGTGGTATAGTTTATACCCTTGTCATTTTAAGTTTAAACATATATCATGTTCAATCATATCGCACTTGCAACTCTAAATTTTACAACTTCAACTTATTCTGATACCTCTGGGCAAAGATAAATCATTCAACAAAATGTCGAAGTTAAAAAGATTTAGCGGGTTTAATTTCTACATAAGAGAGAAGATTTCATGTCCCCAAGGGCCCAATTTTTTGCATCATCATGTGCATATTTATCACATATTTAGTTAATTCCAATTTTATTAGCAATTTTGTTAACTAACAAATGCTAAGATTGAAGTGAAGATGTGATCGCGATGTAAATTCTTTCCCAGCATTTACAAATTCACCCTTTTCTTATGCATCAAGATTTATCAAAAACAAAAAAAAATACAAAATTGTTGCCTATACTGGAATAGCTCGGTTAGTTAGAGCATGTGGTGGTTAACTAAAAAGTCAGAGATTCAAGCCCTCCTTCTAGCGCTGCATGAGATACAGTTTCTAAATTTGTTTCATGTCCTCAATAATTTGCATCATCATGTGCATATTTAATCACATATATACCGTTCAATCAAAATTTATTAGTAGATTTGTTTCACTAATAAATGAGAAGCTGAGATAGATGGGGAGATTAGACCATTTATATTTTGAAAACTAGAAATTCATTTAGCCAACATGATCTAAAATAAATATACAGGTAGACTTAAATCACATAGGTTTAAATTCCATACCCAAACTAAAGTTAAAAAAAAATTCCAAAATACTATAAAAATTTGAATCAAACGTATTTTTATTTTATTTTTCATTGTGATCGTTAGAGGAGCATTTTTTTCAACAACACCGATTTAAATCCTTTCCTAGCATTTGTAAGTTCACCACTGTGCGCCTTTTTTATTCTTTTGAATCCAGATTTATCAAAAACCAAAAAAATACTAAATTGTTGTTACTGTTAGAATAGCTTAGTTGATTAGAGCGTGTGGCTGTTAACCACAAGGCCGAAAGTTCAAGCTCTCCTTCTAGCGTACTTGTGGTATAGTTTATACCCTTTTCTTTTTAAGTTTAAAAAATATATCATGTTCAATCATATGGCACTTGCAAATCTAAATTGTACAACTTCAGCTTATTTTGACACCTCGAGGCAAAGATACATTATTCAACAAAATGTCGAAGTTAACAAGATTTAGCGGGTTTAATTTCTACATAAGAGAGAAGATTTCATGTCCAAAGGGCCTAATTTTTTGCATCATCATGTGCATATTTAATCACATATTTTGTTAATTCCAATTTTATTAGCAGTTTTGTTTAACTATCAATGCTAAGATTGAAGTGAAGATGTGATCGCGATGTAAATCTTTTCCCAGCATTGGCAAATTCACCCTTGTGCATCTTTTTTATTATTCTGCATCAAGATTTATCAAAAACAAAAAAACTACAAAATTGTTTCCTATACCGGAATAGATCGGTTGGTTAGAGCATGTGGTGGTTAACTAAAAAGTCAGAGATTCAAGCCCTCCTTCTAGCGCTGCATGAGATACAGTTTCTAAATTTGTTTCATGTCCTTAATTATTTGCATCATCATGTGCAGCGGAATAAATGAATAGTAGTTCGTGAAGCTACTATATAACAAAGTTAGAAATAATATAGATCAGAATATCCCAGATACAGTGAAGTCTCCAATGCAACAGATGACTTCTCTTAACGAATCAACCGGAAGTGCTGAAAGCTAAGCGATAGTTGGATCTCCAAGCGAAGCTCCAAACTCCAAAGGTGAGTCTCAATGCTGTATTACTCAATCTGACCCGAGCGTAAAGCAAAACACAAAACACTCCAGTCAGGATTGACATTCTTATATCAATAAATCCAACTCAAGTGAAATATCAACTGAAATAAAATTAACTTAGAGGATGTTTGGGATAACCATCCTCTAAGGATCCCTGGAACTATCTATAGGGTAGAAATATACACCATGTCACCGTGGTCATCTCAATTTTATTTATTATTCAAAAACAAAATATCATTTCACTTCAAATATATTTGTTTCAAATTTGATCACTTTCACAATTATGATTCAAATCTACTCCAATCAAAAATTCAAATCTAGTCAAATCTCAATTTACCAATTTAAAATTCAACTCAATTCTAAATAACCACTTCAATTTTATCGATCTAAAAATTCGGATTTGTAATCACAAAATACCCCTTCATATTTCAATATATTTCAAACTTTAAGTATTCAACGTTTCAAACTAAATTTTATTCAATTTAGTTTTCTAAATAATAATTTAAAATTTTAGTTCAACCTAAATTTTCATTTTTTATTCAATTTAGTTTCTAAATAATAACTCAACTATATTGATTTCAAGTGCAGATCTGAATGTCAAAATAACCCATTTAAATTCCAATATAATTCAAAGCTTTAATATTTAAATGTTAAATTTAAAAGTTTCATAAAGATCTCGATTAACCTCATTATTATTTAGTCTTGAAATGCTCCCTCATTTGATTCAATATCATTTAAGTAATCTTAAATTACATTTTACTCAATATTTTATTTTAATTTATTTAAACGTGAAATATTCATTAGATCACTTAAATCAAAAATCTAGTTATAAAAATCAAACCTTTAGATTTTCCATTAATAATTTCAAATCGATTTAATTAAATAAATCCTTATTTAAATACCATTTTTAATAAATCCAAATTTATCTCCCAATCTTAATTATTCAATTTATTACAAGAAAATCTTTTTGAAATTTAGATTTACATAAATACTTAACCATATTATGTGTATTAAATCAATTCTAATTTAAATCAAATATTACTACTAAATCTATATATAAAATTTCCATCTTAAGAATCAATATTTATCAAACCATATATTTCTTTCCAAAATCATAGAAATTATTTCAAAATATTTATATATGGACCAACGGTGTCTGTATATATTTTCTATCATATGGTCAAGTGCTACGGATATTTATCATTTCAATCCGTCCACTAAATATATACAGGTGGATATCATTTCAACCCGTAATCCCAAATTCAATTAAATGAAAATAGCTTGGGTTTATCATTTCAACCCACAAAGATTTTCTCCTATCCTAAAGTCTGTTCGGGTATGTATCATTTCAACCCATAGTGAATACTATACTAACAGGGCACTTGCAGAGTGATAACAGATATGATAATAATATAACAACATGCATATATCATCAATAACAGTATAATATAAACAATAGGATATGGTGTCATATCCCACAAGTGAACAGCTATAGATAATAGCATAAATGTAACAATTTAAATAACTACAGCAGCATACTTCACTTGTTGTTTCAATTGAAATCAAATTTAATAAATATAAGAACGTTAATCGTGAGTGATTGCTCACCTTTCGAGTCTAGAGAGGATAGACAAGTTATTGAGTAATGAAATCTAGGCATGAACCACTAAACACGACAAGATTGAACTCGAATCGACGAACGAAGCTGATAGATGGAAACGAAATCAAATCAGAACCAAACCGATGAAGAAAATAGGCACGACGGACCAAAAACTGACAAAAAGGAAATCGATGAGAACAAATTTGAATTAGCTTGATATAAATGGAATATATATACACCACTATTATTATTATTACTTTCTTTAAATCAATACTTAATTTAAAAAATATGTTAAAATAACATATATATAATTAAAAATCCTTGTTTTAAATCAAACACATATATAAAAAAATCTATATACATAATAAAATTTGAAATAAATACTTATCTACATATACTTATTTAAAAATACAAAATACATACATATATATTATGTATATTTATTGAGAATATTCAGATATGTATTCAAATTTCTAAAATAAACCAAATACCATTAGACAATCTATCCAAAACACATATAGTAACTGATAAGTTATACTCGTTATTTAAACTGATATATAACTTAGATAACTTTCATACCTTTTTAATATATATAATAGTTTAATATGAATATTATAAATGTACATAAATACTAATATATAAACTATTGTAGCATGCAAAAATTCTTCAAACAGCATATCAAAACAGATAAGCCTCATATGCATGCGAATATATATAGTGTATAAAGATAACTCCAGAACTAATGGAAAAATAATATTTACATAAACAAGTTATGGATAAATAAAACTACATAAATATCTTCATAGTATAAAGCACATAAACTAAAATATAACTTTTATAACTGAAAATACAAACATATGCAGTAGCATATATATTAAAACATATAAATATAAAACGAAAAAAACGCAAATAAAATACAGATATATACATATGTGTGTATAACGTATAAAAATATACTAAATGTGAGATCTATTAGACGTATACTAATAAATATAGCTTCGTGCTTTCGAACAACAACATAGTGTAAATCAAACCACCCTTATATTATATATATTAACAAATAGCCTGCATATAACCTTAGGCGAATAGCAACTATTTCATCGTATAAGATATGTATATATACTCATCCATACCTACTTATATAATAGTGAAGAAGAAAAACTAAAGTAAGAGCAAACAAAGGTCGAGAGACTACTTACCACGGCTAGGGGAGACTGAGGGGAAGTGGGAGGTTGGGGCAGCCGAGAAGTGGTGGAGATGGAGGCGGTTTTTTGGAAGCTTGAGATCAGGAAAAAAAACAGCTAGGCACACGGTGAAGGAGGTCAGGTCGAAGAGGGTGGTCAGGGCTCACGGCACGGGATTGGTTTCTAGGTCACAACATAGGGTGGCTGACAGGTTGGAGGAGCTCGCGGTGCTCGACGATGTTAGTGAAATGGCGGCGGGTAGAGAGGCCGGAAATGGTGAGGTGGTGCAGCCTTGGTCGGCGTCGCATGGAGGGAGGGGGATGGTTGCCGGAGAAAGTGGAGAAGCTCGGCGAGATGGGTGGTCGGGTTTGAAGGAGAGGAGAGGTGGACGGAGAAAAGAGAGAAAACGAGGGCATCAGGGAAAAGAAAAGAAAAGGTAAAAAGAAAAATTGTAGCTCCTCACTTGACAGTGGAGCAAAAGATAACAGACTAAAATATGCATAGAAATGAAGTTAACCCCAACGGTCAAATCCCTGAATTCAGGTGGAAATTTTAAGGCAATTAAATTTTTGCTTGGAGGGCATGCTTTATAAAAAAATATACAGTTTCCTACGAAAGGTATAAATAGAAATAGAGAAGAGAGAGGGGCAAAAGAAACGTACCGACCACTGTAAATATGAAGTGATGGGAACGTAACAGCTGCATATTGATTGAGAGGCTATTAAAGCAATTTATTATATTGCTTGGGATTCACGTTGAAATTTGAAAAGGCAAAGGAAAGCTAACTGTCACAAATTTATGGTACCGATATAACGTACCGTTTTATGGTTTCTGTTGCGTACCGGATACCAAAATACAGAAATAAATATACCATAGATATCAGCACGACGAGACTATCAAAACGGTATACATATATTAGTGATAAGATTGAATTATAAAAATTCGAATTTTAGCTAGCGGAAAATGCAGCTAAAATGCAGAAAAATAAGATCGACGGAGCTATAGAAATCCGAATTTGGAAAAACGAAAAATGACATCTCACTCAAAAGAGGATTTAGAATTTTCTATGTAAAAATATTCAGGTTTGAAAATTATTTTATTATCAACAATTATTAACTGACTTGAATTTAATAGAATTCCACAATGAAATAAACTTTCATAAAACCAGATGAAAATTTACCATCTGCTATATTTAAGTATACGTATTCCAAATATAATTTTTTTCAAAATTTTATTATTAATAATTTCTCAAAAACCTAATTCAATACGTTATAAACCAATTAAAAAATGCTAAAATTTTATGGGTCACTACAATTTATATTTTGAAAACAAGAAATTTCATTTAGCCAACATGATCTAAAATATATATACAGGTAGACTTAAATAACATAGGTTTAAATTTCATACCCAAACTAAAGTTAAAAAAATTCCAAAATACTATAAAAATTTGAATCAAACGTGCTTTTATTTTATTTATCGTTGTGACTGTTTGAGGAGCATTTTTTTTCAATGACACCGATTTAAACCCTTTCCTAGCATTTGTAAGTTCACCACTGTGCATCTTTTTTATTCTTTTGAATCCAGATTTATCAAAAACTAAAAAAATACATAATTGGTGTCATTGCTGGAATAGCTCAGTTGGTTAGAGCGTGTGGCTGTTAACCACAAGGTCGGAGGTTCAAGCCCTCCTTCTAGCGTACTTGTGGTAACTATACCATTGTCTTTTTAAGTTTAAAAAATATATCATGTTCAATCATATGGCACTTGCAACTCTAAATTGTACAACTTTAACTTATTTTGACACCTCTAGGCAAAGATACATTATTCAACAAAATGTCGAAGTTGACAAGATTTAGCGGGTTTAATTTCTACATAAGAGAGAGGATTTCATGTCCTAAGGGCCCATTTTTTGCACCATCGTGTGCATATTTAATCACATATTTAGTTAATTCCAATTTTATTAGCAGTTTTATTTAAGTAACAAATGCTAAGATTGAAGTGAAGATGTGATCGCGATGTAAATCCTTTCCCAGCATTTGCAAATTCACCCTTGTGCATCTTTTTTATTCTTTTGCATCAACATTTATCAAAAACTAAAAAAATACAATTTTTTTTCCTTTAGTGGAATAGCTCGGTTGGTTAGAGCATGTGGTGGTTAACTACAAGGTCAGAGATTCAAGTCCTCCTTCTAGCGCTGCATGAGATACAGTTTCTAAATTTGTTTCTTGTCGTCAATTATTTGCATCATCATGTGCATATTTAATCACATATATTCCGTTCAATCAAAATTTATTAGTAGATTTGTTTCACTAACAAATGAGAAGCTGAGATAGAGGGGGAGATTAGATCATTAATTTTTTTAAAACTAGAAATTTCATTAGCCAACATGATCTACAATAAATATACAGGTAGACTTAAATCACATAGGTTTAAATTTCATACCCAAACTAAAGTTAAAAAAAATTCAAAAATACTATAAAAATTTGAATCAAACGAATTTTTGTTTTATTTTTCGTTGTGATTGTTAGAGGAGCATTTTTTTTTCAATGACACCGGTTTAAATCCTTTCCTAGCATTTGTAAGTCCACCACGTTGCATCTTTTTTATTCTTTTGAATCTAGATTGATCAAAAACTAAAAAAATACAAAATTGTTTGCGTTGCTGGAATAGCTCAGTTGGTTAGAGCGTGTGGCTGTTAACCACAAGGTCGGAGGTTCAAGCCCTCCTTCTAGCGTAATAGTGGTATAATTATACCTTTGTCTTTTTAAGTTTAAAAAATATATCATGTTCAATCATATGGCAGTTGCAACTCTAAATTGTACAACTTCAACTTATTTTGACACTCTAGGGAAAGATACATTATTCAATAAAATGTCGAAGTTAACAGATTTAGCAGGTTTAATTTCTACATAAGAGAGAAGAATTCATGTACTAAGGGCCCATTTTTTTGCATCATCGTGTGCATATTTAATCACATATTTAGTTAATTCCAATTTTATTAGCAGTTTTGTTTAGCTAACAAATGTTAAGATTGAAGTGAAGATTTGATCGCGATGTAAATCATTTCCCAGCATTTGCAAATTAACCCTTGTGCATCTTTTTTATTCTTCTGCATCAAGATTTATCAAAAACAAAAAAAATACAAAATTGTTGCCTATACTGGAATGCTCGGTTGGTTAGAGCATGTGGTGGTTAACTAAAAAGTCAGAGATTCAAGCCCTCCTTCTAGCGCTTCATGAGATATAGTTTCTAAATTTGTTTCATGTCCTCAATTATTTGCATCATCATGTGCATATTTAATCACATATATTCCATTCAATCAAAATTTATTAGTAGATTTGTTTCACTAACAAATGAGAAGCTGAGATAGATGGGGAGATCAGATCATTTATATTTTGAAAACTAGAAATTTCATTTAGCCAACATGATCTAAAATAAATATACAGGTAGACTTAAATCACATAGGTTTAAATTTCATACCCAAACTAAAGTTAAAAAAAAATTCAAAATACTGTAAAAATTTGAATCAAACGTATTTTTATTTTATTTTTCATTGTGATTGTTAGAGGAGCATTTTTTTCAATGACACCGATTTAAATCCTTTCCTAGCATTTGTAAGTTCACCACTGTGCATCTTTTTTATTCTTTTGAACCCATATTTATGAAAAACTAAAAAAATACTAAATTGTTATCATTGCTTGAATAGCTCAGTTGGTTAGAGCATGTGGCTGTTAACCACAAGGTCGGAGATTCAAGCCCTCCTTCTAGCGTACTTGTGGTATATTTTATACCCTTGTCAATTTAAGTTTAAAAAATATATCATGTTCAATCATATGGCACTTGCAACTCTAAATTGACAACTTTAACTTATTTTGACACCTCTAGGTAAAGATACATTATTCAACAAAACGTCGAAGTTAACAAGATTTAGCGGGTTCAATTTCTACATAAGAGAGAATAAATCTACATAAGGGAGAAGATAAACGTGATTTAATGAAAATTTCAAATAAAATTGAAACTGAATTTTTAATTTAAATTTGAGATTTATTTAAATGTTATTGAAATGATATAGAGAATAATTTCAAACTTAAATAAAAATAAAAATGTTGAATTTGGAAATATAAATGAATTTATCAAATTGAGTTATTTAAATAAAATTAAATGTTTGAATATTTAACTTTGAAAAACTGTTGAAATTGAAATGGTTTGTATTTGTAATTCAAATCTAGATTTGAATCGATAAATAAAAATAATTTTGATGAGAATTTGAATTGAGATTGGATTAAATTGAATTAGGAACAAAAGGTTGATTTGAATTTGATTTGCGAAATTGGAAGAAACGATTCTAATTATAAACTATTGTATATATAAATTATTTTAAGATATAAACTATTTTAATATATAAACTATTTTGATAAATAAACTATTTTAATCTACAACCTAATTTTTTAAAATAAACTATTTTAATTTATAACTATTTCAATACATATCTTGCTCGCCACCAGATACATCACCCTCACCGAGATCTGCACCTTGCCGAAACAGCCACCTGTCGCCTTCTCTATTCCCCCGCTTGCTACTTTGGCCTCCATCTCATTGCTCTCCCCTGACCCCCCTGGCCAAACACTAGTGCCTAGCAGCAACCTTGCCAATCTTGATTGCAGACTTCTCATCTGTTTTAAAAAAAATGAAAGTTATATATATAAATTTGCTTGCATTTTTGGGATACTTCGGCCGCCTTTTCCTTAAAGCTGCATGAAAATTTACCCTTTGCCTCACCGCTGCCAACTATGCCTTGTCACCATCCGCCTTTTTTTCTTGTCTAGTCGCAGCCACCGAGTAGCAGCTGATCACCCTAGGTTTGCTTGCCTTGTTTTGTTATATTTTATATAAAAAAGAAGGAAACGAGGAGTTGATTATTGATGAATGTGATTCTATGGCCGTAAAGATTCTATTTTAAAAATCAAAGGTGATTTTCAGTTTTAAAGAAATGTATCTTTTAATAATAAAGTAGATCGAGTGGGGTTAAATGAGTCTGACAGTAAAATTATACAATACATCATGTTTCATGCATTAACATTCACATTCCAATTTTAGAATGTAAGCATCCTCACTTTTTCTTATTTTTATTTATAACCCTTTGCCTCGTTCCTGTAATATTATAACTTTAAATGTTCATGGCAACTTCTATTTAGTGCAACATGAGACTGAAATGTTTGAAATGTTTCACTGGTTACCCTTAAGTAATACTTACTGAGAATGATGTCAAGTATTCCAAGGAAAACAACCAATGCTAATTGAAATTTTCCTTCCATTTTCTATTTTTAAATGTTTATAGGGTGAGAGGCTACATGTTCTACTTTAAAAAGAGATCACCTTCGTTCGAGCTTGAATTTCTCCCTCTTTGATTCGGTTTCCTTTGAATTGTGGAAATCCCCTCTTGTTATGATATCCATTCTTCTATTCGTGTTCTTCTTGATCATGGAGCTTTCCATACTCTATTTCTAACGATTTTTGAAATAAATTTGATCTCAACTGGCAACTGTGTCCTTAGGAGTGTTAATTCTATCGGCGGTCTTGCTAACCTTGTAAAATTTGTAAAGGGGTGAAACTTCTTTACAATAGGCATCGATTCACCGAAGATTTCTACGTCCTTGGTCCCAATGTTGTTATCTCTTATGAGGCCTGAGTCATTTCTCTAGTAGATAACTCGATCAATTCTCTTATCGAATGTCGTTTGTCTCAGGTTTTTCGAAAGTTTTATCTTTCACTCAATTCTTAGCCTTGTAATCTTGACTCCACATCGATAGTCAAGGATTATCATGATGCCTTCAGTGAAATCATTTCTCTCCCTTTCAAGTGGGAAATTTGAATTCCGCTTCATTCTTATTCTCGTAGCTTGATGTGTTGTTCTTCCTTCTAGATGAATGGTTTCTGTGAATGGTTAGTCATGCCCTTTGGATTAACCAATACTCTTATCTTCTTCATTGATCTCACAAATCGCATTTGCCGCGATGTTTCTCAACAGAGTAGTCCCTAATTTCATTGATGATATTCTCATCCTTTCTGGGTCTCGGTTGACCGATTAAGGTCGTCTTGATTAATATAAATCTATCCATCTTCCTCTTTTGTAATTTAATTACCTTATCTTCCTTTCAAGCTTATTTTCTTAGTTAGAATTTTCTTTGACTAGTGTCCCTTTGGATTTGAATCTCTATCCTTGTTTAAAATCCATTCTTTAATCATCCCGTAAGGGAGTGTATTTGTAATTGACATAAAAATGTTTTATATTGTGTCATTTGAGTTGTTAAGTTTGATTTTGGGTTTCCCTCGGTTCGTCTGGCTAACGCTATCGATAGAAATTCCAAAACACTTGAATAGGGCAACTGGCACAATAATGTTTTCGAAATTGGTAAATGAATAATTTTCTGTATGATTATCTTATATATATATATATATAAGTGTAATTTTCTAAAATTAGATAGTTAAATGAATTGGTGTTTAGAAATGATAATAGTAGATTTTCATTTATCATTTTGTCAACATTTCCTAAACCATTAACTATTGTTGTTATATGGAGATAAATTTGATAAAATGGTTTGTAAATTTGATTTAAAATTAAAAAAATTAAATTAAGGACTTGAGAATTTAAATTTTTTGGTGCTTTCCAAAGTTTTGGAAAATATATTTTTTGAAAGTATTTTCAAATGGAAATTGTTTCAAAAGAATTTTTAAAGAAATAACTCAGTACTCTCTTCTTATTGTCGCTGGAAAATAATTTTGATGATGACTGCAGCATCATCGACATTCATTTTAGAGCCTCAAAGTGGAGAGACCACTTAGTAACTTTACTACAATTTTGTTTATAAAATGGATTTGATATAAATTCCTTGAGTATTATTTAATGAATAATATATATATATATATATATCTATGTATGTATGTATGTATGTATGTATGTATGTATGTATGTATGTATGTATTTCAGAATGGTTTGAAGTGAAATCGGAAGTTTAAATCTTGACTTTTATGTTAAGTAATGGTTTCCAATTATTGAAATGAAGCAAAAATTTTGAATAATTAAAGTGTTTAAAATAAGAATTGAAATTTAAACAAGTTGAACCAAGATAAATTTAGTTTGTATAATACTCAATTGCATTATAAAACATATTTATAACTAACCTAAGATATTCAAAAAGTTAAATGTTAATGAGAATATGTAATTGAATAATATAAAGTACAGATATAAGAAATAAGATGTCCAAAAATAAATTTTGTTAAGGGAATTTATAAATAAATTTGAGTTGTTATAATGAATGTTAATACACTTAATTTATGTTCTCGGATATGTAAATTGGAATAAATTGAAAAATATTTGTTATTTAAATAAATAAATATGAACTTAAGAATAGTTGAAATTGAATTATAGGTGGAATTTACTTAAGTGAAGTTAGATGGACAAATAAATGAGTTAAAATAAATAAATTTGGCCTTGAAAAGAAAATTTTGTAACAAATGTTAATAAACTGAAATCAGTTCAATAGATAGAAATACATTGAATTGGAATCAATCAAATGTGAATGCCATGAATATTTATTGATTAAATAAAATGGATTGAAACTAAATTAGTTGAATATAAATCAATTTAAAACTAATGAAATTTATATGGTTTTGATGTAATTGTTGTATTTCGCATTTCATTGTATCTTTTCTTTCTTGTTACTTCTATTCTCCTACCTCGTTCCTTTTTGGGGATGAAAAGTTTTGAGTGAGGGAGAACGTAACGACCCGTAATTTTTAATGATTTTTATAACATAATTAACTAAATTTTTCATGAAAAATAAACAATAAAATTTTGAAAGGGAAATTTGATATTTGGAATACGATTATTTAAACGTAGCTGTTGGTAAATTTTCATTGGGAAATATGAAAATTAGTTATACTGTTTAATTTTCAATTTCAATTTAAATCAGCTAACATTGATGAAAATAAAATGATTTTGAAATCTGAATATTTTTATACAATAAAAATGTAAACTATTTTCTGAGTGAGATGTCATAATTCATTACATCAAGTTTGGAAATCTCTATCCCTGTTCATCTTATTTTCGGAAAATTAGCAGTAGTTTGGCAGCGAATATCGACTTTTGATAGGATGATCATATCGCTAATATCTTTATACCATTCTATTCATCTCGTCATGCTAATCTCCGTAATATATTCATTTGTGTATTTCGTTGTCCGATGCACGGTGGAATTTGCGAAACGGTTAACCATATCAGTACCCGTTTTCTGCCTTTTTGTTTCTTTTGTCCATTCATTTACCTATGGTATTATACCATTGGTCATTACCCACTAAATATTTTCTGAAATTCGACTAGTGACCTTCACTTGCCTATTTTGAATTTGTTTTATGTTCGTTCATTTTCTACCCAATCTCTTTCTTGCCTTCTTGGTTCTGTCTTTTAAAAGGAAAATATATAAAAATAAAATATAAGTTGTATACACTATTTTTCCTTAGAAGTTTTCATTCCCTCTTCCATTTTAGATCCCTGCTCTTCCCTTTTTCATCGTGCTCCTCCGTGGACCATTCTTCCCGCTAATGCACTACCGCACCGACTTCCACCCAACGTAACACCATCCCCTCACCTCCTCTCTCTTATGCCACGCCACCAGATCCAAGCGTTCACTGCTTTTTTCCCATCCACTTACGTCCGTACTTTTCATACGCCTCCTGTCCCTGGAAAACCCATCTCCATACCTGCCTGCCACGTCCAACTCTATAGCCATCTCGCCTTGCACCATCAAACGACCGCATAAACCTAGATCTTGCTCGCCGCCTGATACATCAACCTCACCAAGATCTGCACCTTTCCGAAACAGCCACACGCCGCCTTCTCTATTCCCCTGCCCGCTGCTCCGACCTCCACCTCATTGCTCTCCCCAGACACCCCTAGTCAAGCACTAGTGCCTAGCAGCAGCCTTGCCAATCTTGATTGCAAACTTGTCATCTATTTTTTTTTTTTAAAATTGAACATTATATATATAAGTTTGCTTGCTTTTTTGAGATACTTCAGCGACCTCTTCCTTAAAGCTACATGTAAATTTACCTTCTGCATCACCGCTGCCAACTCCGCCATGTCTCCATTTGCCTCTTTTTTGATACAGTCGCAGCCGTCGGTAGCAGCCGGTCACCCTAGGTTTGCTTTCCTTATTTTGTTATATTTCATAAAAAAACAAGGTAACAAGGAGTTGATTATTGACGAATGTGATTCTACAGCTGCAAAGATTCTATTTAAAAATAGAAGGTAATTTTCAGTTATAAAGAAATTTATCTTTTAATAATAAAGTAGGTCGAGTGGGGATAAATGAGTCCGACGGTAAAATTAAACAATATTCATCATGTTTCATGCATTAACATTCACATGCCAATTTTAGAATGGACGCATCCTCACTTTTTCTTATTTTTGTTTATAACTCTTTGCCTCATTCCTATAATATTATAACTTTAAATGTTCATGGCACTTTTGTTTTGAGCAACATGAGACTAAAATATTTGAAATGTTTCACTGGTTACCCTTAAGTAATAATTACAGAGAATGATGTCAAGTATTCCGAGGAAACCAACTAATGCAAATTAAAATTTTCCTTCCATTTTCTATTGTTAAATGTTTGTAGGGTGAGAAGCTACATGTTCTACTTTAAAAAGAGATCACTTTATATTCTGTTTTGCATATTTAATACTGTAGAAAATTCAGCTTTCAACAATTTTTCTTGGCAATTCCCCTTTTCTAATTTTTTTTTGGGTAGTAGCGATTATTGAGGACATGTAGCGCAACCACACACACACATATATATGTATGTATGTATGTATATATGTGTGTGTGTGTATATATATATATATATATTGACCATGGAATTCTGTCTACCTTGATTTGCTTTTCTTAATGTCGAATTCGTCGCAGCAGTTGTAGCTTTGCTTTGTCACGGTCCCATTGCCGATCCGTGCTTATCCGTATCCGTATCCGTGTACGTGACCTTGTCATCTTCTTAGCCACCATTGTTCTATAGCTTCGAAAGGTGAGCGATCACTCACGATTAACATTCTTATATTTAATAAATTTAATTCACATGAAATGACGGTTGAAATGTGCTATTAAATTTGAATTGTTAAGTTATTTAATTGTTAAATATGATATGACACTGTCTGCAATTGTTTACCCATGACATATGACACCATAACGGGGTGTATATATTATATTTAAATTTATTACTGATGATATATGCATGTTGTCGATATGTTATATTATTATCTTATTTGTTCTCATTGTGCAAGTTTCCTGTTAGTTTAGAAATTCCCTATGGATTGAAATGATACATATCCGAACGATCTTGTAGATTAGGAAAAAATTGTTATAGGTTGAAATGATAAACCCAAGCGATTTTCATTGATTTTGAAATTTTAGGATTGCGGGTTGAAATGATATATACCCGTAAATATTAAATTAATGCGGATTGAAATGATAAATGTCTGTATCACTTGACCATAGATAGAAATTATATACGGAATCGTTAGTCTATATTTTGAAGACGATTTCCAAATTTTTGAAAGGATATATATGGGTTTTAATAAGTATTGACTTTAAATATAATATAAAGATATTCTAAATTTTATTATGCATTAAAAAAATATTTTAATTTATATGTTGGAAATCTTAAAATTATAAGTTAAGTTTTAAAATGCAAATTACAAATTTTTTACTTATAACTTAGTATTTTTAAATATATAAAATAACATATAAAATAGTTTTAATAATAAGATTTAATTTAATAATAAAATTTAATATAATTTAATATAATAAAATTTAATTAGTATATATATAATATGTTTAAAATATTTATTTAAATTTATATTAATATTTTAAATAGATTTTGTAATAACTTTAATAAAAGGGGTTGGGAAGATGAATAAAAATTGACTTGAAATATAAACCGGTTATAATTGAATTTAAATATGACGTGAACCTATTAGTTACTTATTTATTTTGAGAATTTAAAGTATGATTTCATAAACTTGAATTGATAAACGTGATTTAATGAATATTTCAAGTAAAATTGAAACTGGATATTTAATTTAAATTTGAGATTATTTAAATGCCACTAAAATGATATAGCATATAGTTTCAAATTTAAATAAAAATTAAAATGTTGAATTTGGAAATATAAATGAATTTATCAAATTGAGTTATTTAAATAAATTAAATGTTTGAACATTTAATTTTGAAAAATTATTGAAATTGAAATGGTTTATATTTGTAGTTCAAATCTGGATTTGAATTGATAAATAAAAATGGTTTTAATGAGAAATTAAATTGGGATTGGATTAAATTGGATTGGGAACAAAAAGTTTGTAACAGCCCGCAAATCCGTACCCCTTGAGTCAACATTATTCTATCTAAATCAACTCAAGTTGTACATAAATACGAACCATTTGGGTTAAAGAAGAAGAGGTGGAAGAAGAAGATAGGAAACAACAACAGAATCTAACCATCGCAGCGGAATAAAATATAATAGATAATAAATACTCTTTACTCAAACATCAAAGATCTTTGTTTATATATAATACATCATCAGAGTACATCAATCACAGCTTAACATCAATATCATACAAATGGATACACAACAACTCAATACAACGGAATATATATATATATATAAACAGAGTACGGAAGTACGTATCGCCACCCAGCTCGTCTCCTGAGCTCCACAACATCGAAACCTGTATCCTATAATACTCGGTCTGACCCGAGCATTACAGTTAAATAACACCCGAGTCAGTCTGGATTACCAGCGTGAGAAAATCACACTCAATTGATTATTAAAGTTTCAAAATCCTTTGAAAATAAAAGAATCTCGTAAGACCACGCCACAAATAAACATGTCGGGTTTTTACCTTACGATAGCTAAAACAATTTTTATAGAAATCCTCTGATATTATAATAGGGTCTATATACAAATACTTATAAAATAGCCAAAATTGTTACATCTATTAAATTCCAGCTACTAGCCACAGAGTGGGTAATACAAACAAAACTCGTACAAGGCTCGTAGGGAGAATGGATTTCCAACTAATGACTAGGCATTGGGGTACCACCTGTCACACCACAGGGCCTAGATCACCGTACCGAGGAGTACGCCCGCTCCCCTGCAACACAAGGCCGGGACTACCCCTTACTGGATAATCCCGAGTTAGATCACCCCGCGGTTGGAATCAGCAACCGCCCACTAAGCCGAAATAAAAAGGGACATCTAGACTGGAATGACCTCACCCTGCTTAGGTGCTACCCACCTAGCCTTGCTGCATAACCCCTGATTTTCAGTCATTCCCATTTGATGAGGCTTGAGGCTAAGCGTTACCTTTAAGAACATATCCCTTAGAATGCCCATCGTCCACCTGACGATGTTTCGGAAGCATTCATCCATACAAGTCCGTTCCGGCTTCGAACGGAACCGAAGGCACTATTCCTACTACATCCATTTTGGAAATATCCTCAGGATTCGTAGCGACTAGCCCTTGCACTTCACTGCTCCATCTTCGAATCCAAAATCGTTTTTCACGAAAACGTACAAACCGGATCGAAGTGGTTTTCGAGAAATAAATCTCGATCCCGGTCTCTTCGAAACGATCAACGCATTTGTGTCCAATATTGATAATCGGTGATTTAACTATCAATTAATATTCACAAACAACCATCAACCAATAAATAATTTCCCAAATCATTTATTTATCACAAAATATCTTTACAAGATATATTTTCACTTTCAAACCCTTTTTGAAAACAGTTTCCAAACTATCCTCCTTTCCTCGGAATAAATTCCAAGTATTTTCATTTCCACTGGAATCACCAAGCACAAAACTAGATTTTTCTAAATTAATTTTAAAACACTTTACTTCTAAAAATATACTTTAAAACATTCAAATTAAAATTACTTTAATAATTTGTTAAAAATACATACTATATGGATATTTGAAAATAAGGTTACTAAATAAAATATAAAACTAGATTTCTATTTCTAAAAACAAAATACTAAGTTACTTCTTAATAATTACTGATAGAATAGATTTGAAGAAAATACTTATTTTAGACTTTAAATATTAGAAATAATAAATTTAACAAAACTTGCTTTCTTTAAAAACAACTTTAAAACATTTAATTTATATTTACAATTTTACTTTTTTTAAAAAAAAATATGTACTTCGCTATCCGAAGAAAATTCCAACTTCAATCACTTAAATCAATTTCCCAAATTTATTTCCAATTTATTTTATTTGAAATAAATTTCTTTAATTTCTCAATTCATTTCAAAATTCATTAGTTATGGGCTTAATTATTGTTGTTATTATTATTTTCCATTTGATTTTAAAACTTTTAACTGAAATATACAAATTTCAGATTTTTCCCAATCTCTTCTTTATTCTTTCAATAATTAAAATCTTAGCTTTTAAATAAATGTTTGTTCTTTAAAATAATAACAATGAATTTTTAAATTCATCAGCTTCCTGTTTATTCAAATTTTCATTTCCATTCTCCGGATTCATTTAATAAATTTTAAAGTCACTTAAATTCTTTACCGAGTCATTCTTAAATTTATTCTATAATTATTTTACTAGCAATTTCACTTCTTTTATTGTCATTCCAAAATCAAATTTACATTTTTTTGAAATTCATTATACCCAATTATATCAACCAAGTCATAGCATTCAATACTTCCACATAATTCATTATAGAATATCAAATAATCAGAACAGAGAATATTAAATAATTTAAATAAAAGTTGAGGGGTCCAGTTGGATCCCTCCAACCTGTTTTCCCTGCATCCACAGATGTTAGCATCACATAATATGCCAATTCAAATTATACTATACGATATCACATCAGTCAATTCAACCATACAATTAATTATTTAAATTTAATCATCTAAATTTAAATTTAAACTGAGTGAGATTAACTCACCTTTGCTTTTATTTGCAACCCATTCCAACATTGCCTTGGTTTCTCGATTTTGACCTTGAATAAACATATTAGGGCTTTATTAATATTTGGACTAATCGATCAATTAGTTTCCGCTTAAGAAATTTAATTCAAGCTAATAAATTTTATTTTTCCACTAATAATTTTATTTCAAACAAAAAAATTAAAAAATTAAATTAATTTCCTTTTTATAGATTATTCTAGCAACCTAACAAATAAATAAATTTATTTCTCCAAAATACACTATTTTATTAAAATTTATAGATTCAAAGATCCAGCTTTTACAAAATTCCTCGGCATTTAAAACTCTTATATACCTTTACTTAAACTAATTTTTCTTGGTAACTACTTTATGTTTGAGTTAAAATAACTCAATGAATTAATAAAACAGGTTAAACCGTCATAATATAAATCATAATATATAAATTGAAATTGATGAGTAAGTTAGAGTATATATATAATTTTTTTTTAGTCCATATATATCAAACCCGTTTAGTTCCAAATAGATAAGCTAACATAACTGGTTGTTATATATATAACTGATTAACAATTAAAACAAATTGTTTTGAACTTTACTGCCCATTTTAAAATCCTACCAGTACGCAAACTAAAACAAAACGAAACGCCTCACCTGACAACTACACCCCGGAGAGATCAACTTCGGTGACACGCCCCCTCAAACCCTAGCTCAAACTTCTGCACCTCGACCTTTGCGTCGACATCGTGCTCGAATCGAGCAACCATCAATCACCGTCTCTCAGCCTCACACGACATCGCCGAGGCCATAAATCGCCACCACGTCACCCCGATCCCTAAGCTCTTCGATTAACGCCGAAATCCCCTCCCCCAATTCGCGAGCTTTCAGAAATTCCACACAACTAAGTCACGATTCCCCTTAAGCTCGAACGAGTGGACTCGCCGTCACCTATGGCTGATTCGACTCAAAGCGGCTGCCCTTCATTTTTTCGAAACTGATTTCAATGGGAAAGAGAAGTGGTTGATTTCTTTTTTTTTAAAGGGAAACGAGGTCCTCCATCGAAGGAAATAGGGTAGTTTTCGGTTTGTTTTTTTTTCGAATGAAGGAAATAGCTTCTTTATATTTTATTTACTAAACTTAGAAGCTTCTTAAAGAAGGTAACACGATTTTCTTCTTTTTTTTTTTAATACGTGATGCTAGCTACGGAATTTCAATGCAAACTTCAACGCGTTTATATAACGTACGGTCATACAACAATTCCGATTACTACGAAATTTGAAATCCGATAATAAAACAATATTACGGATCCAATGGAACTGGTTTCGTCGAAATCCGAGGCAGTGCCTCGGACGGCTATTTTCAGTTTCAATTTAAACGATATAATTTTAAAACTGAACAATCATCTTTAAATTCGATTATGTTACTTTTATTATCTTCAGTATCATCAATATAAATTTTTCAAGCCTTCAAATTATCTTTAACAGGCTTAAAACTCCAAATTCAATAATTTACCCAATTTCCGATAATTAAATTCAAAAATTAATTATCCAATAAATGTTTATATTTGAAATTCAAGTTCAAAATTAACTTTTGAATATTACAAATAATTTAAATATTTCGATTTTAAATGCTTAAAAATTCTGGGTCGTCACATTCCCCCCCCTTAAAAGAATTTCGTCCCCGAAATTACTAGTTAGGAAGAATGGTCCAATACCCGTTTACTTTTTCCCTAAAACCAAACAATTCAACATCCAACCAACTATATTTTTATAAAAGACCCATTATCATTCTTATTAACTTCATAACTCTCCCATAGTTTCAAACTATACTATTTGTTTAATCATTCGAGTTTCAATTTAAAACCAAATTTTGAATTATCAAAATTTTCTCAAAATTTTTCTAACTCCCTAAATTTTCGAAAAATTTCGCCAGCGTCTCCTTTGCGCGGCTAGCTCGGTACAACTACAAAATGGCTCTACGGCCTCCCAAATCGAAAAAGAAAACAAAAAGCCAAGTGGCTCGATCCAAAAACTCAATCCAACTTCATACCAAAATTTAAATACATACCTTTTTGTCGAGCATTTCAAATTTATCTTCTGAAATCATAATCAATTCTCTTTTGCCTTTATATTACCTGCATATCCTGCTTAGCACTAATATCCAATCACAACTTTCAAAAACATCTATCGACTTTCTTACAAAATGTCAATATCTATTCATTCCAATATTATCTTAGATTATATCTCTAGTATCAATCTTTCATTTAAGGATTCACCATTTCTTACTTAAGTTAGTATAAGCATTATATATGTTTCTTATATTTATTTTCACTTTACCACTTTGGTTTATATCCATTTCTATTCAAATTGATTCCTTCATTATCATATGAATTTAATTTATTTTCAACTCCAAATATTGAATTTTATTTTCCATTTATACTGATTTATGTCATTATTTTACATTAGTTCATTTACACATTTATTTCAATTTCCAATTTAAAAACGTTTGTTGTTAACAAAATTTTCCAAAAATTTTCTTACTCCCAAAATTTCTGAAATTTTTTGGCAGAGTCCCCTTTGTACGGAGGAGCTTTTGCAATTTGACAAAAGAGATAAATATATATACATCGACCCACACAGTCAGAAAAACCAAAAACAGTTCATATTTCCTATTTTTATTGCGTAGGCGTACCTCATTTAGCATTTTTAAGCAGACAACTTATTTATTTAGTAGTTAATGCAACCCAAATCCAGCCACACGGCTTCCATGTACCTTTACTTACTCAATTTAAACATGTAAGTGCCAAATATATGCAGTTTAACTATATTTGACTTAGTTGCAATGGTTAAAACATATGAATTCTAAAGAAATGCACATCCAACATTTTCCGTAAGCAATTTTTTACAACTTTCATACTAATTCAACTGTTTCAATTAAGTTATAAACCATTTTCATTCAATTTGAATGGTTTTCAATCCATTCATATACCACTTCATCAA
Organism: Allium cepa; assembly: GCA_030765085.1. NCBI lineage: Eukaryota > Viridiplantae > Streptophyta > Magnoliopsida > Asparagales > Amaryllidaceae > Allium > Allium cepa. The sequence goes on from CM060944.1 coordinate 397,324,972, forward strand.
TTTGAATGGTTTACAATTCAATCGCTTACATTTAATTTATTTTTAAGCAAACTGAGCTCATATTTAATTCAATTGTTTTCAAAATCAATTTACTTTACTTCTATCAAGTCATAGAATTTTAATTACTTCCATTTACATCAAATGATAATTTATTCTATGCAATTTGACGAGATCTATGTGAATAAATAAGTACTTAGTTTTATACCCAATTTAAATGGATTTCAACTCAATTTATACTTAACTCTATTCCATTTTTAAATTTATTCACAATCCATATATTCTCATTTCCATAGCATTTCAGATTTGAATCCATTCACTTTCATTTCATTTATTAACCAAACCAGTTCATTCAAATCCATTAACAACTTAGGTTCATTTCATTACCAATTAAATTTCCTTTTATTTTAATTCACTCACACCCATTTATTTAGCTTGACACATTCTAATTAAATTTTATTCTCAACCCAATCATTAGCGTTTCATTTAAAACTATTCGATTAAACTTTAAAACATTCAATTGTTAATATTGTCTCCAAGTTATTTCAATTTCTTAACATTTTAAATGGTTTACAATTATTTATTTAAGAATTTTCATTCCATTAAATATTATCGGCAACTCACCGAATTTTACTTCAATTAAAATCCATTTTTACTTAATTTAAATCCAATCCACTATTATTAAACTTAATTTTAAGTTGAATTCAATTCAACTCCTTTCCATCTTTTAGCTTAAGTTTATTCACTCCAATTTCATTTTTATTCGATACATTTTCAATTATATTTAATTTGTTAACACTTCAAGTCAACTTTCAATTGATAACTCAAATTCTGAATTCACTATCCATTTCCAATTTACCATTCACCTTTATGGACTCACAATTCAATTTCATTCTCAATTTATTTAATTAATTGCAAGGACAATTTCAATTATATTTTACTCACTAATGATTTCAAATCGAATTTGATTTATACCTTGAGTTTATTTCCAAACTTCATCATAATTTCACAATTCAACTTCATTAACTAATTTATTATCTAATTAGTTCTTCCCCTGGTTAAAATTCAATACTTGTTTTTTTTTAATTCCAAATATCACCTTATTTAATTTTCTTGGTTCAATTTATTTAATAATTCAAGTTTTTATCTTCATTTTATTTTACACATTTCCATTCATTATAGGCTTGAATATATTCATCTTTTATTTCTACTCAAGCCTTATGCTTATTTATAACCCAAGCATATTTTATTCATGCATTTTAATTCTTTTATAAGTTATTCTGGTTTATTTATTTCAATCTAATTCTTATCAAATTTATTTCTTATCCAACTTATTTTCTAGTTATCCAGGTAAGAATCAATTCCAATTCAATTTATTCAATTGAATTTTTATTCCAGTTCAATTCTATTTTAAACTCAGATTTATTTGACTCAATTCGATTTTAACTTATTTCGAATACAACTGGATATTATTTTCAGCCTATCCAGTTAATGTCAATCTAGTTAAATTTTTATTTCCTCAATCCAAGCTTATTTCATTTTTAACCTTTCCCTTTAAATTTAAATTCCAACATTCAAAGCTTATATTCTTCCTGATTTAAAAATCATCTCAATTTATAAGCTTACAATTTATAAGCTTACAACCTATCACATCGGGGATTTTTTAAACTCCCAACTTTGGTTTCAAATAATTTGAAATCTTCAACATCTCAAATCACAATTCTCAAAAGTTAAACCGATCCTGGTTTTATTCCCAACAAATTTCCTTTGAGATTTTCAAAAATAACAAGCTTTTCTGAACAAAACAGTTTCTGGCACAATCTGTCACTCAGAAATTCGAAAATTAATACCGATGATGCGGCCATCATCATCAGAATTATTTTCCAATAATCCAAGTGATTTCAATGCTATATCACTTTCAAAATCCATTTAAAACAGATTTCCATTCAGAATTATCTCCAAAACAATAATGCTATCATTTATCATTAAACCACTTCGATAAACATTTCAAAGTCTCCAGGATTTTAAATTTCCAAATCCTACTTAAATAAATTTTAAATATAATTCATTTTTACACTTTATGCTTATACAAATTCTCATTTGATTGTATTTCAATTCATAAATTATATTTATAATTCATATTTATAAATTTCATTTTATAACGAATTTATCCCCTTAAATTTTAGTTATATTTCAATTTTTAGTCAAATTTTCACTTAACAATGATAATACTTTAATATTATCATTTCTAACATCCAAACATCCATATATTAGCTAAATAGTTTTCAAAGACTATTCTTTATATCAAAATATGTTTTTGGGTAAAATTATTTCATTTACCCACATTTAAAACAATACCGTGTCGATCGTTCTATTCAAGTGTTTAGAAACCCCTTCAATACAGTTGCGCAGACTGTGTCGACGAAGGTTCATATGCCACTCAATAAATCAATCAACACAATATTAAAATAATTTATATCCACTAACGAATACGCACTCATATCTGTTAATACTCTCAAACTCATTCTAGAGTACTATAGACTCTATTTTATAAGTAAATCCCAATAGAGCCAAGGTTATCACCAACCTAAGCTCTGATACCAAGTGTAACAGCCCGCAAATCCGTACCCCTTAAGTCAACACTATTCTATATAAATCAACTCAAGTTGTACAGAAATACGAACCATTTGGGTTAATGAAGAAGAGGTAGAAGAAGAAGATAGGAAACAACAACAGAATCTAAGCATCGCAACGGGATAAAATATAATAGATAATAAATACTCTTTACTCAAACATCAAATATCTTTGTTTATATATATTACATCATCAGAGTACATCAATCACAGCTTAACATCAATATCATACAAATGGACACACAACAACTCAATACAGCGTAATATATGTATATAAACAGAGTACGGAAGTACGTATCGCCATCCTGCTCGTCTCCTGAGGTCCACAGCATCGAAACCTGTATCCTATAATACTCGGTCTGACCCGAGCATTACAGTTAAATAACACCCAAGTCAGTCTAGAATACCAGCGTGAGAAAATCACACTCAATTGATTATTAAAGTTTCAAAATCCTTTGAAAATAAAAGCATCTCGTAAGACCACGCCACAAATAAACATGTCGGGTTTTTACCTTACGATAGCTAAAACAATTTTTATAGAAATCCTCTGATATTATAATAGGGTCTATATACAAATACTTATAAAATAGCCGAAATTTTTACATCTATTAAATTCCAGCTACTAGCCACAGAGTGAGTAATACAAACAAAACTCGTACAGGGTTCGTAGGGAGAATGGATTTCCAACTAATGACTAGGCACTGGGGTACCACCTGTCGCCGTACGGGGCCTAGATCACCATACCGAGGAGTACGCCTGCTCCCCTGTAAGACAAGGCCGGGACTACCCCTTACTGGATAATCCCGAGTGAGATCACCCCGCGGTTAGGATCAGCAACCGCCCACTAAGCCGAAATAAAAAGGGACATCTAGAATGGAATGACCTCACCCTGCTTGGGTGCTACCCACCAAGCCCTACTGCATAACCCCTGATTCTCAGTCATACCCATTTGATGAGGCTTGAGGCTAAGCGTTACCTTTAAGAACATATCCCTTAGAATGCCCATCGTCCACCTGACGATGTTTCGGAAGCATTCATCCATACAAGTCCGTTCCGGGTTCGAACGGAACCGAAGGCACTATTCCTACTACATCCATTTTGGAAATAACCTTAGAATTAGTTTAATAATTTGTTAAAAATACATACTATATGGATATTTGAAAATAAGGTTACTAAATAAAATATAAAACTAGATTTCTATTTTTAAAAACAAAATACTAAGTTACTTCTTAATAATTACTGCTAGAATAGATTTAAAGAAAATACTTATTTTAGACTTTAAATATTAGAAATAATAAATTTTACAAAACTTTCTTCCTTTAAAAACAACTTTAAAACATTTAATTTATATTTACAATTTTACTTTTTTTTAAAAAAAAATATGTACTTGGCTATTCGAAGAAAATTCCAACTTCAATCACTTAAATCAATTTCCCAAATTTATTTCCAATTTATTTTATTTGAAATAAGTTTCTTTAATTTCTCAATTCATGTCAATATTCATTAGTTATGGGCTTAATTATTGTTTTTATTATTATTTTCCATTTGATTTTAAAACTTTTAACTGAAATATACAAATTCCAGATTTTTCCCAATCTCTTCTTTATTCTTTCAATAATTAAAATCTTAGCTTTTAAATAAATGTTTGTTCTTTAAAATAATAACAATGAATTTTAAAATTCATCAACTTCCTGTTTATTCAAATTTTCATTTCCATTCTCCTGATTCATTTAATGAAATTTTAAAGTCACTTAAGTTCTTTACCAAGTCATTCTTAAATTTATTCTATAATTATTTTACTAGCAATTTCACTTCTTTTATTGCCATTCCAAAATCAAATTTACACTTTTTTGTAATTCATTATACCCAATTATATCAACCAAGCCATAGCATTCAATGCTTCCACATAATTCATTATAGAATATCAAATAATCAGAACAGAGAATATTAAATAATTTAAATAAAAGTTGAGGGGTCCAGTTGGATCCCTCCAACCTGTTTTCCCTGCATCCACAGATGTTAGCATCACATAATATGCCAATTCAAATTATACTATATGATATCACATCAGTCAATTCAACCATACAATTAATTATTTAAATTTAATCATTTAAATATAAATTTAAACTGAGTGAGATTAACTCACCTTTGCTTTTATTTGCAACCCATTCCAATATTGCCTTGGTTTCTCGATTTTGACCTTGAATAAACATATTAGGGCTTTATTAATATTTGGACTAATCGATCAATTAGTTTCCGCTTAAGAAATTTAATTCAAGCTAATAAATTTTATTTTTCCACTAATAATTTTATTTCAAACAAAAAAAATAAAAATTTAAATTAATTTCCTTTTTATAGATTATTCTAGCAACCTAACAAATAAATAAATTTATTTCTCCAAAATACACTATTTTATTAAAATTTATAGATTCAAAGATCCAGCTTTTACAAAATTCCTTGGCATTTAAAACCCTTATATACCTTTACTTAAACTAATTTTTCTTCGTAACTACTTTATGTTTGAGTTAAAATAACTCAATGAATTAATAAAACAGGTTAAACCATCATAATATAAATCATAATATATAAATTGAAATTGATGAGTAAGTTAGAGTATATATATAATTTTTTTCTCTTTAGTCCATATATATCAAACCCGTTTAGTTCCAAATAGATAAGCTAACATAACTGGCTGTTATATATATAACTGATTAACAATTAAAACAAATTGTTTTGAACTTTACTGCCCATTTTAAAATCCTACCAGTACGCAAACTAAAACAAAACGAAACGACTCACCTGACAACTACACCCTGGAGAGATCAACTTCCGTGACGCGCCCCCTCAAACCCTAGCACAAACTTCTGCACCTCGACCTTTGCGTCGACATCGTGCTCAAATCGAGCAACCATTAATCAACGTCTCTCAGCCTCACGCGACGTCGCCGAGGCCATAAATCGCCACCGCGTCACCCCGATCCCTAAGCTCTTCGATTAACGCCGAAATCCCCTCCCCCAAATCGCGAGCTTCCAGAAATTCCACGCAACTAAGTCGCGATTCCCCTTAAGCTCGAACGAGTGGACTCGCCGTCACATAGGGTTGATTCGACTCGAAGCGACTGCCCCCTTTTTTCGAAACTGATTTCAATGGGAAAGAGAAGCAGTTGATTTCTTTTTTTTAAAGGGAAACGAGGTCCGCCATCGAAGGAAATAGGGTAGTTTTCGGTTTGTTTTGTTTTTTTTTCAAATGAAGGAAATAGCTTCTTTATATTTTATTTACTAAACTTAGAAGCTTCTTAAAGAAGGTAACACAATTTTCTTCTCTCTTCTTTTTTTGTATACGTGATGCAAGCTATGGAATTTCAATGCAAACTTCAACGCGTTTATATAACGTACGGTCATACAACAATTCCGATTACTACGAAATTTGAAATTCGATAATAAAACAATATTACGGATCCAATGGAACTGGTTTCGTCGAAATCCGAGACTGTGCCTCGGACGGCTATTTTCAATTTCAATTTAAACGATATAATTTTAAAACTGAACAATCATCTTTAAATTCGATTCTATTACTTTTATTATCTTCAGTATCATCAATATAATTTTTTCAAGCCTTCAAATTATCTTTAACAGGCTTAAAACTCCAAATTCAATAATTTACCCAATTTCTGATAATTAAATTCAAAAATTAATTATCCAATAAATGTTTATATTTGAAATTCAAGTTCAAAATTAACTTTTAAATATTTCAAATAATTTAAATATTTCGATTTTAAATGCTTAAAAATTCCGGATCGTCACAAAGTTGATCTAAATTTGATTTGTGAAATTGGAAGAAACAATTCTAATATAAACTATTATATATACAGAAACATTTAATATATAAACTATTTTAATAAATTAACTATTTTAATCTGTAACCAATTTTTTTGTAATAAACTACTTTAATTTATAACTATTTCAATATATATATATATATATATATAAACTATTTTCAATATTTAAACTATTTAAGTTAGAACTGTCATGATCTAGATTTAGTGGATTTAAAAGTAAATATCTTGATATGATAGCTTAAACTATTCTGTGAATATGATTTCGAAAGTGATATTGATTTTGAAATGAATATGATATTTTGATATGAATTATAAACTGTTTGAAACGATTATAAAAGTGATTTTATAAATGACCACGGTGTGAAATAAACATTTGGTTGTTAAACAGACCAGGAATCGGATATTGTCATACTTTCTGCCAGTACCGAAAACCACTTTAACAACTGTGTACGTGATGGAGATTTAAGAATGAAGTAGGATGGTTTGGCGAATGATTCTGTATGAGATATTTACGTAGCCCTGACTCCCGTGAGTCAACTTAGATATGACTAAAACAGGAGTCATGCCAGGTCAAGTGGGGCCGCACCCACAATCGGGCACATTTCTTCGATACCATGCTATTACTTTATGATTTGACTGGGTGCACCTTTGATTTGGGAGTGTGTCTCGAGGTGGGAGGTAGTAGCTACTATGCATTACTATTAGTCCGGATCTGCTAACGGTATATCTACCTTGGCACTACCTCGCGTGCCGTGTTCACATGCCCTATTGCGCCTTCTGCGAATTGTTTTGTATGTACCTATGGGGTGTCCTCTGGGTAAACCACCAGTTTAGTGGAGCTTACGGCATTTTGTGGACTACGGAAATATATAAAATGTGTTAAGGGTGATATGAGTAATGCCTTAATGAATATTTTATTACTTTACTTTACTGATAGACATATTGTAATATCGTATATTATTACATGGTAGATAGTTCCATGGATCCTTAGAGGATGGGAATCCCAAACATCCTTTAAGTTATTTTGTATTTCAGTTTACATTTCACTTGAAATGAATTTACTGGTATAATAATGTTAATCCTTATTCAAGTGTTTTGTGTTTTGCTTTATGCTCGGGTTAGACCGAGTGTCACATCGTTTGAGACTCACCTTTGGAGCTTGAAGCTTTGCTTAAAGATCTGTCTTTAGCTATTTAGCTTCTCAGTTGTTTCCAATTGATTTGTTCAGACTTATCATCATTTCTATATTAGATTCCATTGTAATTGATATATCCATTGTATTTGTTTTAAACTCTGATGTTTATATAGTAGTTTCATGAACTAATATTTATCTATTCCATTACTTATTGTTGTAATACTTTGTTTCTGTGATTCTGTGATTGATTTATTTATTGTATATGTTAAGTTTTTTCAAATATAAATTAACAATCTGTTGTTTTGAGCAATTCAAGTCTGACATGAGTGGATGATTGTCGATTTGAACGGTTTTAAATGTTGAGTCTTTACAATTAAAGTATGGAAATGTGGTTCTATCTCGGTGGATTTCAAAGATGGGTTGCCAAGATCAAATAGAGGAAATGAAAGTATATGTGTCATGGTGGATAGGTTAATCAAGAGTGCCTATTTCATTCTAGTTAAGTCAACTAGAACAACACCTGGTTTAACTATGTTATTCATGAAGAATATAGTTAGACTGCATGGAATTTCTAGTAATATAGTAAGTGATAGAGATTCCTTATTCAATAACAAGTTCTTGAAGTGTCTATAAGAGACTTTGGGTACCATGCTCAAGATGAGTTCCGCTTACCATCCACAGACAGATGGGCAAATGTGAAAGGATTAACAAAGTCTTAGAAGATTTGTTACGAGCTTTTGTGCTAGATTTTGGGGGATCTTGGGAAGACCATCTACACTTAGTCGAGTTTTCATATAACAACAGTTATCAGCCTAGTATAGGGATAGCGCCATTTGAAGCTTTGTATGAAAGGTCACGAAAATCTCCAGTTTGTTGGTTAGAGACCCAAGATAGGTTGGTTATTGGTTCAGATTTGGTTAGAGAAGCTGCAGATAAAATTGAGTTAATAAGAGCGAGAATGAAGGAAGCTCAGTCTAGGTAGAAGAGTTATGCTGATAGGAGATGGAAAGACTCAGAGTTCTCAGTTGGAGATCATGTTTTGTGAAGGTAACACCGATGAAAGGTGTAATTCGATTCAGGAAATCAGGGAAATTGCCATCGGTATTTGTTGGACCATTTCCTATTCTAGAAAGGATCGGGAAACTCGCATATAGAATAAAGTACCAAATAGTTTAACATGATTCCACAATGTTTTTCATATTTCTCATCTGAGGAAGTGTATTCGAGATCCGAAGACTTCTATAGCACTGATTGTGTTAAAGGACATAGTAGTGGAACCGAATTTGACTATAGTTAGGAAGCCAGTTTATATAGTCACGAGAGATGAGAAGAGGCCAAGGAACAAGACAGTCAGGTTAGTTAAGGTCTAGTAGAGAGGCAATGAGAGAGGTTGTACTTAGGAAACTAAGAGCGGGATTAGAGATGCTTATCCTGATTTGTTTCATGGTATGTTTTACCTTTATAATTGATCGTTGTGTGCCTTATTGTAATTTCAAGGAAGAAATTCTTTAAAGAGGGGAGTCTGCAACGACCCTAATTTTAATTAATATTATTTAGGACATTTAATTAGTTAAATGAAATGAAATTATGTAAATGGTTAAGGGATTGAGATTTGTGTTAATAGAGGGTAGCCGTGCCCAATGAACAATGAACTAAAATAGGGATTAAAATGAAATAGATAAGGGAAATAGATAAGGGCAAAATAGGAATAAGTTATATTCATATACCCTAAACCCTCATGCCACTTCATTTTACATGTTTATAAACTAGAATCAAAACATAAGGGAGGCCAGCCACCATTAATGGGAAAGTAAGAGATAAAGCTAGGATCAAAAGAAGGAAGCTTAATCAACTTAATCCAAGATCAAATCTCAACTCCATAACAACAAGCTAAAGGTGAATAATAGGTTATATCTCATATTTTTATTGTTTTCGGTTATAGTTAAGATCTGAAATTATTTTGCAAATGATTTTCTATGTTTGATTGTTTAAATAGATATATATGCTTGTTGATGATTTATGCTATTTCATATGGGTTTTATGATAAGGTTTAACTTGAAAAACCAATTAAATGAGATCCAAATGCCTTGCGGTTTTGATATAAGGTAAGAAATAATATTTTAGAGATGGTTTTTAAGTTTCATAATTTTTTGAATTAATATGAATTTATTATTAATTTTCTACTGAAGAAAATGAGTTAATGGGGTTTAAAATTAATTGCGGCTATTTTATATTTGCTTTGAGTCGGAAATTTATATATGTTAGAAAATATATTAAAAGTGAATTATGAGAATTTTGTATAATTTTCCTATGTGTTCTAATAAGTATATAAAATTATTTAAGTTATGGGACATAAATGTTTTATATGTCTATAAAAGGAGAAGGGGTAATTTGTAAATGTTTTAAATCGTTTAATTCTGAGTTTCGGCTTCACTTTTAGAAAAAAATTTGGAAAATAAATTAGCAACCATCTTATGTTAACAAACAAAGTAGGTTAGTTGAAAAGAAATTACTTTTTAAGGTCAAAAATTAGTTTTTATAAGGTTTTATTGTTTCACTACTTTCGGCAGTTACCTTTCGACTTCATACTTCCACCTTTACCTAAGTCGAAACCAATACACATGGTATCTAAAGCCTTGGTACGTAGTGGATTGGAGATTGACGAAAAGTATAAAGTCGAAACGGGGGTTCCGAAGGGGGTCGAAGCCTTGTTTTTCTTTTAAAAGGAAATGTGCCTGCTTTGCTTTCGAAAAGAATGCTTTCGAACAAGATAGTTTTCGACTTTGTCAAATGTTTAAAGGAAGGTTTCGAAAGAGGTTGCACCTTTGTTTTATAAAGAAGCTTTCAAAGGGGTCGAAACCCTTATCTACCGCATCCAACCTTTTGGAGCAACCTTTCGAAATGGTTTCTTTGTTTTAAAATTATAACCACTTCTCCAATGCTTTTCGAAGGGATAAGTTATGACACCCACTTCTTTACTTAGGAAATTGCTTTCGAAAGTGTTGCTTTCGACTTAGTTCTTTTAAGACCCTTTTGAGATTTTGAAAGTTAAACCAATGGTTCCGAAAGGAATGGTTTTAAATGGTTTCGAAAGGTTTTTCAATGTGCTTTCGCTTGAACCCAAATGCTTTCGAAAGGTTTGGTTTATGCAAAGGATTTAATGCTTTCGAAAGGTATATGATAAAGGTTTCAAAGGTGTGGTTCCCCAATGTTTTCGAAAGGTTTACCTTAGTATTTAAATGAAAGGTTTTTAATGTTTTTGAAAGACATGTTTAAAGTGTTGTGAAAAGACGATGTCTAAGGTTTTATAATGCTTTAGAAAGGATACTTTCAATTTTTTCAAAAGCTCTAATGTAAATGGTTTCGAGAGGTATGTTTTGGCCTTTCAACCTAAGATTATAAAGTAAAGTAGTTCAATGGTTTCAGAAGTGGTACTTTCAATTGTTTCGAAAGGGGTACTTTCAAAGGTTTCGAAAGTGATTGTTTAAAGGTTTTGAACAAAGGTTTTGAATTTTTTCAACAACAATGTTTTGTGTAAAGTATATATAACATGGAAAAGTGATTTAAGTAAAACATATAATATATTTTCCTTGTTTAAGTATGATTTAAAGGGTTAAGTCAATTTGAAAGAAATGGTTTCAAGAAAAATTTGATGGGGGTAGTTGACCCCAAGTAAATGACTCAGATATTAGAATACCAGATGGAACTGGTATGGGGTCGCGCCCTATACATTATCTATTAGACCCTAGCTAATACAAGTCCAAAATTCTAGTGTGTAGGGCTTTATCACAGGTAAGACTAAAATGATGTTACACATAGAAAGGAATATACAAAGTGAAGATAAGTTATTGGTGAGCCCGCAAAACTATTAGGATCAGTTGGCCCTGGAAGAATTAAGTTAGGGATAGACCGTCCAGAAGAGTATCTAACAGAAGTTAAATTATTTATTTAATTTGTCTGATTGGCCCGAGTCGGCCAAAGGTTAGCAATGCACAACAAAACTATAGTGTTCGGACAGATAGTCCATTTATTACCTGATTTGTGTGCATTACAATTATTATTTTGACCAATTTGGTTACAGGATTTTGATTTGCAGAAGATAAGTTTCTAAAATGATACTAGTGAGGAAAAACCCGTTCTGCTAAGCGGCGTGGTCTAACTTAATATCAGATAATCGAGAAGTATAGCATTATTCACACCTGGATTTATGTCTGACTTAAAGTTTTAATTTTTCCACTTGAACTCTAGGGTGCTAAAAATTTATTTAAGTAGGTCGAGAGTTGTGGTTTACACGTTTTAGTAGGTGGGCGAATAAAGCTTTCGGAGATGAGCAGGATGCTGATGTTTGCTATTTAGGAGTTGTTATGTTATTTTTATTTCTGCTGTGATGTATTAAGACAGTTTTTGTCTATTTAGTACTCTATCACCCAAGGGGGCATCTTTATATGTCGCTTTTGAAATATTATGCAATACTTATATTTGTTCAATGGCTGAGAAATGTTTGAGATTATGTAATTTGACAAGAAACATGATTTTGTAAAATGTAATCAGAAAAGTTATTTTTTTTGAAATATGTGATTTTTTTTCATATTCATGTGCTTCTGATATTATGGATACCATTAACATTACTGTATTTTGTCGCCTGAAGTTAATACAATAGATGACTGCAACATCTATAATGCTTAGCTTTAGTTCTCAAGATAGGGGATGTTATAGATTGCAAATCAGGCATGAAGTGATGACTACAGTATAATGGTCGAGCACGCTGCTCAATCTGAATCTCGAAGGCGTATGCTATAATGTCGTAGGCAAGCTCCTCCTAGAACCATGTAGTAACTTTCATCTCGTTACCCCACCACTATTTTGAAGAAGAGGATAGACCTAAGAGCCTCTCACACAACCCATCTAATCAACTGGCACCACATTGCTCAGCGGAGCACCATCTACGGGTAAGCCAAGCAAGATAGCAACATCACCAACATGATGGTCGTCCCTCTACCTATAAGTGAAATGAAGACGACTTCGGTCTTAATCTATTTATCAATGCTGTGATCAGATGCCGATCCAATTGGGTGTACCACATTTGAAAGACAAGTGAAAAACCGACTCGATTTTTCAGCGCTAGCATGGAGGGATGAGAAGAAGTCTCTTTAATTTAGACGAGTGATTAATAGTCCTGTCTAGTGTCACGCTGTTAGAAAAATAACAAAATATAACTACTACGTAAAACCAATATTTATTTCCACTCCATAAGAAAGTGTGTTACCTGCATCCAAGCGTCGTTGCTCGTTCAATGGCGTCCTTGCAAATACAGTATGCTACCGTCTATCAGCCACATAGCATCTCGAAGTAATATTCACAAAATACAAATATTTGATAATCACAAATCCTATTTCAATTATAAAACTAACAATGTTCAACATCTACTTAAATAAGGTAAAAGCAACAAATTTTTGCATTCCAGGTTCATATAACTATTTCTACTCTCACAACATCTATGTAGAAAAAAGAAATATTGTTTAATATTTTATAACAAAATCGAAGAATATCATGGTTTATGCAGACTAGATTTGGTTACTACAATTGATTTTTAAATTATATTGAGCACTTATGTCTTAAAATTGGAATTTACCCTAACTTTGTTAATTTAGTTTAAAATAATAATTAGTCAAATCAATATTTGTATATTAATGTTGTTAAAAAGGACGTTGAAAAGTTTTGATTTAGCAGTGTACTTAGAGGTGGCAATTAGACCCGAGCCGAGATGGACCCAGAACTGACCCGAGGGTCTCAATTCTAGGTGGGTCGGGTTTTGTCAGGTCCAAACTATACATTTAAAATACCTAGAGCAGACCTGACCCGAGCTATGGTTCGGGTCAGTCGGGTCAGTTTGAGTCCGGTTGGGTAATAACACTAAAAATGCATACACTTCATTATTTTTTTGTCTAGTCTTTCGGGTCGGCTCTGTTCGGATCGGGTTTGATTAGGTCCTTATTGTATTTTTCATTATTCAAACCCTATCTGAGACCCATCGGGTTTGGATTATTTTGGATCGGTTCTTTTCGATTTTGCGGTTCTCGATTCAAATTGCCAACCCTAGGTGCAGCAGAAAATAGCAGGGCTAAAATTGGATCTACTACTTAATAGCGTTATATAGTTTAATTACATAGATTGATGGGTGTATATAGTAGCACCTTTAAAGTAGCCGGTTGTTATATTTCTACTGTCAGATAAAACATCTTTCCTTCGTCATCAAAATCTGAAACCTCGTTTGGTTTATTTTGTATTTTTTGTTTTGGGTTTTCGACATTAATTACAAAATATGAGAAGAGTGCAAGGACGACTAAGGGGGTGAAAGGAAGATGAGGGGGACGATGGAGGGGATGAAGGGACAATGGAAGGTCGAATTGTTTCTTATGCTTCCATTATTTCCCAAAACTTGAAAAATAAAAAATAAAAGTTGTTTTTTTTATTTTATTTGTTAACTTTGTTTTTTAAATTGGTCATTTTTCAAAATATACGAGTGTCATTTGCATTGTATGGACGAAAACTCAAAACTAAAAAGGGTAAACCATCCACGGTCTAAACTTTTTTGATTTGTTCTAAGAATTGCAACTTGAGTAAAATAAATCTATGTTGTATCCCTAGAGATTTTTTATTGTTCATTTTTGATTACTTGGAAAAACATATTCAAAAGGAAAACAATTATAATTCTACCTTGGAGTCTTTCATTAGTGATAGTCGGTAAATCTACCAACGGTTTGTAACTTAATAATTCAAATAGAAAAATAAACCTTTTCTTTCGAATGTTGTAATTTTACCACTGCGCATCTGAATTTATGCATAAAATCGATTGATTCAAAATTGTACGCGTTGTTGGAATAACTCTGTTGGTTAGACTATTGAGCTATTAAACACAAGATTGAGTTTCAACCATTCTACAATGCGTTGAATTTATTTTGCAGTTTTGTTTCTTGAGGTCAAAACAATAATATATTCCATCTAATGGAACCTTTTATTTATTCTAAAGCATCTTCAAACTTTTTTTGGAGATCCAATGAGTCAAGCAACTTCATGTTATTTGAAATCTCTAATAAAAAGAGATATTCAAAAATAATGATTTCGCAGATAAAGGCTGTGTTCTTTTTATAAGAGATGAGATTTTTGTAAGGTTTGGTGATACAATATTTCCTATTGTAGAAGATTTAGAAGATATTGTTGATTTTAGTGATACAATATTTTCAATTGTAGAAGATTTGGAAGATATTTGAGATAATTACTCAAATATATATTTCCTCTTTTATAGCATTAAAGAGGGCAATAAATTACCTACGTGAGAAGAATAATTATTCTGGAAGATTGAGGTAATCAATTAATTTCCTAGATAAACGTTTCTTATATGAATAAGAGAATTAACGGGCATTGATTTATAACCATAAATCAATTATTTCAACTCCAAATAATAATCTTTATATAAAGGCAGAGATTAGCATGAGTAGAATTATCTCTCTCCGTTGTATTTCTTATTCATCTTCTTCATTATCAAACTTCTAAAAATTTCTTCTCTTAGAAAAAAATAAAATCTCCTCTTCCCAAATGTATGCGCACTACCTCGTGGTAGTGGAATCACTATAAATCTTGTATGTTATTTTCTTTTATTGTTTGATTTGTGATTATTTTTAGCTGGTGACTATCTGTTGTTCGTTTTGCCTCACCATCAATCCTGTCCTATTTGTTTTTCTGCGAGGTTAGATTTTTTTCTTCCTAAGGCGATCTTAAAGGATTTTTCCCCAATAATTTTATATGTGCCCCTGATAATCATATCCTCATGTTCTTATTTGACCTCATCCATTCAATAAATATCGATTTTATTAATTTTTTATTTAGCTAATAAATGAGAGTTTGAGATAAGAGCAAAGATGAGGCATTTATATTTATGGGACTTCTTTTATTTGAGGAATAAATTCCATTTTATCAACATAATGTTAACTAATATACGGTGATCCTCAATTTCCTTGTGGGTCACATTCCATAGATTTCTTCCCAACAATAGATGAAATTTTAGTATCTCAAGCATCAGTTGTTTTTATAATTAAAATTTCTAAGCCTTTAGCTTTAGGATAATTTGATGCTTTTTAAAAGAAAATAGTTCAAAAGTTTTAACTGTTTCAAAATGAATAGTCATATATCTCTTATGTAATCAACTTCTACTTATAAAATGCAGCTATTTAGTCTCAAAGCAAACAACAATTGGCATAATATAACTCTTTGCACTGTTAGCATAGCAAAATCCAAAGTATTCTTTTGATTTGGTTAAAGAAGTATAGGTTGGATCAATCACATCTTCATTGTACCTAAAAAGAGTTTTTTTCAATTTTTTTATTGTTGCTGCGAAGAAAGAAATATTTATAGAAGACGACAACTATTATTGGACCTTAAAGGAGCTGTTAGGTTTATTTTTTATATAAGATATGGCATTGTTTGTAGCTTCATATACCTATTTATTCACACCTATTATACTCGATTTTTGACTCGAGAAAAATCAAGTGAAAACTGCTAAAAGTTTGTTTGAAAATTCGTACAATGTATAAAGACGCTTCTCCAGAAGTTCAATCAAAGATGACGCTCGAAAACGCTTGAAAGCATGCCTCAGGTCAGCTAATGGTTGACCCGAAGTCATGCTGTGAATTGGGACTCAATCACATGTTAAGAATACCGATGTCAAACCCAAAGTGAACCTCGAGAAAAGGCACTCAAGTATAGCTCACGGCCATTGATGTAAAATCACTTCCAAGCATTTAGATAACTTCCCCATGGTTGGCTGAACCTTCCCCAATTCAAGTTCAAGTGCCAATTTTTAAGAAAACATAAAGTCCAATTACCCAAAGTTGAGCTTGGATCATTTGCCCCTACACCCCCCTCCACCCTCCCTCCCCCCACTAAAGGCCCAAGGAAAATGTGCGCTCATAATTATACAATGTGATAATCCGCATCTTCTCAAATAGCACTTGAATTATAGTTTGAACCAAAGTTTTTTTGAATGATGATGATGATGATGGTAGACGGGTCTAAGCCATTGTTAATAAGCCTAATATACAAACTTAGAGCATCTATGAAAGTTTAAGGTCTAATATTCAACCCTGAATATGAACACGTTTGGCCAGCAGTCGGACATTTATTAATACGTGTTTGAGTGTATGCACTTATTAAATAGGCATTTGATGTTTAGCTGCTAATTTAATAAACGTAAGGACCTAAACGTCTATTTAATAAGTGTCTAAGGTTGGGCTTCTACAAGAGAGGTTCTCAGCAACTCTTCCCTCATTTTCCTCTCTTTTAATTTCTTTTTGGCGGAAAAATGTCGAATTGTCACCTCGCGTAACTAATATCGCAAGACGTGCGATTCAAAGATAAACGAAGGAGCAAGCTGGTTCGATGGACATTGCCCCTAGTCCTGATACGACAATTTTCGACTTACGGATCTTTTAGGAGCTTCCAGAAAGTTACCACACATCGCATGTGGACCACTTTGAATACGATCAATGTATAATTATAGATACAAAATAATTATTATTACATTAATGTTATTTAATTGTATGTTAGTTAATCGGTAGTCTTTATTACTGTTAATTATAATTTAGATATCATTATTGTTTGTTATATAGTTTAAGTATCTCAATGTTTGATTAATTATGCATTAGTTAAGAACCAATATTTATATTATATAAACCTAGTATATCAGTTGTTGGGACAGTTGTTCCAGGTAGGGCTTTCAATGGATACCCAAAAAATTTGAAATTTGTCTGCATCCATATCCGAAAAGTGGCAATATCCGATATTCAGAAAAAACGGATGCGGATACAAAGATATCCGCATCCCAAAATTATCTGTTCGGTCTTTGTCAAGATTATAGCATAATTTATATGTATTTTAGTATAACAAAAGATATTTATTGTTTTATTAAGTTAGTAGTTTATATTATATACACTTAATGCTTATTAACTGCTCAAACCATTTATTATCGACATATTTGTTTATATTTAACTCTTTTATAATCAATTGGATTGAAAAAAATGTATGCTAAACTGAACGTTCATATTTATATTTCTTGGTTCATCAATCGTTAGAGGATAGGATAATTATCTGATATCCGTCCGTATCCGTTGATGCAGATATCCGATATTCGAAAATCATTTCGAATGCACTTAAGGATGAGGATATTGTATTATCCGCATCCCAAAGTATCCGTTGATAGGCCTAGTTCCACGTATATTTTACAGTGTTACGATACACTTGCTCTAGCTTTAGTAGATGTTTTACGGACCAATCAATTTGCTTATTTCCTACATAGTAGACTTTCCTAGTCTTTTGATTGTCCACTCATTTTGGCCCTAGTTAAAAAAGGTGGTGGTCTACCACACGTTTTATTTTTCTCATTTTGAGCTATGCATTACTCCAGTCGATTTTTTATATGATGACTGACATTTAGATGAAGGCCAAGACAAGATTCCTTTTTCTTTTGATGATGAATACAAGTTTCCTGCTTTATACACTGTGTATCTACCCCATTTTGACGATGGAGCAATTAATTCTGGTGTTATTCCCTTGACGTATCTTCAGCACTGCATCACAGAACATACAGAAAAAGCTATAAGTGATGCAATCACTAGGTCCTTTCTACTATATTTATTTGGTTTGATATTCTTTTTGAACCAAAAGTGGACTATTTGATTGGGTTGTCTTGCAGCGATAGCCGATCTTGATCACTTTCATACTATATACCGAGGGACGTCTATATTGGATGTTTGTACACGGCCCTAGACTTGTATGTCTTAGGCGAGGTTAAACAGATATTTAGATTTCGGTATATTTTGTTGTGCAGTAATATGAGTACACGTCAAACATACGCCCCGCATTGCCAGGACACCCAACTAAACAACAGAGTCGTACTTCCTCCACATGAGATTTCGATATCCCGGAAATTTGAGGCAATATCAATTTAATAATCTGTGATAAAATTAAATTGATTTAATAATATTTGTTAATAATAATTTGAATTGGTTTAATAATCTTCTTTTAAATAAATAATTAACTGATAATTTATCTTTTTAAAGGCCAATTAAATTGTTTTCTATTTATAATATATACATATATATATCTGTATATATTGTAAATAGATAACCTTTGTTTTAAGTTGAATAAAATGAAAACATGATTTCTAACTCTAATATTTTTGGAAAATTAGGAATTTGATTTTTATTTAATATTGAATAAATAATAAGATGATCTTAAAATTACTCAAGATAAATTTAATTTGTTTAGAAATAAATTTAGCTTAGAGTTTAAATTTAAATAAAAAGTTTTGTTATGTTTTTTAAAATATAGCTTGATAAATAAGTATTTAATTATTTAAGTTTAAAATAAAGTAACCTATAAGTAAAATAGTAAAACAAAAATCTTTGTACAACCAGACAAAATAATTTTGTTGTCTGTAAGTAAAGAATGCAAAACAAAGTAAAGTAATAAAACAAAATAAAGCTAAGTAATCATATCCTTGTGTGTTTAGCATATAAAATAGTTTGCTAAGCAAGCTAAAGCAAGCAAATTAACAAAGTACAAAACATATGCAGGTTAGAGAGGAGAAGTAGAAAGCTAACTAAAATATCTTTACATAAGAAATGATTAAATTAGCTAAATAGGGAACATTGAGTACATTAACATTGAATGTTTCAGATTTCTCAGCAAACAAGAGTCTATTCGAATTTGTTCAAAATCTTTTCAGCCTCCATTTTGAAAATTTCTGCCTGATAAAACAAGATTAAACAGTGCACAGCATTTGCTTGTCTCAGATGCCACCTTCCCTTGTAATATTTTCTTTCTATATATACATATCTTCTCAGTTCATGTGTGAAGAATAGCAAGCTTTTCTTTTTTTTTACAACTGAAGTTTTATTCATCAACAAGCTTAAACAACATCATACAAAAATTCCATCAACTTTGCAAAACCTGAAACTGCCTTCATTCCAATCTGTGACCAACTTCCTCAAGACCAGATCAACAGCCTCATTTTTATCATGCCATTAGCCTGTACTTTTTGCAAAATAAAGAGCCTGTGCATTATTCTCAAGTTTTTTTCAAAATCAAAACAGAAGCTCGGCTTTCATTTCAGGCGAGTAACATTTATTTTTAAAAGCTTAAATATATATATATCTAAATTTCATGATCTATGTATGAAATAGGTGAGTTTGTGTGAGTATATGTTAGTGAATCTCTGTGCATTTTTGGATGTGAGTTATATACATGTTTTCTGAATATCTGTAAACACATATATATCCAGTTCTTAAAACTATAGCTGTAGTTTAAAATCCTTTATCTCTAGATCAAGTCATTTTTGGAATTTGTGGTATAAACAAAAGTTGATTGTCCAATCATTTGTCAAAGTATCAAAATTTATCTGAGTGGGAATAAATTGTATGTTGCTCTAGAAACTAAAAATAAACAAGAAAGTTAAGTTTTGGATAAAATTCAAACATTCAAAATTATTGATTCAGGGTTATGATCTGAATACTTAACCAAAGTAATGATTTTTAAAAATGAAATCACTAATTTTAATAGCAAAATGAATGTGTAGTTCTGTTTTTACTGGGAATTAGTATTTGAGTGGTTATTGATGTTCTCGAGTATTTGAGAGGTTGTAATAGCCATAGGTGATAGTAGGACCATCGGTGATGGTGTAAAAATTAGTTGAAGTGGTGGCAGATCACGGTGGTGGTGGCAGTGACAGTTTTATGTTGCTAAACCTAGTTTGGCTATGCTGTGATGTTTGATGTGTCGCGTGTCCTAGGAGCGATCGAGTTCGCTGAAACTCATGTGGGTAGTAGCTCGGTCATGGACGAAGTGGTGGCCGGTGGTGCTAGGGCTCTGGTGGACGTAGTTTGGAGTGCGGCGGATTTTCCACGTTTCGAGAGAAACCTGATATTTTTTTGGTTTTCCAGGTGGAGTTTCGAACTCGTTTTTTTTAGATTGCTGTAGTGGCTCTGGGGGTCGTGGTGGAGTCTGGTGGTAGTCAGTGGCGTGGTGGAGCATATGAGGGTGGTCGGAGATGGCTGGGGCCACGATGCACGTGCAC
This sequence comes from Allium cepa, assembly GCA_030765085.1. Taxonomy (NCBI): domain Eukaryota; kingdom Viridiplantae; phylum Streptophyta; class Magnoliopsida; order Asparagales; family Amaryllidaceae; genus Allium; species Allium cepa. The sequence continues at coordinate 397,345,704 of CM060944.1, forward strand.
CGCGCCATTAAAGTATGTTGGGTTCTTTGGTGGTGAGCAGGGTTTTAACTCGGGGAGACGCGAGTTTATTCTAGGTTTTGACACGAAGTAGAGGTAGGGGGAGTCTCGAAGCAAAGTTTGGCATCTCTCGGGTCAGTAATTGTTTCCACATTTTTGTTAAACCTGCAGTAGCATTGTTTCAAAAACAAATTCAATTGGAACCTATTTATAAATAAGTAATGGAATTAAATAAAGTGTAAATCTAGTTGAAGTTTGAAAACAAATTTACTTTTGAATTCAAATTTAAATAAAAATAAAGTTTAAAACAAGCAAATATGGGTTTCAACCTGACAGTTTCAGGTTTTAAATGTAATTTAAAATCTGAATCAAAACTTAAACTGTGTTTGAAGTTAAAAGTTCAAAATATAGATTCAAGTGAACTTTTTGATCTAAGTTTTAGAAACGAATTTGGATTTTTAAATCAAGAATTACAAATCAAGTTTTTCAAAAGCAAGTTAAACCCAAAGTTTTAAATTCAAAGTTAAACTAATGAAATCAAAAGCGTTAAACTCAAAATTAAAGTAATGAACTCAAAACTGAAAAATAAATCAGATTTAAAATCTAAATGTATAAAGAAAAGTTAAATTCAAATAGTCGTTTTAAAAAGTGTTTGTTTCCAAATAAATATTTGAATTGGTTTTTTTTTTAAAGTTCTTTTGAATGGGAGTTAAATAAATTGTTTTAACTTGGGAATTTGCAAGTTTTAAAATATAAATGTCTTTTGCAAGTTTAAATTTAAATTAAGATTCAAGCAGTTGAAGTTATGGGCCTTTCCTATATAAGTCCATATATGAGAATTTAATGTTATTTATAGGATTCTAAATTGAATTAAAATTTGATAAATGTTTGAATAAGAATCATTTTGAATCTTAAATTCAAAATGATATTTTGAATTTGAAATGTAATGTTCTAATATACTTAAATATTAATAAAGTCATAAATAAAGAAATGGATTATTTTAGGGATAATTAAGATATTTAAAATAATTAAATGATAGGTTAATTAAGAAATGACTTTTGAATTTAAGTTATAAATTAATAATTTAGATTAATTTATAATTAGAGATCAAGTAAGAAGTAGATTAAGAAAAGTTATTAATTAGTGAAGTTAGTTAATTAAGAATTATTAATTAATTAATATATGTGATTAATTTTGGATAATTAATTAGATTCATTAAATAATCTATTATAAATTGTTAAATGTAATTACTTGGTAAAAAGTAATTAAGAAATTAATTACTTATCGAAATTAATTTGATAAAATGATTTATTTAAGTTAATTAATTTAGTTTAATTAATTTAAGAGATCATTTGATATGTGTAATCACTTAGTGTATTCAATGGAGCATAATTACTTGAGGAAGTAATTAATATAATTACTGAATGTAATTAGTGAAGAGGATGTGTTAATAAAGTAATTTGGGATAATTACTTTTGTAATTAATCAAGGGATTAATTAAATGGAGATAATTAATTATGGGATAATTAATTTGGAATAAGTAATTAAGGTAGTTAATTACTGGTTGATATTAATCAAGGTGATTAATAATTGTGTTTAATTAAAGATTAATCTCTTAATGTAATTAAATTAAACAAAGTAATTTAATTTAAATATAAATTAGAGATCATTAATTAATAATGAAATTAGGAATAGTTTAGTTAAGAAATAATAAATAATGTAGTGATTAATTAAGGATAATGAAATTAATTGTATTTAACTATAAATAAAGTAATTACTATAAATGATTTAGGATAATTAATTTGGAAAATTAATTAAAGACTAATTACTTACTGTAATTAGAAGGTGATTAATCGAAGAAATTAATCAAGGTAAATATCTAGAAATTGATTAATTTATTTGATTATAATGGTTGTGTTAGCAAGATTTATAGATGAAGTAATTAATTTAATTTACTTTAAATTGATTTGAGATAGAAGTAGTTAATTTAATTCATTTTAAATTAATTACAAAATGGTATGATTATAAATCATTATTTATGGATGAATGATAGTGATATTTCATTTGATGATTGTGCATTCAGATCTGACTTGAATAATATCTATGTGATATGGATGCTTGATTTAAAGTATGATAATATTTAATTATCTGTTTAGATGATAATATGAATTATCTGTTTATGATGATGTGATTATCTATCGTGATATTATGAATTATCCATATGTGTGTATATTGATGATATTGAATTGAACTGTTAAGACTAAATAGACAACTTGGCCTTAAAAGACACGTTTTGGATTTCGATGAGACCGGGATCGGTTTTCCGCATTAGGAACATCCGAAAACCACATCGTTTCCAAATTAACGATAGTTCGTGAATCTGAAGTGAAGATGAAGATTCAGAGTACAAGGGTTATCGTCGTTAACTCTGATGGTGATTCCAAAATGAGTGTAACGAGATAATGCCTTCGGTTTCGTTCGAACCCGGAACGAACTTGTATGGATTGAATGCTTTCAACACATCGTTAGGTGGGCGATGGGCATTCTAAGAAAATGTATTCTATAAAGGTAATCGTAGCCTCAAGCCTCATCAACCGGGAATGGCTAAAACAGGGGAGGTGCAGCAAGGTTAGGTGGGTCATGCCCAAGCAGGACAAGGATATTCCCCTGTCTAGATGTCCCTTTTATTTCGGCTTAGTGGGCAGTAGCGACGGCTATCTGCGGGGTTATCTTGTTCTGGAATGTTCAAAACGGAATGGTTCCGGCCTTGTGTTGCAGGGGATGAAGGGAGTAATCCTCGGTACGTTGATCTAAGCCACGTACTGTGACGGGCGGTACCCCAGTAGCCCTGCCATTGTATGGAATACACAAGCCAATAAGTGCCCACGGTTTTGATTGTATTACCCACTTTTATGGCTAGTAGCTGGAATTTAATGAATGTAACAATTTCGGCTATTTTCTATTTACTTGAAAACCCTAGACCTATTATAATATCATAGAATTTCCTATCAAATGTTTTGGTTAGCGTAAGGTAAAAACTTTTCCATGTTTATGTGTGGAAAGTCTTACGGGATACCTTTTGTTTTCAAAAAGATTTTCAAAGTTAAGCAACTTTAACCTGTTACTCATACCAGACCCATGTCTGACCCGGAGTTTACTTTTGTTTTTCATAAACTCTCGGGTACCCAAATTTTTACGGGTAGCCAAGGGATTCAGGTTAGATTTGACGAATACTGGAGGAGCAATGGAGAAGGAGGCTTCAGCGTAGTAGATATACATATAGTTCCGCTGTGTTGATATTTTTGTGTTCTCGTGTATTGAGTTGTATAACTAGACAGGTGTTTATAACTGTCTAGTATGTGATCTTTTGTCTGTATAACTCTGATTGATGTTGTAAAATATGTAAATACTTATGTGATTTTTATAATTTATTCGTTCCGCTGTGAGATTCTGATGTTGTTGTTCTTTCTTCTCTATCTTTTCTATTTTCTCACCCCTTTCTTTCTTCAAGACGAAACGGATTTCTGAGCATAGAAAGCCGGGTCGTCACAGTTGGTATCAGAGCGCTAGGTTGAGTGAATACCTAGGCTCTTGAGTGATTTCTTTCCTGAGAGAGCGTATTTGTAATTTCAATATATATATTTATTTATTTATTTATTTATTTATTCCTACCTATTTGTTGGGTTACCTGTTCAGGTTTTCCAATGAGATATAAGGGTAGATAGGGTAATAGTGTGTGTAACACGACTACCAATGGTTGGGGTTTAAATGATTGAGGTTGGTAGTGTATTTGTCGAGACTGTAGACCTAATACCGTCTCGAGTGAGTTTTGGATGGTGTAAGGATTTCATCGATCTCCGAAGGAAATCTGTTAAGGTTCAGAGTTCATTTTTGAAGTGTAAGTTTGGGTGAGCTAGAGTTTGGATCTGTTGATTAGACTGAATTAAGTCATGATATTTGATACATCAAGGTGTAGTAGCTGTGTGATGGAACACAGTGACTATGGATGTCTCCAAAGTTGTTTTCTTTGGAACAAGTCAAGGAAGTGTGTCTGCTCGGTGTTGCGGCTGTGTTCAGCTGGATGTTTCTGTTTTCTCTGGAGTCCGAGCTTCTCAAAGAGCTTTGGAATAGGAAGTCTTCTGGCTTAGCAGTTTTTCTTGTGTGACTTCAGAAGCAGTAGAGTAATTCCATTTCTTCGATGGATTGGCCACATAAGCGTAAGCTGTTCTGATTGATAAGAGAGAGCGGTATCTTTGGAATTAGGCTGGATCAATCGCAAAAGTGACTTGCGTTGGTTTGAGTATTCTCTTGTGAATTTTTCTAGATGTCTTCAGGAAGTCAGAGTTTGGTCAGCTTCTGAAGATTGAATTTGGTATCGACGGGATTTCAGAAGTGGTACTGATGGTTCAACTCAGTAATAGGATGATTTTTGAGCTTGGTAAAGTAACCCGGATTTAAGAGGAACTTCAGAATTTTCTTTTTGATCTGTGAACTTTATTTTTGGAATGTGTTGTCCAGTCTATGCTTGAGTTCATCACCAGCATTTTCATCTGCTCAGTCTGAGTTGCGCAGTGGAAGCATGGTGGTAGCTGTTTTAGTTTGAAAGCAATTGGATGTTGTAGTGTTTGGATTGGAGAGTTCTACAAGAATTTTTTTTTTAAGGATCTGAGGCCAGATTGGAGTGCACCTGTTTAATCTTTTCTAGATGAGAGAAGTGAGTTCTGTCTTCTGATTTAAAATAGAGTTTGTGTTCTGAGTTTTGGTTGATCTTGAAAAATTATTTGATAGATTATTTTGGACCAGTTTATTTCTAGGACATCAGTAAAAGTTGAACTGATCAGTAAGGATGAGGGAAGCCCAAGATCGTCCGAAAGGTTTTATGGATAAGAGACGGACGAATTTGGATTCCGAAGTCAGGAATTTGATTTTTTTTGGATAAGTGTTTAGTTTTCAAGATTGGATTGTCAGTTTGGATAACTGGAATTCGGAGTGTTTCACATATATCTGAGGGAGTACGTATAAGATCTATCTTGATTTTAGAACCAACGGTTCAGGAAGTTTAGATTGTTGATTCACGCGTGTCTGTAGTCTGAAATCCTATCTTGTTTTGTGGATTTAGATGAGTGAAAGTTCTGTAGCTTAGTAGTATTGTTTGTTTGGATTCTATAGAGCGAGTAACCCGGAATTTATACTTGGGAAAACTCGAGAAAATTTTATCTAGAATTCTTTCTAGATAGTTAAATTTGTTTGATTGGATGAATTGGTTGCTATGGTTGTTAGCTCATGATTGAAATATGTTTGGGTTTTAAAATTAAATCTTTAACTAGATTATTAAATTACCTTTGTTTTAAATTTCGGGGACGAAATTCTTTTAAGGGGGGAAGAATGTGATATCCCGGAAATTTGAGGCAATATCAATTTAATAATCTGTGATAAAATTAAATTGATTTAATAATATTTGTTAATAATAATTTGAATTGATTTAATAATCTTCTTTTAAATAAATAATTAACCGATAATTTATCTCTTTAAAGGCCAATTAAATTGTTTTCTATTTATAATATATACATATATATCTGTATATATTGTAAATAGATAACCTTTGTTTTAAGTTTAATAAAATGAAAACATGATTTCTAACTCTAATATTTTTGGAAAATTAGGAATTTGATTTTTATTTAATATTGAATAAATAATAAGACGATCTTAAAAATACTCAAGATAAATTTAATTTGTTTAGAAATAAATTTAGCTTAGAGTTTAAATTTAAATAAAAAGTTTTGTTATGTTTTTTAAAATATAGCTTGATAAATAAGTATTTAATTATTTAAGTTTAAAATAAAGTAACCTATAAGTAAAATAGTAAAACAAAAATCTTTGTACAACCAGACAAAATAATTTTGCTGTCTGTAAGTAAAGAATGCAAAATAAAGTAAAGTAATAAAACAAAATAAAGCTAAGTAATCATATCCTTGTGTGTTCAGCATATAAAATAGTTTGCTAAGCAAGCTAAAGCAAGCAAATTAACAAAGTACAAAACATATGCAGGTTAGAGAGGAGAAGTAGAAAGCTAACTAAAATATCTTTACATAAGAAATGATTAAATTAGCTAAATAGGGAACATTGAGTACATTAACATTTAATGTTTCAAATTTCTCAACAAACAAGAGTCTATTCGAATTTGTTCAAAATCTTTTCAGCCTCCATTTTGAAAATTTCTGCCTGATAAAACAAGATTAAACAGTGCACAGCATTTGCTTGTCTTAGATGCCACCTTCCCCTGTAATATTTTCTTTATATATATACATATCTTCTCAGTTCATGTGTGAAGAATAACAAGCTTTTCTTTTTTTTGACAACTGAAGTTTTATTCATCAACAAGCTTAAACAACATCATACAAAAATTCCATCAACTTTGCAAAACCTGAAACTGCCTTCATTCCAATCTGTGACCAACTTCCTCAAGACCAGATCAACAGCCTCATTTTTATCATGCCATTAGCCTGTACTTTTTGCAAAATAAAGAGCCTATGCATTATTCTCAAGTTTTTTTCAAAATCAAAACAGAAGCTCTGTTTTCATTTCAGGTGAGTAACATTTATTTTTAAAAGCTTAAATATATAAATCTGAATTTCATGACCTATGTATGATATAGGTGAGTTTGTGTGAATATATGTTAGTGAATCTCTGTGCATTTTTGGATGTGAGTTGTATACATGTTTTCTGAATATCTGTAAACACATATATATCCAGTTCTTAAAACTATAGCTGTAGTTTAAAATCCTTTATCTCTAAATCAAGTCATTTTTGGAATCTATGGTAAAAATAACAGTTGATTGTCCAATCATTTGTCAAAGTATCAAAATTTATCTGAGTGGGAATAAATTGTGTGTTGCTCGGGAAACTAAAAATAAACAAGAAAGTTAAATTTTGGATAAAATTCAAACATTCGAAATTATTGATTCAGGGTTATGATCTGAATACTTAACCAAAGTAATGATTTTTAAAAATGAAATCACTAATTTTAATAGCAAAATGAATGTGTAGTTCTGTTTTTACTGGGAATTAGTATTTGAGTGGTTATTGATGTTCTCGAGCATCTGAGAGGTTGTAATTGCCAGAGGTGATAGTAGGACCATCGGTGATGGTGGAAAAATTAGTTGAAGTGGTGGCAGATCACGGTGGTGGTGGCAGTGACTGTTTTAAGTTGCTAAACCTAGTTTGGCTATGCTGTGATGTTTGATGTGTCGCGTGTCCTAGGACCGATCGAGTTCGCTGAAACTCATGTGGGTAGTAGCTCGGTCATGGACGAAGTGGTGGCCGGTGGTGCTAGGGCTCTGGTGGACGGAGTTTGGAGTGCGGTGGATTTTCCAGGTTTCGAGAGAAACCTAATTTTTTTTGGTTTTCCAGGTGGAGTTTCGAACTCGTTTTTTTTTTAGATTGTTGTGGTGGCTCTGGGGGTCGTGGTGGAGTCTGGTGGTAGTCAGTGGCGTGGTGGAGCATATGAGGGTGGTCGGAGATGGCTGGGGCCACGGTGCACGTGCACCGTGCCATTAAAGTATGTTGGGTTCTTTGGTGGTGAGCAGGGTTTTAACTCAGGGAGACGCGAGTTTATTCTAGGGTTTGACACGAAGTAGAGGTAGGGGGAGACTCGAAGCAAAGTTTGGCATCTCTCGGGTCAGTAATTGTTTCCAGATTTTTGTTAAACCTGCAGTAGCATTGTTTCAAAAACAAATTCAATTGGAACCTATTTATAAATAAGTAATGGAATTAAATAAAGTGTAAATCTAGTTGAAGTTTGAAAACAAATTTACTTTTGAATTCAAATTTAAATAAAAATAAAGTTTAAAACAAGCAAATATGGGTTTCAACCTGACAGTTTCAGGTTTTAAATGTAATTTGAAATTTGAATCAAAACTTAAACTGTGTTTGAAGTTAAAAGTTCAAAATATAGATTCAAGTGAACTTTTTGATCTAAGTTTTAGAAACGAATTTGGATTTTTAAATAAAGAATTACAAATCAAGTTTTTCAAAAGCAAGTTAAACCCAAAGTTTTAAATTCAAAGTTAAACTAGTGAAATCAAAAGTGTTAAACTCAAAATTAAACTAATGAACTCAAAACTAAAAAATAAATCAGATTTAAAATCTAAATGTATAAAGAAAAGTTAAATTCAAATAGTCGTTTTAAAAAGTGTTTGTTTCCAAATAAATATTTAAATTGTTTTTTTTTAAAGTTCTTTTGAATGGGAGTTAAATAAATTGTTTTAACTCGGGAATTTGCAAGTTTTAAAATATAAATATCTTTTGCAAGTTTAAATTTAAATTAAGATTCAAGCAGTTGAAGTTATGGGCCTTTCCTATATAAGTCCATATATGAGAATTTAATGTTATTTATAGGATTCTAAATTGAATTAAAATTTGATAAATGTTTGAATAAGAATCATTTTGAATCTTAAATTCAAAATGATATTTTGAATTTGAAATGTAATGTTCTAATATACTTAAATATTAATAAAGTCATAAATAAAGAAATGGATTATTTTAGGGATAATTAAGACATTTAAAATAATTAAATGATAGGTTAATTAAGAAATGACTTTTGAATTTAAGTTATAAATTAATAATTTAGATTAATTTATAATTAGAGATCAAGTAAGAAGTAGATTAAGACAAGTTATTAATTAGTGAAGTTAGTTAATTAAGAATTATTAATTAATTAATATATGTGATTAATTTTGGATAATTAATTAGATTCATTAAATAATCTATTATAAATTGTTAAATGTAATTAATTGGTAAAAAGTAATTAAGAAATTAATTACTTATCGAAATTAATTTGATAAAATGATTTATTTAAGTTAATTAATTTAGTTTAATTAATTTAAGAGTTCATTTGATATGTGTAATCACTTAGTGTATTCAATGGAGCATAATTACTTGAGGAAGTAATTAATATAATTACTGAATGTAATTAGTGAAGAGGATGTGTTAATAAAGTAATTTGGGATAATTACTTTTGTAATTAATCAAGGGATTAATTAAATGGAGATAATTAATTATGGGATAATTAATTTGGAATAAGTAATTAAGGGTAGTTAATTACTGGTTGATATTAATCAAGGTGATTAATAATTGTGTTTAATTAAAGATTAATCTCTTAATGTAATTAAATTAAACAAAGTAATTTAATTTAAATATAAATTAGAGATCATTAATTAATAATGAAATTAGGAATAGTTTAGTTAAGAAATAATAAATAATGTAGTGATTAATCAAGGATAACGAAATTAATTATATTTAGCTATAAATAAAGTAATTGCTATAAATGATTTAGGATAATTAATTTGGAAAATTAACTAAAGACTAATTACTTACTGTAATTAGAAGGTGATTAATCGAAGAAATTAATCAAGGTAAATATCTAGAAATTGATTAATTTATTTGATTATAATGGTTGTGTAAGCAAGATTTATAGATGAAGTAATTAATTTAATTTACTTTAAATTAATTTGAGATAGAAGTAGTTAATTTAATTCGTTTTAAATTAATTACAAAATGGTATGATTATAAATCATTGCTTATGGATGAATGATAGTGATATTTCATTTGATGATTGTGCATTCAGATCTGACTTGAATAATATCTATGTGATATGGCTGCTTGATTTAAAGTATGATAATATTTAATTATCTGTTTAGATGATAATATGAATTATCTGTTTATGATGATGTGATTATCTATCGTGATATTATGAATTATCCATATGTGTGTATATTGATGATATTGAATTGAACTGTTAAGACTAAATAGACAATTTGGCCTTAAAAGACACGTTTTGGATTTCGATGAGACTGGGATCGGTTTTCCGCATTAGGAACATCCGAAAACCACATCATTTCCAAATTAATGATAGGTCGTGAATCTGAAGTGAAGATGAAGATTCAGAGTACAAGGGTTATCGTCGTTAACTCTGAGGGTGATTCCAAAATGAGTGTAACGAGATAATGCCTTCGGTTTCATTCGAACCCGGAACGAACTTGTATGGATTGGATGCTTTCAACACATCGTCAGGTGGGCGATGAGCATTCTAAGAAAATGTATTCTATAAAGGTAATCGTAGCCTCAAGCCTCATCAACCGGGAATGGCTAAAACAGGGGAGGTGCAGCAAGGTTAGGTGGGTCATGCCCAAGCAGGACAAGGATTTTCCCCTGTCTAGATGTCCCTTTTATTTCGGCTTAGTGGGCAGTAGAGACGGCTATCTGCGGGGTTATCTTGTTCGGGACTGTTCAGTAAGGAATGGTTCCGGCCTTGTGTTGCAGGGGATGAAGGGAGTAATCCTCGGTACGTTGATCTAGGCCACGTACTGTGACGGGCGGTATCCCAGTAGCCCTGCCATTGTATGGAATCCACCATCCAATAAGTGCCCACGGTTTTGATTGTATTACCCACTTTTGTGGCTAGTAGCTGGAATTTAATGAATGTAACAATTTCGGCTATTTTCTATTTACTTGAAAACCCTAGACCTATTATAATATCATAGAATTTCCTATCAAATGTTTTGGTTAGCGTAAGGTAAAAACTTTTCCATGTTTATGTGTGGGAAGTCTTACGTGATACCTTTTTTTTCAAAAAGATTTTCAAAGTTAAGCAACTTTAACCTGTTACTCATACCAGACCCATGTCTGACCCGGAGTTTATTTTTGTTTTTCATAAACTCTCGGGTACCCAAATTTTTACGGGTAGCCAAGGGATTCAGGTTAGATTTGACGAATACTGGAGGAGCAATGGAGCAGGAGGCTTCAGCGTAGTAGATATACATATAGTTCCGCTGTGTTGATATTTTTGTGTTCTCGTGTATTGCGTTGCATAACTAGACAGGTGTTTATAACTGTCTAGTATGTGATCTTTTGTCTGTATAACTCTGATTGATGTTGTAAAATATGTAAATACTTATGTGATTATTATAATTTATTCGTTCCGCTGTGAGATTCTGATGTTGTTGTTCTTTCTTCTCTATCTTTTCTATTTTCTCACCCCTTTCTTTCTTCAAGACGAAACGGATTTCTGGGCATAGAAAGCCAGGTCGTCACAGAGATGATGGGAGTATACAATAGATCCTCACGCTCCTTTGGATGTCAGATGTGACTTGATGGAGGTCCGATCTCAGATTGACTTCAGAAGTAGGAGTAACATTTTATGAGCATCATGGGCTTGACATTGTATCCACTTGACACGAACTAGGCAAATGTTTGGGCTGTAAGTTCATTCATTCCCCATCAAATCTTTTTCCATAATCGATTGTTCATATTTTTGATGTCCGGTGTCTGCCTATTGTTTTCCAAGGTCATGTTTTTATTGCTTAATTTCCACACTCTGTCATCACGCCAACCTTTTCCTTCGCAACCGTGGTACTTTCTTTGTGTCTCCAATCATGCATTTCCAAGGTGGTGCGCACTCGAATATCCAAGACCACTTCCATCTTATTCTTCTTCCTTCCAGCTTTCGATCCAATCAGACTAAAATATTCATTAGGTCACTAAGTAAGCACATCTACCTCGTTTTCCGACTCAAAAGGTGTTTCTCTACCAAATGAGTCTCCCGGACTAGAGCAGACTTCCGATTTTGATATTTTTTTTCTTCCTTTTGTCTTTTGTTTGAAGGTCTCTCAAGTTCTTTATATTGTCATAATTCCACTTTGGTTGACTCGTCGGCAAATTATAACAATTTCTAAATTAATAGTAACGAGATTTTTTAACACCACTTTCCATTGCAAATAGCTTTAAGAATTCTTAATTCGTCTTTTTTTTAATAACAAAATAAAACGGAATAAGTATTTATATTTTTAATTCATGCAAAAATGAAAATATAAAAAACATATCAAATAAACTTTGTCACTCATTCAGCTAGGATCGGCTTTCGTTATTTTGTAGATCTGCGATTCGTAAAATTGAATTTGTCGATATTTCGAATCGGCATTGAATCGCCGAAATTGATCATGTGTTGTTCGCCAGTTCTTTGTTATAAGAATTCTTACTATCCTTAACAACTGTTCTCTGCTTTAGTCAAGTCTAGCTCTCATCGTTTCGTGATGGGGTTGGATGAATGCTGACCGAGGGAAGTATCATTAAAATCATTATCGTCCACATACACGTAATTTGGAGAATTTGAAGGATGTGTAAACTCTTCGAACGGTGACGAGATTGAAAGTATAAGATTTATTTCGTTCAGTAGAGGTAGTGAATAATGTATGTATATTGAAGACTGAAAGTGGATCATGTAGTGAAGTAGAAGTAGAATTGATCTTTGAATATTAACCTTAATTCAGCTTCCTGGATTGGTCAGGGATATTAATCTTAAATCACGAAAGCTTAATATTCAGCCATTATTTTGCATCTGTCTGAGATGCTCTTATTCTCGCATCAGCTGAATCTTCTGTTGTATGCAAAATAGTGGGTTTCGCTGTGTATTATACCGACTGCTGCTGCCCCTTTTATTTTGTTTTTTTCACTTTTATAAGCATGCACGGTTAAATTTTGAAGAAAATGAAAACATGAACTTTAAATTTCGAGTCCGAAATAGTGTTTCTATTGTATGACATTAAAATGAGAAATTTTGTGCACTCTCAGTTACAGTTTTGCACCAAGTAAGCGTGATCTTAAGATTTTCCATTTTATAATACCGGGCTATGTTAAAATGCCTTTCAAAGTCATGTGTAAACAAACATAACATACCAAATGATCAAAAAAGTAGTGGTTATAACATCCGGAAAATTTTGTATGTTGTAACGATCCTCATTTTCCGTTGCCGAAAAATCGAACCGTTAGGGTTTTAGAAGAAGAAAGAGGTAGAAGAAGAAAGAAAAAAAAAGAGAAGAGAAAACAGAAAAACAAGTAACAGAACGAGAAACAATAACAGAATCTCACAAGTCGCAGCGGAACAACATATAATAGATAAATGAATATTCATTAAAACAAAAGAACTATACATTTTATACATTACATCACATTACATTACATCAATCAGAGTGTACGACAACAACAGCGGAAAGAAATACTATATACAATAGATAATAGACTACGCTAATCTAGCTCGCCTCCAACATCTGCACAGCAACTCCCGAATCCAGAATAACCTGATAACCTAACTCTAGACTGCCCGTGTGGAAAATAGTGGGCACCCAGAGTTTAAGAAAGGAACAATAAACTCCAGGTCAGTCATGGGACTGGTGTGAGAACTCAAAACAGTTTATCTTTAAACAAGCAACAAGAAATTTTAATTTTTTTGAAATTCGCAATGCTTTTTAGAAAATGAAACTACCATAAGGCCTCCCGCCACACACACAATGCAAACGCAGAATTGGAGGAGATTTCTCCTTATGATAGTCAAAGATGCTTACTACGCGAAAATCAAATCATTTTTGATATTATTACTAGTGCATAGTGTAGAAAACAATTTCGAAAGTAGAATATAAATCCTAGCCAGCATACGACATTTCGTCGTATGCCTACTATAGCTACCATGTTCAATAGCAGGTTACCGCCACATTCCATGGCAGGTTATACGACTAAAACCGTACAGGGCGCGTATTGTTTTGATTGGATTTCCAAAAAATGGTCAGGCTAAGGAACTTCCTACTGCCACATGGGATCGCCTCTGGCGGGACGTCCCGAGAAACTAACGTTACGGTTAGATCTCTGCCAACACAAGGCCGGGTTACCTCTGTAACTAGGTAACTACTACACGAATATGTCATCCCCCGGTCCTTTGGGACCTTTATCCTAGCGCTCGATACCAACAACACCACACAGTAATAGATATAGTGTATCAACATGAGTAAATATCTGGGCTCCATACCATGATACCACCCTTTTCCAGAAGGAAATGACATACCCTAAAGGGAGCGACCCTCATAACCTTGCCGCATATTCCTGTTTCGACCATTTCCGGGGAGTGAGGTCCTGACGAAGTCTCGTCCACAAAGCTACGCTTTGTGCAACAAAGCCATGCTTTGGGTCCACAGATGACCAAAGCAATAATCACAAAGATAAATGATCAAACAAATGATCATATCCAAACGATCAACCAATGATCATCACACAGCAGCACTCAGCATGCCACATTACCAGATTGGGAAATATCGCTGATAACCTTCAACTACATAACCTCTGAGCTCGTACGTCTCAGAGAAGGGTGTTAAGCTAAGAGAATAAATTCTCCGCCACCAACAGAAATGTATTTGAAAGAAATCTGCTCTATCTCTCAAAATGTAATGTCAGACACGTAACCATACAAGTCTGTTCCGGGTTCGAACAGAACCGAAGGCACTTCCAAAGAAGCCCTTGCAATCCGGGTATTCACAATCCCGATAAAATTTCCCATCACAAAGGAAATCTCCATATCGTAGCTAACGATGCGGAGACAATCGATAGGTCATCCTATCGTTTTCACAAATACCCGGTCTTCAACACCGGTCTTCAAATGCAATCCAAACGACGTATCGCATATTCGGAATGGGATATATGACACAAAGGTCCTCTCCCGGCTAAACCGAATAGCGAGCGCTTATTTTAAAAATAAGTGTGCATTCAATTCCAAACAAACACAATCAATACCATCCAAGGGTAAATATTGATAGTCGGTTATTTAACTATCAATAAAGATGCGCCACATCATCAGATTCCAAATAATTTTTCCAAAATTATTAAGTCCCAAAATATCTTTACAAGATATATATATACATATACACCATTTACAAATAATTGCCCCAGTTATTTGTTTCACCAAATTATCTTCACGATAAAATTTCCACACTAAATCAATTGAAAAACCAATTTTCAATTTACCTTTACCATTTGAAAACCAATTTTCAAATCACATTAACCATTTGCAAACCAATTTCAAATCACCTTAACCATTTGAAAACTAATTTCAAATCACCTTAACCATTTGAAAACTAATTTCAAATCACCTTAACCATATATACCTTTTGAAACAAATTTCAAACCACCAAATAAATCTTTACCGATTTATTTTAACTTACGTTCCAAATTCGTAAATTATATTTTCATATTTAAAAAAATAAATCAACATTTATTTTTAAACAAATTTCCCTTCCTATTTATAAATTCCAAAGTGAATTTCCAATTTCCCAAATATCTGCACATACACGATTTCAAATCAATTTCAAACTATTCACTTCGATTTACCTTTAAAAGGTGAATCCTCAAAAACGTTCCTTTTATATTGGGAAAAAAAAAACATTCCCATACTTATTTAATAATAAGTAATTCACAATTTAACTTATTTTCAACAATTTGGAAATATTCAATATACTTAAGTTACCGTTAAGTATTTTATTCCATTCTCTTTGAGAAAACATTCTTTTATTCACATTTATTTGGGTTAAAAACGAATGTTGCGTAAAACATCGTTACGACAACCCAAAAACACTAGTATATGGATTTGAAATTAAAAATAGATATATAAATCCAATACTATACAAATTATCCCCTTCTGTTTCTCGAAAACGTCTATTTCAACAATCAATGTTGAAATCTATGTTTTCAATACTCAATACATTTTAAAACACCTTTAATTCGTTTTAAATTCCATTTAAAACATTCCTTTCCCAAAAACAAACCCATTTTATTTAATAATCTATTCAATATTCAAAATAGTGAATATAGCCCACTTAACAAATTCCCATATTTCAATTTATCAAATTCGATGGATTTCAAATTTATAAACATAGTTTATAAATTCCATTTCTATTATAAACCCCAATTTTATAAATTCCTTTATTAATCCGATGCAATTTACATAACCCAATTTCATACCCAAAAGCCATATTGTAAGTTAAATACTTATAATATTATTTATTTACCAAATCGTTCCTTTGAACTTCACCAATTTAAAATCTTATCACTTACAAGATTTCTTTATGGTTTATAATAATTTCAACTAATGAAATCTTCATTTATTAACAATTTCTATAAAATTCCCCTTTTAATGCCCAAATCCATTTTTATAAGTTAATAACTTATAAACTTAAAATTTTCCAATAACCATTCGTTTTATAAATTTCACATTTATTAATCTATAAATCCTAGTGAAATTCATGTTATACATCAACTTAACACTTTATAAATTTATTCTATAACTTCAATAAATTTTTATTTAAAAACATCCATTTATAAAATCCTTTATATAAACCATTAATAATAATAACTTCCCAAAAACCAAATTTAACTATTTTATAAAAACCTATTATTGTTAAAAATTTCTTTTAAGTTATATTTTATAAAAATATAAATTTTTAAAACATAAAATTTTATCCATCTATTTATTTTAAAATTAAATCAATTCAAAATTTTAATAAACCATATTCTTTGAGAAATCACTTTAAAACCCCTTTTAAATTCAAAACCGTTATTTTTAATTTAAAAATTAGAATCCGATGATGCAACGACATCGAATGGTCAATCACGGGAATAACATCATATATCAATGTGATTATCAACAATCAACATAATATTTATAAACAAATAAATATGTGAGGAATCCAGTTGGATCCCTCCAACCTGTTACCCTGCATCCACAGACGTTAGCACAATACCAATTCCACTTCGAGGTGGAATATCGCGGTATATGGGATTTTATAAATATTCCGCTTAATAACGGCGCAATAGGGTCTCATCCGCTATACGAGGCGGGAAATCAAATCCAATATATACATATGCCAATATATATATATTGCTATATATAATATATATCCTATTATATCTACTACCACAATCAATCAACAATTATCAATCAATATTAACTATTTAAAATTTTAAACAAAACCTTTCGATTGAGTGAGGAGTTCTCACCTTGATTTTATTTCCGTTTTTCGCGTTCGTTTCGAATAAAATTAAACGAACGTTTAATTTTACCCGAAATTCAAAAGAGCTCCAATCGACTCCAAACCAGCTTCATTGCGAAGAGCTCGGCGATACGAAGCCAACGCAAAAAACCTCGTCCGAATCCGACCTCGCATGCAAAAGTTATCACGTTTTAAACGCTGAACAATTAGATTTACAATTTAAATTACATTTCAAAAGAAATAAAGCACAACCTCTTCACGCGGGCCCCCTCCCCCTCTCTCATCCTCTACCCGTGCGCACGGTACCTCACTCCCCAGGCCGCTTCTCCTACCAGGTCTTGGAAAAAAAACACACGACACTTTGAACCCACCAAAGACCATTTAGGGTTTGACATTGTCTCCTCCACGCCGAGCTATACAACGATCAGGACGTACCATTGCGACCGCCTACACAAGAGCCATGCTCGGCTGGAATGGCACTGAGCTCGGCCCTATGTCCTTCTCGAAAAACGTGAACCAAGTCGTGGCCTTTGAGGCACGATTCCCCTCCATCCGTTGCTCCAATCGCGATCATACCCGTTGGATTCGTAGATCTAAATGTGCTCTTCGATTTTCGTTTAGAAAGTTTGTTGAAATTGTCGACGGATTGGTGTGGATTTGAGGTGGAAGTTGGGTGATTTCTGGCCTTTGAATAATTAGGGCCGGCCATAAACATGATGAGCTAGGGTTTTGGTGAAAATTTGCATTTATAACCACATACAATTATTATTTAAATAATAAAATTCCCAAATTGACACTTTTGCAAACGAACTCCAAACGACGCGTGCCGCCAGGCGATCCTAAGGTTTTTCCACATTCCGGACACAATGGAATAGGTTTCGGAAGCTAATTCTATCGTATGTGTGAGATACGGCAATAAACAGTCGATTTAAATTTAAACCGATTTAAGCGATTTCTAGGCGTTTTGGCTTGTACCGGACAAACGACAAATCCAAACGACTTGAAATTTGAAATCTTGCAATAATATCACATTACGGATCCGATGAAACTGGTTTCGTCGAAATCCGAGACCGTTTGAAAAATGGCTATTTTTACTCGCCGAATTTATATTAAAACGATATTGATGCGTTTCGAGCTGCCACGGTCAAACGACAACTCCGTTTGCTACGAAATTTGAAATCCGATAATAACTAACTATTACGGATCCAATGGAACTCGTTTCGTTCAATTCCGAGACTGTTCAAAAATTGGCTATTTTTCAGTCGATAATTAAATATTAAAATATTCAATTTTTACAAATTAACTCCAAATTCAGTTTTACAAGTTCTAAAACATTTCTATAACTTTAATATGATAAAATAAAATTTTCCAAACCATTTTCAATCATATTTAACCCAATATCTAATTATTTGTGGAATTTCACTATTAAATAAATCGTTTTAATTGCAAAATTAAATCCAAATATTCGATAAATAAATTATTCGACTTAAAAATTCCACTTATTAATATTAAAAATAAATTAAATTTTCAAATTTAAGTTATCAAAAATTCTGGGTCGTTACAATCTTCCCCCCTTAAAAGAATTTCGTCCTCGAAATTGCAAGTTAAGGAGAACGATCCTAATCCGTTTATTATTTTTCCAAAGCTAATTAGTTTTATCAACCTTCTAACACCAATCTTTTTATTAAAGATTTACTATCATTTCAATTAGCTTTCCCAATTCAATTATAAGTTTCAAACAACTTCGTTTACTTAACAATTTAAATTTAAATTTAAATTCAAATTTCAAACTTTCAAAATTTCTCAAAATTTTACTAACTCCCTAAATTTTCGAAAAATTTCGCCAGAGTCTCCTTTGCGTGGCTAGATCGGTACGACTACAAAACGGCACTACGGCCCCTCAGAATCAAAAAGAAAAGAGAAAGCCAAGTGGCTGGAGAAGGAAATCATCAAATCTCATATTAAAATTGAAATACGTACCTTTTTGTCGAGCGTTACAATTTTTTTAACTTTGAAATCAAAATCCCAATTCCTTTATAACCTGTATATCCTGCTAGCATAATATCCAATTATAATATTCAAACCGATTTGCCAATTCAATTATAAAATTTCCAATACATGCTTCTTATACCACTTTTAGTTTACTATTAAAGTTGCATATTCATTTTCATTCAACTTTGCATTCCAATTTTCATTTGAATTCAATTACATAGCTTTCAAATTTTACTAATTCAATTTCATTAACACTTAATGAATTTACATAAAATCAACCAACAAGCAATAACGACCAATGTACATCCAATACAACCAAATTTTATTCATTTTACTTACATTCAATTTGGTTCAACTGTTTTAATTTCAACTGGTTTAACATTCAATTGATTTTCATTCTATTATTAAACTATTTTCAAATGAATTTACACTTGCATGCATCATTTCATATCAACTTATTCATATTCTATTGATTAACATTCAATTCATACTTTAATTCAATTGCTAGTTCTTTTTACAAATAAAATTGAATTTCATTTATATAACTTAAGTTCACATCTTTAACAATTTCATTTACTCACTTTATTCATTTATTTTGATATTAACATCAATTCTTTCAACATTACTTAACTTGCATTCCATTTCAACTTTATTTACATCATTTAATTCACTTGATTATTTAACTTTGATGCAAAGATCGATTTTTTATTCAACTTCACTTAAGTTATTCCATTTAAACATCATTTGTTAATTAAACTTAAGTTTTACTTATCAATTCAATTCGGATTTTAAATTCCAAAGTAAATCCTATTTAACTTTTACTTAAGCCAAATTCATATCAATATTTCAATTCATATTCCATTTTACTTAACTTAATTGTTTAACCACTTCAATAATTGGTTTTACTTACATTTTCCCATTTAATAAGTTATAAAACTTATTATTCAACTTCTAACTTATATTATAAGTTCAAAACTTATTTCGCTTATACTTATCAACTTCAAATTGAATTTTAATTTCAAATTGATTTATTACAACAAAACTTCAATTTTAAATTCATTTTTGTAGCAAATCCATCACATAGAAACTCGAAAATGATACTGATGATGCTGCAGTCATCACCCTTATTATTTCCCAGTGACAATAGTGAAATCAATGCTAATTATTCTTTCAAAAAGTTTTCTTTCTATTCATAAATCACTTTTATAACCCTTTTTCTTATATAATTTTTTACTTCTTATATACATACATGATTATCTTACAATTGTAAATCATCATTAATTATTATTTCATCTTATGATTCATTGGTTTATACCATTATTCTTTTACAATAGTTGCTTTTATTAGCTTATTCAAACAACTTTTAATTATTTTATATGTATATATACATATATATATATCATTTACAACAACCCAGCAATCAATTATATACACACTTCAATAATTCCTGAAAAATTATTTTCTTTTTATATATAAAATATAATCGAGGCAAAATTATTTCATTTACCCAATTTAAAACAATATTGTGTCGAATTGTTCTATTCAAGTGTTTAGGAACCCCTTCGATTCAGTTTTCGAGGCTGCGCCGACGAAGGTTCATATACCACTCAACAAACCAATCATCACAATATAAAACAATTTTATACTCACTAACAAATACGCACTCATATCTATTATTACACTCACACTCATTCTAGAGTACTGCTGACTCTATCTCTAATGAGTAACACCCAACAGAGCAGGTTGTCGCTTAACCATATGCTCTGATACCAAATGTAACGATCCTCATTTTCCGTTGCCGAAAAATCGAACCGTTAGGGTTTTAGAAGAAGAAAGAGGTAGAAGAAGAAAGAAAAAAAAAGAGAAGAGAAAACAGAAAAACAAGTAACAGAACGAGAAACAATAACAGAATCTCACAAGTCGCAGCGGAACAACATATAATAGATAAATGAATATTCATTAAAACAAAAGAACTATACATTTTATACATTACATCACATTACATTACATCAATCAGAGTGTACGACAACAACAGCGGAAAGAAATACTATATACAATAGATAATAGACTACGCTAATCTAGCTCGCCTCCAACATCTGCACAGCAACTCCCGAATCCAGAATAACCTGATAACCTAACTCTAGACTGCCCGTGTGGAAAATAGTGGGCACCCAGAGTTTAAGAAAGGAACAATAAACTCCAGGTCAGTCATGGGACTGGTGTGAGAACTCAAAACAGTTTATCTTTAAACAAGCAACAAGAAATTTTAATTTTTTTGAAATTCGCAATGCTTTTTAGAAAATGAAACTACCATAAGGCCTCCCGCCACACACACAATGCAAACGCAGAATTGGAGGAGATTTCTCCTTATGATAGTCAAAGATGCTTACTACGCGAAAATCAAATCATTTTTGATATTATTACTAGTGCATAGTGTAGAAAACAATTTCGAAAGTAGAATATAAATCCTAGCCAGCATACGACATTTCGTCGTATGCCTACTATAGCTACCATGTTCAATAGCAGGTTACCGCCACATTCCATGGCAGGTTATACAACTAAAACCGTACAGGGCGCGTATTGTTTTGATTGGATTTCCAACAAATGGTCAGGCTAAGGAACTTCCTACTGCCACATGGGATCGCCTCTGGCGGGACGTCCCGAGAAACTAACGTTACGGTTAGATCTCTGCCAACACAAGGCCGGGTTACCTCTGTAACTAGGTAACTACTACACGAATATGTCATCCCCCGGTCCTTTGGGACCTTTATCCGAGCGCTCGATACCAACAACACCACACAGTAATAGATATAGTGTATCAACATGAGTAAATATCTGGGCTCCATACCATGATACCACCCTTTTCCAGAAGGAAATGACATACCCTAAAGGGAGCGACCCTCATAACCTTGCCGCATATTCCTGTTTCGACCATTTCCGGGGAGTGAGGTCCTGACGAAGTCTCGTCCACAAAGCTACGCTTTGTGCAACAAAGCCATGCTTTGGGTCCACAGATGACCAAAGCAATAATCACAAAGATAAATGATCAAACAAATGATCATATCCAAACGATCAACCAATGATCATCACACAGCAGCACTCAGCATGCCACATTACCAGATTGGGAAATATCGCTGATAACCTTCAACTACATAACCTCTGAGCTCGTACGTCTCAGAGAAGGGTGTTAAGCTAAGAGAATAAATTCTCCGCCACCAACAGAAATGTATTTGAAAGAAATCTGCTCTATCTCTCAAAATGTAATGTCAGACACGTAACCATACAAGTCTGTTCCGGGTTCGAACAGAACCGAAGGCACTTCCAAAGAAGCCCTAAGAATTTATTTCAAACTGTAAAACTACCGGATTAAAAACCTGAAACTGTTTTGTTCTTAATTCTTGATTTAAAACAGAATTTAAAACTTGTTAAATTTAGATTTTCATTTTTTAAAAAATGTAACCAAATGTAACGATCCTCATTTTCCGTTGCCGAAAAATCGAACCGTTAGGGTTTTAGAAGAAGAAAGAGGTAGAAGAAGAAAGAAAAAAAAAGAGAAGAGAAAACAGAAAAACAAGTAACAGAACGAGAAACAATAACAGAATCTCACAAGTCGCAGCGGAACAACATATAATAGATAAATGAATATTCATTAAAACAAAAGAACTATACATTTTATACATTACATCACATTACATTACATCAATCAGAGTGTACGACAACAACAGCGGAAAGAAATACTATATACAATAGATAATAGACTACGCTAATCTAGCTCGCCTCCAACATCTGCACAGCAACTCCCGAATCCAGAATAACCTGATAACCTAACTCTAGACTGCCCGTGTGGAAAATAGTGGGCACCCAGAGTTTAAGAAAGGAACAATAAACTCCAGGTCAGTCATGGGACTGGTGTGAGAACTCAAAACAGTTTATCTTTAAACAAGCAACAAGAAATTTTAATTTTTTTGAAATTCGCAATGCTTTTTAGAAAATGAAACTACCATAAGGCCTCCCGCCACACACACAATGCAAACGCAGAATTGGAGGAGATTTCTCCTTATGATAGTCAAAGATGCTTACTACGCGAAAATCAAATCATTTTTGATATTATTACTAGTGCATAGTGTAGAAAACAATTTCGAAAGTAGAATATAAATCCTAGCCAGCATACGACATTTCGTCGTATGCCTACTATAGCTACCATGTTCAATAGCAGGTTACCGCCACATTCCATGGCAGGTTATACAACTAAAACCGTACAGGGCGCGTATTGTTTTGATTGGATTTCCAACAAATGGTCAGGCTAAGGAACTTCCTACTGCCACATGGGATCGCCTCTGGCGGGACGTCCCGAGAAACTAACGTTACGGTTAGATCTCTGCCAACACAAGGCCGGGTTACCTCTGTAACTAGGTAACTACTACACGAATATGTCATCCCCCGGTCCTTTGGGACCTTTATCCGAGCGCTCGATACCAACAACACCACACAGAAATATATATAGTGTTTCCACATGAGTAAATATCTGGGCTCCATACCATGATACCACCCTTTTCCAGAAGGGAATGACATACCCTAAAGGGAGCGACCCTCATAACCTTGCCGCATATTCCTGTTTCGACCATTTCCGGGGAGTGAGGTCCTGACGAAGTCTCGTCCACAAAGCTACGCTTTGTGTAACAAAGCCATGCTTTGGGTCCAAAGATGACCAAAGCAATAATCACAAAGATAAATGATCAAACAAATGATCATATCACAAATGACCAACCAATGATCATCACACAGCAGCACTCAGCATGCCACATTACCAGATTGGGAAATATCGCTGATAACCTTCAACTACATAACCTCTGAGCTCGTACGTCTCAGAGAAGGGTGTTAAGCTAAGAGAATAAATTCTCCGCCACCAACAGAAATGTATTTGAAAGAAATCTGCTCTATCTCTCAAAACGTAATGTCAGACACGTAACCATACAAGTCTGTTCCAGGTTCGAACAGAACCGAAGGCACTTCCAAAGAAGCCCTTGCAATCCGGGTATTCACAATCCCGATAAAATTTCCCATCACAAAGGAAATCTCCATATCGTAGCTAACGATGCGGAGACAATCGATAGGTCATCCTATCGTTTTCACAAATACCCGGTCTTCAACACCGGTCTTCAAATGCAATCCAAACGACGTATCGCATATTCGGAATGGGATATATGACACAAAGGTCCTCTCCCGGCTAAACCGAATAGCGAGCGCTTATTTTAAAAAATAAGTGTGCATTCAATTCCAAACAAACACAATCAATACCATCCAAGGGTAAATATTGATAGTCGGTTATTTAACTATCAATAAAGATGCGCCACATCATCAGATTCCAAATAATTTTTTCAAAATTATTAAGTCCCAAAATATCTTTACAAGATATATATATATATATATATACATCATTTACAAATAATTGCCCCAGTTATTTGTTTTACCAAAACCACTTCACGATAAAATTTTACACACTTAACCAATTGAAAAACCAATTTTCAATTTACCTTTACCATTTGAAAACCAATTTTCAAATTACATTAACCATTTGCAAACCAATTTCAAATCACCTTAACCATTTGAAAACTAATTTCAAATCACCTTAACCATTTGAAAACTAATTTCAAATCACCTTAACCATTTGAAAACTAATTTCAAATCACCTTAACCATATATACCTTTTGAAACAAATTTCAAACCACCAAATAAATCTTTACCGATTTATTTTAACTTACGTTCCAAATTCGTAAATTATATTTTCATATTTAAAAAAATAAATCAACATTTATTTTTAAACAAATTTCCCTTCCTATTTATAAATTCCAAAGTGAATTTCCAATTTCCCAAATATCTGCACATACACGATTTCAAATCAATTTCAAACTATTCACTTCGATTTACCTTTAAAAGGTGAATCCTCAAAAACGTTCCTTTTATATTGGGAAAAAAAAAACATTCCCATACTTATTTAATAATAAGTAATTCACAATTTAACTTATTTTCAACAATTTGGAAATATTCAATATACTTAAGTTACCGTTAAGTATTTTATTCCATTCTCTTTGAGAAAACATTCTTTTATTCACATTTATTTGGGTTAAAAACGAATGTTGCGTAAAACATCGTTACGACAACCCAAAAACACTAGTATATGGATTTGAAATTAAAAATAGATATATAAATCCAATACTATACAAATTATCCCCTTCTGTTTCTCGAAAACGTCTATTTCAACAATCAATGTTGAAATCTATGTTTTCAATACTCAATACATTTTAAAACACCTTTAATTCGTTTTAAATTCCATTTAAAACATTCCTTTCCCAAAAACAAACCCATTTTATTTAATAATCTATTCAATATTCAAAATAGTGAATATAGCCCACTTAACAAATTCCCATATTTCAATTTATCAAATTCGATGGATTTCAAATTTATAAACATAGTTTATAAATTCCATTTCTATTATAAACCCCAATTTTATAAATTCCTTTATTAATCCGATGCAATTTACATAACCCAATTTCATACCCAAAAGCCATATTGTAAGTTAAATACTTATAATATTATTTATTTACCAAATCGTTCCTTTGAACTTCACCAATTTAAAATCTTATCACTTACAAGATTTCTTTATGGTTTATAATAATTTCAACTAATGAAATCTTCATTTATTAACAATTTCTATAAAATTCCCCTTTTAATGCCCAAATCCATTTTTATAAGTTAATAACTTATAAACTTAAAATTTTCCAATAACCATTCGTTTTATAAATTTCACATTTATTAATCTATAAATCCTAGTGAAATTCATGTTATACATCAACTTAACACTTTATAAATTTATTCTATAACTTCAATAAATTTTTATTTAAAAACATCCATTTATAAAATCCTTTATATAAACCATTAATAATAATAACTTCCCAAAAACCAAATTTAACTATTTTATAAAAACCTATTATTGTTAAAAATTTCTTTTAAGTTATATTTTATAAAAATATAAATTTTTAAAACATAAAATTTTATCCATCTATTTATTTTAAAATTAAATCAATTCAAAATTTTAATAAACCATATTCTTTGAGAAATCACTTTAAAACCCCTTTTAAATTCAAAACCGTTATTTTTAATTTAAAAATTAGAATCCGATGATGCAACGACATCGAATGGTCAATCACGGGAATAACATCATATATCAATGTGATTATCAACAATCAACATAATATTTATAAACAAATAAATATGTGAGGAATCCAGTTGGATCCCTCCAACCTGTTACCCTGCATCCACAGACGTTAGCACAATACCAATTCCACTTCGAGGTGGAATATCGCGGTATATGGGATTTTATAAATATTCCGCTTAATAACGGCGCAATAGGGTCTCATCCGCTATACGAGGCGGGAAATCAAATCCAATATATACATATGCCAATATATATATATTGCTATATATAATATATATCCTATTATATCTACTACCACAATCAATCAACAATTATCAATCAATATTAACTATTTAAAATTTTAAACAAAACCTTTCGATTGAGTGAGGAGTTCTCACCTTGATTTTATTCCGGTTTCGTCGTTCGTTTCGAATGAAATTAAACGAACGTTTAATTTTACCCGAAATTCAAACGACCTCCAATCGACTCCAAACCAGCTGCATTGCGAAGAGCTCGGCGATACGAAGCCAACGCAAAAAATCTCGTTCAATTTGGACCTCGCAGCAAAAAGTTATCACGTTTTTAAGTTACACGATTTGAATTTTAAATTTTAAACTAAAAACAAAACAAAGGAAATCACCTCACCCCTCTAACACGCGGGCCCCCCCACCTTTCTTCCTGATCGCGCACGGCAATATCCATCTCCAGGAACAAAACGCACGAACAACCCATAGAAGCTCCAACTAGGGTTTGAATCTTCGACCACCACGAGCCACTTGAAGGCGATCAGGAAGTGCCACTTCGGGGCCCACGACAAGGGCTACACTCGGCCCAAACATCGATCCTCATTTTCCGTTGCCGAAAAATCGAACCGTTAGGGTTTTAGAAGAAGAAAGAGGTAGAAGAAGAAAGAAAAAAAAAGAGAAGAGAAAACAGAAAAACAAGTAACAGAACGAGAAACAATAACAGAATCTCACAAGTCGCAGCGGAACAACATATAATAGATAAATGAATATTCATTAAAACAAAAGAACTATACATTTTATACATTACATCACATTAAATTACATCAATCAGAGTGTACGACAACAACAGCGGAAAGAAATACTATATACAATAGATAATAGACTACGCTAATCTAGCTCGCCTCCAACATCTGCACAGCAACTCCCGAATCCAGAATAACCTGATAACCTAACTCTAGACTGCCCGTGTGGAAAATAGTGGGCACCCAGAGTTTAAGAAAGGAACAATAAACTCCAGGTCAGTCATGGGACTGGTGTGAGAACTCAAAACAGTTTATCTTTAAACAAGCAACAAGAAATTTTAATTTTTTTGAAATTCGCAATGCTTTTTAGAAAATGAAACTACCATAAGGCCTCCCGCCACACACACAATGCAAACGCAGAATTGGAGGAGATTTCTCCTTATGATAGTCAAAGATGCTTACTACGCGAAAATCAAATCATTTTTGATATTATTACTAGTGCATAGTGTAGAAAACAATTTCGAAAGTAGAATATAAATCCTAGCCAGCATACGACATTTCGTCGTATGCCTACTATAGCTACCATGTTCAATAGCAGGTTACCGCCACATTCCATGGCAGGTTATACAACTAAAACCGTACAGGGCGCGTATTGTTTTGATTGGATTTCCAACAAATGGTCAGGCTAAGGAACTTCCTACTGCCACATGGGATCGCCTCTGGCGGGACGTCCCGAGAAACTAACGTTACGGTTAGATCTCTGCCAACACAAGGCCGGGTTACCTCTGTAACTAGGTAACTACTACACGAATATGTCATCCCCCGGTCCTTTGGGACCTTTATCCGAGCGCTCGATACCAACAACACCACACAGTAATAGATATAGTGTATCAACATGAGTAAATATCTGGGCTCCATACCATGATACCACCCTTTTCCAGAAGGAAATGACATACCCTAAAGGGAGCGACCCTCATAACCTTGCCGCATATTCCTGTTTCGACCATTTCCGGGGAGTGAGGTCCTGACGAAGTCTCGTCCACAAAGCTACGCTTTGTGCAACAAAGCCATGCTTTGGGTCCACAGATGACCAAAGCAATAATCACAAAGATAAATGATCAAACAAATGATCATATCCAAACGATCAACCAATGATCATCACACAGCAGCACTCAGCATGCCACATTACCAGATTGGGAAATATCGCTGATAACCTTCAACTACATAACCTCTGAGCTCGTACGTCTTAGAGAAGGGTGTTAAGCTAAGAGAATAAATTCTCCGCCACCAACAGAAATGTATTTGAAAGAAATCTGCTCTATCTCTCAAAATGTAATGTCAGACACGTAACCATACAAGTCTGTTCCGGGTTCGAACAGAACCGAAGGCACTTCCAAAGAAGCCCTTGCAATCCGGGTATTCACAATCCCGATAAAATTTCCCATCACAAAGGAAATCTCCATATCGTAGCTAACGATGCGGAGACAATCGATAGGTCATCCTATCGTTTTCACAAATACCCGGTCTTCAACACCGGTCTTCAAATGCAATCCAAACGACGTATCGCATATTCGGAATGGGATATATGACACAAAGGTCCTCTCCCGGCTAAACCGAATAGCGAGCGCTTATTTTAAAAATAAGTGTGCATTCAATTCCAAACAAACACAATCAATACCATCCAAGGGTAAATATTGATAGTCGGTTATTTAACTATCAATAAAGATGCGCCACATCATCAGATTCCAAATAATTTTTCCAAAATTATTAAGTCCCAAAATATCTTTACAAGATATATATATACATATACACCATTTACAAATAATTGCCCCAGTTATTTGTTTCACCAAATTATCTTCACGATAAAATTTCCACACTAAATCAATTGAAAAACCAATTTTCAATTTACCTTTACCATTTGAAAACCAATTTTCAAATCACATTAACCATTTGCAAACCAATTTCAAATCACCTTAACCATTTGAAAACTAATTTCAAATCACCTTAACCATTTGAAAACTAATTTCAAATCACCTTAACCATATATACCTTTTGAAACAAATTTCAAACCACCAAATAAATCTTTACCGATTTATTTTAACTTACGTTCCAAATTCGTAAATTATATTTTCATATTTAAAAAAATAAATCAACATTTATTTTTAAACAAATTTCCCTTCCTATTTATAAATTCCAAAGTGAATTTCCAATTTCCCAAATATCTGCACATACACGATTTCAAATCAATTTCAAACTATTCACTTCGATTTACCTTTAAAAGGTGAATCCTCAAAAACGTTCCTTTTATATTGGGAAAAAAAAAACATTCCCATACTTATTTAATAATAAGTAATTCACAATTTAACTTATTTTCAACAATTTGGAAATATTCAATATACTTAAGTTACCGTTAAGTATTTTATTCCATTCTCTTTGAGAAAACATTCTTTTATTCACATTTATTTGGGTTAAAAACGAATGTTGCGTAAAACATCGTTACGACAACCCAAAAACACTAGTATATGGATTTGAAATTAAAAATAGATATATAAATCCAATACTATACAAATTATCCCCTTCTGTTTCTCGAAAACGTCTATTTCAACAATCAATGTTGAAATCTATGTTTTCAATACTCAATACATTTTAAAACACCTTTAATTCGTTTTAAATTCCATTTAAAACATTCCTTTCCCAAAAACAAACCCATTTTATTTAATAATCTATTCAATATTCAAAATAGTGAATATAGCCCACTTAACAAATTCCCATATTTCAATTTATCAAATTCGATGGATTTCAAATTTATAAACATAGTTTATAAATTCCATTTCTATTATAAACCCCAATTTTATAAATTCCTTTATTAATCCGATGCAATTTACATAACCCAATTTCATACCCAAAAGCCATATTGTAAGTTAAATACTTATAATATTATTTATTTACCAAATCGTTCCTTTGAACTTCACCAATTTAAAATCTTATCACTTACAAGATTTCTTTATGGTTTATAATAATTTCAACTAATGAAATCTTCATTTATTAACAATTTCTATAAAATTCCCCTTTTAATGCCCAAATCCATTTTTATAAGTTAATAACTTATAAACTTAAAATTTTCCAATAACCATTCGTTTTATAAATTTCACATTTATTAATCTATAAATCCTAGTGAAATTCATGTTATACATCAACTTAACACTTTATAAATTTATTCTATAACTTCAATAAATTTTTATTTAAAAACATCCATTTATAAAATCCTTTATATAAACCATTAATAATAATAACTTCCCAAAAACCAAATTTAACTATTTTATAAAAACCTATTATTGTTAAAAATTTCTTTTAAGTTATATTTTATAAAAATATAAATTTTTAAAACATAAAATTTTATCCATCTATTTATTTTAAAATTAAATCAATTCAAAATTTTAATAAACCATATTCTTTGAGAAATCACTTTAAAACCCCTTTTAAATTCAAAACCGTTATTTTTAATTTAAAAATTAGAATCCGATGATGCAACGACATCGAATGGTCAATCACGGGAATAACATCATATATCAATGTGATTATCAACAATCAACATAATATTTATAAACAAATAAATATGTGAGGAATCCAGTTGGATCCCTCCAACCTGTTACCCTGCATCCACAGACGTTAGCACAATACCAATTCCACTTCGAGGTGGAATATCGCGGTATATGGGATTTTATAAATATTCCGCTTAATAACGGCGCAATAGGGTCTCATCCGCTATACGAGGCGGGAAATCAAATCCAATATATACATATGCCAATATATATATATTGCTATATATAATATATATCCTATTATATCTACTACCACAATCAATCAACAATTATCAATCAATATTAACTATTTAAAATTTTAAACAAAACCTTTCGATTGAGTGAGGAGTTCTCACCTTGATTTTATTTCCGTTTTTCGCGTTCGTTTCGAATAAAATTAAACGAACGTTTAATTTTACCCGAAATTCAAACGAGCTCCAATCGACTCCAAACCAGCTTCATTGCGAAGAGCTCGGCGATACGAAGCCAACGCAAAAAACCTCGTCCGAATCCGACCTCGCATGCAAAAGTTATCACGTTTTAAACGCTGAACAATTAGATTTACAATTTAAATTACATTTCAAAAGAAATAAAGCACAACCTCTTCACGCGGGCCCCCTCCCCCTCTCTCATCCTCTACCCGTGCGCACGGTACCTCACTCCCCAGGCCGCTTCTCCTACCAGGTCTTGGAAAAAAAACACACGACACTTTGAACCCACCAAAGACCATTTAGGGTTTGACATTGTCTCCTCCACGCCGAGCTATACAACGATCAGGACGTACCATTGCGACCGCCTACACAAGAGCCATGCTCGGCTGGAATGGCACTGAGCTCGGCCCTATGTCCTTCTCGAAAAACGTGAACCAAGTCGTGGCCTTTGAGGCACGATTCCCCTCCATCCGTTGCTCCAATCGCGATCATACCCGTTGGATTCGTAGATCTAAATGTGCTCTTCGATTTTCGTTTAGAAAGTTTGTTGAAATTGTCGACGGATTGGTGTGGATTTGAGGTGGAAGTTGGGTGATTTCTGGCCTTTGAATAATTAGGGCCGGCCATAAACATGATGAGCTAGGGTTTTGGTGAAAATTTGCATTTATAACCACATACAATTATTATTTAAATAATAAAATTCCCAAATTGACACTTTTGCAAACGAACTCCAAACGACGCGTGCCGCCAGGCGATCCTAAGGTTTTTCCACATTCCGGACACAATGGAATAGGTTTCGGAAGCTAATTCTATCGTATGTGTGAGATACGGCAATAAACAGTCGATTTAAATTTAAACCGATTTAAGCGATTTCTAGGCGTTTTGGCTTGTACCGGACAAACGACAAATCCAAACGACTTGAAATTTGAAATCTTGCAATAATATCACATTACGGATCCGATGAAACTGGTTTCGTCGAAATCCGAGACCGTTTGAAAAATGGCTATTTTTACTCGCCGAATTTATATTAAAACGATATTGATGCGTTTCGAGCTGCCACGGTCAAACGACAACTCCGTTTGCTACGAAATTTGAAATCCGATAATAACTAACTATTACGGATCCAATGGAACTCGTTTCGTTCAATTCCGAGACTGTTCAAAAATTGGCTATTTTTCAGTTGATAATTAAATATTAAAATATTCAATTTTTACAAATTAACTCCAAATTCAGTTTTACAAGTTCTAAAACATTTCTATAACTTTAATATGATAAAATAAAATTTTCCAAACCATTTTCAATCATATTTAACCCAATATCTAATTATTTGTGGAATTTCACTATTAAATAAATCGTTTTAATTGCAAAATTAAATCCAAATATTCGATAAATAAATTATTCGACTTAAAAATTCCACTTATTAATATTAAAAATAAATTAAATATTCAAATTTAAGTTATCAAAAATTCTGGGTCGTTACATATGTATTTTCCACGAAGGTTTTTTTGGTCAGTTCAAACAGATATGCAAATACAAAATTCCCCAACAAGCTGAATGTATACACAACAATCAATCAGTCGTATAAACAAATATGCATAATGTATACCATTATAAGAAAATGTGGTGCTAAAACTCACATACATTTGTTTTTGTCAATCTTATATTCCCTCAATCTTGAATTTTTTCTAAAAATTACAGTATCAGCAGGACTGAAAGTATTATGTATATTAGCTAGAGAAAAATGGCACTGAAAGCACAATCTGTAGTGTTTTTTCTTCTTCACTTGTATGTACATCTACTTTTGATGATCAGAGAGGCTTCATCCACTAATTAGCTTCACAAAGTCCAGTAGAGGAATCACAGAAACCATCACGGTCAAGAAGTTTTGGTGGGGGTGCACTTAGTAGCGGTGACGATGGGCTTCCATAAGCATTGCGCCTCGTATTTCCACACCCCAAACTTTTTCGTGTGTCTACTCCTGTCAATGGGTTTGTACCAACTACATACTTGCACAAGGCCTGCAGAATCAGAAAAGTGCTATTACTTGTTTTTATTTTTTGAACATTTAAGTTAATTTTCCATTTTCATATCTGAATTTCATTAAATAACAGTTTTGATTTCGTAAAATGCAACCTGTTTTTGAGCAAGGTCTAAAACTGCATCGCTAAAGTCAGTACCTTCTATGATTGCACCACCAAGGTCACTTCTATTAAGAACTGATCTCACAAGGACAGCATTTGTGAGATTTGCTTCATTCAGAACCTATTCAAGGACCATTATTACATCTAGTAGTGCACAAAAAACTGAAACTTTACTACTTACCAACAATTTGCAAGTAAATTCTACTTGTAAGAAAAAGAATGGAATCCACATGTACTGAAGGTTCCATCAATATTTTTTTTTTCTTTTTTTCTTAGAAGTAAAATTTAATTAAAATTTTCTAGTCAGAGCAACATTTTTGTAAGAAAAAAGAAATATACATGATATGAGAAAATTTAATACCATACTATCCATTAATGTGTCACTCAAATCGGCTCCTGCATTTATATAGAAGAAACATAAGATCCATTGTATTTAACTTGCATATTACTCTTTATTTATCAAGATTAACTAACTCAGTATCAAATGTGACTTATATTATACCGAGGTGACAAGACTGGTCTGAGTTGCCCTAGGCGTGGTCTGTCAACGGATCGGGTTCGGTCTGGGTATCTTAAAACCCGGACCTGAACCCGATTACATTACTCAAAACCCGATCCCGATCCGAACGGTATTTCAAAACCGACACCCAAGCCCGTCCCGTCGAGCTTTCAAAGCCTGCTGGTTAATATTCGTATATCAAACTCATAATATTTATGTTAAAATCATACTTTAAACTTGCAACTTCTGTTATATTTATACACAAATGATGTTAACATACAAATTGAGGGTAGTGTAGTCAAGTTCATAACAAAAGTAAGCAAAAACATCAATATGCATAGATATTATAAACACATGTTTTGATACTACGAAAAACTAATAATCGGATCTTGCCAAACCAGACCGAGTTTCGATAAAACTGTATCCTACCCTAATAGTAATCGAATCGGGCTTGGATCGGACCAAGGTAGTTTGGGCAAAACTCATACCCGCATTAACAGGGTGGGTTTGGACCTGGCTCAGGCCAAAACCCATAATGTTGACTGGCCTGGGTGTGATTGTCATTTTTTTAACTTCTTTTTCACATCAAATTTAATTTCTCATTGTATGAAATATTAATCGAATAAAATATAATAAAATAATATTTTTATCATTGCAAACAGATCTAAGCATTCAATTGCTCATCATCAGTCATAGGCCGTTAGCAGTTGAGCGACAATGTACAAAAGACAAATTCTATTCATACATCAAAAATCACTTGACATACATCGTTATATTTCTACAAAAATATATTAATAAAATACCATTTTTTCTTAATTGCATTTTTTAAACCTTTTCATATGATTCATCAAACTAAACTTAAAATTAATGAAATTTGGTCCAAACCATATATTTTGAAAAAAAAAAATTAATGAATTATTTTATTATGAAAACTAAGATTTAAAGTAAGACAACATTCGCAACTCATTGCTTTAATATAAACGTGTTTATTTTTTTTAAATCATAGAAGATATTGTTAAAATTTAGAAATTTTTGAAAAAATTTTCAAAAGCTACAATATTGGTGAAAAAAACTAAAGTTTATTTTGTTGAACTTTAACTTATTTTAATGTAAGAAATTTCTAGTTTTGCCTAAATGAGTTTTAAGTTTGAAAGAGAGAAGATAAAGAAGATACGGTGTATGTAAAGTAATATTTGGTGTACAGTAGTATATTTTATTTTTTGGTTTACGTTTAACAATTGTTGGTGTATGAATAGAATTAGCCTATATAAAACTATTTCACACCTTGTTTCATATCGTAGGTTATTTTAATCCAAAGATGCCAACAAAAGAAGGCTATTACTAACCTTGATATCTCGTGAATCTCAAGTTTTGGAAATTAAATTAATGGTAATTTGATTCATCTCAGTAGTGTTGGATAACTACAATAAAAATCAAAGTATTTTCATTGTTTGACATTTTGCATTCTTTATTAACGAGAGAACGTTTCTATTTATGTAATTCTTATTTATTATGATTAATTGTCTCAAAGGGGGAAATTTTTAAGTTTATTTTTATTCTCATTTCTCTATTCTTTGAGAAAGAATGAAAAAAATCACTATAAAGAAAAAGTTAACATCTTCATCCCTTCTTAATTTCCACTGAATAAAATCAATCTTCCAAATATACTCAAAACTCTTGAGCGGTGACTTATACAAATCTCTAAATCCTTCAATCTTGCCCAAGTTTGACGGGTCGCCGTGTTAATCTTAGGGAGAGGACGACAGTTATTGGTTGCACTATAGTCACGTCCAATTTTGTTGCGGTGGCCTCATCCACGATACAACATTTATCACTTTCCCTTCACTGCTTCTAATCATTGATTCCAACATTTTGAAAGCAAAATTAAATCCATTATTCATAAGGATTAGGCTATATGGATTTTGGAATAGAAATTGGATTATTATGACGATCAGTACATTTGGAGAAGAAAAGCAAGGATTGTGAGAAAAGTTCAATTAGATATTGGTTTTTTAGAACATTAAAAAGGTAACAAATATAGTGAATTAATGTTAAGACATAATAAAAATTTCCCTTCAACCTTACTATTTGAATTATTGTTTAGTTTTGACAATAATCCCTTTGTTAATATTTTGAGATTGTATATTGATTTAAGAGGTTTTGGTTGTTGATATATATATATATATATATATATATATATATATATATATATATATATATATGAGTCAAATAGTGCTACTAGTAAGTCTTTTCTCGTTCGAAAGTTGGTACAACTAAGATTAGATGAAGAGAAGTCTGTTGCAGAGCATTTGAATATATTTCAAGATGTAATAAATCAATTTGCAAATATGAAGGTCAATTTTGATGATGAGTTACAGACTCTTTTACTAATGAGTTCGCTTTCAAAAAGTTGGAAAACTTTGGTTGTTTCATTGAGTAATTCCAATGCTAATGGAACTATCTCTCTGGAAACTGTTCGGAGAAGTCTTTTGAATAAAGAGCTAGAAATAAAAGGATAAGGTATAAAATCAATTCAAAGTGAGGCTATGGTGATAAGAGTCTCGAAGAAAGATACAATTTGAAAGAAGGACGTTAGTGGTAAAGGTGTTATCACTTATCATTATTGTAATAAGAAAGGTCACATACGCATCAAGTGTTATGCTTATAAAAGAGATCAGAAAAAGGTTGCGCATGGTGATACTAGTAGTGATGCACATGTAGATTTTGCTGCGATGGTGATGCCTTTTGTGATGTCCTCTTTAGTGAAAATAAGCCTTGGAAGATGGATTCGGAAGCCAGTCTCACATTTGTAGAGATGTGAATTGTTTTTCTTATGAGAAGAATGTAGGAATGATTAGGACAACCAATGAAGAAGAGCCACCGATTTGTGGTATTGGATCTATCCGGTTTCGTATGCATGACGGTGTGCTTAGAGAAGTCTCTACAGTGAGACATGTACGCACTTGTTCGCATAATCATATTTCTCTCGGTCAGGTTGATCACCGTGATTGCACTTATGAGACTCAAGGTGGAGTTTTGAGAGTGAAGAAAAGTGGTCGTGTAAGGAT
This sequence comes from Allium cepa, assembly GCA_030765085.1. Lineage (NCBI taxonomy): Eukaryota > Viridiplantae > Streptophyta > Magnoliopsida > Asparagales > Amaryllidaceae > Allium > Allium cepa. The sequence continues at coordinate 397,382,461 of CM060944.1, forward strand.
GAGAGGAGTATTGAAAGAAGAAAACCTTTATATCTTGGTTGGCTCTGTAGTCGACAATGGAAAGCAAATGACGGTTAAAGGACCTAGTCCACAATAAGATGGAGAGGTTAATGTGGTCACTGCTTATGATTTTAGCATTGAGGATCATATTTTAGACAGGAGTCTTCATGTTGATGATGCTCGAGGGATCGACAGTGATCAGGTAATGAGCTCAGATCGAGTGATAGAAGGGTGTCAAATTGCAAAATCCACAAAGACAAGACGGAGATCTTTGTGGTATTACAAACCTTTTTGAGACCGGATTTGTTTGGTGCACCTCATATGGGAGTTGCATCACTTGCAGGCGGTGGTTGAGGTTTGTAATTTAGTGTAGTTCAGATATGAGGTATTGTGATAGATCTAGATATGGCATGCTCGATATTTCAGGGATATGTGATTTTGCATCAAGGTGGAGTGTTAAATTTTGGTGATACAAAATCACAAATAGAGGGAAATAAATATGCAAAAGAAAGAAAGATAAGATTTTATTTCCCCTTATTAGTAGGCATATTTGAGTATGTTAATTTCTCTCTCTAATTGACTAATCAAATTACTTTTTGTCATCTAATGTTAATTTGGGCATTAAGTAATTGATTATATAAATAGAGACTAAAAGAGAGTGTAAAAGTGTGGTGGAAAATCTATTTGCTAATTTTCTCTTCACCATCTTTGTTCTTCTTCTCCAACAATTTTAGCCATATAGATATTTGCTTCCTTTCTCAATTTGGTTATTGATTCAATGATATTTTGTTTATTTTAGCTTTGTTTAATTAATTGTAAACAAAATTTTGGTGAATCAATAAAGTGGGTGGTTGGGTGAAATATGTTATGTTGTTGTGTTTTGATTTCAATTCCGTCTTGTTTTTAATCCAAGTTATCTCTTTATGATTTAGGTGACAAAGATCCGTTGATAAAAGCTTCCGCAAAGCGCTACTATACCATTGGATGCTCATGACATGACCTAAAATAAATATACAAGTACACTTAAATCACATAGGTTCAAATTTAATACACAAACTAAAATAATCCAAAATATAATAAAATATGAACCAAACGTATTTTTATTTTTTTCGTTGTGATTGTTAAAGGAATTTTTTTTTCAATGGCACTGATGTAAATCTTTTCTCAGCATTTGCAAATTTACCATTGTGCATCTTTTTTATTCTTCTACATCAAGATTTATCAAAAACAAAAAAAAATATAAAATTGTTGCCCTTACTGGAATAGCTCGGAGGTAGAGCATGTGGTTCTTAACTACAAGGTCAGAGATTCAAGCCCTCCTTCTAGCGCTGCATGAGGTAAAGTTTCTAAATTAGTTTCATGTCCTCAATTATTTTCATCATTATGTGCATATCTAATCACATATATTCCGTTCAATCAAATTTTATTAGTAGATTTGTTTCACTAACAAATTAGAAGCTGAGATGGATGGGAAGATTAGATTATTTATATTTTGAAAACTAGAAATTTCATTTAGCCAACATGATCTAAAATAAATATACAGGTGGACTTAAATCACATAGGTTTAAATTTCATACCCAAACTAAAGTTAATAAAATTCCAAAATACTATGGAAATTTGAATCAAACGTATATTTATATAAGAGAGAATATTTCATGTCCTAAGGGCCTAATTTTTTGCATCATCATGTGCAAATTTAATCACATATTTAGTTAATTCCAATTTTATTAGCAGTTTTGTTTAACTAACAAATGCTAAGATTGAAGTGAAGATGTGATCGCGATGTAAATCCCTTCCCAGCATTTGTAAATTCACCCTTGTGCATCTTTTTTATTCTTCTGCATCAGGATTTATCAAAAACAAAAACAAAAAATTGTTGCCTTTACTGGAATAGCTCGGTTGGTTAGATTACGTGGTGGTTAACTACAAGGTCAGAGATTCAAGCCCTCCTTCTAGCACTGCATGAGATACAGTTTCTAAATTTGTTTCGTGTCCTTAATTATTTGCATCATCATGTGCATATTTAATCACATATATCCGTTCAATCAAAATTTATTAGTAGATTTGTTTCACCAACAAATGAGAAGCTAAGATAGATGGGAGATTAGATCATTTATATTTTGAAAACTAGAAATTTCATTTAGCCAACATGATCTAAAATAAATATACAGGTAAACTTAAATCACATATGTTTAAATTTCATACCCAAACTAAAGTTTAAAAAAATTCCAAAATACTATATAAATTTAAATCAAACGTATTTTTATTTTATTTTTCATTGTGATTATTAGAGGAGCATTTTTTTCAACGACACCGATTTAAATCCTTTCCTAGCATTTGTAGGTTCACCACTGTGCATCTTTTTTATTCTTTTGAATCCAAATTTATCAAAAACTAAAAAAATATGAAATTGTTGTCACTGCTGGAATAGCTCAGTTGGTTAGAGCGTGTGGCTGTTAACCACAAGGTCGGAGGTTCAAGCCCTCCTTCTAGCGCACTTGTGGTATAGTTTGTACCCTTGACTTTTTAAGTTTAAAAAATATATCATGTGTTTGTACCAAAATTGGTCCAAACCCCAATATCGTGAAAGCACCCGTTTATAAACACAAATCAGCAATTATCAAAAAAACTCAGATCTAAGCACTAACAATCACAGCAATTCAACAATAACAATCAGAAACACATGATTTATAGTGGTTCGGCGATCGTGCCTACGTCCATAGTGAAGCTTATGTCTTTATTGATTCACTTGAAGATTTCATTCAATTACAGCGGATTACTGTTTACAATTACTCTGAAATCTGATTACAACAGCGATAATGAAGAGTAGAATTGAATCCGGTAGAGTCTGGACGTCGAATGGCCAAAAGATTCTCTTTCTGTAGGCTTCAGGGTACTATTTATAGGCGTAGGAGTCCCAGATCTCGCTCAAACTTCGGGAGATCTTTTCTGGCACGTGAGTGGGCCCACAAGACCGACTCCACCAAGTTTCAACTCGATCTGAGGTCGATACGAAGTGATTTCATATCCATCAAAAAATGATCCAATCGAGCTGAAACTTGGCAGGAACAATCTTTACCTTGTATGGAAGCTATTGTGAAAATTTCATTGTATTTGGATTAGCGGTTTGGGAGATATGATCGATACAAGATTGAAGTATTCGGCAGGTAATGTGGTTCGAATCGATTTTGTTCGAATCGATTGCTTCGACTCGATGGCAATGCGTGTGAGCAGGTTAACGTGGCGCGCGCTTTTCGTGTCGATCCACTATTCACTCCGACTTGACCGGGTCGACTCCATCATTTTCGCTACTTTGACTTAGTGGATTCGGAGACATTGATCGTTCTTGGATTCGAGCAAGGCTTCGTTCGTATCGATCGTGATATGCTTCAGTCGATCGATATGAATTGGTTGTAGCAGGATGGGTTCGAAGTGGAGTAACTTCATGAATTCGAAGGACTTCAACTTGATGGATACGAACCAGGTAGACGCGAGGCAAATTCCTTTCTGATCGATGCGAACGCAATGGATACGAAGTCTAGCACTACTTATGGATTCGAATATATCTTCTGCCGATGGATACGAAGTAGGCATTAGCTGATTGATACGAAGCACACTAACTGTTGATGGATGCGGAGTGAAATCATTTGATGGATGTGAAGTTAAGTCACCGATGGATTCGAAGAGCGGTTGTCTGATGGATTCGAACTATTGCTTGCTAATGGGTGCGAACTAGATGGGGTCGAACCAATAGATACGAACAGAGGTCGTACTGATGGATTCAAACTATATTGACAGTGATGGATATGAATCATATGGATTGGAACAGCATACTTTGACTAATTTGCATCGATCATATCTCGTTCATACGAACTCCGATTTACCTGAAGTTTGGAATGCTGGTTCCCATGACTTTGCTTGCCGTGTTCTATCAATTGTAGCCTGATCCGGGCTCGGACAAAATTCATCGATATCCATGGTGACGCAATGTACAATCAATCTTTGAGGTGAGTTATCTTGGGTTTTCCGATCAATCTTTTGGTATCACGACCTTGCCAAAAGGCGGGATAACATTTGCCCCCCAAAATATGCCTTACGGTAGGAAGGCGTGTTTTGTAATGCCATGATCTGGATGTTCATATCCTGTTGATGACCTGTACAGAGAGTGATAGTCTTTCCTGACCACGAATGACGATCATTCGAGATTGCCTGTCATTTGAGGTGACGCGTGACCGTTCGTGGTCGGGTGCCGTTCGAGGCAAATGATGGAATGGGACCGTTCGCGTCGAATTTTGACCGTTCGAGGTAGGGTGCCGTTCGAGGCGAATTGTGACCGTTCGAGGTCGGGTGCCGTTTGAGCGAATTGTGACCGTTCGAGATCGGGTGCCGTTCGAGGCGAATGAGTGTGCCCGGAGGGGACTTAATATTATCGATACCAGGCTCACGTTCGAGTGGGTCCCTGGATCGTTTATCAGGGCGGTTTATCACCATCTCAGAGCATGCCTAAGGACCGTTCGTGACCCCATACATGTGTAAGTAGCTTAGCCATTTCAGAATTATCAAAACCAAATATCTATTCAACAGATGAATTTTAAAATAGAAATGTCCAAACAAACCAGGTCTAAGTGTCCAAATCAAAACGAAACAAAAGCAAAGCAAGGATGTCAAAGTGTAAGTTCCCACTACGAAACGGTCAATGATCATTCAGAGCATGCCTGGGGATCGTTCGCGATCTCATACATGTGTAAATGATTTAATTGTGTTAGTGGGAAGTTACGACTTGTTCATCGTTATTTCGATCAATTGATAATCATACGGTGTCCCGGTTCAAGGCCGCCCCTGGCTGATGCAGACGGTAGTCGCTCCACCTCCACCGCTGAAGCTCGCCTCCTCACGTATTAAAGCAGCATGCCATTCCTGATGTGCCCTTCCACCTCATCCTTCAGATGCCTACAGTCGTTTGTGTTATGACCGTTCAACTCATGGAATGAGAAATACTTGTCCGACCTTCGCTCGTTGCTAGTCGGATCTCTTCTCGTTGGCTTTCGATAAGGGTCTTGCCCCTTAGTGTCCTGGTGGATCTGTTCCAAAGTCTCGTTCAACTCTGAGTATGTGGTGAATCTCGGTTCCCTCCGCGGTCGCATTGATCTGTCATTATTATCCTCAGCATTTCATTTTCCTTTTCTAGTTTCTGCACCTTTCTCAGGGGGATTTCCTCCTTTGATCGCATAAATATCAATCCCTTCTCCTTCTTCTCTTTCGGCGTTTGCATCTTCCAATCGTAAAAAAATTTCTGCCTCGTCGTAGAATTCCCCTAGATCCACAGGTGGATCTTTAGTAAATGAATTTTTGAACTCTATGCCGTCAGCTACTCCGGACACAGCTGCCATCACAACCATAGATGGATCTAGTCGATCCACTGAAGCTACTTCCGCATTGAAGCGTGCCAGAAAATTTCCCAAAGTTCCCCGGCTTTCTGTTTTATAGCTGCCAAAGTCATCACATTCTTGGGTCTTGTAATGTGAACCCTGAATTGCCTCATAAATCTCTCAGTTAAATCATTCCATGTTCCGATAGGTCCACTATCTAGTTGTCTAAATCATAACGCTGCAACATCCGCCAAGTACAATGGAAAGCACCGGGTCATAACCTCCTCTGATGCCCCCAGCATCTCCATATGCCTCATATACTTCGTCAGATGAACCGTGGGGTCCGTTCTCCCGTTATACATGTCCAACGATGGTAGCTTGAAATCCGGTGGGTTCCTAGCTCGTCTGATTGCTGGAGTAAAAGGACTCCTATTAACATCCTCCAAATCTTTGTTTACCAAACCGCCTCTCATAGCTCTTCTAACCATCTCTGCCAATCTGTCATTGTTTTCAGGCTGTAGTCCTCGACCATTGTCTTCGGCCTGCCCCCCCGAGTCCGTGTGAGCTTTCTGGGGTATGCCCCCTTTGTTGAACATTCATCCCTCTATTGTTGCCAAGTCGTTCGGACGTCCCTGATTCTCTTCCCGGAATTGGATCAGCATGCTCTAAGTGTGTGCCCTCCAGCTCTGGTGCTGCGCCAGATGGTCCTGCTCCGTTCTGGACTCTAGTTGCTCCTTGATTCTGCGCTCCAAGTTGCCCAATCTGTTGAAGCAAATTCTGGATCATCTCTTCCTGCCTTCTCATCATTTTCTCCATCTCATCCCTACTGATGAAGACTGAAGCTTGGTTTGCACCTGAAGAAGCCTCTTGACTCCCTTCATGCTGACCTCGCTCTGGCCTTGGCCTTCTGCTCGATTGTCTCGTCATAATTTCTATAATCTGAACTCTCAAACTCTCTGAATCAACTTCTAATCGGTAGAACTCCTGAATTAGCCTTCTCAGTGAAAGCACCAAAGTGTTTGTACCAAAATTGGTCCAAACCCCAATATCGTGAAAGCACCCGTTTATGAACACAAATCAGCAATTATCAACACAAAACTCAGATCTAAGCAGTAACAATCACAGCAATTCAACAATAACAATCTGAAACACAGGATTTATAGTGTTTCGACGATCGTGCCTACGTCCACTCTGAAGCTTATGTCTTTATTGATTCACTGGATGATTTCAATCAATTACAGCGGATTACAGTTGACAATTGCTCTGAAATCTGTTGACAGCAGCGATAATGAAGAGTTGAATTGAATCCGGCAGAGTCTGGACGTCGAATGGCCAAAAGATCCTCTTTCTATAGGCTTCAGGGTGCTATTTATAGGCGTAGGAGGCCCAGATCTCGGTCAAACTTTGGGAGATCTTTTCTGGCATGTGAGTGGGCCCACACGACCGACACCACCAAGTTTCAACTCGATCTGAGGTCGATACGAAGTGATTTCATATCCATCAAAAAATGATCCAATCGAGCTGAAACTTGGCAGGAACAATCTTTACCTTGTATGGAAGTTAATGTGAAAATTTCGTTGTATTTGGATCAGCGGTTTGGGAGATATGATCGATACGAGATTGAAGTATTCGGCAGGTAATGTGGTTCGAATCGATTCTGTTCGAATCGATTGCTTCGACTCGATAGCAATGCGCGTGAGCAGGTTGACGTGACGCACGCTTTTCGTGTCAATCCACTATTCACTCCGAGTTGACCGGGTCAACTCCATCATTTTTGCTACTTTGACTTAGTGGATTCGGAGACATTGATCATTCCTGGGTTCGAGCAAGGCTTCGTTCGTATCGATCGTGATATGCCTCAGTCGATCGATACGAATTGGTTGTAGCATGATGGGTTCGAAGTGGAGTAACTTCATGAATTCGAAGGACTTCAACTTGATGGATACGAACCAGGTAGACGCGAGGCTAATTCCTTTCTGATTGATGCGAACGCAATGGATACGAAGTCTAGCACTACTTATGGATTCGAATATATCTTCTGCCGATGGATACGAAGTAGGCATTGGCTGATTGATACGATGCACACTATCTGTTGATCGATGTGGAGTGGGATCATCTGATGGATGCGAAGTGAAGTCACCGATGGATTCGAAGAGCAGTTGTCTGATGGATTCGAACTATTGCTCGTTGATGGGTGCGAACTAGATGGGGTTGAACCGATGGATACGAACAGAGGTCGTACTGATGGATTCGAACTATACAGACAGTGATGGATACGAATCCTATGGATTCGAACAGCATACTTTGACTAATTTGCATCGATCATATCTCGTTCATACGAACTCCGATTAACCTGAAGTTTGGAATGCTGGTTCCCATGACTTTGCTTGCCGTGTTCTATCAATTGTAGCCTGATCCGGGCTCGGACAAAATTCATCGATATCTATGTTGACGCAATGTACAATCAATCTTTGAGGTGAGTTATCTTGGGTTTTCCGATCAATCTTTTGGTATCGCGGCCTTGCCAAAAGGCGGGATAGCATCATGTTCAATCATATGGCACTTGTAACTCTAAATTGTACAACTTCAACTTATTTTGACACCCCTAGGCAAAGATACATTATTCAACAAAATACCGAAGTTAACAAGATTTAGCGGGTTTAATTTCAACATAAGAGAGAAGATTTCATGTCCTAAGGCCCAATTTTTTGCACCATTGTGTGCATATTTAATCACATATTTAGTTAATTCCAATTTATTAACGTATTTGAATCAAACGTACTTATGCATCTTTTTTATTCTTTTGAATCTAGATTTATCAAAAACTAAAAAATACGAAATTGTTGTCATTGCTGGAATAGCTCAGTTGGTTAGAGCGTGTGGCTGTTAACCACAGGGTTGGAGGTTCAAGCCCTCCTTCTAGCGTATTTGTGGTATAGTTTATACCCTTGTCGTTTTAAGTTTAAAAAATATATCATGTTCAATCATATGGCACTTGCAACTCTAAATTGTACAACTTCAACTTATTTTGACACCTCTGGGCAAAAATAAATAATTCAACAAAATGTCGAAGTTAAAAAGATTTAGCGGGTTTAATTTCTACATAAGAGAGAAGATTTCATTTCCCCAAGGGCCCAATTTTTTGCATCATCATGTGCATATTTAATCACATATTTATTTAATTCCAATTTTGTTAGCAGTTTTGTTTAACTAACAAATGCTAAGATTGAAGTGAAGATGTGATCGCGATGTAAATCCTTTTCCAGCATTTGTAAATTCACCCTTGTGCATCTTTTTTATTCTTCTGCATCAGGATTTATCAAAAAAAATTACAAAATTGTTGCCTTTATTGGAATAGCTCGGTTGGTTAGATTATGTGGTGGTTAACTACAAGGTCAGAGATTCAAGCCCTCCTTCTAACGCTGCATGAGATACAGTTTCTAAATTTGTTTCAGTCCTCGATTATTTGCATCATCATGTGCATATTTAATTACGTATATTTCATCCAATCAAAATTTATTAGTAGATTCGTTTCACTAACAAATGAGAAGCTGAGATAGATGGGGAGATCAGATCATTTATATTTTGAAAACTAGAAATTTCATTTAGCCAACATGATCTAAAATAAATATATAGGTAGACTTAAATCACATAGGTTTAAATTTCATACCCAGACTAAAGTCAAAAAAATTCCACAATACTATAAAAATTTGAATCAAACATATTTTTATTTTATTTTTCGTTGTGATTGTAAGAGGAGCATTTTTTTTCAATGACACCGATTTAAATCCTTTCCTAGCATTTGTAAGTTCACCACTTTGCATCTTTTTTATTCTTTTGAATCCAGATTTATCAAAAACAAAAAGAAATACAAAATTGTTGTCATTGCTGGAATAGCTCAGTTGGTTAGAGCGTGTAGCTGTTAACCACAAGGTCGGAGGGCTTCTTCTAGCGTACTTCTGGTATAGTTTATACCCTTGTCTTTTTAAGTTTAAAAAATATATCATGTTCAATCATATGGTTCTTGCAACTCTAAATTGTATAACTTCAACTTATTTTGACACCTCTAGGCAAAGATACATTATTCAATAAGATATCGTAGTAAACAAGATTTAGCGGGTTTAATTTCTACATAAGGGAGAAGATTTCATGTACTAAGTGCCCAATTTTTTGCATCATCATGTGCATATTTAATCACATATTTAGTTAACTCCAATTTTATTAGTAGTTTTGTTTAACTAACAAATGCTAAGATTGAAGTGAAGATGTGATCGCAATGTAAATCCTTTCCCAGCATTTGCAAATTCACCCTTGTGCATCTTTTTTATTCTTTTGCACAAGATTTATCAAAAACTAAAAAAAAACAAAAATTTTGCCTTTACTGGAATAGCTCGGTTGGTTAGTGCATGTGGTGGTTAACTACAAGGTCAAGATTCAAGTCCTCATTCTAGCGCTGCATGAGATACAGTTTCTAAATTTGTTTCATGTCCTCAACTATTTGCATCATCATGTGCATATTTAATCACATATATTCCATTCAATTAAAATTTATTAGTAGATTTGTTTCACTAACAAATGAGAAGCTGAGATAGATGGGGAGATTAGATCATTTATATTTTTAAAACTAGAAATTTCGTTTAGCCGACATGATCTAAAATAAATATATAGGTACACTTAAATCACATAGGTTCAAATTTCATACCCAAACTAAAGTTAAAAAAATTCCAAAATACTATAAAAATTTGAATCAAAGGTATTTTTACTTTATTTTTCGTTGTGATTATTAGAGGAGCATTTTTTTTTTCAATGACACCGATTTAAATCCTTTCCTAGCATTTGTAAGTTCACCACTTTGCATCTTTTTTATTCTTTTGAATCCAGATTTATCAAAAACTAAAGAAATACGAATTTGTTGTCATTGTTGGAATAGCTCAGTTGGTTAGAGCGTGTGGCTGTTAACCACAAGGTCGGATGTTCAAACCCTCCTTCTAGCACACTTGTGGTATAGTTTATACCCTTGTCTTTTTAAGTTTAAAAAATATATCAAGCTCAATCATATGGCACTTGCATCTCTAAATTGTACAACTTCAACTTATTTTGACACCTCTAGGCAAAGATACATTATTCAACAAAATGTCGAAGTTAACAAGATTTAGTGGGTTTAATTTCTACAAAAGCGATAAGATTTCATGTCTTAAAGTCCCAATTTTTTGCATCATCATGTGCATATTTAATCACATATTTAGTTAATTCCAATTTTATTAGCAGTTTTGTTTAGCTAACAAATGTTAAGATTGAAGTGAAGATGTGATCGCAATGTAAATCCTTTCCCTGCATTTGCAAATTCACCCTTGTGCATCTTTTTTATTCTTCTTCATCAAGATTTATCAAAAACAGAACAAAAATACAAAAATTTTGCCATTACTAGAATAGCTCGGTTGGTTAGGGCATGTGGTGGTTAACTACAACGTCAAAGATTCAAGCCCTCGTTCTAGCACTGCATGAGATACAGCTTCTAAATTTATTTCATGTCCTCAATTAATTGCATCATCATGTGCATATTAAATCACATATATTCCGTTTAATCAAAATTTATTAGTATATTTGTTTCACTAACAAATGAGAAGCTGAGATAGACGGGGAGATCAGATCGTTTATATTTTGTAAACTAGAAATTTCCTTTAGACAACACGATCTAAAATAAATATACATGTAGACTTAAATCTCATAGGTTTATATTTCATACCCAAACTAAAGTCAAAAAAATTCCACAATACTATAAAAATTTGAATCAAACGTATTTTTATTTTATTTTTCGTTGTGATTGTAAGAGGAGCATTTTTTTTCAATGACACCGATTTAAATCCTTTCCTAGCATTTGTAAGTTCACCACTTTGCATCTTTTTTATTCTTTTGAATCCATATTTATCAAAAACCAAAAAAAAATACTGAATTGTTGTTATTGTTGGAATAGCTCAGTTGATTAGAGCGTGTGGCTGTTAACCACAAGGTCGAAGGTTCAAGCTCTCCTTCTAGCGTACTTGTGGTATAGTTTATACCCTTGTCTTTTTAAGTTTACAAAATATATCATGTTCAATCATATGACACTAGCAACTCTAAATTGTACAACTTCAACTTATTTTGACACCTCTAGGCAAAGATACATTATTCAACAAAATGTCGAAGTTAACAAGATTTAGCGGGTTTACTTTCTACATAAGAGAAGATTTCATGTCCTAAGGGCCTAATTTTTTGCATCATCGTGTGCATATTTGATCACATATTTAGTTAATTCCAATTTTATTAGTAGTTTTGTTTAACTAACAAATGCTAAGATTGAAGTGAAGATGTGATCGCGATATAAATCCTTTCCCAGCATTTGCAAATTCACCCTTGCGCATCTTTTTTATTCTTCTGCATCAAGATTTATCAAAAACAAAACAAAAATACAAAATTGTTGCCTTTACTGGAATAGCTCGGTGGGTTAGAGCATGTGGTGGTTAACTACAAGGTCAGAAATTCAAGCCCTCCTTCTAGCGCTGTATGAGATACAACTTCTAAATTTGTTTCATGTCCTCAATTATTTGCATCATCATGTGCATATTTAATCACATATATTCCGTTCAATCAAAATTTATTAGTAGATTTGTTTCACTAACAAATGAGAAGCTGAGATAGATGGGGAGATCAGAACATTTATATTTTGATAACTAGAAATTTCATTTAGCCAACCTGATCTAAAATAAATATACTGGTATACTTAAATAACATAGGTTAAAATTTCATACCCAAACTAAAGTTAATTTTTTTTCCAAAATACTGTAAAAATTTAAATCAAACGTATTTTATTTTATTTTTCGTTGTCATTGTTAGAGGAGCATTTTTTTCAATGACACCGATTTAAATCCTTTCCTAGCATTTGTATGTTCAGCACTGTGCATCTTTTTTATTCTTTTGAATCCAGATTTATCAAAAACTAAAAAAATACAAAATTGTTGTCATTGCTGGAATAGCTCAGTTGGTTAGAGCATGTGGATGTTAACCACAAGGTCGGAGGTTCAAGCCCTCCTTCTAGCGTACATGTGGTATAGTTTATACCCTTGTCAATTTAAGTTTAAAAAATATATCATGTTCAATCATATGGCACTTACAACTCTAAATTGTACAACTTCAACTTATTTTGACACCTCTAGGCAAAGAAAAATTATTCAACGAAATGTCGTAGTTAAAAATATTTAGCGGGTTTAATTTCTACATAAGAGAGAAGATTTCATGTCCCCAAGGGGCCAATTTTTTGCATCATCATGTGCATATTTAATCACATATTTAGTTAATTCCAATTTTATTAGCACTTTTGTTTAACAAACAAATGCTAAGATTGAAGTGAAGATGTGATCGCAATGCAAATCCTTTCCCAGCATTTGCAAATTCACCCTTGTGCATCTTTTTTATTCTTCTGCATCAAGATTTATCAAAAACAAAAAAAAAACAAAAATTGTTGCCTATACTGGAATAGCTCGGTTGGTTAGAGCATGTGGTGGTTAACTAAAAGGTCAGAGATTCAAGCCCTCCTTCTAGCGCTGCATGAGATACAGTTTCTAAATTTGTTTCATGTCCTCAATTATTTGCATCATCCTGTGCATATTTAATCACATATATTCCGTTCAATCAAAATTTATTAGTAGATTTGTTTCACTAACAAATGAGAAGCTGAGATAGATGGGGAGATCAGATCATTTATATTTTGAAAACTAGAAATTTCATTTAGCCAACATGATCTAAAATAAAAATAGAGGTAGACTTAAATCGCATAGGTTTAAATTTCGCACCCAAACTAAAGTTAAAAAAATTCCAAAATACTATAAAATTTTGAACCAAACGTATTTTTATTTTATTTTTCGTTGTGATTGTTAGAGGAGCATTTTTTTCAATGACACCGATTTAAATCCTTTCCTAGCATTTGTAAGTTCACCACTGCGCATCTTTTTTATTTTTTTGAATCCAGATTTGTCAAAAACTAAAAAAATACAAAATTATTGTCATTGCTGGAATAGCTCAGTTGGTTAGAGCGTGTGGCTGTTAACCACAAGGTCGGAGGTTCAAGCCCTCCTTCTAGCGTACTTCTGGTATAGTTTATACCCTTGTTTTCTAAGTTTAAAAAATATATCATGTTCAATCATATGGCACTTGCAACTCTAAATTGTATAACTGCAACTTATTTTGACACCTCTAGGCAAGGATACATTATTCAACAAAATGTCGCAGTTAACAAGATTTAGCGGGTTTAATTTCTACATAAGAGAGAAGATTTCATGTAATAAGTGCCTAATTTTTTACATCATCATGTGCATATTTAATCACATATTTAGTTAACTCCAATTTTATCAGCAGTTTTGTTTAACTAAAAAATGCTAAGATTGAAGCGAAGATGTGATTGCAATGTAAATCATTTTCCAGCATTTGCAAATACACCCTTGTGCATCTTCTTTATTCTTCTGCATCAAGATTTATCAAAAACTAAAAAAATACAATTTTTTTGCCTTTACTGGAATAGCTCGGTCGGTTAGTGCATGTGGTGGTTAACTACAAGGTCAGAGATTCAAGTCCTCCTTCTAGCGCTGCATGAGATACATTTTCTAAATTTGTTTCATGTCCTCAATTATTTGCATCATAATGTGCATATTTAATCACATATATTCCGTTCAATCAAAATTTATTAGTAGATTTGTTTCACTAACAAATGAGAAGCTGAGATAGATGGGGAGATTAGATCATTTATATTTTTAAAACTAGAAATTTCATTTAGCCATCATGATCTAAAATAAATATACCGGTAGACTTAAATCACATAGGTTTAAATTTCATACCCAAATTAAAGTTAAAAAAAATTCCAAAATACTATAAAAATTTGAATCAAACATATTTTTATTTTATTTTTCATTGTGATTATTAGAGGAGCATTTTTTTTCAACGACACCGATTTAAATCCTTTCCTAGCATTTGTAAGTTATCCACTTTGCATCTTTTTTATTCTTTTGAATCTAGATTTATCAAAAACTAAAAAAATACAAATTTGTTGTCATTGCTGGAATAGCTCAGTTGGTTAGAGCGTGTGGCTGTTAACCACAAGCTCAGAGGTTCAAGCCCTCCTTCTTGCGTACTTGTGGTATAGTTTATACCCTTGTCATTTTAAGTTTAAGAAATATATAAAGTTCAATCATATGGCACTTGCATCTCTAAATTGTACAGCTTCAACTTATTTTGACACCTCTAGGCAAAGACACATTATTCAATAAAATGTCGAAGTTAACAAGATTTAGCAGGTTTAATTTCTACACAAGAGAGAAGAATTCATGTACTAAGGGCCCAATTTTTTGCATCATCGTGTGCATATTTAATCACATATTTAGTTAATTCCAATTTTATTAGCAGTTTTGTTTAGCTAACAGATGTTAAGATTGAAGTGAAGATGTGATCGCGATGTAAATCATTTCCCAGCATTTGCAAATTCAACCTTGTGCATCTTTTTTATTCTTCTGCATCAAGATTTATCAAAAACAAAACAAAAATACAAAATTGTTGCCTTTACTGGAATAGCTCGGTTGGTTAGAGCATGTGGTGGTTAACCACAACGTCAAAGATTTAAGCCCTCCTTCTAGCGCTGCATGAGATACATCTTCTAAATTTGTTTCATGTCCTCAATTATTTGCATCATGATGTGCATATTTTATCACATATATTCCGTTCAATCAAAATTTATTAGTAGATTTGTTTCACTAACAAATGAGAAGCTGAGATAGATGGGGAGATCAGATCATTTATATTTTGTAAACTAGAAATTTCATTTAGCCAACATGATCTAAAATAAATATACATGTAGACTTAAATCACATAGGTTTAAATTTCATACCCAAACTAAAGTTAAAAAAATTCCACAATACTATAAAAATTTGAATCAAACGTATTTTTATTTTATTTTTCGTTGTGATTGTAAGAGGAGCATTTTTTTTCCATGACACCGATTTAAATCCTTTCCTAGCATTTGTAAGTTCACCACTGTGCATCTTTTTTATTCTTTTGAATCCAGATTTATCAAAAAAAAATATATGCTAAATTGTTGTAATTGTTGGAATAGCTCAGTTGATTAGAGCGTGTGGCTGTTAACTACAAGGTCGATGGTTCAAGCTATCCTTCTAGCATACTTGTGGTATAGTTTATACCCTTTTCTTTTTAAGTTTAAAAAATATATCATGTTCAATAATACGGCACTTGCAAATCTAAATTGTACAACTTCAACTTATTTTGACACCTCGAGGCAATGATACATTATTCAACAAAATGTCGAAGTTAACAAGATTTAGCGGGTTTAAGTTCTACATAAGATAGAAGATTTCATGTCCAAAAGGCCCAACTTTTTGAATCATCATGTGCATATTTAATCACATATTTAGTCAATTTCAATTTTATTAGCAGTTTTGTTTAACTAACAATGCTAAGATTGAAGTGAAGATGTGATTGCGATGTAAATCTTTTCCCAGCATTTGCAAATTCAGCTTTATGCATCTTTTTTATTCTTCTGCATCAAGATTTATCAAAAACAAAAAAATACAAAATTGTTGCCTATACTGGAATAGCTCAGTTGGTTAGAGCATGTGGTGGTTAACTAAAAGGTCAGAGATTCTAGCCCTTCTTCTAGCGCTGCATGAGATACAACTTCTAAATTAGTTTCATGTCCCCAATTATTTGCATCGTCGTGTGCATATTTAATCACATATATTCCGTTCAATCAAAATTTATTAGTAGATTTGTTTCACTAACAAATGAGAAGCTGAGATAGATGGGGAGATCAGATCATTTATATTTTGAAAACTAGAAATTTCATTTAGCCAACATGATCTAAAATAAATATACAGGTAGACTTAAATAACATAGGTTTAAATTTCATACCCAAACTAAAGCTAAAAAAATTCCAAAATACTATAAAAATTTGAATTAAACGTATTTTTATTTTATTTTTCGTTGTGACTGTTTGAGGAGCATTTTTTCCAATGACGCCGATTTAAATCCTTTCTAGCATTTGTAAGTTCACCATTGTGCATCTTTTTTATTCTTTTGAATTCAGATTTATCAAAAACTAAAAAATACAAAATAGGTGTCATTGCTGGAACAGCTCAGTTGGTTAGAGCGTGTGGCTGTTAACCACAAGGTCGGAGGTACAAGCCCTCCTTCTAGCGTACTTGTGGTAACTATACCCTTGTCTTTTTAAGTTTAAAAAATATATCATGTTCAATCATATGGCACTTGCAACTCTAAATTGTACAACTTCAACTTATTTTGATACCTCTAGGCAAAGATACATCATTCAACAAAATGTCGAAGTTAACAAGATTTTGCGGGTTTAATTTCTACATAAGAGAGAAGATTTCATGTCCTAAGGGCCCATTTTTTGCATCATCATGTGCATATTAAATCACATATTTAGTTAATTCCAATTTTATTAGCAGTTTTGTTTAAGTAACAAATGCTAAGATTGAAGTGAAGATGTGATCGCGATGTAAATCCTTTCCCAGCATTTGCAAATTCACCCTAGTGCATATTTTTTATTCTTCTGCGTCAAGATTTATCTAAAACTAAAAAAAATACAAATTTTTTTCCTTTACTGGAATAGCTCGGTTGGTTAGAGCATGTGGTGGTTAACTACAAGGTCAGAGATTCAAGTCCTCCTTCTAGCGCTGCATGAGATACAGTTTCTAAATTTTTTTCATGTCCTCAATTATTTGCTTCATCATGTGCATATTTAATCACATATATTCCGTTCAATCAAAACTTATTAGTAGATTTGTTTCACTAACAAATGAGAAGCTGAGATAGATGGGGAGATTAGATCATTTATATTTTTAAAACTAGAAATTTCATTAAGCCAACATGATCTAAAATAAATATACAGGTAGGCTTAAATCACATAGGTTTAAATTTCATACCCAAACTAAATTTAAAAAATTCCAAAATACAATAAAATTTTTAATCAAACGTATTTTTATTTCATTTTTCGTTGTGATAGTTAGAGGAGCATTTTTTTTTCAATGACACCGGTTTAAATCCTTTCCTAGCATTTGTAGTTCACCACTGTGCATCTTTTTTATTCTTTCGAATCTAGATTTATCAGAAACTAAAAAAATACAAAATTGTTGGCAATGCTGGAATAGCTCAGTTGGTTAGAGCGTGTGGCTGTTAACCACAAGGTCAGAGGTTCATGCCCTCCTTCTAGCGTACTTGTGGTATAGTTTATACCTTTGTCTTTTTAAGTTCAAAAAATATATCATGTTCAATCATATGGCACTTGCAACTCTAAATTGTACAACTTCAACTTATTTTGAGACCTCTAGGCAAAGATACATTATTCAACAATATGTCGAAGTTAACAAGATTTAGCAGGTTTAATTTCTACATAAAAGAGAAGAATTCATGTCCTAAGGGCCCAATTTTTTGCATCATCGTGTGCATATTTAATCACATATTTAGTTAATTCCAATTTTATTAGTAGTTTTGTTTAACTAACAAATGTTAAGATTGAAGTGAAGATGTGATCGCGATGTAAATCATTTACCATCATTTGCAAATTCAACCTTATCTATCTTTTTTATTCTTCTGCATCAAGATTTATCAAAAACAAAACAAAAAAACAAAATTGTTTCCTTTACTGGAATAACTTGGTTGGTTAGATTATGTGGTGGTTAACTACAAGGTCAGAGATTCAAGCCCTTCTTCTAGCGCTGCATGAAATACAGTTTCTAAATTTGTTTTATATCCTCAACTATTTGCATCATCATGTGCATATTTAATCACATATATTCCATTCAATCAAAATTTATTAGTATATTTGTTTCACTAACAAATGAGAAGCTGAGATAGATGGGGAGATCGGATCATTTATATTTTGAAAACTAGAAATTTCATTTAGCCATCATGATCTAAAATAAATATACAGGTAGACTTAAATCACATAGGTTTAAATTTCATACCCAAACTAAAGTTAAAAAAAATTCAAAATACTATAAAAATTTGAGTCAAACGTATTTTTATTTTATTTTTCGTTGTGATTGTTAGAGGAGCATTTTTTTCAATGACACCGATTTAAATCCTTCCTAGCATTTGTAAGTTCACCACTGTGCATCTTTTTTTTTTCTTTTGAATCCAGATTTATCAAAAACTAAAAAAATATGAAATTGTTGTCATTGCTGGAATAGCTCAGTTGGTTAGATCGTGTGGCTGTTAACCACAAGGTCGGAGTTTCAAGCCCTCCTTCAAGCGTACTTGTGGTATAGTTTATACCCTCGTCATTTTAAGTTTAAAAAATATATCATGTTTAATCATATGGCACTTGCAACTCTAAATTGACAACTTCAACTTATTTTGACACCTCTAGCAAAGATACATTATTCAAGAAAACGTCGAAGTTAACAAGATTTAACGGGTTTAATTTCTACATAAGAGAGAATAAATCTACATAAGAGGGAAGATAAACGTGATTTAATGAAAATTTCAAATAAAATTAAAACTGAATATTTAATTTAAATTTGAGATTTATTTAAATGTTATTGAAATGATATAGCGAATAATTTCAGACTTAAATAAAAGTTAAAATATTGAATTTGGAAATATAAATGAATTTGTCAAATTGAGTTATTTAAATAAAATTAAATGTTTGAATATTTAACTTTGAAAAACTATTGAAATTGAAATGGTTTGTATTTGTAGTTCAAATCTGGATTTGAAATCGATAAATAAAAATAATTTTGATGAGAATTTGAATTGAGATTGGGTTAAATTGAATTGGGAACAAAAGGTTGATTTGAATTTGATTTGCGAAATTGGAAGAAACGATTCTAATTATAAACTGTTATATATATAAATTATTTTAATATATAAACTATTTTAATCTACAACCTAATTTTTTAAAATAAACTATTTTAATTTATAACTATTTCAATATATATAAACTACTTTCAATATATAAACTGTTTAAGTTAGTACTGTCATGATCTAGATTTAATGGACTTAAAAGCGAATATCTTGATATGATTGTTTAAACATTTTATGAATATGATTTCGAAAGTGATATTGATTTTGAAATGAATGTGATATTTTGATATGAAGTATAAACTGTTTTAAACGATTATAAAAGTTATTTTATAAATGACCATGGTGTGAATAAACGTTTGGTTGTTAAAGAGACCGGGATCAAATATTGTCATACTCTCTGCCAATACCGAAAACCACTTTAACAACTCTGTACGTAGTAGAGATTCTAGAATAAAGTAGGATGGTTTGGAGAACAATTATGTATGAGGTATTTACGAGCCCTGACACCCGTGAGTCAGCTTAAATGTGACTAAAACAGGAGCCATGCCGGGCCAAGTGGGGTCGCACCCCCGATCGGGCACATTTCTTCGATACCATTCAATTACTTTGTGATTTTATTGGGTGCACCTTTGATTTGGGAGTGTGTCTCGAGGTGGGCGGTAGTAGCTGCTACGCGTTACCACCAGTCCGGATCCGCAAATGGTATATCAACCTTGGCATTTCCTGATGTGCTGTGTTCACACGTCCTATTGCGCCTTCTACGAGTTTGTTTTGTACCATACCTATGGGGTGTCCTCTGGGTAAACCACCAGTTTGGTGGAGCTTACGGTGTTTGCACAAAAAATGGGTAAACACCTCCAAGTCGTATGAATTAGTTGATTTTATGTTGTTTCTAGTGATTTGGGTGATTTACGCAAATATATGAAAAGCAGGGACTAAACTGTAAAAGACACACAGATTTATAGTGGTTCGGCCAGAACGTGCCTACATCCACTTTATATGTTATTCTCCTTTTTCTTTCAGATTACAAGTACAAAGCTTTGTATACAAGTATATAAAAGTTGTTTGAAAATTCCGTCCGTGCTTGAGCTCTCAAACTTGTCTGCCATTGTTGTACCCCTGCCCCTCTATTTATAGAGTGAGGTTGGGGGCAGGGGTCTTGGAAGTATATAGCTGCTGGTGGGCCTGGGCTGAAGAAATCTGGCCTGGCAGTGTTGGTTCGGAATGCCTTAGTTCGGTAGTGGTTGAGATGGTTGGACCGGTGGTAGGTTGGTCCGGTGGTAGGTTGAGTGGAGTGTTGGTCCGGTGGGAGGTGGAAAGGAGTGTTGGTCCGCTAGTTTAAGTGATAGTGGATGGAAAGGAGGTTGATTCGGTGGGAGGTGGAGAGGCCTCTGGTTCGGCATGTGGTGCCTTGGGTCTGATTCGGGATGTAGCGAGGCGACGTCTGGTTCGGCAGTGGTGTTTTGGATTGGTAGGACGTTGGTCCGGTACCGAATGGTCCGGTACCGAATGGTTCGGTGGCCTCCTCCTCATGCTGGTTCGGTAGCAAAGGAACATGGTTCGGCTTTGGTATGTGTACCGGATGGGCTTTGGTATCGGATGGAATGGAACGAATGGAGTGGGCGAACCCAGATGAAACTGATGCTTCTTGGTCTCGAGATCTCCTGGGTGAGAATTCACCCAACATTTGCCCCACAAAGTGGGGCATATGCCGCGCTTTGTTTTGGCTCGAGGTTTCACATCTGGTCGGGTGTGTCGAACCAGCTGGTCCAGCCGATGCATTTTTCCTATAAATATGGGCCTAGAGTTCTTGGTTCTCCAAACACTTGACTTTGCCGAATCAACTTTGCCGAATCAAACGCATTAGCCGATCCAGGATCTTGCTCTTACCGAATCAGGTGACCTTCCTTTCCCCCGAATGAATTTTTTTTCGTTTCACTTCGTTTTACCGAATGAGCTTTAAAAATTTATTACCGAGTAGACCTTATACTAGGAATGCCGAATGAACACTTGTATTGGGAATGCCGACTGTGATATGCCGAATGAGCTATGCCGAATGAACCGTTGTGTTGGGAATGCCGAATGAACACTTGTATTTGAATCATGAGTGAAATCCCGGACTTATATACACTTGCTTGCTTATATTTCCATACTCCTTGTTCTAACAACATGTCTTTCGCTTTTGCGTGTGCAGATAAATGTCTCGCAAAGTGGAAACTCGATCAGAAAAGAGAAAATCTACGGACCGAAGTGAGCCTCACGTTGTGCCCCCTGCCCAGTCAGGACCAGCACGACAGGGACCTGCCCCGAGGTCTTTAGTGGATGGATACGGTCCTCAGGAGCTCTTAAACTCTCCTCCTGACTGCTTTCCTAGCTCTCTCAGAGAGGAGCAGCTTGATGTTATATCCCGCTCCTTTGGGATTGATAGAGCGCTTATGCGGTTGCCGGGGGACGGAGTGATGCCTTACAATCCCCCTGAAGGATATTTTGCGTATAGTAGGCACCACTGCATGTGTGGGGCCATTCCTCCCATTAATACCTAGATAGTCAGCTTCATCACTTATCTGAAGGTGGCTCCCTTCCAACTTCAGCCCAATTCCTATGCCATCTTGGTGTGCTTATACATTATTTTCCAGAGAAGGTACGGGCGCCCCCCTTCCAACCGAGAGATTCAGTATCTATATAACTTGAGGGGTTACAAGAAGGGATCTCCGTACGTTAGCTTGGAAGCGGCTGTTCCCTTCAAACCGGTCCTGGACCTATATTCGAAGCTTAGTATGTTTAAGAAAGAATGGTTTTTCATCAGGGATGACTCCGTTTCCTTCCGCCTTTTCACTTCTGGCTGTAAGTTGAATTTTATTTACAGTTTCCTTGTTCCGACTGCAGTGCTTCTTCTGATATGCTTCTATTTCTTGCTAGCGACAGGTGGTTTTGCAGTCGTAGAAAGTGATTCCCTGGTCCAGATGGCTGCGGAAATAAAGGCCATTTCGGGACGGGACAGGTCGGCTTCTTTCCTGATCAGAAATGCTACTCTCCTGGAGCACAACATGATCCTGCCACACCAGTCCGTGGTTAAGCAGAGAGATACGGCTGAGGAGAAGGCTACCAAAGCCAAGGAAGGGGCCACGGTGAAGAGTGGCAAGAGGGAACCTTTTACAAAGCCTCCCGTTGTCGGAGGTAAGAAACTTAAGAAGTCTGATGGTCCCTCTCCTAGCACTTGCCCAATTGCTCCGGGAGAAGAAGATGTGGAGGAAGATAGAGATGAGGGTGAAGGAGGAGATGGACAGAGCGGTAGTGGCGTTGGTGCCTTAACCTCCGGGCAAGCGGGAGAGATTCATGAGTGGACGGATGATGCTTTCCGTCAAGCTTTTGGGGAGTCGGAGGAAGGGTCGGCTTTGGTTGAGAAGGCAAAGGAGGTTGACAAGGCTGGGGATGGCGCCGATCCATTCTCTAAGAGTTCTTCAGCTACGGCGACTCCAGCGATTCAAGGTGAACTTTTGACTTCTGCAGACTCCATTTACGATAGGGACTTAGGAATATTTTATGGTTCGCTTCCGTCCTGGAATGAGATTCAGGACTTATTGCAGTATCTTACTCCTCCGTAGGGTTTGTATAATAGATGTGCCTTCTCACTCTTTTTATCTTAACATATTTCTTGAATTGTGGATCATTGTATGTTCGTAACACTTAGCTTTTATTCCAGGAGCAGGTAAGGCGACCAAGTCATCAGATATTCGGCACCGCCTCGAACATTATAAGCTACTCAAAGCTTCTGCCAAACCAAAGCCGCCAACTAGCCGTTCTGGGGGTGTAGTTAGATATCGCCCTCTTCTTAGAGTCATTGAGGAAGATATGCAAAAGTGGAAGAGGGGCCGATCTTCGTTTGAACCTTCTCCTGGCCCTCAGCCTCCAGTCCAGCCCATCCATGATATTACTGAAGAGGATACTGAGTTTATGCCTTCCCCCCATCCGTCCGAAAATCCGACCGTCAATCCGATAGACCGTCCTGGTTTGGATCGCAACCCATTTGCCGGCCACCCGGATCTGGACCCGAGTTTTCAGGATATCTCTTTTGACGAGGTCACAGGTGAGCATTTTCTTCCCCGCAACGCCATGGTACGGGTGCTTGATGAGGCTAAGTCGTTAGACCTCGATTTGCTTACTACTCGGATTGTGACCATGAGGAATGAGGCCAAGGCAAGCATCGATCGGGTGGCTGAGGAAACCAAGAGGTTAATAGAGCATCATGCTCGATTGGCCAGGGCTGGGGAGGAAATCGGAAGTGCTAACATCCGGGTGCGGCTACATGTTTCTGATCAGGCCAAGCAGCTTGCCGATCAGGCTATCCAGATATCCCAGCATGAGGAAGCCTCCCGACGACTAAAGAAAACCATGGAGGAGGCTAGCAAGGCTGAGTTGCGAAAGATGGAGGCCGCCTGCAAGGAGCGGATTGACATAGCCATTGCTACGGTGGACGAGGTTCGGAGGGCGGATCTCGAGCAAGTAGAGGAGTTATCTGGGAGGCTTGAGGCCGCAGAGCTTGCTCAGGCCAGGCTAAAGGAAGAGATGGAGGAAATGAGGAGGTCTCTCCAGGCTGACCGCTTGAGATATCGATCGGAGAGGGATGTTGCCGTCGCTAAGTTGCTGTCCTCCGAGGCCCGGGTGAGGGTGTTTGAGGAGAATGAGGGGATGATGGATGAGATGTTGCAGGACATGTACTTCCGTACCTGGAAGCAGGGTAATCTATCCTGGATGGATGACTATCCCCGGATCATGGCTAGGATATATCTCCGGGCTTTGGAGGAGGCCAAGGCCGATGCGGATAAGGAAGGTGGAGCGGCATTCAGGATGGATATGGTTACCGCCTAGTTTTCAAAGGAGGAGAAGGTAGCGGTGAAGGAGGGGATGCAGCTACTCGCTGCGGAGGAAGCCGGTGTGCAGTTGGGGGATGAGGACCAAGAAGCAGGTGCTGGTGAGTTTTTTCCTTTTTAGCTTTTCATAACTTGATCGTTCGCTATTTATCTGATGGATTCTTCTCCTGAATTGGACAGGTGGGACCTCTGGTCAACATGATGGGAGTTCCGATCCAGCAACCAAGTAGATTCGGAGAGCCGGTTCTGAGGTGTAGCGGTTAGCACTAATGCAGCTAGTTATTTTATTTGGTCTGCTTGACATTCCTGTATATGCTAGTTCAAAACATTAATGTACTTTCGAGCTATAATTATGTCATTGAACGACTTTATGTAAGTTTATAACACAAGTTGATTCTGTTATATTTTGAATGCTGTTATTATTTTGATGTGCTGCATAAGAAGTATAACTATGCATATGCCTGTGATTTAGTTATGTTTGATGCTAAGCTCTTGCTTGAAATATAACTTCATGTTTTGCAATGTTAGTGTGATGTATGAATAAGTTATAGTTACATGTTTATGTACAAGAGAAGAGAGTACCGCCCTTCATGTTTTAGTTGCAGGGGGTAGCTTTGAGTGTCTTGTGTATCTGGTCATGGATACAGCTGAGTGCCTCGTTATCCAGTTTGCGGGCTCCGATCCTTATGAGCGAATGTCTCCTAGTCGGTGTCCTGTACTTTAGGGACCGTTACACAGGATAGGAGAAAAGTATTTAAATGGAATGGAAATATGGGAAAAGTAAAACTTCCAGTCACGGAAGGCCGTCGATATGCTTAAGTTCATGGCAAACGGGTTTTGTAGTCACTTTCCCTAGCCGTGGGTCTTGGAGACATTTGTCACCCATCTTACGCCTCCGCGGGGAGTTTATCTTTTTTTACCACAGCCGCACTTAAGACATATCGGAGCCAAGATCGCGCACAGTAACTACCCGAGCCATTATGGCCCGTAATCGTGGGTATTATTCGATTTACTGTGGCCGGCTAGCGTGGGTGCCGATTGTCAACCGTGAACTACCCCTGGATGGCCACACCTTATGTTGGGGCTTAAAGTAGGTTCACAGTTGCCGGCGAGCCGAACGCCGTAATGAGCTGCCATCGGCTATAGTCGGCCTTCTTGATGACTTATGATCGGCTCATTACAGTTGGCTTTAAGGGCAGTCGCGAGCAATTAGTTAACCCGCGGTAGAGGGATGCTGGAGCAAAAGTGTCTCATTGACGAGTGCATAGAATCGCATAGTACCTGTTAGGCCTTGTCCAGATGAGGTCGTGCCCTGATGTGGCTTGAATGGAGGTGCCATTACACAGAATTTTGTTCAACAGAAAAGGATATAGTTAACAAGTAGCCAGGATATAAAGGAACAGGTTAAAAAGAGACAAGTTTTTTAAAGTGGTTCGGCACGAAAATGCCTACGCCCATTGATTCTCTTTGTTAATTCACTTCATATGGGCAGTACAAGTTAAGAAAAGTATCGACGAAGGTGTTGGATGTTCCATGCCCTCTGGAACACCTCTCCGTCCACTGTTGACAAAATAAAAGCTCCGTTGTGGAGATCTTTGTGAATTACATATGGTCCGTCCCAGATGGGGTCTAGTGCCCCGGGGCACGGAAAGATTCGCTTGAGGACAAGGTCTCCTTCTTGTAAGCTGCGATGCTTGACTTTGGAGTTGTATTGTGCTGCAACTTTTTGCTTATGAGCTGCTGCTTTGAGTGCTGCATCGTTTCTTCTCTCCTCAATTAGATCCAAAGACATGAGGAGGAGTTCTTCGTTCTCTTCCGGGTTGTAGTGGATCCTACGGTGAGAGGGCACTATAGTTTCAACTGGGAGCATGGCCTCCGATCCGTATGCCAAAGAGAAAGGAGTATGCCCTGTTGAAGTTCTGTAAGATGTGCGTTAGGACCAAAGTGCCGTAGGAAGTTCGTCCACCCAAGCGCCTTTCGACTTTTCAAGTTTCTTCTTGATTAAGGTTTTGAGAATCTTGTTGACAGCTTCGACTTGTCCATTTGCTTGAGGATAAGCTACAGATGAGAAGCTTTTGTGAATTCTATGCTCTTGGCACCAATCGGCGAATTCTTCGCGGTCAAATTGAAGTCCTTTGTCTGATATGATCTTGAGTGGGACTCCGTACCTACACAGAATATTTTTGATCAAGAAGTTGATAACTTTTGTCGAAGATATTTTTTTAGAGGTTCCGCCTCCACCCATTTGGTGAAATAGTCAACTGCCACTATAGCATATTTGGCTCCGCCTCGGCCCGTTGGCAGTTCGCCAATCAAATCAATTCCCCATACTGCAAATGGCCAAGGGCTGGTCATTTGAGTAATCTCATTTGTGGGTAGTCGAGGAATCTTAGCAAATTTCTGACATCTGTCGCATCTCTTGACGAAGTCCAAGGCATCTTTGTTTAAAGTGGGCCAGTAATATCCATATCGGAGTATCTTCTTTGCCAGAGTCTGCCCTCCAGTGTGATCTCCGCAACTTCCTTGATGGATGTTGGATAAGACTTCCCTGGCTTCCTTTCCAGCGATACACCTTAATAAGGGATTAGAAAAACCGTGCCGATAGAGGATGCCTTCTTGTAATGTATAGCGGGAAGCTTTCCTCAAGATTTTCTTGATTTTGTTACGCCTGTCGGGCAGTGTGCCATCTTGTAAATATTTCCGGATAGGAGTCATCCAAGTTTCTTCGTCGATTGCAGCTATCAGATTCACTTGCTCGAAACTTGGTGCCGGCTGTTTTGAGATGGTTAATGCTTCGAAGATAGTGATGTTCTTCATACTAGCTTGCTTTGCTTGTTCGTCGGCCTCTTGGTTCTCTTCTCGAGGAATGTGTTTGATTAGATAGTCATCCAATTGACTGAGCAACAGCTTGGTCTTTTTTAGATATGTTGTGAGTCGTTCTCCTCGAGTCTGGAAGTCTCCCAGTATTTGATTTACAATGAGTTGAGAATCACTATGGAGACATAAAGAGCCGACCCCACTCTCCAAGGCCAGTTCTAATCCAGCTATCACCGCTTCGTATTCTGCGTCATTGTTGGTGGCAGCGAATTCCAACCTTAGGGCATAGTGCAGCTTCTTTCCCCTGAGGGTGATTATCACAACACCTGCCCCCGAGCCTTGTTTGCTCGATGCTCCATCTACGAAGAGATTCCACTTGATATCTTTTTCTATTTCAGATTGCTCCCTACCTTCGCTATTAGTGAATTCGGCAATGAAATCAGCTATGGTTTGCCCCTTGATAGCGGTGCGAGGATGGTAAGTGATATCATATTGACTTAGTTCAATGCACCATTTAAGTAATCACCCAGAAGTGTCGGGGCGATGGAGCACTTGCCTTAGCGGTTGATCGGTTAAAACTCTGATGGAATGAGACTGGAAATAGTGTCGCAGTTTCCGTGACGTGATTAGCAGACAGTATGCTAGCTTCTCAAGTCTAGGGTACCTGGCTACTGCCCCTGTAAATCTCTTTCTTATAAAGTACACGGGCCGCTGTACGCGGTTGTCTTCTCTCACCAAAGCGGCGCTTAAAGCATGAGAGGATACATCAAGGTATAAGTACAGTTCCTCGCCTTCATTTGGAGTTGAGAGCACCGGTGGTTTTTGGAGGTGTCCGATTAAGTTAAGGAAGGCTGTCGAGCATTCGTCAGTCCAGTCGAACTTTCCTTTGTCCTTCTTTAAAGCCTCGAAAAAGGGATGCATTTGTCGGTTGCTTTAGAGATGAACCTACTTAGGGCGACCACTTTCCCGTTCAGGCTTTGCATCTCCCTTCGAGTGGATGGTATCTTGATATCTTGTAAAGCTCGAACTTGTTCAGGGTTTGTTTCAATCCCTCTGGCATGAACGACGAATCCCAAGAACTTTCCCGACGACACCCCGAAGGAGCACTTTAGAGGGTTCAGCTTCATTCCATATTGGCGAAGTACTTGAAACATCTCATCCAGGTGGTTTATATGATCGTTGGCTTTCCTCGATTTTACCAGCATGTCATCCACATAAACTTCCATAGTTTGCCCTATTAGTCCCGCAAACATTTTGTTGACAAGGCGCTGATAAGTAGCTCCGGCGTTTTTAAGTCCAAAAGGCATTACTTTGTAGCAGTATAATCCCCGGTCAGTGATGAAACTAGTGTGGTCTTGATCAGGGGCGTGCATGGGATCTGGTTATATCCTGAGTATGCGTCCATAAAGGATAAGAGTTCGTTCCCGGCAGTGGTGTCCACGAGTTGGTCGATTCGGGGGAGTGGGAAGCAGTCTTTCGGGCAAGCGTCATTTAAGTTGGAGAAATCGATGCATGTTCGCCACTTCCCGTTAGCTTTCTTTACCAGTACCGGGTTGGCGATCCATTCTGGGTAGATGGCTTCCCGTATGAAGTCGTTGGCAAGTAGGTTCTTCACTTCTTCCTCTAAGGCTGCTGACCGTTCTGCCCCCATGCTTCTCTTTTTCTTCTTTACTGGCACCTTGGTGGGATCGATGTTCAGCATGTGACATGCTACGTCTGGGGAGATTCCCGTCATGTCAGTGTACGTCCATGCAAATACATCCATGTTGTGGCGAAGAAAATCGATGAGCTGATTCTTTAATTCTCTTTTTAATTGAGACCCGACTCTCAGCAGTCTACTTGGGTCATGTTTGTCTACAACTACGAATTCCATAGCCTCTGCAGGCTCGGCGGTGGCCTCCTCCTCTTTGTCCCTGGGGTCTAATTCATTGAAAGGATCACTGGTATATCGAAGAGGAGGGGCTTTCTTTAGATGCTATGCTTCCAAGCTTTTCATGCAGAGAGTAGTCTCTGCATCTTTCCCTTTATCTTTTCTGCGGTTATTGCGAAGTTCAGTTACATAGCAGTCTCGAGCAGCGTCTTGATCTCCCTCCATTTCTCCTATTCCGTTATCGGTTGGGAATTTCATCTTCAGGCACCACAGGGCTAGGACAATTTGGAAGTCAGACAAGGCTGGTCTTCCCAAAAAGGCGTTGTAGGCCGAGTGGTTCTCTATTAGCACAAATGTTTGTTTCCGCACAGCGAAGGGGCGATGACTTCCTATTTCAACAAAAAGGTCCAGTTGCCCGAGGGGCATCTTCGCATCTCCAGTGAAACCATGTAGTGGTTTGTTGCAAGGAGACACATCCTTCATTGATAGCTTCATTTTGTCGAAAGCATGCTTGAATAGGATATTCACCGAGCTTCCAGTGTCTATTAAAATTCAAAAAACTTTGGCCGGTCCGAACCATGCAGAGATGACCATAGGATCCATGTGCGGGTATTGTCTTCCCTCTAGATCACGCCTACTGAATGTGATGTCGTAATTCTCTTTCCGTTTCGGGTAGCGTTCTTCCATAACAGAATTAACGCAGCCTTCAGCTTCCTCAGTGACTTAGCGTATCTTTCAATCTCCGTCCAGCTTCTGTCGGCGATGTGCGGTCCTCCTGATATGGTGTGGACCACTATCTTCTCTTGACTAGAGCCGCTGGTGTTGCGATTTCCCCTACGTGCTACCGGGGGGGGGAGGGGGGTAGTCCAGGATTCTCATTGGCCGGAGCTGAAGTCCTGTTCTGGCCTTTTACATAGCGCTCTAGTCTCCTCCTTCTGATGTGTTCTTCAATCAAGTCTCGGAGATGGTGGCATTCATTGGTATCATGTCCGTGGGATTCATGGAAGCGGCAGAACTTTCTAGATTTGAGTGCGCTATCTGACTCCTTCTTGTGCGGGGGGCGCTTGTACCTAACTTCGTCTTGAGTGGCTAGGAAGATGTTTTCGATCGTTTCATTCAAAGGAGTGTAAGAGTCAAATCTTGATCCTGGTCGATATAAGCGCTTTTCTCCCTTTTTGCCCCCAGCATTGTCTCTAAAGTCATTTCTTCGAACATCCTTTGCTGCAGCGGGGAACCTGTCTGTAGCCGTCTTAGCCTGTTGCCCTGATTGCCTCTCAGTGGCAGCGTCCTCAAGTCTCATATACTTTCCAGCTTCATGGAAGAAATCAGGTAAAGTAGCTGGTTTTTCCTTGGTTAGTCTTCTAGCAAATTTAGTATCTAGATGTACACCACTGCAAAGGGCCATTAGGATAAGTTTCTCGTCGGCATCTTGGACTGCGGTTGCCGCGGCGTTGAATCGGGTTAGATATTGTTGCAATGTCTCTCCGGGTTTCTGTTTGATATTAGATAAGGAATAAGCGTCCTTAGGTTGCTCCACATGAATGCGGAACTGACTGATGAACTTTTCTTTCAACATTTCCCATGAGCTGACGAACCCTTGGGGTAGGTGGAAGAACCAGGAGGTAGCTAGATCTGCCAAGAATAGTGGGAAGCATTTACACAACATTCCCTCTGTTGCTCCGCTCATGAGCATATGCTGGGTGTACCTCTGTAAGTGTACGATGGGGTCAGAGGTTCCCTCGTAAGGTTCCATCGTTGGCATTTTACATTCTCGGGGGGTGATGGCAGTTTCAATATTGCAGGTGAAGGGGCTGGTTACCCTAGTACCTATCCCCCGATCCCTTTGCTCCCGTTGGACGCACTCTTTGAACAATCGCGCCATCCTTTCATCAAAACTTGGAGCGGACAAAAATGAGCTTGGTTCTTCCCTGCGGGATTGATTCCGTCCAGATGACTTGTAGGGATGGTATCGTCTGTCACTCCTAACATTCTCCAAAGGCTGTCTCTGCTCTTCTGGGGGCGTGCTGGGGTCAGCCATAGTTGACCCTTGCCTTGACCTTCCCTTGCTGGGTTCTGTTCTCAGCGCTTCCTCGGGTCTAACTTCGGGCTGGACTCCAGCTCGGCCCCGTCCACTGGCGTTTTCATGGTTAGGTAGCATGACAGGCTCAGCTACATCCGACCCTTGCCTGGCACCTCCCCCGTTGGGTTCGGTTCCAAGTGTTTCCTCGGGTCCGATTTCGGGCTGAGACCGGGCTCGGCTCCTACCATGGCTGTTTCTGTTGTTAACCTCTTCGAAGAAGAAAGGTCTTTGTCGCCTTCCAGATCCTCCAGATTGGGACTCGCCCCATGATTCGGTGTTGCGGTTGGATTCTTCAGCATCCCTTAGGCGTGACATGAGTTGGTCCACCAAGGCTTCTTGTTGAGATGCGAAGCGGTTAGTTACTTCAGCCACAACCCTGTCTAGATCTGCCCTAGTAATTGGTTGTTCCGCGGCGGGGGCTGTTGGATTTGCCTGATTTTCATCTGGTATTGCTGCTAAAACGGGATGATTCTCTTGATTTGGGGCCACTGGATCTGGGATACTGCTAGTTGCGACGTTCTTTCCTTTCTTAACATCTCTCCTCTGCCTGGAAGTCATGTTGTCGGAGCAAGGAACGATGCTGTGAGGAAGAAGGTTGAGCAGGAGAAGCTGTAGCTTCTAGCTTGGTTCTCAGTGAAAGCACCAAAAATGTTTGCACAAAAAATGGGCAAACACCGCCAAGTCGTATGAATTAGTTGATTTTATGTTGTTTCTAGTGATTTGGGTGATTTACGCAAATATATGAAAAGCAAGGACTAAACTGTAAAAGACACACAGATTTATAGTGGTTCGGCCAGAACGTGCCTACATCCACTTTATATGTTATTCTCCTTTTTCTTTCAGATTACAAGTACAAAGCTTTGTATACAAGTATATGAAAGTTGTTTGAAAGTTCCTTCCGTGCTTGAGCTCTCAAACTTGTCTGCCATTGTTGTACCCCTGCCCCTCTATTTATAGAGCGAGGTTGGGGGCAGGGGTCTTGGAAGTATATAGCTGCTGGTGGGCCCGGGCTGAAGAAATCTGGCCTGGCAGTGTTGGTTCGGAATGCCTTAGTTCGGTAGTGGTTGAGATGGTTGGACCGGTGGTAGGTTGGTCCGGTGGTAGGTTGAATGGAGTGTTGGTCCGGTGGGAGGTGGAAAGGAGTGTTGGTCCGGTGGTTTAAGTGATAGTCGATGGAAAGGAGGTTGATTCGGTGGGAGGTGGAGAGGCTTCTGGTTCGACATGTGGTGCCTTGGGTCAGATTCGGGATGTAGCGAGGCGAGGTCTGGTTCGGCAGTGGTGTTTTGGATTGGTAGGACGTTGGCCCGGTACCGAATGGTCCGGTACCGAATGGTTCGGTGGCCTCCTCCTCATGCTGGTTCAGTAGCGAAGGAACATGGTTCGGCTTTGGTATGTGTACCGGATGGGCTTAGGTACCGGATGGAATGGAACGAATGGAGTGGGCGAACCCATATGAAACTGATGCTTCTTGGTCTCGAGATCTCCTGGGTGAGAATTCACCCAACATACGGCATTTTATGGACTACGAGAATATGTAAAATGTGTTAACGGGGATATGGGTAACGCCTTAATGATATTTTAATACTTTACTTTACCGATAGACACATTATAATAACGTATATTATTACATGGTAGATAGTTCCATGGATCCTTAGATGATGGGAATCTCAAACATCCTTTAAGTTATTTTGTATTTCATTTGACATTTCACTTGAAATGAATTTACAATAATAATGTTAATCCTTATTCAAGTGTTTTGTGTTTTGTTTTATGCTCGAGTTAGACTGAGTGTCACGGCATTTGAGACTCACCTTTGAAGCTGGGAGCTTTGCTTGAAGATCTATCTTTAGCTATTCAGCTTCTCGGTTGTTTCCAATTGATTTGTTCAGACTTATCATTGTTTCTGTATTAGATTCCATTGTAATTGATATATCTATTGTATTTGTTTTAAACTCTGATGTTTATATAGTAGTTTCATGAACTAATATTTATCTATTCTACTGCTTATTGCTGTAATATTCTGTTTCTGTGATACTATAATTGATTTATTTACTGTATATGTTATTTGTTTCCAAATATAAATTAACAATTTGTATTTTTGAGCAATTCAAGTCTGACATGAGTGGATTATTATCGATTTGAACGGTTCGAAATGTCGGGTCGTTACAAGTGGTATCAGAGCTATGGTTTAGGAAACTTAGCATATGGAGTAAAATATAATTACGAATCACCTTTGTTCGAGCTTGAATTTCTTCCTCTTTGATTCGGATTTACTTTGAATTGTGGAACTCTCCTCTTATTTTGAAATCCATTCTTGTCTTTCCTATTCGTGTTCTTTTTGATCGCGGAGCTTCATATAGCTCTATTTCTGCTGATCTTTGAAATAAATTCGATCTTAATAAGTAATTGTGTCCTTAGGAGTGTCAAATCCATCGGCGATCCTACCAACCTTGTATGATTTGTAAAGGGGTGAAACTCCTTTACAACGGGCATCGATTCATCGGAGATTTCTTGTTCCGACGTTGCTATCTCTTGCAAGTCCCGAACCGTTTCTCTAGTAGGCAACTCGGGCAATTCTCTTATCAACTATCATTTGTCCCAGGTATTTAGGAATTTTTATCTTTCGCTCGGTTCTCAGCCTTGTAATCTTGACTCCACATTGATAGTCAAGGATTACCATGATGCCTTTAGTGAAATCATTTCTCTCCCTCTCAAGTGGGAAATTTGAACTTTGCTTCATTATTATTCTCGTAGCTTAAAGTGTTGTTCTTCCTTCTAGTCGAATGGTTTCTGTGAATGGTTAGTCATGTCCTTTGGATTAACCAATACTCCTGCCTTCTTCGTTGATCTCATGAATCGCGTTTGTTGTGATGTTTCTCAATAGGGTAGTCCCTACTTTCGTTGATGATATTCTCGTCCTTTCTAGGTCTCGGTTGACCTGTTAAGGTCACCGTGATTAATATAAATCTATCCATCTACCTCTTTTGTAATTTAATTACCTTATTTTCCTTTCGAACTTATCTTCTAAGTTAGAATTCTCTTTGACTAGGTTCCCTTTGAATTTGAATCTCTATCCTTGTTTAAAATCCATTCTTGAATCATCCTGCGAGGGAATGTATTTGCAATTGATCTAAAAAATATTTATATTGTGTCGTTTGATTTGTTAAGTTTGATTTTGGATTCCCATCGGTTCGTGTGGCCAACGCTATCGATAGAAATTCCAAAACACTTAAACATAACAACTGGCACAATAATGTTTTGACATTGGTAAATGAATAATTTTCTGTATGATTATATTTGTTATATATATAAGTATAAATTTCTAAAATTAGATAGTTAAATGAATTCGTGCTTAGAAATGATAATACTATATTTTCATTTATCGTTTTGTCAGCATTTTCTAAACTATTAACTATTGTTACTATAAGGAGATGAATTTGATAAATGGTTTGTAAATTTGATTTAATATTTGAAACAAATTTAAATTAAGGACTTGAGAATTTAATTTTTTGGTGCTTTTCAGAATTTGGTTTTCAAAGTTTTGGAAAAATATATTATTTGAAAGTATTTTCAAATGGAAATTGTTTCAAAAGAATTAAGAAAATAAGTCGGTACTATCCTCTTATTGTCTTTGGAAATTAATTTCGATGATGACTGTAGCATCATAGAAATTTATTTTCGAGTCTCAAAGCGGAGAGAACACTTAGTAGCTTTACTAGAATTTTGTTTGTAAAATCGATTTGATTTAAATTCCTTGAGTATGATTTGATGAATAATATATATATATATATATATATATATATATATATATATATATATATATGTATGTATGTATGTATGTATTTATTTCAAAATCGTTTGAAGTGAAACCAGAAGTTGATCTCTTGAGTTTCATGTTAAGTAATGGTTTTCAATTATTGAAATGTAGCAAAAATTTTGAAAAATTGGAGTGTTTAAAATGAGAATTGAAATTTAAACAATTTGTAACAGTTGAACAAAGATAAATTTATTTTGTATAACACTCAATTGAACTAAGAAATAAGATGTCCAAAAATGAATTTTGTTAAGGGAATTTATAAATAAATTTGAGTTGTTATAATGAATATTCGTACACTCAATTTATGTTATAGGATATGTAAATTGGAATAAATTGAAAATAAAGAAATTGCTATTTAAATAATTAAATATGAACTTAAGAATAGTTGAAATTAAATTAAAGGTGGAATTAACTTAAGTGAAGTCTGATGGATAAATAAATTTGTTAAAATAAATAAATTTTTCGTTGAAAAGAAAATTTTGCAACAAATGTTAATAAACTGAAATCGGATCAATAGATTGAAATACATTGAATTGGAATCAATCAAATATGAATAACATGTATATTTACTGATTAAATAAAATGGATTGAAACCAAATTAGTTGAATATAAATCGATTTAAAACTAATGAAATTTTGTATGATTTTGAATCAATTGTTGTATTTTGCATTTCATACTATCTTTTCTTTCTGGTTACTTCTATTCTCCTACCTCGTTCATTTTCGGGGACGAAAAGTTTTGAGTGGGTGACAATGTAACGATCCGTAATTTTTGACGATTTTTATAACGTAATTAGCTAAATTTTCATGAAAAATAAAATACAATATTTTGGAAGGGAAATTTGATATTTGGAATAGGATTATTTAAACGTAACTGTTGGTAAATTTTCATTGGGAAATATGAAAATTAGTTCTGTCGTTTAATTTTCAATTTCAATTTAAATCACCTAATATTGATGAAAATAAAAAAAATTGAATCTGAATATTTTTATACACTAAAATGTAAACTATTTTCTAGTCGAGATGTCATAATTTGTTTCGTCAAGTTTGGATTTCTCTAACCGCGTTTATCTTAGTTTCCGTAAATTAGCAGCAATTTGGCAACGAATATCGACTTTTGATAGGACGATCGTGTCACTGATATCTTTATACAGTTCTGTTCATCTTGTCGTGCTGATCTCCGTAATATATTCATTTGTGCATTTCGGTGTCTGGTGCACGGCGGAATCTGCGAAATGATTAACTGTATCGGTACCTGTTTTCTGCCTTTTTGTTTCTTTTGTCCATTCATTTTCCCATGGTATTATACCATTGGTCATTAGCCATTAAATATTTTTTGAAATTCAATCAATGACCTTCACTATTCCCCATTTTGAATTTATTTTATGCTAATTCATTTTCTACCCAACCTCTTCTTTGTTCTGTCGTTTAAAAAGAAAATATATAAAAATAAAATATAAGTTGTATACACTATTTTGCCTAAGAAGTTTTCATTCCCTCTTCCATTTTAGATCCTTGCCCGTCCCTTCTTTCTCCTGCTCCTCCATGAATAATTCTTCCCACTCATGCACTGCCGCACAGACTTCCACCCAATGTAACACCATCCCCTCGCCTCTCTCTTGTGCCACGCCACCAGATCCAAGCCTTCACCGCCTTTTTCCCCTCCACTTAGATCCCTATTTTTCATCCACCTCCCTCTCCCTAGCAAACGCCACCTCCAGACCTGCCTTCCATGTCCAACTCTATAGCCTATCTCACCTTACACCATCAAACGACCGCACAAACCCACATCTTGCTCGCCACCAAATAAATCACCATTACCGAGATCTGCAGCTTGCCGAAACAACCACCTTTCGCCTTCTCTATTCCCTCGCCTGCTACTTCGGCCTCCATTTCATTGCTCTCCCCTGACACCCCCGGCCAAACACTAGTGCTAGCAGCAGCCTTGCCAATCTTGATTGCAGACTTCTCATCTGTTTTAAAAAAATGAAAGTTATATATATAAGTTTGCTTGTATTTTTGGGATACTTCATCCGCCTTTTCCTTAAAGCTGCATGAAAATTTACCCTTTGGCTCACCGCTGCCAACTCTGCCTTGTCACCATCCGCCTTTTTTCTTGTCTAGTCGCAGCCACTGAGTAGCAGCCGATCACCCTAGGTTTGCTTTCCTTATTTTGTTATATTTTATATAAAAAAGAAGGAAACAAGGAGTTGATTATTGATGAATGTGATTCTATGGCCGTAAAGATTCTATTTTAAAAATCAAAGGTAAAATTATACAATACATCACGTTTCATGCATTAACATTCACATTCCAATTTTAGAATGTACGCATCCTCACTTTTTCTTATTTTTATTTATAACCCTTTGCCTCGTTACTGTAATATTATAACTTTAAATGTTCATGGTAACTTCTATTTAGTGCAACATGAGACTAAAATGTTTGAAATGTTGCACTGGTTACCCTTAAGTAATACATACTGAGAATGATGTCAAGTAGTCCGAGGAAAATAACTAATGCTAATTGAAATTTTCCTTCCATTTTCTATTGTTAAATGTTTATAGGGTGAGAAGCTACATGTTCTACTTTAAAAAGAGATCACCTTCATTCGAGCTTGAATTTCTCCCTTCTAGTTCGGTTTCCTTTGAATTGTGGAAATCCCCTCTTGTTCTGAAATCCATTCTTCTATTCGTGTTCTTCTTGATCATGGAGCTTCCCATAACTCTATTTCTGCTGATTTTTGAAATAAATTTGATCTCAACTGACAACTATGTCCTTAGGAGTGTCAATTCTATTGGCGGTCTTGCCAACCTTATATGATTTGTAAAGGGGTGAAACTTCTTTACAATAGGCATCTATTCACCGAAGATTTCTACGTCCTTGGTTCCGATGTTGTTATCTCTTACGAGGCCTAAATCATTTCTCTAGTAGACAACTCGATCAATTCTCTTATCGAATGTCATTTTTCTCAGGTTTTTTGAAAGTTTTATCTTTCACTCAATTCTTTGCCTTGTAATCTTGACTCCATGTCGATAGTCAAGGATTATCATGATGCCTTCAGTGAAATCATTTCTCTCCCTCTCCAGTGGGAAATTTGAATTCCGCTTCATTCTTATTCTCGTAGCTTGATGTGTTGTTCTTCCTTCTAGATGAATGGTTTCTATGAATGGTTGGTCATGCTCTTTGGATTAACCAATACTCATGTCTTCTTCATTGATCTCATAAATCGTGTTTGTCGCGATGTTTCTCCACAGGGTAGTTCCTAATTTCGTTGATGATATTCTCGTCCTTTCTAGGTCTTGGTTGACCGGTTAAGGTCATCTTGATTAATATAAATCTATCAATATTCCTCTTTTGTAATTTAATTACCTTATCTTCCTTTCAAGCTTATTGTCTTAGTTAGAATTCTCTTTGACTAGTGTCCCTTTGAATTTGAATCTCTATCCTTGTTTAAAATCCATCCTTTAATCATCCCGTAAGGGAGTGTATTTGTAATTGATATAAAAATATTTTATATTGTGTCATTTGAGTTGTTAAGTTTGATTTTGGGTTTCCATCGGTTCGTCTGGCTAACGCTATCGATAGAAATTCCAAAATACTTGAATAGAGCAACTGGAACAATAATGTTTTTGAAATTGGTAAATGAATAATTTTCTGTATGATTATATTATATATATATATATAAGCATAATTTTATAAAATTAGATAGCTAAATGAATTGTTGCTTAGAAATGATAATACTATATTTTCATTTATCGTTTTGTCAACGTTTCCTGGACCATTAACTATTGTTGTTATATGGAGATGAATGTGATAAAATGTTTTGTAAATTTGATTTAAAATTTAAAAATAAATAAATTAAGGACCTGAGAATTTAATTTTTTTGGTGCTATCCAAAGTTTTGGAAAATACATTATTTGAAAGTATTTTCAAATGGAAATTGTTTCAAAAGAATTTTTAAAGAAATAACTCGGTACTCTCCTCTTATTGTCGCTGGAAAATAATTTCGATGATGACTACAGCATCATCAACATTCATTTTCGAGTCTTAAAGTGGAGAGACAACTTAGTAGCTTTACTACAATTTGTTTATAAAATGAATTTGATTTTAATTCCTTGAGTTTGATTTGATGAATAATATATGTATATATATATTTCAGAATGGTTTAATGTGAAATCGAAAGTTTAACTCTTGACTTTTATGTTAAGTAATGGTTTCCAATTATTGAAATGAAGCAAAAGTTTTGAATAATTGGAACATTTTATGTCTGTCAATTGCTAACACTTATAAATGTCACAGACCGCTAACGGTAAAAAAGTGTTAGGATACCTAAAAAGTGTTAGTAAAAATAAATAGTCTTCTGCATTAATTTTGCCAACGCATATAAGTGTTACAACAATCGGTAAAACTGTAAATAATTTAATAACAAAAGGAGTCTTTTGTAATTTGTAAGTATAATCCCTTTTCCCACGCTTGTCCGTTCCTAAACAGATTTTGGCTGCCTAAAATTTAATTTAGGTTTTGCTCTTCCTCGTAGAAAATCCAACGTCCTTCTTCTCCCTCAATCGCACTGAATTAAATCCAGGCCTAATTAGTTTCAACTTCATTTATTGGAAGTCGATGTTTGGAAATTCGAGCGGTTCGAATTTCTCAAATTTGGGTCTAGTTGATGTCGATGCTCGTAGTTATTGTGGTCAGGTCGAAGGATTTGCGGTCAGGCGAGGGAGGCGTGAGTTCACGATTGAAGTCGCGGTTGCGATTGGATCCGTTGTTCAAACTGAGGGAGGTCGGGATTGGATTATGGACGATGAAATTCGACGCAACATTTGTAGTCGGTTTGGGAATGGGGGTTGGGGCTCGACTGGTACGGATTTGTGGGGATTTGGGAAGCAGTTGTAGGCTCGACATCCACGAAACTTCCGTCTTCGTCCTTTCTTCTATGGACTAATTCAAGGCTCGAGGTTTGGGTTTTATTACTTGGTTCATTTAGTACTTTATGTTTACTATGGCGAAAGTTCTTAATCACCTGGAAGTTAAACTACCGATTTCACCTAAAATAATTGTATCCTTTAGATCATTTGTAACCTCCCTGAAACCCACCTTTGATTCAGCTGCACCATATTTTGGGTCGGGTAGCATCTCCCATATTATTGATCACTTATTAAAATTCTGTTATGATTGATTACAGGATTAGTGACATTTTGAACATGAAAAAATTAAAATAGGGGATGCTGAGTGTTCATATACGACAATGCCATTAGCAAATACAAAGTCGACTTTAAATTTGATGGAAATAAGCTCAAATATTTAGGTCTTTGCACTGGAGAAGGAAACAGGAGCAAAGTGCATTACAGTGTGTGCCAAATAATTATTCATGGTGTGGAGTAATGATCACAAGTTTTCGAGATGGGTTTCTCACCCTGACTCTAGGTATTTAAACCACCATAATAATTTTAGTTTTGGTGAGCAAACCGAAGTACTTACCATTGACGTTTGGCTCGGGTGTGATCTAATATTTGGTATTTATTTTTTAATTGTCAATTTTCAAGCAACGCGAAAAAAAATTCTCTATTTAAGGGTATGTTTATTGAGAAGTGAAAGGACCTAAAAGGGGCATATAAAAGCAAGGAGGTTGTAGAGCTTTTCCACTGTGTGTAGCCCTCTCTTAAAATGATTTAAATGGAGTTTTGGTTTTAGAATATCATTTTTTTGTAGTATATGTTAATAGAACAACAAAGTTACTAGAAATGAAAATATCAGGCTGCAATTTCATCGAACACAGAAAACAGAGTACTTAAATCTTAACTCAAAATGGCATGCACATGTTAAGACAAATAACAACATGCATGTACCAAAAATTCATACATTGGATTAACAAAAATATCTTTTAAATTAATCTAGCATTAATTATATTTTACATTTCATTTCTCATCGGTTACCCATACCCTAGCATTTGATGGTCCATGATTACACCATTAGCCAATGATTATTAATATTTAACCATTCTAAAAAAACCTATCAATCGAATAATGGCAGCCCTTCTGATTTTGGATTGTAGATGAATATTTGATTTTAGCATTTTGATTTTCCTTTGCGGTAAAAAAATTGGCTCTTGATTTCTGTAATGCAACTTTTTTCCATTCTTATTCATAAATTTAGAATCATACTGTTTAGGTCTGAATGAATTGCAGCGACGGAGAGAATGTATTGTATGGTTAGTGCGTATAACCATTATTAACTATCAAAATAGAAGAACGACAATCCTGAAATATGGTTTTTGAGGTATGATATGATACCTTTTCTTCTATTGAATTTTCTAAATCAGACGTTTCTATAAGTGCATGCATCATTGTGCGGTTGAATCCATTTAGCTATTACAAGGAAGTGAAAGCAAAATTTACTACCATCAACTACTTACTTGTTAAAAGTCAAAGTCTAAATGTCTTATTGGTAAAATATTCATGTATAAGTTAAGAAAATAATTAACAATAGCCAAATCTACATTTAAGGTTAAAAACCAACTTCCAGTTGGCTAAAAACTAACTTATAAAAGTTGTAATCTAATATAAAAGCTACTTTTTATATATTTTCTTTTGGAAAGCAAAAAAGGTGATCTAATTTAAGGAATCTAAAGGATCTCCAGGTGTAAATCATATATGAATATGTTTGCAGACTGTATAAAGATAGAATTTTGATATTTTCTAGCAGCCATATTCCACCAACTATTAATCAAAGTTTAAGTTATTGAAAGCTATTCACAGCTTTATTTTGTGCAAATGGTTTGCATTTTTCAAACATAATTGAAATTAATAGCGTAATTGGTTCAACCTTATCTAATATCATAGAAAGCCGAGTTAAGAGCATCTTATGACGCATCGAATTTGTTTGATAGTCCGAACTTGATTCTCCAATAAAAAATATACTTTTGTTTATTATCCATTTGGATTTGGGATTCGAGATAAGATACTGAGATTTTGGATTTGGAAGCTTAGAGACGTGGTTGGACTTCCAGAATCTCTACCAGCTTCGGTTACAGTAGAAAATGTGAAATTGATTTGCTCGAATATTGTAATCACATGTTCTTTTTTTTGTTTCTCCATAAATAATTCATATATTTGCTTGTTAGCCGGAGTGTTAAGATGTTGGATTGCCACTGCATCGTAGTATGATATAAGCATATTAATTGTCCCACAAAACACATTATTATTAACACACTTATAATAAACCAAACCTTAAACAAACAAACTAGCGAACCGCTCTTATATGCTTAGTTGCAGAAGACCTACAACATTTTAATTGGTTTTTTGAGTTACTAATGATTACTAATTCATAGATTTGATAACTTTAATAAGGCTTCTCCCTTTGGCTCAATTGGACCATGAATGTATAAACACTAAATATGGTTAGGCTTTCGAATGCAACAAAGTTATTGCAAAATGGACATGTATGAATATAAAATCTCAGCTGAAATAATGCGACAGTGACAAAAACTAAGTTTTATTATAAGAGGCGCGTTTGCTTGTGTAAAATGATTGATAGCAAAATGTTTGATATTCTGGTAGGAGTAAATTGTTTGTTTCCAATCTAAAGCTGTCCAGGAATTTGTTGTTATTCTGTGTGTTAACTTCTCTCAGGTCACAAATGCTGCTAAGTTTGATACATGTGCAACTAATGAGCCAGTAGTTCCATGAATACAACAATGCCTAATAAACTCGGCTCTATATCAAAATACAGCATTTTACTTCCACATTGAATGCCTAACATATCAATATGGTTACATGGAAAATGAAAATTTATACAGTTGTATAAATGTCGATCAGGTTCAGCATATTCCTGTATTGTATATAATTTCATGGTAAGTTCGACTATTCATCTATTCGTAGCTAAGAGTTATTTGATTAAGGATTGCATGGTCTAATAACCAAAAAAAAAGTTTAGTGAGATACTGAACATATCACCAAAAAAAGTTTTTATCGAGTGTTTATATTAAATGTAGGAACTTGAAGAAGGATGCTTTGGATTGTTGTATTGGACGTTGAAGAATATTCAAAACTATTAGAATTTGGATTGGATGATTAGGAATGGTTAGGTTAACCGTAAGTTAAACTTTAAGTGTATTTTGAAATATATTTTTGAAGCTTATGTTGTAATAATATCTGAATATATGACATTGTGGTATTTTAGATATGTAAATAATTGTTTATGATATATTATACTACATTTGCAGAGCGTTTAAACTTTGCATTGAATATGTATGATGAATTATTTGTGCTATGGAAACCATTATTTGCAGTGTGTTTATATTTAAACTTTGCGTTTAAGTTTTGGTGTATGTATATATGTTACTAAATAATCATTTTCCAACACTTATAAGCGTTACCGTGTATTTCTATACCAACACTTATAATTGTTACCGTATATTTCGTTACCAACACTTATAAGCGTTACCGTATATTTCTGTACCAACACTTATAAGTGTTACCGTATATTTCGTTACCAACACTTATAAGCGTTACCGTATATTTAGGTACCAACACTTATAAGTGTTAGTAATACGTATGTTTGTAACACTTATAAGCGTTACAAATTTGGCCACTCCATTCCTCACAGTCCATTAGTAACACTTAAAAAGCGTTACTGAAATTATTTGTAACACTTATAAATTAGAATTTGCCTGTTTTGGTGTAGTGTTTCCAATTATTGAAATGAAGCAAAAATTTTGAATAATTGGAGTGTTTAAAATGAGAATTGAAATTTAAACAAGTTGAACCAAGATAAATTTAGTTTGTATAATAATACTCAATTGCATTATAAAACATATTTATAACTTACCTAAGATATTCAAAAAGTTAAATGTTAATGAGAATATGTAATTGAATAATATATAGTACAAATGTAAGAAATAAGATGTCCAAAAATGAATTTTGTTAAGGGAACTTATAAACAAATTTGGGTTGTAATAATGAATGTTCATACACTTAATTTATGTTCTCGGATATGTAAATTGGAATAAATTGAAAAATATTTGTTATTTAAATAAATAAATATGAACTTAAGAATAGTTGAAATTGAATTATAGGTGGAATTTACTTAAGTGAAGTTAGATGGATAAATAAATGAGTTAAAATAAATAAATTTGGCCTTGAAAAGAAAATTTTGCAACAAATGTTAATAAACTGAAATCAGATCAATAGATTGAAATACATTGAATTGGAATCTATCAAATGTGAATACCATGAATATTTATTGATTAAATAAAATGGATTGAAACCAAGTTAGTTGAATATAAATCAATTTGAAACTAACGAAATTTATATGGTTTTGATGTAATTGTTGTATTTTGCATTTCATTCTATCTTTTCTTTCTTGTTACTTCTATTCTCCTACCTCGTTCCTTTTCGGGGATGAAAAGTTTTGAATGGGGGAGAATGTAACGACCCATAATTTTTAATGATTTTCATAACATAATTAAATAAATTTTCCATGAAAAATAAACAATAAAATTTTGAAAGGGAAATTTGATATTTGGAATATGATTATTTAAACGTAGCTGTTGGAAATTTTCATTAGGAAATATGAAAATTGGTTCTATTGTTAAATTTCAATTTCAATTTAAATCAGCTAACATTAATGAAAATAAAATGATTTTGAAATCTGCATATTTTTATATAATAAAAATGTAAACTAT
Organism: Allium cepa; assembly: GCA_030765085.1. Lineage (NCBI taxonomy): Eukaryota > Viridiplantae > Streptophyta > Magnoliopsida > Asparagales > Amaryllidaceae > Allium > Allium cepa. Next base: position 397,426,835 of record CM060944.1, read on the forward strand.
TTTCTGAGTGAGACGTCATAATTCGTTTCGTCAAATTTGGAATTCTCTAGCCCCGTTCATCTTATTTTCGGCAAATTAGCAGCAGTTTGGCAACGAATATCGACTTTTGATAGGATGACTATATCGCCGATATCTTTGTACCGTTCTGTTCGTCTCGTCGTGTTAATCTTCGTAATATATTCATTTGTGTATTTCGGTGTCCGGTGCACAGTGGAATGTGCGAAACGGTTAACTGTATCGGCACCCATTTTCTGCCTTTTTGTTTCTTCCGTCCATTCATTTGCCTTCTTTATTATACCATTGGTCATTAGCTACTAAATATTTTCTGAAATTCGACTAGTGACCTTCACTATTCCCCATTTTGAATTTGTTTTATGTTCATTCATTTTCTACCCAACCTCTTCTTGGTTCTGTCGTTTAAAAGAAAAATATATAAAAATAAAATATAAGTTGTATACACTATTTTGCCTGAGAAGTTTTCATTCCCTCTTCCATTTTAGATCCCTGCTCATCCCTTCTTCCTCGTGCTCCTCCATGGACCATTCTTCACGCTAATGCAGTACCGCACCGACTTCCACCCAGCGTAAAACCATCCCCTCACCTCCTCTCTCTTGTGCCACGCCACCAGATCCAAGCCTTCACCGCCTTTTTCCCATCTACTTAGGTCCGTACTTTTCGTACGCCTCCTCTCCCTGGAAAACCCATCTCTATACATGCCTGCCACGCCCAACTCTATAGCCATCTCGCCTTGCACCATCAAACGACTGCATAAACCCAGATCTTGCTCACCGCCTGATATATCACCCTCACCAAGATCTGCACCTCTCTATTCCTCCTCCCGCTGCTTCGACCTCCACCTCGTTGTTCTCCCCAGACGCCCCTAGCCAAGCACTAGTGCGTAGCAGTAGCCTTGCTAATCTTGATTGCAAACTTCTCATCAGTTTTTTTTTTCAAATGAACATTATATATATAAGTTTGTTTGCATTTTTGAGAAACTTCAGCCGCCTCTTTAATATGACTGAATACAAGAAAGAAGTGAATATACGAAGACATTATCAAGGCATTATCACTGATCATTCATATATAGGTTGTGGGCTTGATCATAGGCCCAATACGTAGCACATCGTTTTGTACAAATACAAAACATATCCCTGTAATATGAGTTATCTCTCAGTATTATAGAAATACTTTTGTACAACAAATCAATATCAATAAAAGTTCTGTCTTTACTTTGTTCAATCTTTTATATGGTATCAGAGCCAAATACTGCCTAACAGCAAATGTCGTGCCAGTGATCAAGATCAGATATAATATCATCATATCTCGATCAGACCGCATCTTCTGAATCATCTGAGAATCAAGAAGATCCTCATCATCGTTACATTCTCGTTTTTTGATCAAGATCAGATACAATATCATCATATCTTGATCGAATTGCAGTTTATCTAAATCATTTGAGAATCTAGAGTTCTCATCATCATATTTCCTTTTATTTCTCTGTTTTTTGATCAGATCAGACTCAATATCATCACTTCAAGATCTACAAACATTTATTTGGAATCATCTGGGAAATATAACATTTCCTATCATCATTGAGTTCTTTTACTTACCTGTATAGAGCTTATCGATCAAGCTTCCTGCTGTGCCTTGTCTAGGAGCAATCAAGAACTTCCTGGCTGCACAACTTCTCTGACACACAGCAACATTCAAATTCTTTAACCACACTTCTCGATTTCTGAATCAATGGCTGAAGGAGATCAAGATGCTTCTGTCTCCTCCAGCACTCGCACCAATGCCAGATTGAATCCCACTGAGGAACTCTTGAAAGAAATTATCAAGCCTCGGAGTCAATTGTTGTCTATTCAACTTGATGAAACCAATTTCTTGCTTTGGAAGTTTCATGTTGAAACTGTAGTCAGAGCTTATGGATTGGAGCAATATATTCAAGGCACTATAATCATACCACCCAAGTATACTGCAGATAAGGATGGGAAACTCATTAGCAATCAAGAATTCATACCGCATCAAAGACAAGACAGTTTAGTCAGTTCTTGGCTAATATCATCAATAAGTGCTAATCTTCTTCCATAGTTAATTGGATGCAATTCATCACATGAAATCTGGTCTACATTAGAAAAAATCTTTAGTACTCAGTCTGCAGCCAAGATCATGTACTACAAGAGACAGTTACAAAATGTAAAGAAAGAAAATCAGTCAATGAGAGATTATGTTGTAAAGGCGAAAACATTATGTGATCACTTATCCTCTGCAGGAGATAAAGTTAGTGACACGGAGCACATTTTATCAATTCTTGGTGGGCTTGATGATGAATATGAATCAGTAGTAGCTGTTATATCATCAAAAGAAACTCTACCCTCAATTCAATATGTTCACTCTACCCTTCTAGCTCATGAGGGCAGATTGGAACAAAAGAAATCAATATATCAAACATGTTTTTGAATTTCATCTCAAACAGTAAAAATAATAATCAAGCAAAGCCATATAATAACAGAAATCAATAGTACTTCAATCAAAGGGTTGGTCAGTCCAATAGATCAAGAGGAAGAGGTGGAAGATGGACTAATAACAGTGGAAATAACAGACCCAGATGTCATATTTGTGAGAGAGTTGGTCATATTGCCAGTAAATGCTATTTTAGATTTGATATCAACTACAATGCATCTCAGCAAAACAACAACAGTGCAAGAAACAACAATCCCAGTGCAAATTTGATAAGTGCTCAACAATAAATTAGAGGTCAAAGTGATAGCAATAACAATGATAGTGCAAAAATTGAAGATATTCATGACAACAGCTAGTATCCTGACTCTGGTGCAACAAATCATGTCACTAACTATTTGGCAAACTTGAATCTTGGCAACAAAGAATATAAAGGTACACAATCATTACTTATGGGCAATGGTAAGGCTATAAAAATCTCACATACTGGTAGTGGTTACATATCAGGAAAGAAACAATTATACTTGCATAATTTATTAAGGGTACCATCTGTCAAGAAAAATTTATTAAGTATATCTCAATTTGCCAAAGACAACAATGTGTTTTTTGAATTTTATCCAAATTACTGTTTAGTTAGAGACATTCTAACAGAAAATGTTCTCTTACAGGGTAGAGAGGTTAAGGGATTGTATACTTTCAATGTTGCTCATTCAAGAATCTCAGGATGTAAAGAAAAATGGTGTGATTACTCTGAAATCAAAACCGTGAATGACTGTAAGAGCTTTGACATTTGGCATTGTAAACTTCGACATTATCATGTAAATATTGTTAAATAAGTGTTGAATGAGAATAATATTTCTTTTAGAAATATTACAACTCCATATATCTGCACTTATTGTCAAATGGGTAAAAGCCACAAATTGCCATTCATGGACTCCAAAGCTAGCTACAACAGACCATTGGAACTTGTTGCAACTGACTTATGGGGTCTAGCACCCATTTCAACTAACTATGGGTACAAATATTGCATTTCTTTCGTTGATGCATACTCAAGATATATGTGGATATATTTTTTGAAGACAAAGTCTGAAACATACCATGCAGTTCAGCAATTCATAGTGCAGGCAGAAAAACAAACGAACTGTCAACTTAAAATACTGCAGACAGATAATGGTGCAGAATTTTCATCTTTGAAGAAATTTTTTCAAGAACAAGGTATTATACACAGGACAACTTGTCCCTATACATCAGAACAAAATGGTCTGATCGAAAGAAGGCATAGACATGTAGTGGAAACAGGTTTAACATTGCTAGCAAATGCATCATTACCACTTAAGTTCTGGCCTGATGCATTTGCTACTGCAGTCTTTCTAATTAATAGATTGCCTACAAAAGTCTTTAAAATAAAGTGTCCATTAGAAATACTTTATAGTATCAAGCCTGATTATCATAGTTTAAAAGTTTTGGCTGTCTATGCTTTCCCTATCTCAGACCATATAATTCTCACAAATTAAGTTATAGGTCATCACCATGCACATTTTTAGGATATGCAACAAACCAAAAAGGTTACAGATATTTATCTAGTAATAGTAGAATATTTATCTCTAGACATGTTGTCTTTAACGAACAAGTGTTTCCTTTTAGCAATTCAGCAATTAAAACTTCTCAGAAGGTTTACAATGCAAGACATTCTTTGGTACCTATACCTATGATAATTGACAAAGCAGCTCACATTCCTGAAGATAAAGCTCGAGGCAATGAAAGTCCACAACACACAATGTCCTCTTCAGAACCAGGTCATGGACAAACTGAATCACCTCATACACAATCTCAAATGCAACAATCAGTTAGTCAAGTGCAGCAAAGCTCAAGTCAAACATTAGGTCATCTACAATCACCTAATGTGTCACAAGAGACTGGAGTGAATAACAATGATCATCAACAAATTGCTGAAAGAACTGGACATCACTAGAGCAAAAAGTGGTATATTCAAACCAAAATTATACAATGCATCTTTATAAAATGAAGAACCAAGCACACATTGGAAAGCTATACAAAATGAAAAATGGAAGGCAACAATGAATGAAGAATGTGATGCGCTCATGAAGAACAAGACTTGGGATATTGTTCCTCAACCTACTAATAAAAATATAGTAGGCAGTAAATGGACATACAAATTAAAAAGAAATGCTGATGGATCAATTTCCAAATATAAGGCAAGACTAGTGGCAAAAGGATATTCACAACAAAATGGTTTTGATTTTACTGAGACATTCTCTCCAGTTGTGAAACCCTCTACTATTAGAATTGTTCTTAGTATTGCCTTATATAGAAATTGGAATATAAAGTAGCTAGATGTAAATAATGCATTTTTAAATGGTGTTTTGCAGGAAGAAGTTTATATGGAGCAGCCCCATGGATTCATGAAGAAGGGAAATGAAAAACTAGTATGCAAGTTGAACAAAGCAATTTATGGCCTCAAACAAGCACCAAGGGTTTGGTTTGAAAAATTAAAGACAACATTATTCAGATTGCGCTACAACAGTACAAAATCAGACAACTCTCTCTTTACAAAGTTTGATTCTGACAATATTACTTATATACTAATTTATGTTGATGATTTTATTATTACAGGCAGTAGTGATCAAGAAATCAACAATCTTACTCAGCATCTAAACAAAGAATTTTCAGTCAAAGACCTTGCAAATCTAAGCTACTTTCTGGGAATTGAAGTAAATAAATTCTCAAAATCCATGATACATCTCAGCCAGAAAAAATATATCAATGAAATCCTCATTAGAGGCAAAATGGATCAATCAAATTCAATCTCAACACCTATGATAACCAATGCTCATCTATTAAAGACTAAAGGAGAAGTAATCACAAATGACAGTCAATACAGGAGTATTGTAGGTGCACTTCAATATGCAACAATAACCAGACCAGAAATCTCTTTCAGTGTAAATAAAGTAAGTCAATTCATGCAATGTCCAACAGATGAGCATTGGAGAGCAGTCAAAAGAATACTGAGATATCTCAAGGGAACATTAAATTATGGTCTAACTTTTCAAGCATGTCAAACTATTAGTGTTAATGGATATGTAGATGCAGACTGGGCAAGTGATATCGATGACAGAAGATCCACAAATGGATACTGCATTTACTTAGGCAAAAATCCGGTTTCATGGTGTTCAAAAAAGCAAACAACTGTATCCAAGTCTAGTACAGAGGCAGAGTACAGAAGTGTAGCTAATGCCATAGCAGAAACAATGTGGATAGAGTCATTATTGAATGAACTACAAATCAAAACTGATAACAAGACTACATTATGGTATGATAATTTAACTGCAGTGTCACTCACTGCAAACCCAGTTTTGCATTCTAGAACAAAGCACATGGAGCTAGATCTGTATTTTGTTCGTGAGAAAGTTGCAAAGGGAAAATTAGATATTAACCACATACCTGCTACTTACCAATTTGCTGATATTCTAACGAAGCCACTGTCAAAGATGAACTTTACTCCATTCAGAGATAAGCTTAGGGTTGCAGACCTCAAAAGCCAGACAGAACACGATGCTTTACTTCACTCTGAATCAAAGCTGCAGCAAGCATCTTCAGTCGTACTTCAGCAGTATGTCCGTCTCCAAGTATCTTTCACTAACAAAAAAACCAAACTTTACTGTCCCGAATCATGTCTCTCAAACTCGAAAGTTTGAAAGAGTGTTCTTCTCAGATGTCTCAAGTGCAATGAGTCGAAACTTGATATTCCCCTCAATCTGAAGGCAGTAAGTATATTCTGTAAGAACATCTTACAGAATACACCCAAGCCAGCAAAACCCATATAGATGCTCAAGTAAAGTTGAAAAGTACACATCTTTGTGTCAAATCTGAACCACCATAGGCGATTCTTCAATAGCGGCGCATCTTCCTCTTATCTTCTTCTCCGATCGCACAAAAACTTGAACAGATACTCAAGCAAAACTGAGAAGATCCTAACTTTGCATCAAATCTAAGCTATTTCAAGTGATTTCTCAATGGCGGCGCATTTTTCTGCTGAAGATCGCAAACCCTAGCTTTGGAGCTAGGTTTGAGAGGGGCGTAATATGACTGAATACAAGACAGAAGTGAATATACGAAGACATTATCAAGACATTATCACTGATCATTCATATATAGGTCGTGGGCTTGATAATAGGCCCAATACGTAGTACATCACTTTGTATAAATACAGAACATATCCTTGTAATATGAGTTATCTCTCAGTATTATAGAAATACTTTTGTACAACAAATCAATATCAAAAAAAGTTCTGTCTTCACTTTGTTCAATCTTTTATACTCTTCCTTAAAGCAACATGTAAATTTACCCTCTACATCACCGCTGCCAACTCCGCCATGTCGCCATTTGCCTTTTTTTCATCCAATCGCAGCCATCGGTAGCAGGCTGTCTCCCTAGGTTTGCTTTCCTTATTTTTTTATATTTTATAAAAAAAGAAGGTAACAAGGAGTTGATTATTGACGAATGTGATTCTACAGCTGCAAAGATTCTATTTTAAAAATCAAAGTTGATTTTCAATTATAAAGAAGTATATCTTTTAATAATAAAGTAGGTCGAGTGGGGATAAATGAGTCTGACAGTAAAATTAAACAATATTCATCATGTTTCATGCATTAACATTCACATGCCAATTTTAGAATGGACACATCCTCACTTTTTCTTATTTTTGTTTATAACTCTTTGCCTCATTCCTATAATATTATAACTTTAAATGTTTATGGCAATTTTTGTTTTGTGCAACATGAGACTAAAATGTTTGAAATGTTTCACTGGTTACCCTTAAGTAATAATTACTGAGAATGATGTCAAGTATTCCGAGGAAAACAACTAATGCAAATTAAAATTTTCCTTCCATTTTCTATTGTTAAATGTTTGTAGGGTGATAAGCTACATGTTCTACTTTAAAAAGAGATCGCTTTATATTCTGTATTGCATATTTAGTACTGTAGAAAATTCAGCTTTCACCAATTTTTCATGTGAATTCCCTTTTTCTAATTTTTTTTGGGTAGCAGCGAGTATTGAGGACATGTAGCGCAACCATATATATATATATACACCATGGAATTCTGTCCACCTTAATATTCTTTTCTTAATGTCGAATTTGTCGCAGCAGTTGTAGCTTTGCTTTGTCGTTGTCCCATTGTCGATCCATGCTTATCCGTATCTGTATCTGTGTACGTGACCTTGTCATCTTCTTAGCCATCATTGTTCTATAGCTTCGAAAGGTGAGCGATCACTCACGATTAACATTCTTATATTTAATAAATTTAATTCACATGAAATGACGATTGAAATATGCTATTAAATTTGAATTGTTAAGTTATTTAATTGTTAAATATGATATGCCACTGTCGGCAATTGTTTACCCATGACATATGACACCATAACCTCGTTTATATATTATATTTAAATTTATTACTGATGATATATGCATGTTGTTGATATGTTATATTATTATCTTATTTGTTCTCACTGTGCAAGTTTCCTATTAGTTTAGAAATTCCCTATGGGTTGAAATGATACATACCCGAACGATCTTGTAGATTAGGGAAAAATCGTTATGGGTTGAAATGATAAATCCAAGCGATTTTCATTGATTTTGAAATTTCAAGATTGCGGATTGAAATGATATATACCCGTAAATATTAAATTATTGCGAATTGAAATGATAAATGTCTGTATCACTTGACCATAGGTAGAAATTATATACGGACACCGTTGGTCTATATTTTAAAGATGATTTCCAAATTTTTGAAAGGATATATATGGGTTTTAATAAGTATTGACTTTAAATATAATATAAAGATATTTTAAAGTTTATTATGCATTAAAAAATATATTTTAATTTATATGTTAGAAATCATAGAATTATAAGTTAAGTTTTAAAATGTAAATTACAAAATTTTTACTTATAACTTCGTATTTTTAAATATATAAAATAAGATGTAAAATAGTTTTAATAATAAGAATTAATTTAATAATAAAATTTAATATAATAAAATTTAATAAAATTTAATTAGTATATATATAATATGTTTAAAATATTTATTTAAATTTATATTAATATTTTAAATAGATTTTGTAATAACTTTAATAATAGAGGTTGGGAAGATAAATAAAAATTGACTTGAAATATAAACCGGTTATAGTTGAATTTAAATATGACGTGAACCTATTGGTTACTTATTTATTTTGAGAATTTAAAGTATGATTTCATAAACTTGATTTGATAAACGTGATTTAATGAATATTTCAAGTATAATTGAAATTGGATATTTAATTTAAATTTGAGATTATTTAAATCTTACTAAAATGATATAGCATATAGTTTCAAATTTAAATAAAAATTAAAATGTTGAATTTGGAAATATAAATGAATTTATCAAATTAAGTTATTTAAATAAATTAAATGTTTGAACATTTAATTTTGAAAAATTATTGAAATTGAAATGTTTTATATTTGTAGTTCAAATATGGATTTGAAATCGATAAATAAAAATGGTTTTAATGAGAAATTAAATTGGGATTGGATTAAATTGGATTGGGAACAAAAAGTCGATCTAAATTTGATTTGTGAAATTGGAAGAAACAATTCTAATTATAAACTATTATATATATAAAAACATTTAATATATAAACTGTTTTAATAAATTAAATATTTTAATTTATAACCTATTTTTTTTATAATAAACTACTTTAATTTATAACTATTTCAATATATATATAAACTATTTTCAATATTTAAACTATTTAAGTTAGAACAGTCATGATCAAGATTTAGTCGATTTAAAAGTAAATATCTTGATATGATAGTTTAAACTATTCTGTGAATATGATTTCGAAAGTGATATTGATTTTGAAATGAATATGATATTTTGTTATAAGTATAAACTGTTTGAAACGATTATAAAAGTGATTTTATAAATGTTCGTCGTGTGAAATAAACATTTGGTTGTTAAAGAAACCAGAAATCGGATATTGTCATACTCTCTGCCAGTACCCAAAACCACTTTAACAACTGTGTACGTAGTGAAGATTTCAGAATGAAGTAGGATGGTTTGGCGAATGATTCTATATGAGATATTTACGTATCCCTGACTCCCGTGAGTCAACTTAGATGTGACTAAAACAGGAGTCATGCCGGGTCAAGTGGGGTCGCACCCACGATCGGGCTCATTTCTTCGATACCATTCTTTTACTTTATGATTTGACTGGGTGCACCTTTGATTTGGGAGTGTGTTTCGAGGTGGGCGGCAGTAGCTACTATGCGTTACCATTAGTCGGGATCCGCTAATGGTATATCTACGTTGGCACTGCCTCGTGTGCCGTGTTCACATGCCCTATCGCGCCTTCTACGAATTGTTTTGTACCGTACCTATGGGGTGTCCTCTGGGTAAACCACCAGTTTGGTGGAGCTTACGGCATTGTATGGACTATGGGAATATATAAAATGTGTTAAGGGGGATATAGGTAATGCCTTAATGATATTTTAATACTTTACTTTACTGATAGACACATTATAATATCGTATATTATTACATGGTAGATAGTTCCATGGATCCTAAGAGGATGGGAATCCCAAACATCCTTTAAGTTACTTTGTATTTCAGTTGACATTTCAATTGAAATGAATTTACTGGTATAATAATGTTAATCCTTATTAAAGTGTTTTGAGTTTTGCTTTATGCTCGGGTTAGACTGAGTGTCACAGCGTTTAAGACTCACCTTTGGAGCTTGGAGCTTTGCTTGAAGATCCGTGTTCAGCTATTCAGCTTCTCAGTTGTTTCCAATTGATTTGTTCAGACTTATCATTGTTTCTGTATTAGATTCCATTGTAATTGATATATCCATTATATTTGTTTTAAACTCTGATGTTTATATAGTAGTTTCATGAACTAATATTTATCTATTCCATTGCTTATTGTTGTAATACTCTGTTTCTGTGATTCTGTGATTGATTTATTTACTGTATATGTTAAGTTTTTCCAAATATAAATTAACAATCTGTTGTTTTGAGCAATTCAAGTCTGACATGAGTGGATGATTGTCGATTTGAACGGTTTGAAATGTCGAGTCTTTACAGTTACAGTATGGAAATGTGGTTCTATCTCGGTGGATTTCAAAGATGGGTTGCCAAGATCAAATAGAGGAAATGAAAGTATATGTGTCATGGTGGATAGGTTAATCAAGAGTGCCTATTTCATTCTAGTCGAGTCAACTAGAACGGCACATGTTTTAACTACGTTATTCATGAAGAATATAGTTAGACTGCATGGAATTCCTAGTAGTATAGTAAGTGATAGAGATTCCTTATTCACTAGCAAGTTCTTGAAGTGTCTATAAGAGACTTTGGGTACCATGCTTAAGCTGAGTTCCGCGTACCATCCATGGACAGATGGGAAAACGTGAAAGGATTAACAAAGCCTTAGAAGATTTGTTACGAGCTTGTGTGCTAGATTTTTGGGAATCATGGGAAGACCATCTACACTTAGTCGAGTTTTCATATAACAACAGTTATCAGGCTAGTATAGGGATGGCACCGTTTGATGCTTTGTATGGAAGGTCATGCAAGTCTCCAGTTTGTTGTTTAGAGACCCATGATAGGTTTGTTCTAGGTCCATATTTGGTTAGAGAAGCTACAGAGAAAGTTGAGTTAATAAGAGCGAGAATGAAGGAAGCTCAGTCTAGACAGAAGAGTTATGCTGATAGGAGATGGAAAGACTCAGATTCTCAGTTGGAGATCATGTTTTGTGAAGGTAACAACGATGAAAGGTGTAAAGGATTGTGTTAGACCATTTCTTGTTGTAGAAAGGATTAGGAAACTCGCATATAGAATAAAGTACCAAATATTTTAGCATGATTCCACAATATTTTTCATATTTCTCATCCGAGGAAGTGTATTCGTGATCCGGAGACTGCTATAGCATTGATTGTGTTAGAGGACTTAGTAGTGGAACCGAACTTGACTATAGTTAGGAAGCCAGTTTATATAGCCACGAGAGATGAAAAGAGGTCAAGGAACAAGACAGTCAGCTTAGTTAAGGTCCAGTGGAGAGGCAATGAGAGATGTTGTACTTAGGAAACTAAGAGCGGGATTAGAGATGCTTATCCTGATTTCTTTCATGGTATGTTTTACCTTTATAATTGATCGTTGTGTGCCTTATTGTAATTTCAAGGACGAAATTCTTTAAAGAGGGGAGTCTGCAATGACCCTAATTTTAATTAATATTATTTAGGAAATTTAATTAGTTAAATTAAATGAAATGATGTAAATGGTTAAGGGATTGAGATTTGTGTTAATAGAGGGTAGCCGTGCCTAATGAACAATGAACTAAAATAAGGATTAAAATGAAATAGATAAGGGAAATAGATAAGGGCAAAGTAGGAATAAGTTATATTCATATACCCTAAACCCTCATGCCACTTCATTTTACTTGTTTATAAACTAGAATCAAAACATAAGGGAGGTCGGCCACCATTAGGGGGAAAGCAAGAGATAAAGCTAGAATCAAAAGAAGGAAGCTTTATCAACTTAATCTAAGATCAAATCTCAACTCCATAACAACAAGCTAAAGGTGAATAATAGTTTATATCTCATATTTTTATTGTTTTCGGTTATAGTTAAGATCTGAAAAATAAACCTTTTCTTTCGAATGTTGTAATTTTACCACTACGCATCTGAATTTATACATAAAATCGGTTGATTCAAAATTGTACGCATTCTTGGAATAACTCGATTGGTTAGACTATTGAGCTACTAAACACAAGATTGAGTTTCAACCATTCTACAATGCGTTGAATTTATTTTGCAGTTTTGTTTCTTGAGTTCAAAACAATAATATATTCCATCTAATGGAACCTTTTATTTATTCTAAAACATCTTCAAACTTTTTTTGGAGATCCAATGAGTCAAGCAACTTCATGTTATTTGAAATCTCTAATAAAAAGAGATATTAAAAAATAATGATTTCATAGTTAAAGGCTATGTTCTTCTTATAAGAGATGAGATTTTTGTAAGGTTTGGTGATACAATATTTCCTATTGCAGAAGATTTAGAAGATATTGTTGATTTTAGTGACACAATATTTCCAATTGTAGAAGATTTGGAAGATATTTGAGATAATTACTCAAATATATATATTGCCTCTTTTATAGCATTAAAGAGAGTAATAAATTACCTACTATAGAAGAAGAATTATTCTGGAAGATTGAGGTAATCAATTAATCTCCTAGATAAACGTTTCTTATATGAATAGGAGAATTAATGAGGCACTGATTTATAACCATAAATCAATTATTTCAACTCCAAGTAATAATCTTTATATAAAGGAAGAGATTAGCATGAGTAGAATTATCTCTCTCACTTGTATTTCTTATTCATCTTCTTTATTATCAATCTTGTAAAAATTTCTCCTCTCAGAAAGTAATAAAATCTCCTCTCCCCAAATGTATGTACACTACCTCGCGGTAGTGGAATCACTATAAATCTTGTATGTTATTTTCTTTTATTGTTTGATTTGTGATTACTTTTGGCTGGTGACTATCTGTTGTTTATTTTGCCTCACCATCAATCTGGTCCTATTTGTTTTTCTGGAAGGTTAGGTTTTTTCTTCGTAAGGCGATCTTAAAGGATTTTTCCCCAATATTTTTATATGTGCCCCTGATAATTATATCCTCATGTTCTTATTTGATCTCATCCATTCAATAAATATCGATTTTTATTAATTTTTTATTTAGCTAATAAATGAGAGTTTGAGATAGGAGCAGAGATGAGGCATTTATATTTATGGGACTTCTTTTATTTGGGGAATAAATTCCATTTTATCAACATAATGTCAACTAATATACTGTGATCTTCATTTCCTTCTGGGTCACATTCCATATATTTCTTCTCAACAACAGATGAAATTTTAGTATCTCAAGCATCGGTTGTTTTTATAATTAAAATTTCTAAGCCTTTAGCTTTAGGATAATTTGATGCTTTTTAAAAGAAAATAGTTCAAAAGTTTTAACTATTTCAAAATCAATAGTCGTATATCTCTTATGTAATCAACTTCTACTTATAAAATGCAGCTATTTAGTCTGAAAGCAAACAACAATTGGCATAAAATAACTCTTTGCACTGTTAGCATAGCCAAAATCCAAAGTACTGATTTGGTTAAAGAATTATAGGTTGGATCAACCACATCTTCATTATACCTAGAAAGAGTTTTTTCAATTGTTTTATTGTTGCTGCGAAGAAAGAAATATTTATAGAACATGACAACTATTATTGGACCTTAAAGGAGCTGGTAGGTTTATTTTTGATATAAGATATGGCATTGTTTGTAGCTTCATATACCTATTTATACACACCCATTATACTCGATTTTTGACTCGAGAAAAATCAAGTAAAACTGCTAAAAGTTTGTTTGAAAATTCATACAATGTATAAAAACGCTTCTCCAGAAGTTCAATCAAAGATGACGCTCGAAAACGCTCGAAAGCAAGCCTCGGGTCAGCTAATGGTTGACCCGAAGTCATGCTGTGAATTAGGACTCAGTCACATGTTGAGAATACCGATGTCAAACCCAAAGTGAACCTCGAGAAAAGGCACTCAAGTATAGCTCAAGCCTAATGATGTAAAATCACTTCCAAGCATTTAGATAACTTCCCCATGGTTGGCTAAACCTTCCTCAATTCTAGTTCAAGTGCCAACTTTTAAGAAAACATAAAGTCCAAGTACCCAAAGTTGAGCTTGGATCATTTGCCCCTACACCCCCCCAAACCCTCCCCCTCCCACCAAAGGCCCCAAGGAAAATATGCGCTCGTAATTGTACAATGTGATAATCCACATCTTATCAAATAGCGCTTGAATTATAGTTTCAACCAAAGTTTTTTTTGAATGATGATGATGATGATGATGGTAGAAGGGTCTAAGCCATTGTTAATAAGCCTAATATACAAACTTAGAGCATCTCTGAAAGTTTAAGGTCTGATATTCAACCCTGAATATGAACACGTTTGGCCAGCAGTCGTACATCTATTAAATATGTGTTTGAGTGTATGCACTTATTAAATAGGCATCTGATGTTTAGCTGCTTATTTAATAAACATAAGGACATAAACGTCTATTTAATAAGTGTCTAAGGTTGGGCTCCTACAAGAGAGGTGCTCAGCCACTCTCCCCTCATTTTCCTCTCTTTTAATTTCTTTTAGGCAGAAAAAATGTCGAATTGTCACCTCGCGCAACTAAAATCACAAGACGTGCCATTCAAAGATAAACGAAGGAGAAAGCCGGTTCGATGCACATTGCCCCTAGTCTTGATATGACAATTTTCGACTTACGAATCTTTTAGGAGCTTACAGATAGTTACCACACATCGCATGTGGACCACTTTGAATACAATCAATGTATAATTATAGATACAAAATAATTGTTATTGCATATGTTATGTTAATTGTATGTTAGTTAATCTGTAGTCTTTATTACTGTTAATTATAATTTAGATATCATTATTGTTTGTTATATAGTTTAAGTATCTCAATGTTTGATTAATTGTGCATTAGTTAAGAACCAATATTTATATTATATAAACCTAGTATATCAGTTATCGGGACAGTTGTTTCAGGTAGGGCTATCAATGGATACTCAAAAAATCTGAAATTCGTCTGCATCCGTATCTGAAAAGCAGCAATATCCGATATTCAGAAAAAACGGATGCGGATACAAAAACATCTGCATCCCAAAATTATCCATCCGGTCTTTGTTAAGATTATAGCATAATTTATATGTATTTTAGTATAACGAAAGATATTTATTGTTTTATTAAGTTAGTAGTTTATATTATATACACTTAAGCTTATTAACTACTCAAAACTATATATTATCGACATATTTGTTTATATTTAACTCTTTTATAATCAATTGGATTGAAAAAATGTATACTAACCTTAACGTTCATATTTATATTTCTTGGTTTATCAATCGTTAGCGGATAGGATAATTATCTGATATCTGTTTGTATCCGTTGAACCGGATATCCGATATCCGAAAATCATTTAGGATGCACATGTGGATGAGGATATGGCATTATCCGCATCCAAAAGTATCCGTTGATAGGCCTTGTTCCACGTGTATTTTACAGTGTAATGATACACTTGCTCTAGCTTTAGTAGATATTTTACGGACCAGGCAATTTGCTTATTTCCTGCATAATACACTTTCCTAGTCTTTTGATTGTCCACTCATTTTGGCCCAAGTTAAAAATGGTGGTAGTCTACCACACATTTTATTTTTCTAATTTTGAGCTATGCATTACTTCAGTCGATTTTTTATATGATGACTGACATTTAGATGAAGGCCAAGACAAGATTCCTTTTTCTTTTGATGATGAATACAAGGCTCCTCCTTTTTACACTGTGTATCTACCCCATTTTGACGATGGAGCGATTAATTCTGGTGTTATTCCCTTGACATATCTTCAGCACTACATCATAGAACATACAGAAAAAGCTATAAGTGATGCAATCACTAGGTCCTTTCTACTATATTTATTTGGTTTGTTATTCTTTTTGAACCAAAAGTGGACCATTAGATTACGTTGTCTTGCAGCGATAGCCGATCTAGATCAGTTTCATACTATATACTGAAGGATGTCTATATTGGATGTTTTTACACGGCCCTAGACTTGTATGTCTTAGGCGAGGTTAAACAGATGTTTAGATTTTGGTATATTCTGTTGTGCAGTAATATGAGTACACGACAAACATACGCCCCGTATTGCCAAGACACCCAACTAGACAACAGAGTTGTACTTTCTCCGCATGAGATGATGGGAGTATACAATAGTTCCTCACGCTCCTATGGATGTCAGATGTGATTTGATGGAGGTCCGATCTCAGATTGACTTCAGAAGTAGGAGTAACATTTTATGAGCATCATGGGCTGGACATTGTATCCACTTGACACGAACTAGGCAAATGTTTGGGATGTAAGTTCATTCATTCCCCATCAAATCTTTTTCCATAATCGATTGTTCATATTTTTGATGTTTCTGCCTTTTGTTTTTCAAGGTCATGTTTTTATTGCTTAATTTCCACACTCTCTCATCACGTCAACCTTTTCCCTCACAACCGCGGTACTTTCTTTGTGTCTCCAATCATGCATTTCCAAGGTGGTGCGCACTCGAATATCCAAGACCACTTCCATCTTATTCTTCTTCCTTCCAACTTTCGATCCAATCAGACTAAAATATTCATTAGGTCACTAAGTAAGCACGTCTACCTCGTTTTCCGACTCAAAAGGTGTTTCTCTACCAAATGAGTCTGCCGGACTAGAGCAGACTCCCGATTTTGATGTTTTTTTTTCTTCTTTTTGTCTTTTATTTAAAGGTCTTTCAAGTTCTTTATGTTGTCAGAATTCCACTTTGGTTGACTCGTCGGCAGATTATAACAATTTCAAAATTGATAGTAATGAGGTTTTTTAACACCACTTTCCATTGCAAATAGTTTTAAGAATTCTTAATTCGTCATTTTTTTAATAACAAAATAAAACGGAATAAGTATTTATATTTTTAATTCATACAAAAATGAAAATATAAAAAACATATCAAATAAACTTTGTCACTCATTCAACTAGGATCGGCTTTCGTTATTTTGTAGATCTGCGATTCGTAAAATTGAATTTGTTGATACTTCGAATCGACATTGAATCGCCGAAAATGATCATGTGTTGTTCGCCTGTTCTTTGTTATAGGAATTCTTACTATCCTTAAAAACTTTTCTCTTCTTTAGTCAAGTCGGAGTTCTCATTATTTCGCCATGGGGTTGGATGAATGCTGACCGAGGGGGTATCATTAAAATCATTATCGTCCTCATACACCTAATTTGGAGAATTTGAAGGATGTGTAAACTCTTCGAACGGTGACGAGATTGAAAGTATAAGATTTATTTCGTTCAGTAGAGGTAGTGAATAATGTATGTATATTGAAGACTGAAAGTGGATCATGTAGTGAAGTAGAAGTAGAATTGATCTTTGAATATTAACCTTAATTCAGCTTCCTGGATTGGTCAGGGATATTAATCTTAAAATCACGAAAGCTTAATATTCAGCCATGATTTTGCATCTGTCTGAGATGCTCTTATTCTCGCATCAGCTGAATCTTCTGCACTCTCAGTTACAGTTTTATACCAATTGCTGTGTATTATATCGATTGCTGCTGCCCCTTTTATTTTGTTTTTTTCACTTTTATAAGCATGCACGGTTAAATTTTGAAGAAAATGGAAACATGCACTTTAAATTTCGAGTCCGAAATAGTGTTTCTATTGTATGACATTAAAATGAGAAATTTTGTGCACTCTCAGTTACAGTTTTGCACCAAGTAAGCGTGATCTTGATATTTTCCATTTTATAATATCGGGCTATGTTGAAATGCCTTTCAAAGTCATGTGTAAACAAGTATAACATGCCAAATGATCAAAAAAGTTGTGGTTATAACATCCGGAAAAGTTTGTATGTATTTTCCAATAAGGTTTTTTTGGTCTGTTCAAACAGATATGCAAATACAAAATTCCCCAACAAGCTGAATGTATACACAACAACCAATCACCAGAAAATACCCGACTTTCTATCACCAGAAAATCGCATCACTAATTAAGAAAGAAAGAGATAGAAGAAGAAAAGAAAGAGAAGAAAGAACAATAACACATCAAAATCTCACAGCGGAACGAATGAAATATAATATATAACATATACATAGTATCATATACATCAGAGTTCACAACTATACATCTCAATTTAGACAGTTATAACATTTCTGTCTAATATACAATACAAGGACAACTACACAGAATAACAACACAGCGGAAACTCTAACTATATATCTACACGCTGAAGCCTCCTGCTCCAAAGCTCCTCCAGAATTCATCAAGGATAACCTGAATCACTTGACTACTCATACATAATATGAGTACCCAAGAGTTTAATAAAACAGAAAATAAACACTCAGGTCAGATAGGGGTCTGGTGTGAGTAAACGGTTTAAGATTGCTTAACTTTAGAAAATCCTTTGAAAGAAAAGGTATCTCGTAAGACTTCCCACACATAAGCATGGAAAGGTTTTTACCTTAAGCTAACCAAAACATTTGATAGGAAATCCAATGATATTATAATAGTGTGTAGGGTTTTCAAGTAAATATGAAATAGCCGAAATTGTTACATCTATTAAATTCCAGCTACTAGCCACAAAAGTGGGTAATACAAACAAAATCGTAGGGTCTAGTAGGGAAAATGGGTTTCCAACAATGGCAGCACTACTGGGGTACCGCCCGTCACAGTATGTGGCCTAGACCACCATACCGAGAAGCCACCCTGACTCCCCTGCAACACAAGGCCGGGACCATTCCTTACAGATTAGTCCCGAACAAGACCACCCCGCAGTTGGCTGCAGACCAACTGCCCACAAAGCCAAAATAAAAAGGGACATCTAGACAGGGATGAATCTTGCCCTCCAGTGGGAGCTACCCACGAAGCCTTGCTGCACCTTCCCTGTTTTAGCCATTCCCAGTTGATGAGGCTTGAGGCAGTGATTACCTTTGTAGGACACTTTTATCTTAGAATGCTCATCGTCCACTTGACGATATTCTGGAAGCATTCAATCCATACAAGTCCGTTCCGGGTTTGAACGGAACCGAAGGCACTATCTCGTTGCACTCATTTTGGAATCATCCTCATAGTCAACGACCATAGCCCTTGCACTCTGGATCACCATCTCGAACCTATAAGTACTATTCCGTCAAACTCACTACGGAATCACCCACAGAGTTATACTGACTTATAGGTCTTACACCTCGAGTCTTCACTTGCACTCCACTTGGATTCACGACCTAACGTTTATTTAGGATCAGTGTGGTTTTCGGATATCCAAATATGGAAACCCGATCCCGGTCTCACCGAATCCAAATGCCATTTTAATGTCCAAGTTGTGCTTAAGGGATTTAAACAGTAGATATTCAGAAAGATCACTTAACATAAATGGATGATTCACAACATAGATAGATAATCCACTATTATCACATTCATCCATACATTTCACAAAGCAGCATATACATCACATCATAGATATATCACATTCATATCATCACATATCAACCCATGACATATAATAACAACCAATATCATTAACTCATCCATTGATACTTATCAACCAATCATTAATCAAACATAACAAGTTTTGATCCAACTTAAATTAATTTAATTCATCCTTAATTAAATTAATTCCTTACTTAAACACTTGGATTATCATCATTCCATCTTACTATTCATTAATTAATTACAAATTAATTAATAAACATCACTTAATTATCCACTTGAATTAATCATGCTTGATTAATTTCCTCTTAATTACTTTAAGTAATTATTCCTAAATTACAAATTTAATTAACCATCTTGATTAGTTACTTTTTAATTATCCAAGTAATTATCTCTTAATTACTCTGTTAAAGTTAATCACACTTGATTAATTATTATTTAATTACCTTGATAATTATTCCTTAATTATCTTTTAATTAATCACACATGATTAATCACCTTTAATTGATCATACTTGATTAATTACTCTTGATTAATTACCTTTAATTAATCACACTTGATTAATCATTTATAATTAATTATATTTAATTAATTACTTTTAATTAATCGCATTTGATTAATTATTTTTAATTACATTTAGTAATTAAAACTTAATTATAAATTAATTATCCTTAAATTATTAATTAAAAGTTAATTAGTTATTTACATTTATTAATGATTACTTAATTAAATTTCTTTTTAATTAATTATTTTGAAAGTAATTAATCACATAATTAACTACTCTTAATCCTTTTATTAATTAACCATTCATTAAATAATTAAAACCTTTAATTAATTTTATTAATTAATTCTTTAATTAATAACTCAAGTGTTTAATCCTTAATCAAATCCACTAAATTACTTTTATAAGTAATTATCTTTTACTTAATTACTTCTAGTAATTAACCACTTAATTACTTTATCCAGTAATTATACTTAATCAACTCCAAAGTGATTATCTTTAAATTAATCGCTAATTAACTACTTAATTAATTACTCTACTTAATCATTGAAATTTAATTAAATGATTCTTCAATTCTTATATCATAAAATTCTTAATTAAGAAAACATCATCTTAATTAAATCATTTATATTAACCAATAACACCTGATTATTAATAATAATTGAATTATCTCAATCATTCTCACAATTATTTATCTTTAAATAAATCAAAATTCTAATTTACATAAGTTAAATCTTTATTATAATTGATTATCAATTTCTTAATCATTAAACTTATTTTACATAAATTATATTTGAAATCAATTATAATTAAAATAATTTTTATCATTCAAATAAAACTTTAGCTTTTCCAAAGTTATTAAATAAAATTTAATACAAACCTATTTTTAAATTTCACATGTTTATATTTTAAAAATTTTATATTTCAAAATATAATAACTTAACTTTTAAACAAATTTTAGTTTTACAATTAAATTTGTTTAACTTTTAGTTAAATTTTATCATTTTCAAAATCTAATCTTCTTTTGGTTTCAAAACCTTAAAAACAATACTGTATAAAATTTAAAAACCCTGAACAATCAATACAACTCAACCAACTCGAGCCATCTGCAGAAACTCACGCGACAACTCCGAGTAAACCAAACAAAAACCCCGAGTCTTTCCCTACCCTATGCCTGCTTCGAGAAAACACACCAAAAACCCAAAAGAAACTTGAGCTTCCACCTTCGTTCTCCACAAAACCCAACAGAGACACGAAATCGTGCACGTATACGTGCACGTCGCCGCCGGATGTTGGCGAACTCCACGCCGGCCACCTACATGTCACACTCAACCCCTACTACCAATCGCACCACCCAGAAACTTGTAATAGACCGAGAATCAAAATGCGACAGTCGAACCCAACTGCCTGAACCTCACACCAACGAAATACGACCACCTCTGGTGATCCCTCCATCAATAAACCACGCGATCCTCCTCGAAGCTCCGCCTCACACCCCAGCACATCCAGAACCCTACGCGATCGTCCCTGGTTGCATCACGACGTCGCAAAATCCATTGGAACACTCACGTCAAAAACAACATACAAAACCCTAATTATCGAAATTCCAGTCAATCCCTTCATCTAAAAATTCCAAAATAATTTTTCTTATGATCACCGTTGCCCCCTCCAACTTTGATCTCAACCACGACCACAATTTCACCGTTGATCGCCCCCAATTGGTCAAAAAGCACAAAACAATCAAACTCCAAATTCTCGCAAATTACTAACCTAAAATTCATGATTCAAGCTTCAAAAATCATGTTTTCTTATTTGCAATATGATTATAAAATCAAAACTCAAGTTCGCATTCATAAACTTTTGAACCAAATTATAATTTTACTGTAAATTTTAAAATTTTGAGCTAACTATTTATTTTAACAACCCATAACTATTTTTAGATGTTAGATAATTTGATTACAATCATCTTTTCTTTACAAATCAAGGTCCAACTCGAAATCAAAATCAAGTTATTGAATTTACCATGAGATTGAAATTGTTTTTATAAACACAGTGACACATTTTTTTTAATTGTACAGGCAATTCATAAACACAATCCAAACATGCATCAAATCTAAATCCAATATTTCTTATAACATCATGATATTATCACATAACAAGATGAATCCAGATTTAAAACTGTTTTTAAAATATTTATTTACTCACCTAAAATTTGCTGGAGACAAAAATGTTTCCAGGCTCGTTGTAATTTCTGCTTGCTCAATGAATTGCTTGATTCCAGTTGCATGTTAACGTTCCAGAATTGCTTGTTGATTTCAAATTTTCTTGATTGACTTGAAAATCTTGCATTGAAGTTTATATCTTGCTCTTGCTATTGAAATTTTCCTGCATATTCTCTGATTTGAACATGCTTTCATCTTCATGTTTTCAAATTGAAATCCAGGTTCTATTTTTTTCCAGATTTTACTTCTTTTGATTATTTGTTTTGTATTGAAATTTTGTTGAGGATAAGAAAGTGTTTTTGCTTAAGATAAATTTCTTCTTTTAATTTTACAACTTACATTATAAATTTTATTTTATTAAAAGAATGACATTTGTCATTTTAGTGTTTTAAGGATCATACACATATGTATATGATTTACATTTGTCTTTACACATCCTAAAATTCTTACAAGTGTTATTAACAAATATTGATAAGTTAACAAGTGTTATGTAATGTTTAATTAATATTTTTAAAAGTTATTTTCTTATTTAAAATTTACTTAAGTTATATGTAAGTAATTATGTAATATTATGAACTTATCTTTTAATAAATATGTATGTGAATACAAATAACTTATATTTTTGATTTATTTTATATAATATATGTTTATAAACTTGAGAAATTGAGTTTAACTCCTTATATAAAAAATTTAAAACAATTTTATCTTATGTTAAAATTAAAATGAAAGACTATTAAAACAAATGAACTTTTAATTTAAATCTTATTTAAAAAAAAGCTTAAAGTACATATTTATAATAAATAAGGAATTAACTTTGTTATTAAAATTTAAATCTCAAATATTTTTTTCAAAAACATTAAATCAAATTAACATTTCAAATTACAAATTATACATTTATTAAAGTTTGCAAATACTTATTAAATTCAAATTAATAAAATTCCTATTTCAAATATATATACAAATATATATATACACATTTCAAATAGAAAAACATTTTAACATTAGATTTGATAATTACTGTATTAAATATTAAAACAAATTTCAAATCATAATATATATATATATATATATTCATATATATTATAATTTGAGTAGATAGCTTTTATTACTTAAAAACTTCCTATTTACAATATATATCAATGTATATATATTATAAATAGAAAATATTTTTGATTAGCTTTTGAAAAATAAATCTTATCAATATTAAATTGATAAAATAAATATTTCCAAATTAAAGTATTATAAATTTTCAAAAGAATTGAATTTGCCAAATTTTATATTGTTAAGAAAAATGTTGATAGATATTTATCAAATTATTATTATCAGCCTTTGAAATAATTTTAACTTGTCAATTTATAATTGTAAAATGATCAAATCAATTTAATTATTATCAAAGATTATTAAATTGATATTGCTCAAAATTCCGGGTCGTCACATTCCTCCCCCCTTAAAAGAATTTCGTCCTCGAAATTTAAAAGCAAAGATAATTTAATAACCCAGCAAAAGAATTTAAATTTCAAACAGCCATCACACAATCAATCATATATTATCAGTTATAGTAACCAAAGCAACCAATTCAAACAATTAATTTTATCTATCCAGACAAAATTCTGAATAGAATTTCCTAATATCATCTAGAGTTTTCCAGGTACCTATACTAGAATACTCGTTCTACAGAATCTTATGTAACTATACTACTATAACCAAGAACTCCCTCATCTGATCTACAAATCTGAACAAGATATCAGATTAAACTCAAAACCAACTCAACTCCCAAATCCTTTTGAACCGCTGATTCTATCACTCGATGAATCATACATATATTCCTCAGAAATATGTGAAATACAATGAATTCCAGTTATCGGAACCGACAATTCAATCCTGTAGATCAAAATCTAATCTCCAAAAAAAAGAAGGAAAACTCAAAATACTTCCGGAGCTAACTCTCCTGTTTTATCAAATCTTATATCTCCTTTAATCGGATAAAACTAAAACAATATCCAAATTCCAACTTCACATTCCCAATCCCCTTAATTCTTAACTGCATAACTTTTCTGATGCTCCTAAGTCACCTCCAATATTCCTGATCAGCCTAACCCTTGCTGATTGCTTCAAGAAACAAATTGGACCAAAATCAAACCAATCACCTGATCCTATTCAACAAAATGACTCTCCAAAAATTTGCTGAAATCTAATACACAACTCTGCTCCACAAGCATAAGTGGACTTCAGACCTACACCTCTTATCTGGAATCGCCAAACAGTTGCACTCGACAACCTTACCTTCCAAATCCAGAAAATTTCTTCATACTTGAATTTCCTGTATAAATCCTCTAATCCAAGAAAACTGTAACTCCCGGTTGCTCCCATTCTAGAATAACTGCTACCTTGCTTCCGCTGCACAACTCGGATCTGGAGTAGATAAGAATGCTATCGAAGAACTCGAGCACAAACTTTCTCCATACACTGTTCAATCGACTCATAAAATCTTAGTGACCATTCCATTTGGTCATAACATCCCAACAGAATCTTAACTAGAGCTAGATGATCAATCCTTCTCCAAAGAATCCTGAGCTGCCTCACCAGCTTCTTCTCGCTCCAATAGTCATCCCTCATGGTTGAACCATCAGAATTACTCCTGGAATCCAAGTCGATAAGAAAACTCAATCTCTGATTCGGGTAAACTTCTGATTTCCTCAAAAAACATCGGGAAAATCTCCGACTACTTAAGTAGCCTTTACCTCCATATAAGACTCCTCAAACCAAAGAATACTCAAAGATTCCCAAACTAATCGCAAGTCACTTTTGCGATCTCTCTTAGTTTAGAATTCAAAGAACTATCTTCACTTACTAGAACAGCTTCCCTAATCAAGATCAATCTTCAAGAATAGCTTATCTACAAGAAAAACTGATAGATCACTTCCAACCAATATCCTGCTCTGCTGAGCCTTCCGAAGAAACGGATAAGCCTTCACTACTGCTGGGACTGCCGATAGTAGAATCCCAAAGATTACAGAATCATCGAAGAAACAGATCCACGCTGCTGCTTCCAAACCTCTCTTCAAAGATACCGCTAAGCCAAAAGATCATCCTTAACCATAGCTTCTTGAACACAAAGCTATCACCCAATTCCACCAAAAATCCTTGAGACGAGTAGACATCTTCTCAAGAAACTCGGCTCCAAACCAAACACCAACCACTTGTTCTTCTTAAGGAAACAATGAGACCATGTCCGAAATGAGGTAACTCATCGACCTTAGCCTCATACTTCAATACAAATAAGACAACCATATGAATACTGCATCTCACCACACAGCTATTCCTTCCCGAAGCTATCAAGATACCGTCACCTGCTTCCGCTCAGCTGACAGATTCAACTCTTGAAAATCCCTGCTCACTCGAGAGCAAATCAACCCTATACTTCAAAATATACTCTAATTCTTGAAAATTCTTCCTCTGGGATCAATGAAATCCTTTCACCAATCTACAAAGCTTATTTGAGACGCTATTAGATCTACAATCTCGACAGACACACCTCCAACCACAACATATGAGCCTCTACCATCAGTGGTAGTCGTGTTCCACACACTTTTACCTTATCTACCTCTATAACCTATGTTGGAAAATCTGAACAGATAACCCAACAGATTAGGTAGATATATAAATATATCTAGATATATAAAAATTACAAGTACGCTCTCTCAAGATAGACACCACTCCAGAGCCTAGGTATTCACTCAACCTAATGCTCTGATACCAACTGTAGCGACCCGACTTTCTATCACTAGAAAATCGCATCACTAATTAAGAAAGAAAGAGATAGAAGAAGAAAAGAAAGAGAAGAAAGAACAACAACACATCAAAATCTCACAGCGGAACGAACGAAATATAATATATAACATATACGTAGTATCATATACATCAGAGTTCATAACTATACATCTCAAATTAGACAGTTATAACATTTCTGTCTAATATACAGTACAAGGACAACTACACAGAATAACAACACAGCGGAAACTCTAACTATATATCTACACGCTGAAGCCTCCTACTCCAAAGCTCCTCCAGAATTCGTCAAGGATAACCTGAATCACTTGACTACTCATACATAATATGAGTACCCAAGAGTTTAATAAAATAGAAAAAAACACTCGGGTCAGACAGGGGTCTGGTGTGAGTAAACGGTTTAAGATTGCTTAACTTTAGAAAATCCTTCGAAAGAAAAGGTATCACGTAAGACTTCCCACACATAAACATGGAAAAGTTTTTACCTTACGCTAACCAAAACATTTGATAAGAAATCCAGTGATATTATAATAGTGTCTAGGGTTTTCAAGTAAATATGAAATAGCCGAAATTGTTACATCTATTAAATTCCAGCTACTAGCCATAAAAGTGGGTGATACAAACAAAACCATAGGGTCTCGTAGGGAAAATGGGTTTCCAACAATGGCAGGGCTACTGGGGTACCGCCCGTCACAGTACGTGGCCTAGATCACCGTACGGAGGAGCCACCCTAACTCCCCTGCAACATAAAGCCGGGACCATTCCTTACTGAACAGTCCCGAACAAGACCACCCCGCAGTTGGCTGCAGACCAACTGCCCACAAAGCCGAAATAAAAAGGGACATCTAGACAGGGATGAATCTTGCCCTCCAGTGGGAGCTACCCACGAAGCCTTGCTGCACCTTCCCTGTTTTAGCCATTCCCGGTTGATGAGGCTTGAGGCTGCGATTAACTTTGTAGGACACTTTTATCTTAGAATGCTCATCTTCCACCTGACGATGTTCTGGAAGCATTCAATCCATACAAGCTGTTCAGGTTTCGAACGGAATCGAAGGCACTATCTCGTTGCACTCATTTTGGAATCACCCTCAGAGTCAACGACCATAGCCATTGCACTCTGGATCACCATCTCGAACCTATAAGTACTATGTGACGCCCAACCTCTATACCCACACTAGCTAAGAACACTACAGTGTAGTGCTGTCAACTAGCACGGAGAATAAGGCTGTTGAAGATCGACCATCCATGTGATTGCTTATCACACGGTGGCTATAAATAATCTTCAGAAACAAACATAGAAATAAGCATAACACAAATCAGTCACAGACATCCATATCACAAAGGCGGAAGAAGATATGAATATATAACTAACACATGAAAGTGCACATCAGAGTAGTGGTCAAAAAGATCCACAATAATACAAAAGAATAGCAGCACGTGCTATACAAAAGAATACAACTATGAGTCTATATCTCAAGTGTATACAACAAAAACTGCTAATCTAAATAGTTAGCCAAAAGTCAGAGTAGCAAATCCCGGGAAGAAGTCAAGCAGAAGTACCTGTAACATCTCGGTCTGACCCGGGTATTATTTAAGAAAATAATAAACGGATCAGTCTAGCTATAAATATCAGATGACATGGTATAAAATAAAAGATATGGCATAAACATAAAATATCCATACTGACATACTACTATAAGTATGCAAATGATGATCAACAGAAGATCAATCAATAAGAGATAAATCAATATCACAAGAATCTTCTCAAAGATCCAAAGAGGGCATCATACCCTAAACTTGTAATCATAACAAGTCAATGGCATAAATTCCAGAAATCAACACAAGAAATCCAGAAATCACAGAAAAAGGGAAAGAGGCCTATCACATGACGGTCCGAAGACCATGGGGAGCTACCCCATATGGGTGAGTCGGAATCACCCAGATGAGGTCTAGGCTAACCAAAAAGCAAAAAGGTATGTGTGAGTGGAATCACACAAATGGTGTCTAGCCTAACCTCACAACAAAAAGGTATGTGTGAGTGGAATCACACAAATGGTGTCTAGACTAACCTTCCGGACAAAGAGATATGTGTGAGTCGGAATCACACCCATGAGGTCTAGTCTAACCTTGCAAACAAAGAGACATCACACAATTGCTAGTCTAAATCATAAAATGATCGTCATGATCAACGAGAAGTGCCAATTACACTAAGCTAATAAATATAAAAGTTTATCTTCGTGTCCCATAACCACTTGCTTAACTTAAATATTTACGAACAAACTGTAAATCTTCACTAGAAAATTGTCACAAGAGGTTCAATCGAACAAGTCCAAGAATTAACCAACGAAGTGAACGCAAGCGTTTCATACCACTAGTTTTACTAAGCCGTTTAATTAGATTTCTCATCCAAGTGAGGTAAAGGTTTGTATATACTAGTAGATTGGAAAACGGTTTAAGAAAAGAGCTTTGTTATTGAAAATAGAGTTGAAATCATTTTGTTGAAAAAGTTTTGATATTTACTACTAGTATTGAAACATTCATATTTCTAAAGTTGTTATCCTGCCTTTTTAGCAAGGCTGTGATACCATAAAATCGACCGAGAAGCCAAAGATGGTTTGTCTCGAAGAATGGTCAACTCAGCATCTCAACAAGCAAGTTCTGTTGAATGTTTTTCAGATAAGATCCCCTACGGAGGGGGGGTGGCAACCCCCCAAGGTGGGGGTGCGGGGGCAACACCCCTGCTACGGGGTTCGACCTGCCCAGTCAGGTCGCGGGGGTCCAGGGGCAGCGCCCCCGGTGGGGTGCGGGGCGGCGCCCCGTCCAAAACGGTACGACCTAGTGAAGACCTAAGGGAGGATAGGATCGAGCGACCTAAAGGTTGCGACCTAGGGTACACGCGACCTAAGGGAAACTCACGACCTAACATGGCCGAGCTAAGGTGAGGTGCGACTCAACCAGGTAAGCGACCTAAGGGAGGCGAGCGACCTAAGGAACTCGCGACCTAACAATAGCACAGGCCAAGCGACCTAACGTTTTAAGGCCGAACGACCTAATTAAACTCGCGACCTAAAAATGACAAGGCCGAGCGAGTTAAGGGGATTGTGCGACCTAGGGTACACGCGACCTAAGGGATACTTGCGACCTATCATGGCCGAGCTAAGGTGAGGTGCGACTCAACCAGGTAAGCGACCTAAGGGAGGCGAGCGACCTAAGGAACTTGCGACCTAACAATAGCACAGGCCAAGCGACCTAACGTTTTGAAGGCCTGAACCATGCAAACGACTCAATGTCATACGACCTAACGGGGAACGACCTAAGGTCACGCGACCTAACGGTGCCGAGTGAATTAAGGCCAGGGACGACCTAAGTGCCGATGCGACCTACGACCTAAAGCCCAACGACCTAACTCCGAGGCGAACGACCTAAGGCATGCGAATGAGTTTAAGGCCAGAAACGAGTTATTTGAAGGCCGAGACTTTTCCACGCAAACGACCTAGCATAGGCATAACGACCTAGTAGCAGAAATTCACCAAAAACACTAAAAATTGGAGTTTTTCGCCAATTCAATACAAACCAAACGTAAATGTGCATGCTAAAGTGATGGGAATTCATTCCCAACAGTCCAAGATAGTTATAGAAAAGAATGTGAGATAAAAATCTCACCTTTGCACAAATTCAATGAAGAAGAAGCTTGAAGTCAATAGAGAAGCAACTACAAGCTTGAATCCAATGTCTTTAATTTGATTTTGGAGTTGGATGTTGAATTTGCTAATGAACTTGGGCTTGGAATTTTAATTTCCCTTTCCACTCACCATTAATGCTAAAACTAGAGTTAGGTAGGAATTTATGAAGAGATGAGGAGAAGGGGTTGGAACTTAGGTTTAATAGGCTAAACCAACCCAAAGTCCAAAGCGGGAAAAGTTAGTGAAATTCCACTAACCCCAAACATATCAAAGTTTATACATAAAAAGATTGTAAACGGCATTTCGAACTCAATGGAAGTGGTCTCGAGTCCTAATTTGACCGTTTGCAAAAAGTAGCCTTTCAGACCAATATCCGATTAACGACAAAATATTTAAATATAAAAAAAATCGATAAATATGCGGGTTGTTACATACTATTCCTTCAAACTCATTACGGAATCACCCACAGAGTTATACTGACTTATAGTTCTTACACCTCGAGTCTTCACTTGCACTCCACTTGGATTCACGACCTAACATTTATTTTGGATCAGTGTGGTTTTCGGATATCCAAATATGGAAACCCGATCCCGGTCTCACCGAATCCAAACGCCATTTTAATATCCAAGTTGTACTTAAGGGATTTAAACAGTAGATATTCAGAAAGATCACTTAACATAAATGGATGATTCACAACATAGATAGATAATCCACTATTATCACATTCATCCACACATTTCACAAAGCAGCATATACATTACATCTTAGATATATCACATTCATATCATCACATATCAACCCATGACATATAATATCAACCAATATCATTAACTCATCCAATGGTACTTATCAACCAATCATTAATCAACCATAACAAGTTTTGATCCAACTTAAATTAATCTAATTCATCCTTAATTAAATTAATTCCTTACTTAAACACTTGGTTATCATCAATCCATCTTACTAGTTATTAATTAATTACAAATTAATTAATAAACATCACTTAATTATCCACTTGAATTAATCATCCTTGATTAATTTCCTCTTAATTACTTTAAGTAATTATTCCTAAATTACAAATTTAATTAATTATCTTGATTAATTACTTTTTAATTATCCAAGTAATTATCTCTTAATTACTCTGTTAAAGTTAATCACACTTGATTAATTATTATTTAATTACCTTGATAATTATTCCTTAATTATCATTTAATTAATCACACCCGATTAATCACTTCGAATTAATCATACTTGATTAATTACTCTTGATTAATTACCTTTAATTAATCACACTTGATTAATCATTTATAATTAATTATATTTAATGAATTACTTTTAATTAATCACATTTAATTAGTTATTTTTAATAACATTTAGTAATTAAAATTTAATTATAAATTAATTATCCTTAAATTATTAATTAATGATTACTTCATTAATTAAATTTCTTTTTAATTGATTACTTTAATAAGTAATTAATCACATAATTAACTACTCTTAATCCTTTTATTAATTAACCATTCATTAAATAATTAAAACCTTTAATTAATTTTATTAACTAATTCTTTAATTAATAACTCAAGTGTTTAAGCCTTAATCAAATCCACTAAATTACTTTTATAAGTAATTATTTTTTATTTAATTACTTCTAGTAATTAAACACTTAATTAATTTACCCAGTAATTATACTTAATCAACTCCAAATTGATTATCTTTAAATTAATCGCTAATTAACTACTTAATTAATTACTCTACTTAATCATTTAAATTTAATTAAATGATTCTTAAATACTTATATTATAAAATTCTTAATTAAGAAAACATCATCTTAATTAATTCATTTATATTAACCAATAATACCTGATTATTAATAATAATTGAATTATCTCAATTATTCTCACAATTATTTATCTTTAAATAAATCAAAATTCTAATTTACATAAGTTAAATCTTTATTATAATTGATTATCAATTTCTTAATCATTAAACTTATTTAAAATAAATTATATTTGAATTCAATTATAATTAAAATAATTTTTATCATTCAAATAAAACTTTAGCTTTTCCAAAGTTATTAAATAAAATTTAATACAAACCTATTGTTAAATTTCACATGTTTATATTTTAAAACTTTTATATTTCAAAATATAATAACTTAACTTTTAAACAAATTTTAGTTTTACAATTAAACTTGTTAAACTTTTAGTTAAAATTTTACCATTTTCAAAATCTAATCTTCTTTTGGTTTCAAAACCTTACAAACAATACTGTATAAAATTTAAAAACCCCGAACAATCAATACAACTTAACCAACTCGAGCCATCTGTAGAAAGTCACGCGACAACTCCGTGTAAACCAAACAAAAACCCCGAGTCTTCCCCTACCCTATGGCTGCTTCGAGAAAACACACCAAAAAACTGAAAGAAACTCGAGCTTCCACCTTTGTCCTCCCCAAAACCCAACAGAGACACGAAATCGTGCACGTATACGTGCACGTCGCCGCCGGACGTTGGCGAACTCCACGCCGGCCACCTACATGTCGCACTCAACCCCTACCACCAACCGCACCACCCATAAACTTGTAATAGACCGAGAATCAAAATGCGATAGCCGAACCCAACTGCCTGAACCTCACACCATCGAAATACGACCACCTCCAGTGATCCCTGCATTAATAAACCACACGATCCTCCTCGAAGCTACGCCCCACTCCCCAGCACCTCCAGAACCCTACGCGATCGTCCCTGGTTGCATCATGACATCGCGAAACCCATTGGAACACTCACGACCAAAACGGCATACAAAACCCTACTTATCCAAATTCCAGTCAATCCCTTCATCTAAAAATTCCAAAATGATTTTTCTGATGATCACCGCTGCGCCCTCCAATTTTGATCTCAACCATGACCACAATTTCACCGTTGATCGCCCCTAATTGGTCAAAAAACACAAAACAATCAAACTCCAAATTCTTGCAAATTACTAACCTAAAATTCGTGATTCAAGCTTCAAAAATCATGTTTTCTTATTTGCAGTATGATTATAAAATCAAAACTCAAGTTTGATTCAAAATTTTTTGACTCGGATTATAATTTTACTGTAAATTTTAAAAATTTGAGCTAATTGTTTATTTTAACAACCTATGACTATTTTTAGATGTTAGATAATTTGATTACAATCATCTTTTCTTTACAAATCAAGGTCCAACTCGAAATCAAAATCAAGTTATTGATTTACCATGAGATTGAAACTGTTTTTATAAACACAGTGACACATTTTTTTTTAATTGTACATGCAATTCATAAACACAATCCAAACATGCATCAAATCTAAATCCAATATTTCTTATAACATCATGATATTATCACATAACAAGATGAATCCAGATTTAAAACTGTTTTAAAATATTTATTTACTCACCTAAAATTTGCTGGAGACGGAAAAGTTTCCAGGCTTGTTGTAACTTCTGCATGCTCAATGAATTGCTTGATTCCAGTTGCATGTTAATGTTCCAGAATTGCTTGTTGATTTCAAATTTTCTTGATTGACTCGAAAATTTTGCATTGAAGTTTACATCTTGCTCTTGCTATTGAAATTTTCCTGCATATTCTCTGATTTGAACATGCTTTCATCTTCATGTTTTCAGATTGAAATCCAAGTTCTATTTTTTTTAGATTTTACTTCTTTTGATTATTTGTTTTGTATTGAAATTTTGTTGAGGATAAGAAAGTATTTTTGCTGAAGATAAATTTCTTCTTTTAATTTTACAACTTACATTATAAATTTTATTATATTAAAAGAATGACATTTGTCATTTTAATGTTTTAAGGATCTTACACATATGTATATGATTTGCATTTGTCTTTACACATCCTAAAATTCTTACAAGTGTTATTAATAAAAAATGATAAGTTAATAAGTGTTATGTAATGTTTAATTAATATTTTTAAATGTTATTTTCTTATTTAAAATTTATTTAAGTTATATGTAAGTAATTATGTAATATTATGAACTTATCTTTTAATAAATATGCATGTGAATACAAATAACTTATATTTTTGATTTATTTTATGTAATATATGTTTATAAACTTGAGAAATTGAGTTTAACTCCTTATATAAAAAAATTAAAACAATTTTATCTTATGTTAAAATTAAAATGAAAGACTATTAAAACAAATGAACTTTTAATTTAAATCTTATTTAAACAAAAGCTTAAAGTACATATTTATAATAAATAAGGAATTAACTTTGTTATTAAAATTTAAATCTCAAATATTATTTTCAAAAACATTAAATCAAATTAACATTTCAAATTACAAATTATATGTTTATTAATGTTTGCAAATACTTATTAAATTCAAATTAATAAAATTCCTATTTCAAATATATATACAAATATATATATACACACATTTCAAATAGAAAAACATTTTAACATTAGATTTGATAATTACTGTATTAAATCTTAAAACAAATTTCAAATCATAATATATATATATATATATTCATATTTATTATAATTTGAGTAGATAGCTTTTATTACTTAAAAACTTCCTATTTACAGGATATATCAATGTATATATATTATAAATAGAAAATATTTTTGATTAGCTTTTGAAAAATAAATATTATCAATATTAAGTTGCTAAAATAAATATTTCCAAATTAAAGTATTATAAATTTTCAAAAGAATTGAATTTGCCAAATTTTATATTGTTAAGAAAAATGTTCATAGATATTTATCAAATTATTATTATCAGCCTTTGAAATAATTTTAACTTATCAATTTATAATTGTAAAATGATCAAATCAATTTAATTACTATCAAAGATTATTAAATTGATATTGATCAAAATTCCGGGTCGTCACAGATGTTCAAGTCCTCCTTTGGCTGGCATGACCTAAAATAAATATACAAGTACACTTAAATCACATACGTCAAATTTAACACACAAACTTAAATAAATTTCTTTCCAAAATACAATAAAATTTGAATCAAACGTATTTTTATTTTTTTTCGTTGTGATTGTTAAAAGGAATTTTTTTTTCAATGGCCCTGATGTAAAACTTTTCTCAGCATTTGCAAATTCACCATTGTGCATCTTTTTTATTCTTCTGCATCAAGATTTATCAAAAACAAAAAAATACAAAATTGTTGCCCTTACTAGAATAGCTCGGTTAGGTAGAGCATATGGTGCTTAACTACAAGGTCATATATTCAAGCCCTCCTTCTAGCGCTGCATGAGGTACAGTTTTTAAATTTGTTTCATGTCCTCAATTATTTGCATCATCGTTGGCATATCTAATCATGTATATTCCGTTCAATCAAATTTTATTAGTAGATTTGTTTCACTAACAAATTAGAAGCTGAGATAGATGGGAAGATTAGATCATTTATATTTTGAAAACTAGAAATTTCATTTAGCCAACATGATCTAAAATAAATATACAGGTGGACTTAAATCACATATGTTTAAATTTCACACCCAAACTAAAGTTAAAAAAATTCGAAAATAAAATGAAAATTTGAATCATACGTATATCTATATAAGAGAGAAGATTTCATGTCCTAAGGGCCCAATTTTTTACATCATCGTGTGCAAATTTAATCACATATTTAGTTAATTCCAATTTTATTAGCAGTTTTGTTTAACTAAAAAAATGATAAGAATGAAGTGAAGAAGTGATCGCGATGTATATCCTTTCCCAGCATTTGTAAATTCACCCTTATGCATCTTTTTTATTCTTCTGCATCAGGATTTTTCAAAAACAAAAAAAACAAAATTGTTGCCTTTACTGGAATAGCTCGGTTGGTTAGATTATGTGGTGGTTAACTAAAAGGTCAGAGATTCAAGCCCACCTTCTAGCGCTGCATGAGATACAGTTTGTAAATTTCTTTCACATCCTTGATTATTTGCATCATCATGTGCATATTTAATCACATATATTCCGTTCAATCAAAATTATTAGTAGATTTGTTTCACTAACAAATGAGAAGCTGAGATAGATGGGGAGTTCGGATCATTTATATTTTGAAAACTAAAAATTTCATTTAGCCAGCATGATCTAAAATAAATATACAGGAAGACTTGAATCACATAGGTTTAAATTTCATACCCAAACTAAAGTTAAAAAAATTCCAAAATACTATAAAAAATTGAATCAAACGAATTTTTATTTTATTTTTCGTTGTGATTATTAGAGGGGTATTTTTTTCAATGCCACCGATTTATATCCTTTCCTATCATTTTTAAGTTCACCACTGTGCATCTTTTTTATTCTTTTGAACCCAAATTTATCAAAAACTAAAAAAATATGAAATTGTTGTCATTACTGGAATAGCTCAGTTGGTTAGAGCGTGTGGCTGTTAACCACAAGGTCGGAGGTTCAAGTCCTCCTTCTAGCGTACTTGTGGTATAGTTTATACCCTTGTCCTTTTATTGCATATTTAATCACATATTTAGCTAATTCCAATTTTATTAGCAGTTTTGTTTAACTAACAAATGCTAAGATTGAAGTGAAGATGTGATCGCGATGTAAATCCTTTCTCAGCATTTGCAAATTCACCCTTGTGCATCTTTTTTATTCTTCTGCATCAAGATTTATCGAAAACAAAACAAAAATACAAAATTGTTGCCTCTACAGGAATAGCTCGGTTGGTTAGAGCATGTGGTGGTTAACTAAAAGGTAAGAGATTCAATCCCTCCTTCTAGCGCTGCATGAGATACAGCTTCTAAATTTGTTTCATGTCCTCAATTATTTACATCATTATGTGCATATTTAATCACATA
The DNA here is from genome assembly GCA_030765085.1 of Allium cepa. NCBI lineage: Eukaryota > Viridiplantae > Streptophyta > Magnoliopsida > Asparagales > Amaryllidaceae > Allium > Allium cepa. The sequence goes on from CM060944.1 coordinate 397,463,411, forward strand.
TATTCCGTTCAATCAAAATTCATTAGTAGATTTGTTTCACAAATAAATGAGAAGCTGAGATAGATGGGGAGATCAGATCATTTATATTTTGAAAACTAGAAATTTCATTTAGCCAACATGATCTAAAATAAATATACAGGTAGACTTAAATAACATAGGTTTAAATTTCATACCCAAACTAAAGTTAATTTTTTTTTCCAAAATACTATAAAAATTTGAATCAAACGTATTTTTATTTTATTTTTCGTTGTGATTGTTAGAGGTGCATTTTTTCAGTGACATAGATTTAAATCCTTTCCTAGCATTTGTATGTTCACCACTGTGCATCTTTTTTATTCTTTTGAATCCAGATTTATCAAAAACTAAAAATATACGAATTGTCATTGCTGGAATAGCTCAGTTGGTTAGAGCGTGTGGCTGTTAACCACAAGGTCGGAGGTTCAAGCCCTCCTTCTAGCGTACTTGTGGTATAGTTTATACCCTTGTCTTTTTAAGTTTACAAAATATATCATGTTCAATCATATGACACTTGCAACTCTAAATTGTTCAACTTCATCTTATTTTGACACCTCTAGGCAGAGATACATTATTCAACAAAATGTCGAAGTAAACAAGATTTAGCGGGTTTAATTTCTATATAAGAGAGAAGATTTCATGTCCTAAGGGCCCAATTTTTTGCATCGTCGTGTGCATATTCAATCACAAATTTAGTTAATTCCAATTTTATTAGCAGTTTTGTTTAACTAACAAATGCTAAGATTGAAGTGAAGATGTGATCGCGATGTAAATCATTTCCCAGCATTTGCAAATTCACCTTGTCCATCTTTTTTATTCTTCTGCATTAAGATTTATCAAAAACTAAAGAAAATACAAAAAATTTGCCTTTACTAGAATAGCTCGGTTGGTTAGTGCATGTGGTGGTTAACTACAAGGTCATAGATTCTAGTCCTCCTTCTAGCACTGCATGAGATGCAGTTTCTAAATTTGTTTCATGTTCTCAATTATTTGCATCATCATGTGCAAACTTGATCACATATATTCCGTTCAATCAAAATTTATTAGTAGATTTGTTTCAATAACAAATGAGAAGCTGAGATAGTTGGGGAGATTAGATCATTTATATTTTTGAAACTAGAAATTTCTTTTAGCCAACATGATCTAAAATAAATATGCAGGTAGACTTAAATCACATTGGTTTAAATTTCATACCCAGACTAAAGTTAAAAAAAAATCCAAAATACTATAAAAATTTGAATCAAACGTATTTTTATTTTATTTTTTGTTGCGATTGTTAGTGGAGCATTTTTTGTTCAATGACACCGATTTAAATCCTTTCCTAGCATTTGTATGTTCACAAATTTGCATCTTTTTTATTCTTTTGAATCCAGATTTATCAAAAACTAAAAAAATACGAATTTGTTGTCATTGCTGGAATAGCTCAGTTGGTTAGAGCGTGTGGCTGTTAACCACAAGATCGGTGGATCAAGCCCTCCTTCTAGCGTACTTGTGGTATAGTTTATACCCTTGTCTTTTTAGGTTATAAAAAATATATCATGTTCAATCATATGGCACTTGCATCTCTAAATTGTACAGCTTCAACTTATTTTCACACCTCTAGGCAAAGATACAGTATTCAACAAAATGTCGAAGTTAACAAGATTTAGCAGGTTTAATTTCTACATAAGAGAGAAGATTTCATGTCCTAAGGGCCTAATTTTTTGCATCATCGTGTGCATATTTAATCACATATTTAGTTAATTCCAATTTATTAGCAGTTTTGTTTAACTAACAAATGCTAAGATTGAAGTGAAGATGTGATCGCGGTGTAAATCATTTCCCAGCATTTGCAAATTCACCTTGTCCATCTTTTTATTCTTCTGCATTAAGATTTATCAAAAACTAAAAAAAATACAATTTTTTTGCCTTTACTAGAATAGCTCGGTTGGTTAGTGCATGTGGTGGTTAACTACAAGGTCATAGATTCTAGTCCTCCTTCTAGCACTGCATGAGATGCAGTTTCTAAATTTGTTTCATGTCCTCAGTTATTTGCATCATCATGTGCAAACTTGATCACATATATTCCGTTCAATCAAAATTTATTAGTAGATTTGTTTCAATAACAAATGAGAAGTTGAGATAGATGGGGAGATTAGATCATTTATATTATTGTAACTAGAAATTTCATTTAGCCAACATGATCTAAAATAAATATACAGGTAGACTTAAATCACGTTGGTTTAAATTTCATACCCAGACTAAAGTTAAAAAAAATTCCAAAATACTATAAAAATTTGAATCAAACGTATTTTTATTTTATTTTTCATTGTGATTGTTAGAGGAGGATTTTTTGTTCAATGACACCGATTTAAATCCTTTCCTAGCGTTTGTATGTTCACCACTTTGCATCTTTTTTATTCTTTTGAACCCAAATTTATCAAAAACTAAAAAAATATGAAATTGTTGTCATTGCTGGAATAGCTCAGTTGGTTAGAGCGTGTGGCTGTTAACCACAAGGTCGGAGTTTCAAGTCCTCCTTCTAGCGTACTTGTAGTATAGTTTATACCCTTGTACTTTTAAGTTATAAAAAATATATCATGTTCAATCATATGGCACTTCCATCTCTAAATTGTACAACTTCAACTTATTTTGACACCTCTAGGCAAAGATACATTATTCAACAAAATGTCGAAGTTAATAAGATTTAGCGGGTTTAATTTCTACAAAAGAGAGAAGATTTCATGTCCTAAGGGCCACCTTTTTTGCATCATCATGTGCATATTTAATCACATATTTAGTTAATTCTAATTTTATAAGCAGTTTTGTTTAACTAACAAATGCTAAGATTGAAGTGAAGATGTGATCACAATGTAAATCCTTTCCTAGCATTTGCAAGCTCACCCTTGTGCATCTTTTTTATTCTTCTGCATCAAGATTTGTAAAAAACAAAAGAAAAATACAAAATTGTTGCCATTACTGGAATAGCTCGGTTGGTTAGAGCTTGTGGTGGTTAACTACAACGTCAGAGATTAAAGCCCTCCTTCTAGCGCTGCATGAGATGCAACTTCTAAATTTGTTTCATGTCCTCAATTATTTGCATCATCATGTGCATATTAAATCACATATATTCCGTTCAATCAAAATTTATTAGTAGATTTGTTTCACTAACAAATGAGAAGCTAAGATTGATGGGGAGATCATATCATTTATATTTTGTAAACTAGAAATTTTATTTAGCCAACAAGATCTAAAATAAATATACGTGTAGACTCAAAACACATAGGTTTAAATTTCATACCCAAACTAAAGTTTAAAAAAATTCAACAATACTATAAAAATTTGAATCAAACGTTTTTTTATTTTATTTTTCGTTGTGATAGTAAGAGTAGCATTTTTTTTTCAATGACACCGATTTAAATCCTTTCCTAGCATTCGTAAGTTCACTACTGTGCATCTTTTTTATTCTTTTGAATCCAGATTTACCAAAAACAAAAAAAAATACTAAATTGTTGTTATTGTTGGAATAGCTTAGTTAGTTTGAGCGTGTGGCTGTTAACCATAAGGTCGGCGGTTCAAGCTCTCCTTCTAGCGTACTTGTGGTATAGTTTTATACCCTTTTCTTTTTAAGTTTACAAAATATATCATGTTCAATCATATGGCACTTGCAACTCTAAATTGTACAACTTCAACTTATTTTGACACCTCAAGGCAAAGATACATTATTCAACAAAATGTCGAAGTTAACCAGATTTAGCGGGTGTAATTTCTGCATAAGAGAGAAGATTTCATGTCCAAAGGGCCCATTTTTTTGCATCATCATGTGCATATTTAAACACATATTTAGTTAATTCCAATTTTATTAGCAGTTTTGTTTAACTAACAAATGCTAAGATTGAAGTGAAGATGTGATCGCGATCTAAATCCTTTCCCAGCATTTGCAAATTCACCCTTATGCATCTTTTTTATTCTTCTGCATCAAGACTTATCAAAAACTAAAAAAATACAATTTTTTTTGCCTTTACTGGAATAGCTCGGTTGATTAGAGCATGTGGTGGTTAACCATAAGGTCAGAGATTCAAGTCCTCCTTCTAGCGCTGCATGAGATATAGTTTCTAAATTTGTTTCATGTCCTCAATTATTTGCATCATCATGTGCATATTTAATCACATATATTCCCTTCAATCAAAATTTATTATTAGATTTGTTTCACTAACAAATGAGAAGATGAGATAGATGGGGAGATCGGATCATTTATATTTTGAAAACTAGAAATTTCATTTAGCCAACATGATCTAAAATAAATATATAGGTAGACTTAAATCACATAGGTTTAAATTTCATACCCAAACTAAAGTTAAAAAAAATTCCAAAATACTATAAAAATTTGAATCAAACTTATTTTTATTTTATTTTTCGTTGTGACTGTTTGAGGAGCATTTTTTTCAATGACACCAATTTAAATCCTTTCCTAGCATTTGTAAGCTCACCACTGTGCATCTTTTTTATTTTTTTGAATCCATTCGCCGCCAATGCGGAAATATGCCGAGAATGGAACGCTGCTTTGCTCTGCTAGATGCGTCGGATCCCATCGTATAAGAAGCTTGCTCTTTACTCGATCATTCAAACATTTTGTGGGCGGTGCGCCTGCTCTATTGTTGCGTAGCAATAGAAGCCTGCATTAATATACTGGATCGCTCGCTCCTTCCTTCGGGCTAAGGCTCCTTGACGTCTTCGGGCGCCTCGACCGAATCTCTATGCCACACTGATGCCAAGAAGAAGGACTAGGCTTCTTCACGGGCTACTACTTTCTTTGCGCTTTTTTGCATTCCCCTCACTTCTTGAGGACGTTGCATTCTTCACAATAAGAAATCCTGTACCGTTCTCAATGGGAAGAATGAACTCGTTCATCGTCATCATATCAAGAAAGAAGGCATGAAGAATATGGCACTATATGATGTGACAGAATAGCCCCCTGCTCACAAAAGATGGAAGCAGCCGGTTGAGGTACCGAGATTGCCCGGGAGACGCAGTCAAAAGGCGGCCAGGTTCGTAAGAATGTCCATGTGTGAACATTGCTTCATTCATATCACCTAGAAAACTAGAACGTTCCAACAACGTTCGATTCGTTTGCGCGCCAGACTCGTATGGGATGAGAATACCAATCTATGTTTCTTCAGGTGAGTGGTGAACCTGAGAAGCATAGAAATGAAACGGATCGAACTATCTTATTTGATTAACTTAGATCCAACCGACAGGCGGATCTGTATCGCCCCACATATGGATTCTGCGGATTGCAAGCATGAAATAACGCTTTTTGGCAAAGCTACCTCTGGAAAAGACGAGATCCCAGATGGCCCGACAGATATGAAGTTCACTATCTTCGTGGTTTTCAAGATGAGCAGATTTTGAGACACAACAAGTCCCAATTAATATACTGGGCCAGAGAAAACTCCTTTTTTTGGCACCAAGTATGAATCTATCTCGACGCAAAGCTGATTGATCTATCTAAAATTCTTCTCTTATACGATAATACCCGGCGCACTAGCCATACGAGTCTGGGGGTACCAAAGTTGGATTGTGGAGCTACCGGCTGAGACTGGAAATTGAGTGGCAAGCTTCGCGGATAATCTCATTACCTTCACGAGCAAGATCACGTCCCTCATTACGAGCTTGTACACACGCTTCTAAAGCGACTCGATTAGATACCGCACCAGGTGCATTTCCCCAAGGGTGCTCTAAAGTTCCTCCACCGAACTGTAGGACGGAATCATCTCCAAAGATTTCAGTTAGGGCAGGCATATGCCAAACATGAATACCCTTGGAAGCCACGGGAATAACACCTGGCATAGAAACCCAATCTTGAGTGAATACCGCGACTTCGGTCTTTTTCAATAAAATCATCACGTAATAAATCAACAAACCTAAAGTCATCTCACGTTCCCCTTCCTACTACTGTACCAGAGTGAATATGATCTCCACCAGACATACGTAATGCTTTAGCTAGTACACGAAAATGCATACCATGATTTTTCTGTCTATCAATAACTGCATTCATTGCGCGATGGATGTGAAGAAGTAGACCATTGTCTCGGCAATAATGAGCCAAACTAGTATTTGCAGTGCGGTTACGTAGTCGTGCATTACGATAGGAACTCCCTATGACATGTGTGGATAATGAATGACTTGCATGGTATGCAATTTGAACGTCCACATAGTACAATATAAAGGGTAAGACCTAATAAGAGAAATGAGCTTAGCACAACATGATATGGGATAGAAACCTAATCCTAAAAGGAGAAAACCCATCACTGAACAATCATAGGAATAGAAGAAATAGGTTCAGACCAAGTGACAGAACTCTCTATGAGTTGGGCTACATAAAAGATCTTATTCTAAAATTAACGCATGTCGCCCTAACCGGGGGATGCTATTGAATCGAGCCTACACAGGCGAGTGGAGTATACGTAACAAATGATCCGAGCCGAGACTAAGTTGACCCTAAGCCATGAAGCTCTTACGCAGCTAGCCAAGTAGCTCGAAACCTGCGAGTGTAGTAAGACGAGCCAGGAAAAACTAACCAAGAGTACGCTCCACGCTGATATGAAATATCGAGCCAGGGTTCTACAGATAATTGATAAGTCAAAATAGAAAACTTTCTTTCATTCTGTATACTGGACTAGGTATCATAGCCCCTCCTGCTTTTCGTGTTCACCACCGACGACATTTTCTTATTTTGGGACGTTATGGCAAAAGACGATGACTCTTGGAAGGAAAGAGAAGGCCATTGACTACCAATGTACATTCCCTTGATAATCACTTGACATAATATGAGGACTTGCTTCCGCTCAATCTCGTAGATGGGTTCGGTCGTTAACAAGGAGCTGGAGGTAGATCTCTAGTATAAGGCCGTTAGCTACCATTATTCTTCACTTAAATAGGCCTACCCTCAGATTCATTAGGCTTTTTGACTGAAAGTTCATGGCTTTACTAAGGGGTTTTATCTAACCTTGGACCTGCTATTATCTAAATGTTGATGGAACCCCCATCCAATTGGGATTTGACTCTTACTACGACACTGGGTAACCGGGGGGGGGGGGGGGGGGGGGGGGGG